>OX438869.1:15880000-17080000 GCA_949315895.1 Anania crocealis
ATAGGCGTTCGGTATCGTAGTTAGAGCCCATTTATGAAGTAAAAAATGTAAATCAAGATTTCACCCGAAAATATTTTTCGCAATATAGTTTTCAATTTTTTCGATCCTAGGCCTGATAAGCGATAATCAAAAACGTATGAATAGTATCGTAATGAATAAATGAGATGCGAATCACGTAAAAAAAGTGTTGCTAGGCGGCCGTATCAAAAATTTTAGATGTTTTGCGGACATTTTGTAAGTGCTTTATCTTGTACACACTTCTTACATTTTCGTACTGGGCTATACCAAAAGAAAAAATACGTTATTTTGTTTTTTGTCTCTTTAATTGATTTATTAAAATTTGGAAGGTGGTTAAATTTCATCCTGTATAATACATGGTGCATTTTCAACCACCTGGAAAACGAAGCCCTCGTTGTGAAACCATTATGTTTGACATCTTGGCAGTTTTATTTACATTTTTATTACCATTTTTTTTAATAAAAATGTGAAATATTGTTTCAGCTATTTATTTTGAAACACGCTGTGACGCGCACAGATGTAGCCATGTAAGGTCCATTCCACCGAGACCCCGCCGCAGCAAAATATGTAATACGTCTGTGCGCGTCACAGCGTGTTACAAAATTAAAAGTCAGAATTAAAATTTAATATTTTTCAAAAAATATTTTTGATCAAAAAAAAAAAATAACACTGCCATGATGTTATGCATAATGCGTTTTCCAGGTGGTTCAACAAGCACATTGTATAAATTAAACACAGTTCCATACAAAATATACACTTTGAATGGTCTGCGTGAATCTACATAGATTGTCAATTTTCATACCAATGGTAATGTAGCCTGACGAACATGGTACAAAGTTAAATGCTAATTTGGAAGAGCACCCAAATGGTCTAGTTGGCACTCATTTGATGAGGATATTTTTAGTGTATCTAATTTTTTATTTCATACTAGCTGTTCCCCGCGACTTCGTCCACGTCAATTTCTGATATTATGAACGCGATTATTTTTGCAACATTTTTCACTGATGCTTCGCTCCTATTGGTCACAGCGTGATGTTATATAGCCTAAAGCCTTCCTCAATAAATGGACTATCCAACACAAAAAGAATTTTTCAAATCGAACCAGTACTTCCGGAGATTAGCGCGTTCAAACAAACAAACAAACAAACTCTTTAGCTTTATAATATTAGTATAGATCTGTGATTTTCGTTTAAAAACGTAATCACTGTTTATTAGATTCCATTGCATATACGCTTGACCCCGGAACTAAACCAGAGTACTAGCTATCAAAACCGGTACCAACGTCTAATCCATCCAGGCGTTACAAAATTGACACGACGATGTTTCGCTTTTATTGTTACAGTTTGTTACGACTTTCACTATTATTTGAATTAAAATAATTGTATAAGAATAAACAATGCTGATACAAATAAATTAGTTTTTATTATTTAAATAGCTCATATTAATTATCCGATGTCTGTACAAACTTATAATATCAGTATATAAACTTGAAAAATTTTGTCTCAGGCGGGACTCGAACCCGCATCTCCTCGCATGCCCGCCCGGCATGATATTATAAGTGCAATTAAGTTGCTAAAATATCAAATAAAGTAAACTTATAATAATGTGTAAAGTGTTGTTTGTAATTAATAATTGTCTTAGCAAAAAATAATAAGTTTGTTTGTTGAGATGTCTAAAGTACTAATTACATCAAAAAACCTTTTTGAAGCCTGACATCACTAATTTACCTACCACCACGAGGAGAGTCAGAATTTAGTTTAAAATATTGAAATTGACCGACTTGATTCTGCATTGGTATACCTACTCTGTCTAAAGAGACTACTCGTAGAATTTTAAGGCACATATCCTATAGGCAAAAAAAACTAAAAGCCATGACTATGGTATGAAAAAATATCAATAAATATCAGGTTCTGCTCATTTGGTGCTACCTTCCTTTATTAACTGACACACTTAATAACATTTTGGGTAAAAAAAGGCCTTGTCCGAGTAAAGCTTCTCATAAAAAAATATGTATCATCCATAAAATTACGGAAAAACCTCAAAGACAACTCTGACTTTATATTTTGCAACATAAAATTGATTGGCTCACAGCTTTCTTTACCCGTGCGGTTTTGTGGTCATGTTCCACAAATAAGTGACGAACAAACAGCCTTGACATGATAATTTTCACAACATCTCGTCATTATGACCCGTTTTTGACCTATTTTTGCGTTTACTCGTTAAAATGCACTACTGCGCTGTAAAATAAATTAAGTCAGTCAAAATATTTCATTACCTTTTGCCATCTGGGTACCATCATTGCTAGTTTGAGTTCAATAAAAGATCATTATTAGCCCTGCAGTGGGACAATTATTAAGAAATGAAATATATTTGCAAAACAATACTTTTTTTACGATTTTGACCGTTTTGGTTAGGTCATATTGACGTTCAACTCTAGGGTTCAGTGTGAAGCCAACATGCTCATCAACAATAAAAAAAAAGTGAAGGGATTTGTCACGAACTGATAGGGGTCTATATTAATTTTCCATTTAGAAAACATACTTCAAAAGACTTTCCTACTACTAATATACTCAAAATATTCGTCGATTCTGGATTGCTTGCTAGGTATGTATGGGAGTTTTATTGCGACATACATGGTCTCAGTAAAAAGAACTTTACTCAATTGATTGGCCACTGAACATTTGAGACCTTTAAAATGGTTTTTTACCTACTCTACCACGAAATATAACATGTTTTGCATTTTAAGTACACATTTTAAAACATTAAATATTAATTTTTTATTTCAAGGGAAAACATATTTATAATGCTCCTAATTTGACAAATAAGCTCAGGATCTAAAGGTTTCGATTATTGGTGCCACAACGGTAATATCATTAAGTAAATCCAGAGACTACTGGTAACTATAGTTCGGGAAATTATTATAATAATTTCCGGAACACCATCATCATGTAATTTTATTAATTTGGCAATGACAATCGCATTTAGTAATAAGCTCTGTAAGTGACACACACTCCTCCAAATATTATCTCTACATTCGTTATTTATTTAGTTCGATCCAAAAGGTTAAAATTTAATTTAATTTTATTTATTAGACACAACATCGACAATATTAGTAACATTAAATAAATAAAATACAGTATAAGTCTAGAGACAAAAGATATGTCATTACAGGCGTATACAGCATTAACAAAAGTAAAATAAGCTCTAAAATATGAACAAAAATAACAATTTAAAATTTTTATACATTAAAATTAATATTTATGAGCTGATCGAGGTAAGTACGAGTAACTCTTTACATTTTCTTTTGAAATGTTGCGATCAATGTAAAATTTTAAATATTTTTAATAGTATACTAGCTGTTCCCTGCCACGCTTCGCTGTGGCACATTGTGATTGAATGGTTTTTGTTTTTTATTGTTTTTTATGGTTGTTGTTTTTCGCGGTCGCGGATAAATAGATAAAAACAATCCTTGATGCGGATTACTCGTATATATCATGCTAAAATTTCAGCTCGATCGGTGCAGAACTTTTTGAGTATTTGAAGCGTACACAAACCAACATAAAATTTATATATATAGATTATAAAGGTTGAATAAAAAAAACAACGAAATCTAACTCGGTTAAACGGTTTTGTCTTAAATAAAATAATTATGTATAGGCCTCGTCGTTTAAAAATCCACTTTGTGTGAAGTACAAACTTTGATCTGAAGATCAAAATGTAGATTGTTCCTGATGACGTACTTTAGCACTTGAATTAGTGAGAGTAAGGTACAGAGGATGGAGTAATTACAAGACTGAGGTCCTTCGACCTCAAGTATTTAATGAGCTACGAATGTGTACCTACTTCAGATTACGTGAGTAGGTCATGAAAGCTTTCTGGTTTGAGGTCCTTTTTGGATTGATTAGATTAATTTGTAATGTTATTAAGTATTCCTCTGTAAGCAATATCCATAGGATGTGGGCAATGAACCAGGGTCACAACAAACATAAATGAAAGAAACCTATCTTCCATCAACTTGTAAACGACTTACGGCCGGTTCCAATAACCTATCTATCTTCAGTTTTGGCATATTGGAGATAGGAAACAGTTTCTATCTCTGTTTTTGCCGTCCAGAGAAACAAAGACAGAAGTTGTTTTCTATCTCCGATATGCCAAAACTGAAGATAGATAGGTTATTGGAAATGGCCGTTACATCATCACCTCATGAGGGACCTACCCACAGAACGTCTTAAAGGTGCGTAGCCGCCTTTCCATTACATTTCCGCCCCAATGGCAGTCGATTCTTCTTGTTAAGTATAGGTAACTAGCTGTTGCCTGCGACTTCGTCCGCGTCAATTTCTGTTATTATGATTGCGACTATTTTAGCAACATTTTTAACTGATGCTTCGCTCCTATTGCTCGCAGCGTGATGTTATATAGCCTAAAGCCTTCCTTGATAAATAGACTATCCAACACAAAAATATTTTTTCAATTCGAACCAGTACTTCCTGAGATTAGCGCGTTCAAACAAACAAACAAACAAACTCTTCGGCTTTATAATATTAAGTATAGATTAATACAAACAAACATAAGACAGTTTCAGAATGATCTGTAGTAGTAGCGGGTTATGAATAAAATGTGCTTTGCTACTGGGTGTAGGTTTATGTTTACCTTGAATTATCTCATCTCATAATACGCTTTGTGCGAAGATTTTCTTTTATTATTCATAAAAACCAAGTCAATTATTATAAATAGTTCATAGTCAGATACTCTTTTGAATACTATTAAAGTGTTGCGAATTACGCCTTTTTATGCATAATTATAAAATTGCACACTTAGATAAAAATTAAAATGGTTATCTTAATATAAATGAATAGTAAAAAAAATTATTCAAAAACCATAAAATTGCTAACAAAATATATACCTAACTGGTTCATGTAGTAATTGCAGTTAATTGTTTATTATATTAATATTTGAATCAAAAGGTGGATCCCTGAAATCGAAACTATATTTTTGTATTTGTAATACATTTGGTCACAATATTAATTTGTAACCTCTTCCTTGTGCGTGTATAACATTATACATTACTGGAACAAACTAAAAGTTTTTTTGTTTGACACATCCATTTCAGCTTTAGTAGTTGGTCCTATTTAAATTTATCAACGGATAAAAGTCCTTTAGATGAATTAAGATAAAAAAATATTTAAGAATCCAATCATATTAATAAGTAAGGTAGTCAAGAAGTAACACAAACACAAAACTACAATTAACAAACTATAAAACCTAGGTACATTAATGTTTTTAAACTGTTCTTTAAGCAAAAAAAATATGCTAATTAGTGTAAATGGAAAATACAAAACCTCGAAAAAATAATATTGCTCGACACACTAAATGGATGGGTAGCTCAATGATTAGATCAGTCGCCCGGTAAAAGCTCATTATTTTGGGTTGGAGTCCCACAAAAAAAAATCAAGGATTTCTATTTTTAACTTATATTATTGTTTTAACAAGGACAAAGACAAACTCTATCATTTTTTAATTAAGAACTTCGTTTGTAAGAGTTTAAAACACTTTAACAATAATATCTAATGCAGTGTTTCCCAAACATTGTTCTGCCATGTCCCGGTAATTTTCACAATGGGGATTGTGACCCACTTAATACTTTTAGAACCAAACTGGTTCCATTAGGTAAAAAACAACACTTTTTTTTAAAATATTACTCTTTAGTTACTAAATTTTAGTGCGAATACTTCGCACGCTTCCTAAATCCTATGTTTTACTAAAGAATTCAAATTCCCCGAAAATGACTAAAGTTTAAGATGAATATTTACCATGCGTCAATCGATAGTAGGTATTATTTTGTAAACAAGGGGGGAATTTCGCGACCCGGCATTTTATTTTGATGGCCCAGTACCGGGTCGCGACCCGGCAAATGGGAAACGCTGATCTAATGTATGAAGATAGCAATGGAATCGTTTGAATTACATAAAATAGCTAGGTACAAAGCTTGAATTAAATCACCAACATATAAATAACAAAGTTAGTTAGTAAAAGGTTCCGATTTTATCATCACTGTCATAAATATACTCAGTCAGTAAACTTAAACAGTACTGTGGGAACTGGATGCAAAGATTCGGACAAATGATAAGATCTTTATGAAGATAATAACTCAAGCACGAACTTAGCCGCTTCTGACTTATATTTTTCTGTTTCAATTTTTACTATCAATTTAATTCGAAATAAAAATAAGCCCTGGCCACATTGATGTAGTACTTATGCCTTTGTTTAAAGTTGAAGATGGTTAAATAATTAATAAATAAAGCAAACTAAAATCAGAATTTGTTAAATTTGTGTTTTACTAAGTCGTATTAGATTAGGCACTGGGCATTGAAAAAAAAGGAACAATTAATTTTATGTACACATCCAAATTTTAAATCAGAATTGGAAATTCAGGTTGCACTTGCAGGCAGTTTTATATACATAGTACTGGCAACATTAAAAAAAAACTAAACTGAATTGGTCTCTGATAGGCCAATCCTATAGTTATTAATTCTTACCTAAAGAACTAAACTTCCACTTAATTTCGTACAACAAACATTATGCACTTTCTATTAATATTAGTTAGTCTTCAATGGTTTAGTGGGATATGTACTTACAGTCGACAAATGCTTAGAATAAACCTACATTTTCAATTAATCTGCAAGTACTTTAAAAACTTTTCCCGTATCCGCACGTGGATGCAATGGACTAACAGCTGTTAAAGCGATAAACTTGACTAGCCGCAAATAATTTAACGATACAGTAATTAAATATTATTCCGATGTCGAGAAGCATTACTAGCATTAATGATATCAATTTATTTTAGTGCCAGAAAAACAAAATAATTTAGTAATTAATTTGTCTTTAGCGCAATATAAACTTGGTCAAGAAACTGTCACGTATTTTATTATTTTAATCGAAGTTTAAAGCATGATATTTAATCAGTATACTTTCATGTACTGTACTTTGTTCTTATTGTAAAGGAAATAGGATTTGTCGCAATTTAGCTCATTGCAGTTATTCATAATAGTTATTTAGTAATAATTACCTGATACGAGTATCATAATTTTATCTTAATTTGACAAAATATGTTTCCGAAGTTTTTTTTAGCGTTGTAAAAATGTCAATGGCTATAACAATAAAAATAAAGACTTACACAGAACAGTAAGACACTGCTTCCCGAAACGGCCAATATCCGCCATAATACTCTCGTCTAATGTAACTCTTACGTCACACCACTTTCACTGCGCGCACTATAATATCATGCGATAATCACTTATGAAACCGCGGCTGAGGACGCTGCACTCTCATGCCAAGTTCAATGCACCGAAAAAAAAAGGTTACTAAAAAAAATTATAATGTCAAAAAAAGGCGCGAAGGGCTCCCGAACGCGTTTTTGGTGGGAGATTTCGAAAAAAGAACGCGTCGCGCACGCTCACTTTCATGGCGGCCAGTGAGCCGAGGCGCGCACAGCTTGGTGCTTTTACTTTCGTGGCCGCCCAGTGGGGATCAGACCGTGATAGCGGATCTGTCACGATGATCGTTCTCCTATGCCTTAGAGCTGGCGGCAGAGCTCTCAATAGGATACTGCAAGTCGGAATCAGAAAAGAAGGCAGATGTTAATAACCTATTCTAAGCGCTTGGCTCAACCTTTATTTTTTAGCTATCCGGGTTGTAAAAAAATACGACCCAATTAATTTAAATATGTTCAAAAGCGACATAAGTATCTATACCTATACCTAGTATAGGAAAAACATTTCTATTCAAAACTCATAAACAAATCTATTAATTTTACTGCAGACTTCTTTTATACTTCTTCGTCCTAGAACATCATTAAAATAATAATATTTCTTCGGTTACTTTTATTGTAACTTTAAAACCTTTGAACCTTGAACAATTACGCAGTGCTGTTTGTTCTATCAATCAATTGTCGAGATGTAGGTACGCCAGGTCCCAAATAAATGTAATGTGCAATGATATTTAAAAAGTATAGATAGAGCCCTTACAAAACTATCGCAATATATGTGCCGCTTGCGAACAACTGCACACATGCGTAATTCTTATTTTGTCCTTGTCATACTCGTGAAAAGAACAATTACTTTCTCTTTCATGGATTTGAAAAGACGGTTTTAGGGACGCATATTGAGAGCGCATGTAACATATCTATTACTTTTTAAATATCATTGGTAATGTGTCTTTTACTAATACCAGAGGTGTAAAAGTAACGATAAATTTCGTACCCGTATGAACTCGTTACTTTGCTTCTGATACCTCATTAATAACACAGTGTGGGTGTGGAAGACCAAATCGAGTCGTATTCCGTACGTGATATCATACATAAAATATGATATCACGGAATCGCATCAATCGTAATATGCAGATAAAATACTTCTAAATTACAAAATTAAGGTGCATATTTGTCTTTTTTTTTCAACTAACCGAACTTTAAAAAGTAATAGATATGTTACATGCGCTCTCAATATGCGTCCCTAAAACCGTCTTTTCAAATCCATGAAAGAGAAAGTAATTGTTCTTTTCACGAGTATGACAAGGACAAAATAAGAATTACGCATGAGTGCAGTTGTTCGCAAGCGGCACATAATATATTGCGATAGTTTTGTAAGGGCTCTACCTATACTTTTTAAATATCATTGCACATTACATTTATTTGAGACCTGGCGTCAGAGCGCGGTTCTCACCGAAATTAAAAAAAAACCGTAAGAGTCATAATTTCCGACATACACAAAACATATTTGCTAGGTACACTAAAATTGCTTTTAATCAGTGTTTTAATGTTATTTGGAAAAAGAGAAGTCTAATGAAATAAAGCGTTATGATTATAGCATTTTATATCCCAGAGTGCTACTGTGCAAAAACACTAAAAGAAAGCCACAATTAAAAAAAAAAGTTGGCATACTAAAAGCTTTAATATTTCGCGAGCAACTAAAAACGTTGCGACGATAACAAAGATTATGTATCTGATTAACACTTCTATAAAAATATTTATTTCGTGACTAAGACGAAATTATGAAAATCGGCTTAAATAGGACTCTTGGTAATTTGCGTTTAGAATTTTCTAATGCTTTTCATTTTTATGAGACACGAAACTACAAAAAAGATAAAAACCAGACTAATGCGGTCGCTTTTTTAAGTTTACAGTCGCGTTTATTATACTAATTTTAAATGTAAAATTCTTAAATAAAAGTTCCTATTGTGTTCACTTAAATTCAAGAAACCAATTATTTTCTACCCAACCCGACCGTTTGGCCTGAATCATGCCTACGTAAGGAATTTAACACCTCTGTGGATCTTTTAATGTACCCTTTAACAAGAACGTTAATCCCACACAAAGAACTTCAAGAAAACATAGAATCTCCTCCTTTTTTGAAGTCGGTTATAAAGAAATCAAATACCGTCAGTGAACATTATCAAAATCAACCCACATTGATCGTGGACACATACGTCATAAATAGAGGACTTCGCCATAATAGCCATTCATGGCAGGGGGTTTGGCCAGTGGTTGAGAGAAGACGCCACTACCCGTCTCTTTCTGGACACAATCCATAAGTCCCCTCTTACCACATTAATAAAAAGAGAATAAGCAGTGTTATTTTAATCTTGTACAGGCACCAGAAAACTTAGTAAATATTTAGACAATGTTCCATATTAAGATGATCGAAGACCATAAATGCCATAAAAAAAAAGAAATCAATGACAATAACAGACCATAAAGCTTTATTCAGAAACAAAATTAATGTATCTGCACTTCGGACCTTACGTTTTGAAATATTTTCCAGAAACTGACATTTGCGTCGGTTACCCAACACAAAATGTTGGTCAACGCTCGGATTTTACACAGTCATATTCTTATGGTATTATTTTAGAATATATTTTCCTTGTGCATTTATTATTTGCAACAGTTTTTAACAAGATTACTACCACACTAAATTACATATTTCTCGTAGGCAGCAATGTTTTTCCTTCAAAAATTAGTTTTGGTGAACTTTGAAACATTAAAAGTTTCAGTTGAAGTTTCATAAAAATTATTTGTGTGAAGAACCAACAATAAAAACAATTCTAAGTAGTTAATATTTTTTACAAAAAAAATTTAAAGCCAAGATTAGAAAGTATAAATTTTGAACCTGCCCATTATGATTGTCGGTTACTTCTTGTTTGGTACCGACTCAAAATTAAACTTATTACAAGCGATGGTTTCTTCTTTCTTTTCTACTCTTATGGATTTTAAAAATAATTATGTTAGGACTAGCTGTTGTCCGCGACTTCGTCCGCGCCAATTTCTGTTATTATGCATGATCCCGATTAAATATGATCAATTTTCCCCGTTTTGGCAACATTTTTCACTGATGCTTCGCTCGCATTGGTCGCAGCGTGATGTTACATAGCCTAAAGCCTTCCTCGATAAATGAACTATCCAACACAAAAATAATTTTTCAATTCGAACCAGTACTTCCTGAGATTAGCGCGTTCAAACAAACAAACAAACAAACAAACAAACAAACTCTTCAGCTTTATAATATTAGTATAGATTAACTATGGGACTAATAGATTAACGAAAGGTTAAGTACTTGTTTATCAAAAGTTCCTTCTCTTAATTCTCATAAAGAATCAAACTTGATCTTTTCAATCACCTTCATAAAATAACAAAAGCCATATTTCCGGTGCGCCCCGACGAGCTCCATCCTGTCTATTGTACCTCAGTGATCTACATTCAGCTCACCGAGAGCCATTGTGGTCTAGGAGTATAGATCTTCAATAACCGCCCTTTCAATGTTTGAAAATTAACTCACGTGCACGCGAGCCTTTGGGATGAAACGCCTGCTTATTTATTATGAGCAATTCCTAAGCATTCTAATTTTGTGCAGGCTTGAATTCATGCTCTATTTACTAAACAGGCAACGCATTTCATTTGAAAAGATATTTTTGGACTCCGTTTTCCTGGATGCCTTTAAATCCCAAAAGTTATGGCAAGATCTGTTTTATTTATACGCTCTATTTGGATCAGTGGTAGTAAACCCTGCTTCTGAGCCATGGGTCGCGGGTTCAATCCTCGCACAGTACAAATATTTGTGTGCGTGAACATATCTGTTTGTACTGGTCTGGGTGTTTTCTAAGTATTATAAGTATATATTTACAAAAATATATATATAGTAAGTAAGTTTATCGGTTGTCTAGTACCACAGATAAGATAATACTAAAGTACTCAATACAATAAACTTCTTAGTAGTAGCTTAGTTTACTTTGGGACTAGATGGCTCTGTGTGGCCCAGTGTAGCTGTGGCATGTCTGAAAAATATAATACATATATAAATATATAATAATATAATATATAATACTATTAGGTTGGTTAGTATACCTAGTTATGAGATTTCCATAACTGGTTTTGCATCACAAAAATTAAACATTAAGGAATGTGTGTGACTGATGGCAGAATTGGAAACAAAATAACAACAAAATATTATATAGATTAGTATTCATATAAACTAATTTACTTTTTTTAATGTATGCTTATTTATGAGAAAATTAGTCAGACAACATAGTTCCAATACCATTTTAACGTTGATCTTGTATTACTTCGTAAATTTTAATCATTATGGTAATACCTACGTAGGTATACAACGCAAATATATAATAGACAAGAATGAATTCGAAATTATCACATTGTCAACCTTTCAAGGCTTAGACGGCGATATCACCTGACATTTACAAATATAACCGTCGACTCGAAGTTCGCAGAAACGGATCCAGAGAATTCCAGTTGCTATTCCATGTCGTAGGTATTGTTATTTGTAACAATATGGGACCTTTGGCATTTTCACTTAAGAGCAGAGGCAATTATATTATAAAGTTTGCTTGCACGAGGATGTGTTAAATACCCTACTCAATGTCATTGCGGTTTATGCACATTATGTATTTATTAATGTGATTTATGCTCCCTGCTTGCTTACTAGTTAACTGTCACGTGAATTTGCTGTCAAGTAATTGATATAAAGGAATATGTATTTAGTTATTTACTAAAACTTTAATGCACAAACAAAAAATAGTACTAATTTAAGCAAATCATAACTTATACTTACTGTAAACATGCATTAATGTAAATAATTACATATGTCACCGTAAAATTGAAAACTTCGTCAGTTCATAATTGAACGTCGATGGATTACAATCTAACCTAACCTAACCTACCGTTAATTTATAAGTAAACTGAAAGATCTCACAATAGTAAAAAATAGTAATTTCGCCAAGCCTTCTATGGCTAATCCGGAATCAAAGTTTTATTCCGTCACGATAACACAGAGCCTTAGTACACCCTTTAGGTTATTCATTAGATTTACTACGCCATCAATTCGGTTAATGTTTTGTGCATCCAAAACTTAATTATATGAAGGTAAAATGTTATGCTTCAGTGCAAAAAATGCAACAAGAAAGCTTAAAATTCTGTGTTTTGTACATTACAAGATGAGTGTGCATACTCCTTACAATATTTTACAAGTAGGACCCCTGACATTTGAGCCTGCGTCATTGCTCTCATATAACTGCAGGCGCCGCGATACAACAATACGTCCTTTGTCAACGCGGTATTGGAAAATACTTCAGAACATTTATTTAAAACCTTTTATAAGACTTCTTGTTACAGCTGTCTCAATAATGATAGCAGGTTATGATAATACTGTAAAAATAAAATATATCTATATTTAACTTTTGTGAAATGCAGGTTTAAGAGTCATTCTAACGGTTAATTACTAAAACGCGATATGCGTTGCGTAACTAGTACATATACTATAAAAAAATCTGTAATTTATATCTGTTACAAGTGCGAAAACAACAAAACGATTTTGTTGATCAACGTAACTGATAGTTTTTTTGGATAACAAAGTTAGGTAAATCAGTTTTATTTCTGCAAATATGCCCCAGGAGGCGCTAAAGATAATTTATTAAATGTGTGCAACATCTTCTATAAAGTGCTTATCCCAAAGGAAGTAACTAAACAAAAACTCTTATTTTTAAGTATCAGAAACGATTCAGGTACCACAAATACAATTAAATAATATTATCGTATATTGGATAATATTTAATAACTTTATGTAGTGAAGTTTAAACTAATCTGTATTTTGATATAATATGATTTATCTGATTAGATAAAACTTCCAAGTAAAGCGAATCTCAAAAGCACATCTAAAACCTTTTAGCGCTTTCGTTATAATTTCACTCCACGTCGCTCAGACAAGTCATCTACGGAAAGCAATTAGGCCACGTGAACGGAATAAGTCCGAAAAATACGAAAAATAACATTCATGTAACGCGCCAGATGAATTTAAAATATGGAATTGAAGATTTGCGCCAAATGGAATTCGCAACCAACCATAGACTATGTTATTCAAAGATTCCGCAGGTACTATATTATCTGTGCCGCAGGTCAAAGTTGGGTTTGCTTTATAATAAATAGTTTAGATGACCACACAACATGTGTAATTATGAAAAACATAAATATTTGACGATATCCGTGGCAGAATGGCATACTTAACGGTTTTCAAGGTATCGCCTGCTTTAAGATCCCGGGTGCTATTACCGGACGGGTCAATGTAGAAAAAGAGTGTTTTTCTACATTTTCTTGGGTCTGAATGGTTATAGTATTTTAGTTGTTACTGATTTCAAAAAAATAGTCACTTAAGTACCTTGGAATCAGAACAATATATGTGATGTTGTCCACATTTATTAGTTCATAATCCTTTACTGACTTTCATATGGGGCCACTAAAAGAGTAAATTTAGAAGAAGACTAGCAGTAACGTCTTCTCTCTATCATAAACCTAACAACGATTACTAACCCTGCCCAATGTAGCGAACATGGCAAAATCATTTCTTTGGAGAATGTTATGTTAATGTTAATGCAGTGGACTGATATAAGCTGCTGATAATAATGATATTAAGAGGAAATACTACGGCCGTTTTTCCATAAAAACGTAGTCCCCTGTTTCCTCCCTGGATAATGCCAGTAGAGCAATAATTTTTATTACAAAATCTATGGCCACTATTAGCATGTTTCTGTGTTTTCTGTTTCTTCATAAATTAATTAATAAAAAAGATATGAGCCCTCAAAAAACAAAAAAATTTGCTAGATTTTCCGCTGTGTTCAAACATCCAGAAAATTTGGCTAAATTTTAGAAAAAAGGATAACATACGAACACGGCCAAAGCCTTTCTTTAATTTTTAATGAAAAAAGTATTTAAATCGGTCTAGTTTTGGAAAAGTAATCGGGGGACTACGAAACGTTGATTTGGTGTGCTTTTAGTAGGTATTTTCAGTCCAAGAAGCAGTTGTCTCTATCACACTGTGCGGTGAATGCGTTTGGCACTGCGCAACAGCAATAGATTTTACAAATACCTATTTTTCAATTTACTAGCCTGTAGTGTTTCCTCAATTTGTGATAAAAAAACATGGCCTTAAACACACCGCCTGCTTGCACTATCTTAGGTACCTACTTGGTAAACCCGAACAAAGTCGAGTCGGAAACCTCGTTTTCAATAATGTGCCGTCTATACCATTGAGATGTCTGCTTTGGGTATTCAGAAAATGTAAAAAATTTGCCCGTTTAAAATGTTTCGCGCGCTAAACCTATAATCACGCTGGACTGGAACGGAAAATTCAAAATTGTACCATGTATCATATTTAAAAGTCTAGATTAATATCTTGGAAAATAGTATATGAACGTTAACCGAAATTAAACGAGATTATACCTCATTATTTTTCCTGAAATGTTATTCCCGTTAGCTTTCAAATAACTATGAATCGTAAAAGTAAAGTAGTTAAATCGTAAGCATTTATCAACCAACGACAAACAAACAAACAAAAAATATAAAATGCGTTTCTTTTCAACCACGCCTTATTTGATCACAATGATATTATGGATGTCACAATGAAATTAAATAATTCCCAGGCGATACAAAGGTCGCATGGTCAGCTAGTTATTATGCCGTAATCGCCACATTGGGCAGGATTGGCGATCGCTGTTTGGGCTATGATGGACTTCTTTTTAAAGTACTCTTATAATGAATTCATATTATATTTATAACTAGCTGTTCTCTGCCACGCTTCGCTGTAGCATATTGTGATTGAATGGTTTTTGTATTTTTTTTGTTTTATGGTTGTCGCGGATAAATACACAAAAACAATCCTTGATGCGGATTATATATCATGCTAAAATTTCAGCTCGATCGGTGCAAAACTTTTTGAGTTTTTGAAGCGTACACAAACCAACATAACATTTATATATATATAAGATAATTATGGCGTAGCGTAGTAGGCTTTTAAAACTTATTGAGTGACATGAAACCAGTTCCGTTCCGTGGCTGAGCGAGGAAATAGAATGTAGGTCTAAGTTGTTGGTAAGTGTATTTTTATAATGGAGACACCCGGAGGGACGAGGGAGGCATCGACACGCGTTTCGACGCTGCCGACAACTGGGGCGCGTGTGGTTGATTGTATGGTCCAAGTCATGGGATATGACTTATTTTGCTACAAGTTAAAAGTTATAGAATCTGTGGAATAAAGTTAACTTCTAGTATTTTGGTCGATGAACATCACAGAACGTGAGCATGTTACCTTTGTTACCTAGGCATAATTAAAAATCAATTATCTCATTTTCAAAAAAATCGCCTTTTTAGTTTCAGGCGGTACGGAAAAACGTACAGACAATAGCACGTCAACCTACCACAAAACGTCAAATTTTTCAATTGATATTGATCTCTATTTGTTAGACTTAATTAAAGTTGAAAATCAATTCAATGACCTTTAACTTTTTGGGTAGGTTGACCTGCCGTTGTCTGTACATTATCTAAGCCTGTCAAGTCTAGCTCTCTGAGATATTGTTACATTGTAAGTACACGGTTAAATTTGAATAAAGTCTAAAAACACAACTTTCATTTCATATTAATGATTTAGTTACCATAAAAAAATATTTTTAGAAACTTTAACTAAGAATAGTTTGGAATTACTGACTGATATGAAACTATTATGCATTAAGAAGACTCCACTTATCAAATTTTCTACCCAAATTTCATTAATACGATGATTTCAGAACAACACCCCACACGTTTCCCGCTTAAAAGCGCTATTTAAGCCACACCTCAAAACTGCCTTCGCGCGTCAAAGCTGTCGCGATCGACGCGGACTGCCCTCGCTCTTTGTGGCCCCACACGATACGCTCCACTGCCCACACGTCGGAAAACCATGGGAGAATCTTGCAAGCGTTTTCTTGACTTTCTTATTTTGCTGAGAAACGTTGATTTCAATGTAGCTCAAAAGATTCAAAAGATATATTTTCTAGTACCAGTTATAACCAGTAGTTGGTAAACAACACTGTGTGGCTTATTTCTAATGAATGAATGGGGTGCCCTTCGGTTCGCCTAAAATTTAAAGTCCTAATTTCATTTGGCCGAACCGTATTGGCCTAAACTTATAACGTATAATTATTGTCTAGTCTAACAGTTGTTTTCGCACTATTATAGATTGGTCTAAAAATTGAAAACCCTAATTTCAGTATGTCTAATATCGAAAGCACTAAAATGTATTAGCATCTTTTTTTGACATTACCACATGAATAAATATTCCCACTTTACTCATGTGACATTACGATCTATTTTTTTTAAACCGAAAAGTTTAAGAAACGAATCGCTCACAAACCGACCCTAAGCAGTCTTGTCTGCCCTACCCCTAAAGTGTAATTCAAAAGCGCGTAGGCGCGGAGGGGCGAGGCGGCCCGCGGTCTGAGGAGCAGGAGGCTGTAAGCGAGCCGCCGCGGCTGAGGCTGGCCGGCGTAGCCGGCCAGACAGCCGAAGCTGCGGTGGTGAGCGTAAGCCATCTGCGACGATAAGCACGCGTGGGACCGCCGGAGCCCCGCAGCGCCGAAGCCGTCACGGAAGTCTGATTGTTTGGATGCATGCATGATTGCTTGTTTGCATGCATGTCTGCTTGATTTCATGCATGATTGCTTGTTTGCATGCATGATTGCTTGTTTGCATAAATGCTTGCTTGCTTGCATAAATGCTTGCATGCATGCTTGTTTGCTTGCTTGCATCCATGCTTACTTCTTTGCAAGCAGGCATGCATGCTGATAAAGTTTTTAACTTTCTGCGAATAAAAATTTGGAACTGCAAAAGGGTAGGTGTTATGATATATTCGGCTAAATGTCGCTATTGGGAAATTATAATACGGGGATGTAAAGTTATGCGTAGTAAAAATAGGCTAAACACGTTTAGGAATAGTAAAAATGTGCGAAAAAATTTTAGGCTAATAGTTTGTGCGCCAATGACAATTAGGAGTACAAATAACTAGGCATCCCGATATATACCCGAATGAATGTCTAATGAGTGTGCTCTTGAGCTGCATGAGTTCATTCTGCCTTCCCTTTCTATCTTCGGAATCTAGTTGCACTGCAGGTTATTAGCCCTTCCTGGTTGATGTACTGCGATTGCGTACCAAGCGCTTTTCCTCGTCTTTTGTGATGCGCACCGCCAAGGAGTGGAATGCCCTGCCTGCGTCTGTTTTCCCGAAAAATTAATAGGCTGCTTCTGGACAAGCTCGCTCCATCTTAGGCTAATCCTTATATGTTCTAAACCGTAGTTATGTATGTCGTCAAGAGAAAAAAAGAATGAATGTTAATTGTACTGTAACAATAATTTACAAATTATGCACATAAGCGTAGTGATTATGCCTGTACCCATCACTGCTGATTATGCTCCGTTGGTCTACTGATTCAGGTACCTGGTTTAAGCATCTCAGGGTCCCGGGCTTGAACCCCGGGTCGGACAACAAGAGTTTCAAATTTTCGAACATTTTGTGATTACCAATCCACATTTGGCAAGCGTGGTGATTATTATATACTCGTCATTGCTGTGGTAACTTCAATTAAATGATGGTGGCCTTTGCCCTGCAGTGCGATGATTATGGGCTTACACTTACATAATAAGCACATACAGGAAAGTTATAAAATCAATACGGTAAGAAATATTACAGCAGCAAAATGGTATCAGCATGAATCACAGCAGAACTAACGCCGCGACGCTGATTTTCAAACTGGGCCACGGCTGGAGTTGCTTCCCACCATTTGCAGTAATGTAAGTTTAATAAATAATATGTAGGTATTGATTTTGGGCTGATTTTTTAATGGTCAGATAAAAGTTATCAGTTGGATAACATCTAAGTCGACTGATTTGCAAACGTCAATCATATTAGGTTCCATGGCAATCCTGGTTGACGTTTTGAATTAGTATTATTGTTAAATTAGTATGTTTAAATTAATAGATAACTTTTATTTGACCATTGAATAATCAGCCCTTAATATCTTGTTTCATTTTTGATCACTAGCTTTTTTTCCTCAGATCTGCGTGAACTACCTATACGTTGTATCGCGCTGGCGGAAACCTGTGCCTAGCAGTGGGATGCAAATGCGGTCCTTACCTAACCTAACCTACTGGGACTCGTAGAAGACTGGAGGGTAGACCGGTCGATAACCAGCTCAGATCATAACACCATACTCTTCCAACTTAACTTGACGCGAAAGAAGGGCTTCACAGTTAAACGCACAACCAGACTCTACAACACTAAGAAGGCAGACTGGACAGCATTCTCAGATAAACTAGCTGAGCTCAAAACAGAGCACGAGTCAGCACAACATCTGTGTAGAATCGATCAACGCCACCAACTGTAGAGAAGAATTGGAGAGAATGGTCATTAAGTTTAACGAATTAATAACCGAGGCATGTAAGGGCAGCATGCCCATCAAGAAGCAATCTGAGCAGATTACAGTCCCATGGTAGAGCGAGGAACTCGCCCACAAAAAGAGAACTATGGTAACTTTTCGAAGAAGGAGCCATAATGCCGCGCCACAGAAGAACAAAGGTCGTCGAAGAATATCCGATTAAAAAAGTAGCCTACGAATGCCATGCCAAGAAAGCCCGAACCGAGAGTTGGAAGGAGTTCTGCGAGAATCAAACCAAAAAGGGAGTGTTGGAAGGTATATACAGGGTTAAACCCAATGACGATATAAGACAAGTAATCACTACTAAGACAGTTAAAATAGTTTTTTTAAACGCAAACTACATAGGTATAAATATAAAACAAAAGACAAACGGACTTTGTTAGGATTTGACACGTTCTGACATTTAAATATCATACCAAACTATGAAACTATTAGACAACACTAGGAGGATCTAACTCGAGTACTAGTTAATAATAACTTCTAAACAACAAATTCCAAATTATCAAAGTTCAGAAACAGCTTCATTCTCTTAGGATCACAATATCAAATAGTTTAACCGACAAATCCTAACGAGAAAAGTTTTGAATGTATTTTTATGACATTCCACCGTCGCATGGTTACCCGCGAGTCGGAAACTTTTTCAATTAGTGGAAAATGATGGCTGTATCGCGATAGAACGTTGTGTCATCTGAAATCTGTGGCGATCAAAGCAGCCCGAGAAAAGAGGCAGCAATTTCTATTATCTTAAACTCCGTTATCGCGGAGTAACTAATCATAATTGATTGTAAAGAGATTAAGAGTTGATGAAGAATGTTACCAATTTAAGATAAAATTGTGCGGTGCCCTCAATGAATGAAAACGAAAAGCGTAATCAGATTTGTCGTACGAACAGAATTTTCGAAGTTTTACAAGATCAAAGAACGCTTTTAAATAATCAGTAAATCAGTAAAATCAGTTTTATTTCTGCAAATAGGCCTTTAAAGGCGCTTTAACACGTCCCAATATTTAAACCTACCACTGCTTCGGGACAAATGTAGGTTAGTACCGAGAAGAAGCAGCGTAAGAAACTCGATCACTATTGTCAGCCTCTTTTTAAATAAATATGTTTACATAAGATGCCAGTGCGAGCTGGGGCAATTTACCTACAAAGTAATGTTGCACTCTTGGATGAATTAACCATAACCATGGTTTATTCGTCCAAGGTTGCACTATAACGTCAAATTCTTCTCTGCTACTAACACAAATTAAGTACATAGTTTGATTTTATTAGTTTTTGTTGATATGTTGTTATTTAAATATTGTTGCCGATTTTGACATTAATTTACGGTATTAGAAAAAATTTAACTTCTCTTTCTACTAATTTAAGTTTACAAAAATAGAGTCATTAAGGTTACAGATTACTTTGATCTGATGCTAAACAACGAATCACAGACTAAAAATCGATTTTAATTTGTTCTGTTAAAATATTTTTATTGCATTATGAATTCATTTCACGTAAGTGGATTGATATTAAATGAACGTTTATATTTCGGCTCCTAGCTTGCCGCCAGGTCGAGGTAAAAGTAAGGCTTTCAATGTATTGGATTTTTTGCTTTCATTAAATTATTCAGCGCGCATTTTGTCAGCCAGAATTTAATATTATACCAGCAGAGCGAGTTTGGTATAAATAAGTCAACGCTATTTTCGATATTAGTTATGTTAACAAACTAAGACAAACCCCCTTTTAGGGGACGCCAATGCCAGCAGTCAGTGTGGCTGAGATGATGATGATGATGATGATGATGATGATGATGATGTAGCCCAAGAGATTGAATAGTACCAATAGATAATGTTAGATATTTTACCTGTTTTGAGAAAGACCGTATGATGCGGGCCTAATATATAATTCCTACCACCCCTTCTCGTCCCAAGGCAGTCGTAAAAGAAGATTAAGTACTGTTTTTTATTATTATTATTTTTTAATTTTATTACTATTAAAATAGTAAGGCTCCCACAGAATACCAGCGTCGGCCATGATAAATTCTGAGCGGGAGTTATTTTTGGCATTGTATATTCTTTTTATATCTGCTTGTGTGTCAATTTTTTATTTACTTTAGTGTCCTACAATTTGAAAGCCAAATAAATATGTTTTCTTTCTTTCTTTCTTTCTTTCTTACTGCTAGAAGAAGACGGACAACAGCGTCTTCCCTCCATCACTGATGGCACCGTTTACAATAATGATGTTGACGACAATGATGTCGATCCTCCTTTTTCAACAGGACAGGATTTTGGTTATATAGTATAGTTGTGTTATATAACCAAAAATTAACCTTCGCATATATTCGTGGTTCATAGCAACCACCAGGATTGATTTTATGTGTACCCCACCACCATAGAACCCTAATATTGAAGTATTGGATGAAAAGCCTCGTAATCACACAGATACTGGCAAGGTGATGCGAGCGATTCAATTGTGTTTCCATTACGGAACCTCGAAATGAAACAATATCCAATTTGCCGTATGCAAATGTAGAGGTCGCAGAGTCCGTATTACGAACCTACGCTACCGCTATAAATGTTACCCAAATCAGACGAGTTGCTATTAATAGTGAATAATCGTAAGTTATGTAGAGTCCGATTATTACTACATATTAATTGTTTAATAGTCAACAGGAGCTTTAGTTCGAAAAAAGGAAACGCTTCACTTATAATTCTGCATTTCACTATTGCATTTTTTCGATATTATTGCTTTCGTCTTATTTTAGATCGATCCCATTTAAAATGGCGTATAATTTAATTCTAAAAAATACTAAAGTTTCCGTATAGAGGAGTTTTTTTTAGTATTTTGAATAAAACAACGTTTCTATCAACATATTTCATTCAAATCGGATAGCAATAGTTGTGATTTTTATTTACAAACTTTTGTACCTACTTAAATAAGCATGTTCTTACGTATATGATTATGTTACTACCTATTGCCCGCGATTTCGTACGTGTAGAATTTGATATGGTGGTTTGATTCGAAATGGTTTGGACATGTTGAGAGGATGAATGAAAGCAGGTTGACTAAAAAGATATATATGGCGAGTATGAATGGAAATGTTGGAAGGGGAAGGCCTCGACGAACTTATCTTGATCAAATCGGGGAAGTTCTAAAGAAAGGTCAGGTCAAGAGTACCCTTAACCGGCGAGCGTGTATGAAAAAATTAATGAATGTGGATGAAGCGAAAGTAGTCTGTAAGGATAGTAGCAAGTGGAAAGATGTGGTCTCTGCCTACCCCTCCGGGAAAAAGGCGTGAGTGTATGTATGTATGTAGAATTCGATACTTTCCTACAGGAATCGTATCTTTTACGGGATAATCAGTAGCTTATTTATGTACTAAGTATTCCAGCTTACAAACTATCTCCGTGCTAAGCTTCATTCGGATTTTGCGTGATTGAGTGACATACAACCATCTAAACTTACACAGTTAGTCATTATCAAAGGTAACTGAACCCATCATTGCTGTGGGAACTTGAATTAAATGATGGAGGCCTTTTCCCTGCAGTGGGATGATTAAAGGCTGTTACTTACTTACTTACTATCTAGTCTCTATCACAAACAAGTAATAGCCACCTGGCAAAAGTTTCGCATTGCCGATGGGACTGAGTCTGCGAGTTAGGGGGTCGGGATGTGTTTAGCGCAATATTTTCAATTTGTAACTTTTTACAGTTTTGTTTGGAATTGTTTTGGACCTTCTTTTAGGCCTCAAGTGTATTGGAAGGAAATTGAAATGTTATCAAGGACATCTTTTTAACAGACATAAAAAAAAGAATACGAGCAGTTTGGTTCAGTGTATTATATTATCTGTGGTTCAGTGAATTCTGAACCATATAGGTCGCAGATTCAATCTCCGCACAGTACAAATATTCGTGTTACATAATTAGATATCTGATATATATCTTTTTGACGACCTTCGTGGCGGAGAGGCGTACACACCGCTTTTCAAGGTGTCGCCTGCTCCGAGGTCCCGGGTTTGATTCCCGGACGGGTCAATGTAGAAAAATAAGTGTTTTTCTACATTTTCTTGGGTCTGAGTGTTTGTGGTACCTTCGTTGTTTCTGGTTTCCAAAATACGAATGCTTTAAATAGTTATTCAAATTGGGATCAGAACAATGTGTGTGATGTTGTCCACATTTATTTTATTTATTTATTTATTTATTTTTATATCTGTTTGTACAGTGTGGGTGTTTTCTATGTATAATAAGTATTATACTTACAAAAAAATCATATGAATAAGTTAATACTACCATTCCTTAAAAAAATTGCGAACGGCCTACGTTTATGTTTTTGTGGAACGTCAAGCTTTTTTAGGGTTCCGTACCCAAAGGGTAAAAACGGGACCCTATTACTAAGACTTCGCTGTCTGTCCGTCTGTCCGTCTGTCCGTCTGTCCGTCGCTCTGTCACCAGGCTGTATCTCAAGAGCCGCGATAGCTAGACAGTCGAAATTTTCACAAATTATGTATTTCTGTTACCGCAATACTAACAAATACTAAAAACCAAATAAAATAAATATTTAAGGGGGGCTCCCATACAAAAAAAAAACATTTTTTTTCCGTTTTGGTACGGAACCCTTCGTGCGCGAGTCCGACTCGCAATTGGCCGGTTTTATTTCAACGTTTGGTACAGACAACAGCACGTCAACCTACCACAAAACGTCAAATTTTCTCAATTGATATTGATCTCTATTTGTTGGACTTAAAGTTGAAAATCAATTCAATGACCTTTAACTTTTTGGGTAGGTTGACCTGCCGTTGTCGGTACAAAGAATATAAAAAAAAATATATGATTTTTGTTCTGAATTTTGTCTAAATTGATTAATATCATCAAACGTTAAAGCCTTAGACCTTAGAGTCTTGTGGCTATCGAAGTCTGGCCCATGGTTGAGTCAAAGGAGCTGCTTCTCGTCATCTTCTGATAGTAAATTAGTTTAGTTTAAAAAAAATCTTAGTTTATATACTAGATTTATGTAGCATTTTATATGAAATTGTTAACTGTTTGTTTACCTACAGTAAATAAAATAAAATAAAATCAGTTTTCCTTTATAGACGCTTCGTGCGACAACCCAAACAATACACGTGTCCAGCAGTAAATAATAAAAAAAAACCAGTTTTAATTTTTTAAATAGGCATTATCAATAATTTTAAAATCTTTTCCAATGTTTTAACAGTGCATTAGGACAATCGTCGGCTAAGAGACAGAGCAATAAGCTCGGTCTTTACATAGGTGTTATTAAACATTTTCAAATCTTTTCCAATTTTTTTTTAACACTGCTACAGGCCTCCAATTTTGCTAATTTACAATGGGGGCTATCGCTAGTGAATTTGCCACTAGAGGCGCTAGTGTAGCATGAGGTCCAATATCATTCACTTTGTACTGGTTTTAGCGGAATTTGTCGCATAAATTATAATTTCTTTAATTTACCTGCTGGAAAGTGATCTTTTCGTAAAATTATCGCAAATATGGATTATTTGGCGATTAATGTGAACGCTTTGAAAGCGGAATTAAGAAAAAGCGCAAAAATAGGCGGCTTAAAAGAGCAATTATTTTAGAAGTTAGTTTGTTGATATCAAGAAGTTATTTATAAATAATAAACTTTAATTAGATATAAGATTTACACTTTGTTTCGGCGCCGATCGCCTTTTACAGCTTTAACTCCGGACCTCAGTCTACAGTGGCGCCAACTGGTGAGCAAAGAAACGGTAGTCCCCATTGGCTCAATAGAATCGCAATTGTATATTTTGACACTTTTTGTATGGTAGTAATGTCAAAATATACGATTGCGATGCCATTGCGCCATTTCTAAATTAGCAGAATTGGGGCTCGGGACAATCGTCGGCTGAGAGACAGAGCAATAAGCTTGGTCTTTAATATACAAGAAATATACAAAGTAAAGTTAAGTAATTTACTTTATTCATCCCACTGAATCATTGCTTGGTGATCACAAACCGGGGAAATGTTGAAAATCCAAAACTCTAGTTACCCGACCTGGGGATCGAACCCAGTACCACTAGATCTTGACCCGGTACCTAAACCACTAGACCAACGGGGCAATAAAAAAAAACGGAATAACTTACTTTAGGAAATAATCGCTCACTCAATAGATCTATATTAATAAAATCTATATTAATACTAATATTTATAAAGCTGAAGAGTTTGTTTGAACGCACTAATCTCCAGAAGTACTGGTTCGAATTGAAAAAATATTTTTGTGTTGGATAGCTCATTAATCGAGGAAGGCTTTAGGCTATATAACATCACGCTGCGACCAATAGGAGCGAAGCATCAGTGAAAAATGTTGCAAAAACGGGAAAAAATATTGATATTAATCGCGATCATATAAACAGAAATTGACGCGGACGAAGTCGCGGGCAACAGCTAGTCTTAATATACATTCCACGCACATTTCAAATGGTAAAATAAAAATGGCGGCTCGCCCTGGAACTTTCCAACGGCTATTTATATCTGTATCTATGGTGATCTGAGCCTAAAATAATGTATAAAGGTCCGAATGACAATAATAAGGTACTCGTAAGTAGCGGTTATTAAAATATCCAGGTGTATGCTGTAGAGGGCGGTACTGAGCGGTCACGACTATTTTATGAGTCTGCGGATACATTGCAAGCAATGTGACTTAAAAAAAGTTTAAACTAAAAAAAAAGATGGGAAAGGTAGGACGTGAAACTCATTTCTCTCTGTTAGATCGTTAAGTTTATTCAAATAAGTTAATTAGGAGATGCTAACCGAAGATGTTAATGCAAATATATTAAAATATCTCTGTTTTTGGTGTGTTTAAACTCTGATAACCGCTATAAAATCTTATATCATCCTAAAACAAAGAGTCATCGATGTATACCGTCTGATCTTTTTCAGTCGTTTCCCTCCGTTTATCCTGTGAGGTCCACAGAGGCCGGGAGGCTGCGCGGATCAATAGGCAGACCCCTCACCCCTCCAGGGGATCCCCTCAGTAACGCGCGCGCTGCCTCACCAGCTCCTCTTTTTGAGACGTTTTTTTAAAAAGACTATTTTTTTAATAGTCTTTTGAATTTTGTTAGCTATTTTAGTAGGTAGTTGGCAGTCTCGATATGGAAATGGATTTTCAGTAAGGTGAGTTTTTTTGTGATTGTTTGTTGTTGTCCATTTGGGTGGTAGAGTTCTTTTAGCAAGTACTTACCATCAGGTATTGTACATGTGATTTCAGAATATGTAATTACCACGAAAACCTATTTAAAATCTGTTCAGATTCAAAGCTAAAAGCCTTGATCTATTCATTATCAAATCTCACACCCTAAAATATATTTTTTGCTCTTAATTTAATTAAATGGATTAATAAAATAATTCAGAGGCTCTGATTTAATAGAAATAGCATCAAATAAATGTTGTCCAAATATCTAAGGCTTCGTCAACATTAAAACAATGGAAGAAAGGTGTGGTCAATCAAAGTCAATACTCGTTTGAAATCAATTATCGACGCCCATAAATCAGAGTAACTAAAGGCAAATTATATAGGTAATACCGTCTCATTATCGTTAATATCGATGATAACACTGTTTAATCTGTGTTTTTCTTACGTATTTACTTTTCAAAAAGGTAAATAAATACATAATAAAGCAATAAATTAAAACTTATTCATAAAAAACTGAATTTGCTTTTGATAAAATCCCGAAATGATAATAATCTTTTTCAAAGTAAATGACGAATTTGTGTTTCAATTGAAGTTTACAGTCGAACTATAATCACTCTGCACTCTGCACTATAATCCCCCCTACTTTATCCAATTGCTCTCTATTATAATATTATCTTATCTGTGATTATATTATAAAAATATTGAAGAGTCTTTATTTGATATTTTAGCAACTTAATTGCACTTTTAATATCAGTATATGAACTTGAAAAATTTTGTCTTTGTTTTGAGTCCCGCCTGAGACAAAAAAAAATAATTTTTCAGGTTTATATACTGATATTGAAAAGAGATATTAAGTTAAAGAGATATTTAAAATAATAAATATCTTTTTAACTTAATGACTGCTTAAATTCTTATGCAATCCAAATAATACATTGAGAAGGTTCAAGACTGCTTTTGAATGAAGTAACTAGTCCTCATCCAAGATCTGACAACGGAACTACACCACTAAGATGCTCCAGTCAGATTCTAATCTACAGAATGAAATTTCAACCACTTTCCAAAAATTTTATAGGCGTTCAGTATCGTATTTAGAGCCCATTAATGAAGTAAAAAATCTAAATCAAGTTTTAACCCGAAAATATTTGTCGCCATTATTGTAGTTTTCAATTATTATTCTTCGGTCCTAAGCCTTTTAAGGTATAAAGGGAAAATCAAAAACTTATGAATAGTATCATAATGAATGGATGCAATGCGCATCGCGTGAAAAAAGTGTTGCTAGGCGGCCGTATCAAAGATTTAGATTTTTAGTGAACATTTTCTAATGGCTCTATCTTGAAATTTTTGTACTGGGCTATTCTAAAAGAAAAAATACGTGATTTGTTTTTTGTCTCGTAGATTGATATATTAAAATTTGGAAGGTGGTGAAAATTTTATCCTGTATACCTGAGATCTCCAGTTTTTGTGTCGGAGCAGAGATCTCCAGTTTTTGTGTCGGAGCATCTGTCGCCTGGAAATAAGTACTTACATGCGGCAGCCCGTTTAAAGGCAAAAGAGTTGTCGTTTAAGTTTGTCTGGGTCAGGAACGGGCGCATCTATGTACGTAAGAATGAGACTCATCAAGCAACTCTCATTAAAGACATGGATTGCCTTAAACGGTTGAGCTGAGCTTTTTGTTTTAGGTTTTAACACTATCTAATATTTGTGGAGTAATCTTTCGCTTTCTTTGAAATTTACTACCAAAACGTACAGGGTTTGAGAACCAAAACTAGCGATTTACTATGTAATGTAACAACTTCGAAATACGGGATTATCGCACTTACTGAAACTTGGCTGAATGACGGCATCAACGATAATGAGTTAGTTGATCACAGATATGTGATATATCGTAGAGATCGCGTTATTTCCCCTAACACAAAAAAAGACGGTGGAGGAGTAATGCTGGCTGTCTCGCGAGACATACCCTCGATGCGTGAAGCAAGTTGGGAATCTGACGCAGAGGATCTTTGGATTACTATACAAGTAAAAATTAATAAAGTAATAAAAAAGATTTCTATCTGCGTTGTATATTTTCCTCCTCCTGTAAAGCTGGAAGCCCTATCACGATTTTTAAAAAACGTTGAAAATAGATTCAGTCAGTGCGATGAGCTCGTAATACTTGGAGACTTTAACCTTGGTTTTATACAGTGGCAATCTAAAGCACACTACTCTGAAATGTTTCCATCTAATTATAATACATCTCTGGGTCTCGCAATAGTCGATTTTATTTCGACAAATAATCTTTATCAGCACAACTGTATAAGTAATGATGATGATAAATATCTAGATCTTATTATGTCTACTTCTGTAAATGCTTCGGTGACGCGTCCTTTAACAAGCTTGTGTAAGTGTAATCGATATCATCCTAGTTTACTGCTACATGTCTTCAGTGATAACGTTGAGTATATTCGTCCAAAGACTAATGTAAGGTATAACTTTTATAAGGCAGATTACGAAATAATCGCTGGCAAACTTGACTCTATTGACTGGCACATTGAACTTTCTTGTTGTCACTGTGTTGATGAAATGGTGGCGAAGTTTTATAAAATCTTGAATGTTGTTATTGAAGAGTGGGTACCTAAAATAAAACCGTCTAAATTGGGCTATCCCTGCTGGTTCAATTCGTCTTTAATTAAACTTTTGTCTGAGAAAAACAAAATTCGCAAAAGATATCATAAATTCCGAAATCCACGCGACGAATTGGAGTTTAAACTACTTCGCGATCGTTGTCGAAAGCTTTATGACTTATGCCATCAGGACTATAAAAGCAGAATAGAATCACACATCATTAGTAATCCTAAAGCCTTTTGGAGCTATATCAAAAATAAAAGGGGCGGGCTGTCGACCATTCCAGCAAAGATGCAACTGAATAGTACCACAGCGCAATCAGGTCCAGATGTTGCCAACCTATTCGCGCATCACTTTCGCTCCGTATACACAAAACCTGTACCCATTCAAAACATCGATGTTTCAAACGGAGTTCTGCTGAGTCCTTTACACATAAAACACATTGCTGAACTAAATTTTACGGAAAGTCAAATACTTAATAGCATTAAAAAAATTGACGCATTCAAGGGCGCTGGCCCAGACTCTGTACCTCCATTATTTGTCAAACGTTGTGCCTCAGCTCTCACTATACCACTCACAGTTATCTTTAACCGCTCATTACTGACAGGTGCTTTCCCTGCAGCGTGGAAGAAGGCTCGCGTTGTCCCGGTTTTTAAAAAGGGTAAGCAGGAGGATATAAAGAATTATCGTCCTATTTCTATTCTCTCCTGCTTTCCTAAAATATTTGAGTCTGTTCTGTGTCCGATCATTTCTGCCTTTGCCGATTCTGATATCTCGGACCATCAGCATGGTTTCCGAGCAGGCCGTTCCACGCTAACGAACCTTATACCTTTTATATCAGATTTGTCTGAAGAGGTTGATAGAGGTTCCCAAGTTGACGCTGTATACACTGATTTCAGTAGCGCATTCGATAAGGTCGACCACGGGCTTCTTTTGACGAAGTTGGGGAGACTGGGCGTTGGAGGGCCCCTACTAAAATGGTTTGAATCCTACTTAACGGACAGACAACAGAGCGTTGTGGTGAGTGGTTACGAATCAGATGCATATTATACTATATCAGGAGTCCCACAGGGTTCGCATCTGGGTCCTGTCCTTTTCTTAATTTTTATAAATGACATAACCGCTAAAATAAAAAACTGTGGAATGTCCCTGTTTGCAGATGATCTAAAGGTTTACAGACCAGTCAGGTCTGTTGCTGATTCGAACCTTATGCAAGAGGATTTAGACAGCGTTAGGGAATGGTGTGAAGCAAACAACATGATTATTAACCTAAGCAAATGCTTTCATATCAAATACGCAAGAAAGAGAAAGACGTTGGCCACCAAATACGAGATAGATGGTGTGGTTCTTGAAGAAATTGATGAAGTCAGAGACCTGGGCGTGATTATTGACAGTAGGTTAAGATTTACCTCACACGTGGACAAGGCAGTCACTAAAGCAGCTCGGATGCTCGGATTTCTTAAACGGAATAGTTGTGGATTCAAGCACCGCACCAAAATCATTCTCTACAATGCTTTGGTGCGCAGTCACCTTGAGTATGCTTCTTCATCTTGGAGTCCTTACTATGCTGTTCACTCTCAAAGGGTCGAAAGGATTCAACGGTCTTTTACAAGACATCTTGCTTTTATTTCCAGTGCTATTTCACACAGAGCTCCATACGAACAGCGTCTAAAAAAATTTAACATGGTATCTCTCGGTAACCGCAGGCTTTTACTCAGCATGTGCTTCTTACATAAGCTCTTGAGCGGACACATAAGATGTGGCAGTCTTCTCCAGCGTGTATGCTTCTCCGTACCCTATAGGTATCCCAGACATGTGATTGTTAAAATCTTTAGAGCACCGGCTTCGAAAACCAATCTAGGTCGTCAATCCCCGATAAGCAGAATTCTTAATGACTACAACAGACTTCAAAGCAAAATTCAAGATCTTGATGTGTTCAGTGACAGTCACGCCAATTTTAAAAGAAAAATTGTTAAGTTTCTAAGCAGCTAGCCATTGTGACCAAACTGCATCATTCCTAAAAATAATTATAAATTGTACCGTGTATCTATTTAAGTTTAAATAAGTAAAATAGTAGATAGGCAAGTTTCTGATATTTAATTATAATTTTTTTTCTTAAAATTGTCAATGCTGTGCTCACCTATAAGTGACATGTGTATCAGAAATGTTTTAGTTAGTGTTATGTTATTAGTGTTTAATACATTATGTTGTTGGTGTGCCTTTTTTATAAAAATAAAAAATAAAATACCTACTAGGTTATCCGGATTAAATCCATAAAACAACATTAAATTAATTATATCTACGTAAATTAAGATAGAGGGGCGTATTACAAAGGATTGACAGTTTTAGTGATAAGCGCAAAATGAAGAGAAAATCCGAGACCACTATGTATTATGAAACAGAAAAAAATATTTTTATGAATAAGTAGGTAACTATCATAAAAAAAATTTTTTTGGTCTAACTAAACAATAACTTTTTTTCTTCAATTCGCTCCTCATAATTCACACATCTCGTGTAAAAATTATCTATTTTTATGCTTAGCGATTGAGACTTTATAGTTCATAGTGACTTCAGAGCATCGATTTAATATGTTTTTATTGTATTTAATAACTACAAAGCTGTTTAAAGGAAGTTATGAAGAACATTTACCGCAGAACACAAATTATGACAAAGCAAACGGATCCCGGTATCAGCGGATACAACTCGGCGAGATCCGTGGCCAACTCGATCTGATCCCGGGATCGGTGGAGACAAGCCACATGAGTAAATATTATTTATTCATGTGGACAAGCCCCAATATTCATGTAGGCGTTGACAGTTTTTTTTCTGCAAATAGGCCCCAGGTGGCGCTTTACAGTACAAGTAGGCGACAAGTACTTGTCCTTGTCAACGCCTGAATGAACAATTATGCTAAGTGTATACTTACAGTTCAATGGATCTGAAATTGATTTTAGATCAAAAATTATTTGAATTATTCACACGTGATAATTTTTAATTATTATATAGAATCGTTAATCATCAAAAATACTAATAATTAACGAACATTAGGTCCCATTGTTATTTCAGAAGCCATCAAACAAATCAATACGACAAGGTACCAATCAATTATTTTGAAAGAAGCTTCAGGTGGCGCCACTCTCGCTTATCTTAATGGCGCCTTTGCCAAGTCTATGTTTACAAAACAGATCATAAATCTTGCTCTTGAAACTCTACAATTTAAGTAATTTTAGTGGATTTTTGTTTGCTTTGGATTTTTTAAGAACTTAAATCAATTGCATCCTTGTTTTGTGACAATAACTTGACAAATTAAATTATGGTAAATTAAATTGATTTCTCATAAAGGTTTATATCATAAAGGTTTATATCTACTTAATTGCCCATTCATTACTGCTTAGTTTCTGCCTCTGAAAACGCTGTACAAAGTAACATTAAAATTGCAGTGCTAACGTCATATAGACGTGAATTGATAAACGTCTAACATGCAATAAATAAATAACTGGTTTTCATTATGGCATTCTTTCTTATTGTACCTACATTATTACTAAAAGCGGCCGCTTTTGGCGTTAGCGCCAAATTCGACTTTATAAACAACTAAATGAAAAGTTTACCGTGATTCAATCGAGAATAGAGTTCGAGTCCCGCCTGAAAAATATTTTTTCAAGATTAAATACTGATATTGAAATACAATTCCTTGAATAAAATGTCAGCTGCTGCAGTAGGATTCGAACAGAACCTTCCGGGTGACTGTTTCATATAATCATTAACGGGCTTTGTCCCAACTCTAACCGATCCCATCTCTACCCGATATGATAAAAAGTAAAAACCTTTAAACGATATATTTTTACGCCCCGTTGGTCTAGTGGTTTATATACCGGACCAAGATCTGGGGGTCCCGGGTTCGATCCCCGGGTCGGGCAACAAAAAGTTTTGAATTTTCTTGCTCGGGTTTGTGATCACCAACCCGCATTTGGCAAGCGTGGTCATTATGCCAGTACCCATCATTGCTGAGGTAACTTGAATTCAATGATGGAGGCCTTTCCCTGCAGTGGGATGGTTATAGGCTGTTACTTACTATATATTTTTAAATAAAACACTTAACAACATCCTAATCATAATAATATCATGATTGAAACATTTTTTCATACATAAAATATTTATATTTATCGTTTTAACTGTACCTATACTCTTTTCTATTGGCAAAAATCGGGTAGAGATGGGATTTTTTGTTAGGTAATTTTAAATCGGGTAGAGATGGGATCGGGTAGAGTTGGGACGAAGCCCATTTAAGGTCATCTTTTGTCACTTAGTCATAGGTATGATAAGAAAAAGAAGGACTCTAACTAAACTTAATATTTTTTGTTCCAGATCACGACCATCACCATGAACGCAGTCATGAATGCGAAAATGCAATGCAGTAGGAGGTAAGTAAACTCCGACTTTTCCATAAATCACGCTTTTTTACAAGTGTAAACGAGCGATAAACAAAAATATATTTTAAAGTACTTAATAAAAGTTTAAATACCGGGCCAAGATCACGGGGTCCCAGGTTCGAATCCGGGTCGGGCAACAAAAAAGTTTCGAATTTTCGAACGTTGCTCGGGTTTGTGATCACCAACCCGCATTTGGCAAGCGTGGTGCTTATGCCAGTACACCCATCATTGCTGTGGTAACTTGAATTCAATGATAAATAAAAAATAAATATTTTAAGACATGCCTCACTGGGCCACACAGAGCCATCTAGTCCCAAATTAAGGTACTATTAAGTACCCTGTCGTATGGGGTACTAGACAACCGATAAACTTACTTATATACTTTTTTTTTTTTTAAATACATACTTATAATACATAGAAAACACCCAGACCAGTACAAACAGACATGTTCATGCACACAAATATTTGTACTGTGCGGGGATCGAACCCGCGACCCATGGCTCAGAAGCAGCGTTAACTACCGCTGATCCAAATGGCCTTTTCCCTGCAGTGGGATAATAATAGGCTGTTACTTTACTTTTTACTTTACTTTAAAAAAATACCTGCTTTATTAATGTGAAAATGATTGTCACTTCAAATAAAATTTACTTCTAAAATAGCGCTGAGCGTGGTTTGAATATATTTGCGTCTTGACTATAATTCACGACCCACTATAACGTTTCAATAAAATCATATAAAGATACATTAGATCTTGAAAAAAGGACTTATGCTATTTTCTATCCCACAGCTGGGCAAAGGTTTCCCCTCAAGTGACATAAGTAACCTGTAGTTAACGTGGGGAGAGTCGCGGGCGAAAAATAGTCTCAAGTAATAATTATATATAATATACATTATGAAAGTTTAACCACTTTCCAAAAATTTTATAGGCGTTCAGTATTGCATTTAGAGCCCATTTATGAAGTAAAAAATGTAAATCAAGCTTTCACTCTCACAACTTTTCATAGTTTTCAATCTTCACGGTCCTAGGCCTGATAAGGTATAAAGAGAAAATTAAAAGCTTATGAATAGTACTATTCATTCTATCGTAATGAATAAATGAGATGCGAATCGCGTAAAAAAGAGTTGCTAGGCGTATCAAAAATTTTAGATTTTTTGAGGACATTTTCTAAGTGCATTATCTTGACATTTTTGTACTGGACTATACCAAAAGAAAAATACGTCATTTGTTTTTGTCTCGTAAATTGATATATTAAAATTTGGAAGGTGGTTAAAATTTCATTCTGTATAATAATAGATAAACAGATTCTGACTACTACTAATTTTATGTATTTCAAGTAACAACTCATTTTAGTTATTTATACGCAAAGGATGAAATTTTAATCACCTTCCAAATTGTATACAACTAGGTATCTACGAGACAAAAAACAAATGATGTGTCTTTTCTTTTGGTATAACCCAGTACAAAAATGTAAAGATAACGGACTTAGAGAATGTCCGCTAAAAATCTAAAATTTTTGATACGGCCTCCTAGCAACGCTTTTTTTTACGCGATACGCATCACATTCATTCATTACAGCAACAACAGGCTGACCGTAAAAATTGAAAACTATATTGCGAAAAATATTTTCGGTTGAAAACTTAACCTAAATTTTTTACTTCCTAGATCTATAGGCTCTAAATACGATACAGAACGCCTAAAAATTTTGAAGGTGATACAAAAGTCTACAGGATAAGACTTATGCTATGTTCGTAAGTCATCTTGTTAGATTGCACAAATCGTCTTTGTACCACTCATGCAGATGTTGTGCAGCAGTGATTCATACAACGAAAATCAAGTCTACTAGCTATCTATCATAGTAAAGTGGAGTAACGCCCATTAATAATCCCACTGCAGGGCGGAGGCTGAAGTCCTTGAATTCGCCAAACGCTCATTGAATACAAGACAGCGATTATGGGTACAGGCACATTAGGTATTTGGTATCACAACGCTTGCCAAATGCGGGTTGGTGATTACAAATCCGAGTAATGTTTGAAAATTCGAAACGACGGATCTAAAACCACTAACCCAATAGGGCGTTAGACCACTGATCCAATCGCTATCATAGACTGGAATAAAAAATAACCTAAAAAACCGTTAGAACCGGCTTCTTAGATTTGAACCCGATTCTATTAGATTCTTCCAGAACCGGGTAGTCCCGGGTTTTTGCGATATGTATACAACTGGTTCCGATGCATAGGATATAGCTCCACGTATACCTTCGTAAAGCCATTAAAGGCCTCCTTCTCCTTATACATAGTAATATAATTTAAAATTGCATGTGATAACAACTATTATTGTGGATTGGAAATAAACGGGTTTACTTATTATTACTATTATACGTAGGTAAAGCAAAGAAAACCGAGGCCATTGTGAGTCAGGTCCAATGTTCCACCAATTTATCATTGAAGCTGCCAAAAGCTGTTACAACAACTGCATTAACTTCCCTCGAATCAAATTTCCCTCGAGATCACTCAAACTGTTCCCGTCAGCAAATTTATTAAGTAGCGTTACGAAGTCTTGTCGCTTAAATATTGCTCGAATATTAGAATACATCGGTTTTGAAGCAATTACAATTCAAATCCTGATCATATTATGTGTCATCATCATCATCAGATCATGATGACTTATGCAATGATCAGAATTTGTGCTGAGAGAATGATTATAGATACTATCGATAATGTCTTAATTGGGGTCTGACACAAATTGGTGACCTTTTTCACGCTTTTTGTATTCATATTCTTTTTTGTGGAGATAGTTGATAGATAGTTACATAATAATATGTATATTTATATTACCTATAATGATGATGGAGATAGTTCCAAAAAGCCATTGAATTGTCTTCATTTAAAATGAAAAAAAAACATCCCAATAGGTAAACAATTGGTTAACAGCCTTTGAGACATAAAAAAATAAAAGCATGAAAAATGTTACGAATCTGAGTCGGTAGGTACTCGGTGCTCCAGGAAACAAAAACACCGACAATCATAATGCACAGGACTCAAAATAGGTGACTTATTCTAGCTTTTCATTGGATACATTTTGTGTGAAAATAGTTTCGCCCTTAAATTCTTAAAAGGTAGATCAAAAAAGGAAGCAAACGAACCAAATGAAGTTCAGCGCACTTGACCTTTTTCGATAGGTATGTCAAAGGAAGCAAGTGCGTTCTTCAGCCAAACTGCCAAACGCTCAGTTGCCGCCAGGCTGCCCTCGGGGTCACACGTGTTAGATTGGTAGCCGGGAGCATCACTACTTGCAATCCGTGCCGGGAATACGAACTGAAATTTAAACTATTTATTTCGCTCCGGTTATTTCTAGTGCAATTCGCAAGACGGTTTATTTATAAAGTTTCGATCGCAGTTCAGAAAGCGCAAATGCTATTTTGACTTGGTGGATTTCGGAAAGGTACGGTTTTTAAAATATTTTGTAAGCAATTAAATTGCTTATTATAAATAACAACTACTTACACTCTAAATAAACTCTCTTGTATTAACGATCGTTCCAAATCACATGAAAGTTTAATATAACTTTACTGAAGTGTTAGCGTGGATAATGAATGAATAATGACGCTAGTGTGTGTGAGTTCTACTACGAAATAGTAAAATATTTCTTTCATAATCAAACAAATGTCGCATCGCTGAGTGTTTCAGATATTTCTACAAATCAACAGGTTGTCTTTTCGGACTGACAAGAAGTCAGCCTAGACGTTTGTTTGGCTATAACTTGGCAAATACTGGCGATTCTCCAACAAAAAGATATTTCATTAATTCGTTAATTTAGTTGCGTCGTGAAAAATATTGGGATCAGAAGACATATTGATTTAAGATGTGTCTTTGCTAGACACAGATAGTCTGCTGATTTTTTAATTTTTTTTTAAGATGCAATTTTTTATGACAAAGTTGATAGGCGTGTAATTATCGTGTTAAGTGAGAACTTTTAAATTGAGATTTGTTCCGTGGCGCTTGCAACATCGCCGAAAACGAAAGGAAGAAATCCCAAAACACTTAACTCTTATTCACACTAGAAATACCTACCTATTTCAAAATAAAATGTTACATTACCTATGTCTTTATTTAACAATAGTGAAAAAGTATATATCCTTGTATAAAAATGACGACTGCCTTTGCTATTGCTATTCTTTTTATGTGCTGACACCACATGAGTAAATATCCCTATTTATTCATGTGCTGACACTACACGACACATTCCCTAACTAGCAAGAAGCTACATAAAAACAGTAAGTATAATCATAAAAATATTATCAGTTTAGTTTCTGCCAATAGCCCGAAGGAGGTGCTTTTACACGTTCCAATATTTTAACCTACCACGAATAATGTAATATGAAAAGAAAACATACAGTCGAATTGAGAACCTCCTCCTTTTTTGAAGTCGGTTGAAAACTAGATACATAGTCGTCGTCAAAAATGTGTCCCATCTAAATACGCACCCATTTGACATAAGATTGCACTTTTAGTACAACTAATACTCGTATCAATCGAATACAACATGACATTAAATATTCGTACTATTGCATGTCAATAATTTGGCCTGGTTATAAAGTTGGGGTTATTCCCAAAGGTCCTCAGATCTATTTGTTCTCCTTTTCCCACCGGGTCCATGACGTTTAAAAATATATTTTTAAGTTTTCGTATATGAATTCCTAATGACGAGACTTTTACGAAGTACAATCAACAGAAAAAACACAAACTCTCTCGTTTAGTTTGTGCTATTTGAATCGCTAGAACAACGTCTATTTTAGTTTGATATAATATTTATGATTTACAATGACTGTACTAAAAATGAGTTTTTTTTTAAGGTTTAATTCTATTTTGGGTAAATAGAGTCAACTTACAATGTTTTACAAAAACTGTAATTTTTTAATGCTTAAATCTGTTTTAGTGTAAGATGAGATGATTTACGGTAATTATTCATTGTGTAATCTTAATTCCTATCCTTTTACCCAGCTTTTACTGCTAACTGTACCAAATATTATCATGGACCCGCTGGGAAAGAAAATGGTTTTTGATTTTTAAAGTCGTGGACCCGCTGGGAATCGAAGTATGAACTTACGTTTTTTGAAAACAATGGATCTGTGGACCTTTGGGAATAACCCTAAAGTTGACACTGGCGTAAAATCAACATCTTTCATTCAAAAGATTTCAGTTATGGTGTCATTTTTATATCGGACCGTGTATCAAGTATTTGTGTACTACCGTTGCCTGCCACTAATAATATCAGTTACCGCAAATAGTCGTGATAAAATATGGCTTTAGCAGTCATCAAAGCTTTCAACTGAGCTTCAGGTTGCCAACGTGTGCGTATAATAATGTCTGGGGTGGACAGTTGCATTAATTACTGTTACGTTGATTAATTTAATTTACTGTTAATAAAACTGTTTACTTAACGGAAATTTTATTTTTACAAATATTTGGGGCGTACCTTTATATTTGTACAATTATAATTGTTTTCGCCTGCAATAAAATATTAAAATATTACTTTTTGTTATTGTCTTTTTCTATTTTTTTATTTACCTACTTAGTTTAAATTAGTGAATAAAGAAGGAAAAACTCTTATTTGTAATTCAGACTTTAATTTGGGCGAAAGGTTTAGTACCTTTTAAAAAAATATTCATCTTCACAACAAGCCTAGATAATAGGTATACAGAGTGTAAAAAAAACTAAACGCAGACCCTAAAGCAACGCAATCTGAAAAGCAAAATAAGTCATATTACAAAATATTATAGCTAGGAAATATTTTTTTATTTTTGGGACTCAAAAAAATATTATAATTCATAGCGGGCAATGTATAGCAACCGGAGCGTGGGCAGCTGCTGGAGGTAGCTGCTATATTCAAAATACGTCCACGCTGAGCTGTCCATTGCCTATTGTAATTAAAAAAGCCTTATTACGAACGAAATAATAAAATAAAACACTATGTTTGTAAGAAGAAAAGTTTTTGAATAACCTTTGGCAACAGTTTTTGTAATAAAATGAAAAACAAAATTGTTACTTTGACCCTCAATATCTTTGGAACCAGCTGTTTCCCAAGGTATAGTCCTAAAGAAAAAAAAAGACGTGTGGCACTCGGAGACTGCCGCGGTAAAGCTATTGCATAGCATTTTTTATCAACTTATGCAATTATAAAACTAAAAAGTATCACCGCTGTGCCGGTCGGAGTGGGGGGTGTTAGGTTATTTTCGTTAGATATTAGATATTAGGTTATATTCGCCCGCGATAGAAGCTATGCAATAGCTTAAAAGATCCTAGTGATGGGGACAATACGTGGTTTTCGGATCTGCGTTTGGTTTTTTTACACCAGTTATATCAGTTCACCGCTTGGCTCGGACTATACCAGGCATATTCGCCAAGGCACGCGGGTTGGCGATCGCAGTTTGGCCGATGGTAAAGAAAATACGCTGCTGCCCGTCTTAATCTGGCAGATTTTTAATCGCTTCTTACGACACCCTCAAAAGGGGAATAATGCCACTGAGCATGGAAAAAGGTCAGAAAGGCTGCCATGCGCCATTTGTATGGGCACCGATGTCGCTGTTTATACCTCACTACACATAAACGAGTTCAAAAAACGCTAATCATGCGAATTCTTTTCAACCCAATTGGTCGCGCGACTTCACAAACCAATCACAACGCTAACTTACATTCATGTTTGGGCAGAAGTATAAGCATTTGCTCATAACCTCTGTGGCGCCTTTTTAACCTTTTTTTCCGTATTCTGTGGGTAATGCTATTCGTTTACCGTGACAGCACCATACGACACATATTAGCGGCATTTCTAAATAGATCTCTAGACCTGTGACCATGGTCGGTGCAACCCGATACATCAGGCAAAATAATAAGGTATGATCCCGTTTAATTTCCCGTTAACATTAAAATAATTATGCAACGCGAAAGTTTAAAGTAGTTAGATCTCTAGATATGAAATCTGTAGAATTTGAAAGCCCGTTACTGCAGCACCCGCGTCTCCAAAGTTACTGACACATAAATCTTGTGTAACAATTAGCCAATCACGAATACAGACGTCAAAAAACAGTAGACGACTAACACCTACGAGTTTTATAAATATCACCAGTTATTGATGACATCGAAAATAGAGTGGTGCACAGTTCTGAGAACAGTCGGTATTTGAACGTGTCTGACGTGCTGTGATATAGTTACTTTTGAACGGGACTTCGCACGAGCTCATTTTTAATTTTTAATCGTCAAAAAAATTATAATTTGTTCTGTTTTGTCTCACGAGGTTATATTATATATGACATTGGTTTTGGTTACTAGAAAGAAAAAACTGAACTCTCAAACTAAATTATTAATATTATGGTATTTCCCGTTGACCGAAAACTATAAAATTTGGTAATGTCACGTCTACTACCTTAAGAGAAAAACCCTATAACTATAGTGTAGAGTCTTGATAGACCGACGAACGAACAAGAAGTGCTCTTCTACTAACATTACCGTTATTTTCCTTTTGAGGTAGGGAAGCATAAGAAACAGAATTGTACAAAAGATTTACAAATGTTTGAACATAAACTTAAAAAACCTGAAATACCAATTTTATGTCGGCATCTCCCAAGACATCTCCACCAATAATACACTGACTTAATACTGACTTACAGTTTGGCGCCTTATTGTCTTCCATCGGTCAATAAAAACTATTACAACAAAACTTTTTCATCAGTTTGTAAGTTTTGTGACTATAATTATTGCGATAACTCAATTTCTGAGTTTTTGAAATTGTGAGTAGATTTTTTACAGAAATAATGCTGAGTGTAAGTAGAGCCTTAGGCTGCAGCGGTTTTTTATCCCTCGCTACTCTTTAGAAAATGTTTTTTGAAGTTTTAGACTGGCTAACAATAACTAACTTAAATCTGATTCATGAATTCATTGATCTATCATTGATTATTTCCAATTTTTGGAGTTATATCTTCATTTCACAGCGTTCCGGTAGAGAACCTGAATCAACTAGGTATTGTCGTGTCCACAAAATGTTCGATAGTTTACAATGACATTACATACCCGACCTACTTCAGCGCTCAACAGCAAACTTCGTTACCCCGCCCCATAGCTCCATCTAGCTTGTTTACATCGCTTCAGCTTCGCCAACCTCCCGCCAGGCGGCGCCGATGTGTTTACTTCCGCCGCCATTTCCTCCAACATGGCCGAACGTGATTAAATTTTCGCGTGAGCTATGTACTTATTTGAATATATTTAAGCCTGTAGTGTATTTGAAGCGATATATCTGATGCTGAGGAAACTAATTGGATTTATGATAGGAAATTGGTGTGAAACTAAATCTTCAAATTGCCATTAATGAACGATTGAACTCTTCGATTGTAATCAAATATTAGTCGATAGATAAGTTAAAAATAGTTATATGTATAAGACCAATACGATAGCCATTTAGCAACACACTCAATTATAATGAATACTAATAATAATAATAATAATAAATACTCTTTATTGCACACCATACAGGATACATTTTTAACATGTAATACATTTTAAGCTGTACAATTTAGGCGGTCTTATCGCTATAAGCGATCTCTTCCAGACAACCTCAATAAAGGACAATTAAATCGAAATAAGTGGGGAAGGCGGCAAAGAGTTATTAAAGGTAAATATTAAATAAATAGGTTAAAAATATATAAAATAAATAAAATAATCAAGCTACAAATTAATTTTAAAATACATATTCTACTCAATCAATAAACATACACACAAATGCAAATATTAAATACACATAAACAAATAAATACATGTAAAATATGACCCAACAATACTTTGAAAAGAACCTTGTTACAAAAATTTTGAAAGGAAAGAAAGAGAAATAGGAATACTACAACTATTTTACGAATAAGACTCTATTAATGAGATTATAATAGGAACTTCTTCTTTCTCAAAGTATTTTGATACCCTATTCATGTATATCTCATTTCAATTTCAAGTTTTAGTAGCAATAAAGATAACACGCGGGCAAAGCAGCGGGACAAAAGCTAGGAAAATATAGTTTGGCTACATCACTGGAAATCAAACTTTATAAAACTAAAATCAGTCTGCTTATAACACAAAATGGGCTGATGTTTCTTGAGATCTTTAATCTATAAATTATAATAATTGTTTGTAAGTTACTCGGGTAATACACGATCTGGATAACAGTTTAATGGAGCCCGACAAAGGTCATGTTAAGTTGTAAAAGATTTGACTTTTTCTTAATTAGGGACCTCATGGGGAGAAAATTGACGGCCGCTCCGGTGTACCTATTTGCTTGCGCTTATACAACGTGTTCCTTTTGATGATATCCCATAACTCTAGGGTATTAAACAGACCATGGTAAAGAATCAAATTGCATATGAATTATTTTTCAATTTTTTTTTTTTTTGTTAATTTTTTTTCATACAAAATAATTCTAAAAAGTCACGATTGTTTATGTAAAACACCCTTACCTTGATGCGAATGAACTTTTGAATGAAAACGATTTACTCGTACCTACTTATCAATGAAACACCCACACACGTATGTTTTTTACAAGTTACGCTCTCCCGCTACTTTACTATTATACTTTAGTGTTATTTTGTCAACGTGTCGCAAAACTAAGGATTCGCCATACTGGTTAAATTGTTTTTAACAAATTTAACTAAAATTGATGTTATATTCGAAACTATTGATTTTTGGACCACATGTTCTAGGGCGTTTTATATTATTTTTACTTAAAGAACATAACCTTAGAGTTATGGGATATTAAAAGGAACACGTTGTATATGTATACTTATAGAAAAGTAACGGCCTATAATCATCCCACTACAAGGCAAAGGCCATCATTGAATTAAACTTACCACAGCAATTATGACGCAGGCATAATCACCACGCTTGCCAAATGCGGGATAGAGATGACAAACCCTAGCAATGTTCGAAAATTCGAAACATTGTTGCCCGACCCAGGGATCAAACCCAGGACAGGGATCTTAGCCCGGTATTTAAACCATTAGACCAACAGCTTAGGGCGTTTATGTTACAAAACCTATAGAAACACAGTTGATAACCTAACAAAAGTAACTATTTTATACAAAAAAATTACCGATGAAAAGCGTGAAATTAGCTAATTTTTAAGATAAAATTTAAACATGAATTTACTGAAAACTATCAAGCATTGACCGATTTTTGTTAATGAACTTTTATTATCTATACTAATATTATAAAGCTGAAGAGTTTGTTTGTTTGTTTGAACGCGCTAATCTCAGGAAGTACTCGTTCGAATTGAAAAAATATTTTTGTGTTGGATAGTCCATTTGTTGAGGAAGGTTATATAACATCACGCTGCGACCAAAAGGAGCGAAGCATCAGAGAAAAATCTGGCACAAACTGGGAAAATTATTCATATTTGAGGGCTTCCGTTGCGAGCGCTGAGTAAACGGTTCAAGTTACTTCGGTTAAAAACTTCTTAATCACGATCATAATAACAAAAATTGACGCGGACGAAGTCGCGGGCAACAGCTAGTTTGAGTATTAACTCAGGTTTAATTAATCACTTTAGTAGATTTGTCTTAGGTATGTAAAAGATCGTACTTAATCACCGTTTCGCATGAGCCCTGAAAATAATCTCATTTGAATTTTAGTGAAGCCCAAAGATTACAATCAGCTGACTCCAATGATATTACAAAATAATATAATTGGCTGACTACAAAAATTATGACAACACGCAGAGGTGATTCGTCTATTTACTCATGAAATTATCAGGATAATTTCCTTCAATTGTTATGTAGAGTCACGGAGTTTAATTGGTAAGGATATTTTAAATTTTGACAAGTAAGAAGGTAAGTTTATTACTTATTTCTTTTATCGTACAACTCAAAACGAATGACACGTCTTACTGTGAAGGAAGAAATGTTTATTTCTAACATGCCATTAATCTATACAGGGTGAAATTGTAACCACTTTCCAAATTTTAATATATCAATCTACGAGACAAAAAACAAATGACGTATTTTTTCTTTTGGTATAGCCCAGTACAAAAATGTCAAGATAAAGCACTTAGAAAATGTCACCCAAAAATGATAAATTTTTGTTACGGCCGCCTAGCAACACGTTTTTTACGTAATGCACATCACATTCATTCATTACGATACTAATCATAAGTTTTTGAATTTCTCTTTATACCTAAACAGGCCTAAAACTGTAAAAATATAAAACTATATTGCGAAAAATATTTTCGGGTGAAAACTTGATTTACATTTTTACTTCATATATGGGCTCTAAATACGATACTCAACGCCTACAAACAATTTGGAAAGTGGTTAAAATTTCATCCTGTATATATAAAAATGATATGTTGGTTTGCGTACGCTTCAAAATCTCAAAAAGTTCTGCACCGATCGAGCTGAAATTTTAGCATAATCTATTTAACCGCGACCGCGAAAAAAAAACATATAAAACGAATACCGTTCAATCACAATGTGCCACAGCGAAGCGTGGCAGGGAACAGTTAGTTGTAAATAAATAATTAAATAAATGTGGACAACTGAAAAAAAATAAAAAAATAAAAAATAAAAATACACATACATTGTCCTGATCCCAAAGTGAGTAACTATTTTTAAATGGTGTCAGTGCTTTAGCACTCGTATTATGGAAACAAAAACAAGGTACCATAAACACCCAGACCCGAAAAAATGTAGAAAATCAATTTTTGACCCGTTTGGGAATGGAACCCGGCACCTCGGAGCAGGCGACTCCTTAAAAACCGGCGTATACTTAAAGAATAATGCAAGAATAAAAAGAAAAAGCCTTAAATCTGCTCAAATCTGTTTGAAATTCTAATTTCGTAATTTTATGAGTGAGTTAAAAATATATCCTCTTTTAACTTTCTAACAAAAGTTACAGTACAATATAAGTCAATTAAGGATAGAGGAAAACCTCCGTGGTCGAGTGTCAAAATGTCTGGCTCTAAAATGATTCGACCGCTCTGCCTGTTTAGCCACGCCATGTTTGTTTGTTGTTGATACCTAAGCGTCCTATCGTGTTGGGAACTTGGGAACCAATATCAAATGTAACCGGGTCAGGAGTGACCTTTGTCCGTTTGAATTATAAATAAAGTGCAACAGAAGTCATGCCGTTCACCAGTTCACCCACTTGGCCGGCTGCTATTTTAAATTATTGATAAACAAACTGTTATTATGATGTCGAAAGAAAATATTTTGAATTTTCTATATAGTGTGGACGCAGTAGCTTATCCATAGTGAAATTTTTACGTAAAATAAAAGTTTACTACTATTCATTCTGAATTTGAAACTTGGTTTGGGACTTACTTATCTGATTCAATGGTTCTAAACTTAAGCCATATGATATTTATATCACAATTAAAATTATTAAAAGAAACAAAAAAACCCATTTTATTTTGGTCAGGTTAATATTTTTACATACAATAATCTACTAAACCAATATAACTTCAACATTGCTTTACGTCTTACGCATAGAGTTTTAACACAAAATTACCTTTTGATTTGAAGTAATAAAATAAATAAAATAAGTTCATAAGCACCTAGGTTACAAAAGCTTATTGTCTAAAAAAACCTCCAACTAAAGTGTTATTTTCTTTTTTTTGTTGTGTTTTTTAGCAATATGATAATGTTTTCTTTATCGTTTGTTGCAGAAGGAGGATGGCGTTCACGCGGCCATCTTGCGCCCTCTTTTTCCTACTGCTTACACTATGCCTCGCACACATTACACAGTAAGTATGCAATTAATTTTTCAACATTAAATGCTGATATTATACTCTTGTGACTTATGAAAAGCCTTGAATAAATTCTTCGACACACCAAATGTCTGTAGCTCAATGCTTAGAGCAGTCGCTCGGTAAGCGGAAGATTGTGGGTTCGAATCCCAACTGAGGCAGCCGAAAAAAATTAAGGAATAGTATTTTCATAGAGTATGAGTTAGGTAGACAGTAAAGTAACCGATGCATATCGTACTACTTAAAAAAACCTTAATATAATTCCTATGTATAGTATAAGTACAAAAAATATATGCACCTATTTTTAATCCTAAATTAAGAGTTTTTATATATTTTATATGATATTTAAGCAATATAATTGCAATTATAATATTGGGCGCGGTGCTATACCATTAAGCTTAACGCGCCCGGCATGCCAGGAGGTGCTGGTTCGAGTCCCGCCTGAGGCATAATTTTTCAAGTTTAAATACTGATAAGATTTTTTTACTAAACGTACTCATATGAATATACGGTACCTATATACGGTACCTATATACGGTACTTAAATCTTTTTGTTCGGGCAAATCTCTGAAACGGTTAAATTAATTTTGTCAGGTCTTTTACTTTTAATCATGTTCTCGGATTTATACTCGTAGATATTTAATAATTTAAACTTTAGAGAAACGGTATTTTCGAATTATTTGTGAATGGTGTCATACACTCAATTGAACCCCGACAGAAACAAACCTAACTTTAGTCTGACCATTATATCTTCAGATCTGTCTTCAGTATGAATATTTTGTTCGTCATGATTTTTCCTTCACACACCCGCGGCATATCCAAGGCACGGTACAGTGCAGCGGTTGTGGTCGGACTATACTTTTTTTTTGTTTTGCTATTAGCTAATATTGACGAAGTTTGACAACAGTATAGATGCTTCTTCACCAGATAAACTGCGTATACCTTGCTGTCAATTTATTAGTTCTGTTTCGGATACAGGTACACTTACCTTCCATTAGTCCGCCCATCGAAAGCAAACATTTCTGTTCTATTTCCACATTCCGTACATTTATAGATATACAGTGTAATGTTAAACTAATATTATTATAGTGGTAGCTGCGATTTTTTTGTAGTAGCAGCCTATAATCATCTTAGTGCAGGGCAAAATCTCCATCATTGAATTCAAGTTACCGCATCAGGTAGGTACAGGCATAATCATCGCGCTTGCCGAATGCGGGTTGGTGATCACAAAGATCAAGCACAAAGAATGAATGTTCAACAGCAAATGTTGTAAAGGTTATATGCAACGCCCACGTACAGCCTCCGATTGGAGGCTGAGGGCCCACCTAAGTTAGGCGTTAGCCAGTTAGCCAGGGAACCTGAAAAGTCTTTAAAAAAAACAAGGGCGCAGTTATAGAAGTTCAGGCACAGGGCGCAGAAAAGGCTATTTACGGCACTGGTTATATGGATTCGTTACCGTCATTATAATTGAATAAAAACATATTTAAAGATGTCATAGTCCCCTCCGGAACTTGTGAACTACCGACATATTTTACGACCGATCTAAAATATGTCTGTAATGTGACCAGACAGGATTATTAATGCTCTCAAGACAGTGTGTCCGAGCAAAATTTACTGTTTTATAGTTAGAAACTGGCGTCTAACGCCTGCCAACTGTTAGTGATGTTTGGAGAGGAGTGACAATGTCCCGAATTTTGTTGATCCCCAACAGTTGCGAATACGAACACAACGCCTGAGCTAAATGGTTAAGTTTTTGCTTAAAACTATGACCAAAACACATACTTAATATCTGTTTGAGTTAGATTTACTATTCCCTATTTGTTTATTCTACTGATATTAAATCAGCAAAATCCGTTTCATTTCTGCAAATAGGCCCTTGGAGGCACTTTTATTCGCCCCAGTATTTTAATCTATCATTGCTTCGGGACAAGAGTGGGCAAGTGCCGGTCACTACCTACTATTGTCAGCAAATTTTTAAATAGATGTGTTTATAAAAGGTACTGTGACAATTTAATAACATACATTTCTATCATCTAGCTACTCCATTCTATTAGGTTAGGAGACGGGACTGACATTGATAATTAAAATTTTATTTCTAACACTAATTTGCCGGATAGTGTTCTAAATAAATAGATAAAAAGACTTCATTGCTCACTCACATAATCACATTAAACAAGTTTGACCTTATTTTTAAATGTATTTTTAATGGGCCTACATATGCCGCATAGTGAATGTGAAAGGTGTTGTGTTGTGTTGTGTTCAGTTTCTTAGACATTGTTTTAACAAAGTTGAATTAAACAGATGGGCCGATCGCACACACTGATGGTTTTTTGTTAGATTAGTTAAATTGAAAATGCATTAAAAAATTAATACCCTCGTCCCGTTTTCATATTGTTACAACACTAGTCAAGATCTGCCAAGATGTCGCGAGCGTGAGTTGTTGTCAAATCATTAATTATATCATATAGTAATATTACGAATTTGATAATTTAGCGGCTATTAATGTCTGAAGCATTTGCATAAAGTTGCATGCTATTTTGTTTGGTGGAATTCCTACTTCATGCCGTGGTGTCAAAATTTTAATAGCACTATAGCTATGCTATGGTTGATAATTAATTGTAAATAATCCATAAGGTACATACAAAGCAACAGACCCCTAACCCAAAGTGCATTATGTGCTGATCGTCTTCGCAGCAAGACTTCTAGACTAGAGGTCAACCAGTTAGTAATCCAGAGTTCTTCTTATCGTGTGATTATTCGTCAAATATAATTTGGTGTCAGACTTTTCCAAGCCGCCTTTTACAGGTCTTATCCGTGACTTCTTTTAACGACTTTCAATTTGCAACAGAAGCTGTGTGGTCACAGCCGTTGGTACGGCTTAACGTGTCTTCAGAAACACGACTATAATCGCCAACCCTTCAAGCCCCAAGGCAATTTAGAAAAACTGGTATCCTTAATTAATCCGACGGGGAATCGAACCGGAACCATAGGAAGAAACGCATCACCAATAATCCAGTAGCCATCAAGCATTATTAATTTAAGTAGGTGCGCATTTACAATACTCTGTTTGTTTTCAGATCCATGAACGTGGGTAAGATCAACTTCAGGGAGAAAGAGAAACAAATCCTGGATCAGATCCTCGGCCCAGGGCGATACGACGCCCGCATCAGACCTTCGGGCATCAACGGCACTGGTGAGTTTCCTCTTGGATTCCTGTCCCTTGGTAGTAGAAGTCTGATTAGGCAGGGAGGAACCTAAAGAGGTTTAGCCCTTGGCTTATTAGACGTCTTCTGTCAATGTTTCCAGATCTTCTGCCAAGACTAAGACTTTTGGAATTTGATGCCTTTGCCTATTTTTCACTTGGTTGTCCTGAAGAGTTTTGCCAAGAAAATCATTTTAAAATTTTGGTTGTTTGAAAGTCTTTATTTAACGAGACTTATATTAAAAGATAATACAGGACTGTTACTTTTAGCCAGTGTCTTTGCCTATTAACTTGGCTTCCTAACTTTTATCCAAGACTAACATAGTCATAATCTTGCCATATTGACACGATTGTTTTTGTATTTTTTTTTACTGAGCATTTTCTTGACATTGAAAAATAAGTAAATTTAAAAAATCCTAAAATATTAGTTATGTGGTTGGTAACGTCTGTCCCAGCTAAAATACGAAATGTACTATATTTCTTTATCAGGTTACTACAAAGGTTTTCCTAGCTATTATTAATTTGCAGGCCGAATATTTATTTTATATTTACTAGGTAAGACAACAGCTCAATTTTCAAAGCCGGATTCCATCTTAAAACTTCAACATAAGAGCTCAATATCGATTTATATTTCATATCCATAATAAAAAAATAATCATAATTCGACTATCATTTTGGTTCAGTCAGGTTCAGTGGTAGCTAATGCAGGTCGGAAGTCCGACCCTCGCATAGTACAAATATACTCGTATGTGTAAACATAGGTAACATATGTTTGTACAGGGGTATTATATAAATAGTTACAAAAAAGTATGTAACTCAAGATTGCTCTGTATGACCCGGTGTGGTAGGTATGTTTTAAAATTCCTATATTACATATACAGGGTGAAATTTTAACCACTTTCCAAATTTTAATATAGCAATCTACGAGGCAAAAAACAAATGACGTATTTTTTCTTTTGGTATAGCCCAGTACAAAAATGTCAAGATGAAGCACTTAGAAAATGTCCGCAAAAAATCTAAAATTATTGATACGGCATCCTAGCAACACTTTTTTTACGCGATGTGCATCTCATTCATTTATTACAATACTATTCATGAGTTTTTTAATTTCCCTTTATACCTTAACAGGTCTAGGACCGTAAAAATTGAAAACTATATCACGAAAAATATTTTCGGGTTACAACTTGGTTTACATTTTTTACTTCATAAATAGGCTCTAAATACGATACTGAACGCATATAAAAATTTTGGAAAGTGGTTAAAATTTCACCCTGTATTATATTATAATAATTTTCTAAAAGTGGTTAATATCAAATTGTTTCGCAGCAATTGGCTACTTTACTCTTTTTTGAAGTTGATCTTAATTGATTAATTATTGCCTGATTAGACAAAAAAAGAGATTAAAAAATCATTTTTTAAATTAAAAATATGTAGCTAACTTGCACTTTTGTTAACTGAAATCGATAAAGATTGGTTTCTTAAGTAAAATATGAAATACTACAGAACCTATTCATTTATTGCGTCAAAGGAGGACGGGCAAAAATGTATGGGACGCATTTTCCCCACAACGAATTGAGACTAGCCCCCATAATAACAAATGAAAGTCATGAAAAGAGCTTTCTAACGACATACGTCTGGTCGTTGTTGGTCGGTGGGTACATTCCGCCCGTCATCCTTTGATGTGAGTCAGCCTATTGATGAGTTTCTAAAAACACAAGAATAGGTAGGGTTTCAGTTCCATTGCACATAATCAGCAATCAATGGTCATGCAGGTTGTAAGAGTTATCAATCAAGCTATATACCCGCCATTTATACATTCTTTCCAACAGTTTAAGCCGTCGTTCATCGAGGTACAAATTACTTAATCAATGGCATTTCATCAAAGCCTAAGAACTCGCATTTTAGTTACTAATCTATACTAATCTATACTTTTTTAATATTATAAAGCTGAAGAGTTTGTTTGTTTGTTTGTTTGTTTGAACGCGCTAATCTCCGGAAGTACTGGTTCGATTTGAAAAATTCTTTTTGTGTTAGATAGTCCATTTATCGAGGAAGGCTTTAGGCTATATAACATCACGCTGCGACCAATAGGAGCGAAGCATCGGTGAAAAATGTTGCAAAAATAATCGCGTTCATAATAACAGAAATTGACGCGGACGAAGTCGCGGGCAACAGCTAGTCAGTAGATAAAACGTGAAGCGGGGCCGTTAAATGCAAGTCAGCGGGACTTGACCAAGGGTTTACTCATCTAGGTCACACCATCAGCTTTTTAGAAGTCCACGGCTAGGCATACGCTGGACAGAACGCAAGTAACAAGCGGATCATCAGTTCTCCATCGGGGCCTAACCACGCTGCGTTTTCCAGTTCTCTATCTTCTTAGCTATTTTGTTCTAGCTGAAATGTGTATGGGAAACTGTCGAAGTCATTTATTCAAGAATTATTTAAAAATAACAGTATCAATCTCAGCCCGTATCAATCCAACCCGAAAAAGGCTTCCAATAAGAGAATTCAGCGCTGGCCATAACCCTTGATCAAGGTAGAGCGAGATTGTCGTGCCCTTCGATAGAAGCTTTCACCTCTAAATTCTAGATTAATTTTAAGTTTAAGTTTTATAACATGCTGAAAATTATTCTCTGCTGTGACCTTCTGGCGACCCTAATGTTCTGCCGCTCTGCTAGAGCGAACGCTCTTGTCTACCCCTTGGCCGGAGCTAGGAAGATTTGGCCATAATCGCAACGCTTAGCATGAGAGTTGACGATCACAGTTTGGCCAGTGCTTGATAGGACTCTACCGCTTAACTTTTCTGGCAGTACCATTTAAATCGCCTTTTATGACACCCAAGGTATGGTTTAAATTAGTCAAGAACATAATAAAAAAAGATTAATGTTCGGAACTTTGATATTCGGAGGTTTAAAAAGATTGATTTGACTTAGCAAGCAAGAGGAGGTTTCATATCCAACGTCTTTTAATTTTTACTACTGTTACGAATGGAGCTTTGGAATTTAAATCTCTATCAATCAAAAAGTACCTACCTTATATGATATTTTAAGCAATTCAATTGCAATTTAAACATCAGTTATTTAAACTTGAAAAATCATGTCTCAGGCGGGAATCGAACCCGCATCTCCTCGCATGCCGGGCGCGGAGCTTTAACCATTCAGCCACCGAGACACTACGTCATAGGCGTCAATTATTCAAGCATATTCTTATCGCTGTAAGCCAGCGTTGCTTCATCAAATGTTAGGAGTTTGCATGCGAGGAGATGCGGGTTCGAGTCCCACCTGAGACATAATTTTTCAAAAAGTACCTATCGAAAAATGATATAGTTACTTTCTTCGTAAAAAGCTATGAGTAGTAGTAGTATTAATTTGATGAAAAGCCGGCAAACTGTAGCTTATCTGGTATTCCAAGAAACCTCTAAAAATGACGCTATCCATTCAAAGATCCATGTCACGAAACTGCTACGACATTTTAGTTCTAAATGACCTACTCAAAAACTCGGCACACGGTCCTAGTACACTCGTATTCTACATTCTTTAACACACTCTGTAAGATTACACGTTTCGGTGAACGACTGTTGGTACCTAAATATATCAACTGCTCGTAACACGCCCTTCTGAATTATGACAGCAATTTAGAAAGAATTGGTACAATTTGACTATGTCAACGAAATTTATGAGGTTCAGGCTGTTTGAACGTACGATTATGTCGTTTGGATGAATGTTGAACATATTTTTTATGTGGATATTTACAGATAATAACTATTTTGTAGACATTTACTTTAAAAAAAATGGCTGCGACTAAACCGACGTAGGTACCTGGCTGTTGTCATGTTTATGCCCGACTTATTATAAACAATGTGGACAACATCACATACATTGTTCTGATCCCAATTTGAATAACAATTTAACCCGAAACAACGAAGGTACCACAAACCGCCAGACCCGGGAAAATGTAGAGAAACACTTTTTTCTACGTTGACCCGTCCGGGAATCGAACCTGGGACCTCAGAGAAGGCGACATTTTTAAAACCGGTGTGACGCCACTCCACCACGGAGGTCGTGTAGTTTTTAATTAAATATAACCGACAAAAAGGCCGAACGATTCTTGAAAATGTAGAATATAGTAGCTCCTTCCCGTTGTAGATGTACTTAGATACTAAGACAGTAAGTACTGGTAGAAGAAGCTGGGCTCCACCACAGTACAGACCAACTTCTTTATCTGTCCTGTGGGCTCCACTATTCGCTAAACTGTAAAAGTGTAACGCTAACCCGCCTGCCAAACATCGCGATTATGGCAAATGTTCCATCTCCCTATTGGAGAGGCATGATTTGTATATACGGGCATGGGCATCATGTATGATATGAACCAGTCACACAATGATACCCATTATAAAAAGATGACAATCTTTATTTATTTAAATGGTTTAGTTTTTGTTTTGATAAAAAAAGTTTTAGTTAGTTAACTGTACTTCAATTAAGGGGACTACTAGAGCTATGTGCTGCCCCCAATCGATGTAATTTTATTACTTCTAAACAAAATCTATTCTAAAAATTCTTTGTCATTAAAAATGTTAAATTTAAATGAGTTCAAGATCAAATTAAAGAATTTCCTAATAACAAAGTGCTATTATACTATAACCGATTACATGAATGACAAATTATTTTAATTGTACTAAATTTAATTTTAAGGAATACTATGTTTGACTTTATATACATTTTATTTACATTAATTTTATTTATTCAATTGCATAATTTAAATTTGACTTTAACATACTAAAATATTGAATAATCCCTCAATTACAGTTTTGACATTTACTTTGACTAAAATGTAACATTATAATTTGTTTGTTTGAAATTTTATTACTTTTTAATTTTGTACACCGTCTCGGTGCGGCATGTTGAAACCATCATTGATGACCTATCACCTGTTTAACATGTACACATGTCCGAACAAATAAATGATTATTTTATTTGTTTTATTTATTTATTTATAAAAAAACTAGAACAGTATTATTTTAGCAAATTCACTGCACTGCATTCCATTATATTTTTACTTTGTGTAGTTTGCAATCAATTGTCCCAACCTACATTCGTTTGGGTAGCACACATTATGCAATCAACGTGTCGCTGTGTTTTCTATTTACCCGTTTTTTAATGCCACAGACTAAACAAACCCAGATATCTAGTAAATATTTAGTTTCAACCAAGTTTCAACAACTAAAATTGATATTTTTGCGCAATCATTGCCTTGTGTCTGTTTTTAGCATCTTTTTCTGATCTAGGTGAGGAGACTGGCTGATTAATTTAAAAGTAAAAAAAAAACGTTTTGTTTTGTATTTCAAAACAAGCAATTAGTTATGGAGGTGGATTATAATGGAAATATTATCTTATGTACGCCCCGTGGTTTAAATACCGGGCCAATATCTCGGGGTCCCAGGTTCGATCGCCGGGTCGGGCAACAAAAAGTTTCGAATTTTCGAACGTTGCTCGGGTTTGTGATCTTTAACCCGCATTTGGCAAGCGTGGTGATTATGCCAGTTCCCATCATTGCAGTGGTAACTTGAATTCAATGATGGAGGCCTTTTCCCTGCAGTGGGATGATTATAGGCTGTTACTTTACTTTACTTTTTTTTTATCTTATGTTATCTTATCATACAGTACTATAATGAACTTTCAGCATAATAATTTTATAGTATAGGTAAGCTAAAGGCGGAATGAAAATAATAAGAAATTTCTATATTTTACGTCAACTAATAAATATGGTATAAACTTCATAAGCCCGAGTTAAACGTTACGTTTCTCTGCGTTTGGTTATTTGGGAATACCGTTTTATTAATGTTAATTATTCTTAGTTGTTTGGCTTCTAAACTATTTGATTATATACAATCTAAGTTGATTATTAAGTTTGAAGCAGATAAATTGAAGATAATTTAGATAGCACAGCAAACACGAAGTGAAATCATAATTAATTTTAGTACTTGGCTCGTGATATTGTAAAACATTATGTTAAGTCTTTAGAAAATAAACTTCGTAGGTAGGTACTGATTTCTAATCGTTAAATTAATTTTCTTGGTTATAACTAGTTTCAATGTAAGGGTGTAGTTGTTCAAAGCAAAATTATATTGTTTATAAAAATTATTATAATTTTTATACTTATTCTGATTTAAATTTGCATGTTTAGGTCCTATTGCAATAATAGTTAGTTGTTACGTAATTTTTGTGTACATTTGGCTCATAATTTCCTGACAGAGGTTTTAAAAAATTTACATATAATGTACGCACATCATTTAAGAATAGCTGCAACGATTTGGATAATTGTGTTTTTGTTATGTTTGTAATTTTCATGAGAAGGTTTTTAAGCATGATATTGTATTGCAATGGATGGAACCATTTCTAAAACAGTTTTTATCTAAATACAATATTGAAAAGTAATTATGTAAAGGGTAAACATAAATAAATAAATAAATGTGGACAACATCACATACATTGTTCTGATCCCAATTTGAATAACTATTTAAAGCACTAGCATTTTGGAAAGCAGAAACAACAAAGGTACCACAAACACCCAGACCCGAGAAAATGTAGAAAAACACTTTTTTCCACATTCCGGGGATCGAATCCGGGACCTCGGGTACGCCACTCCGCCACACCGTTTGCTAGCATTATCTTCATTTGTAAACACGTGCATAGCCAGGGCTGATAGTTAGTTTATGTTACATCAGTCAAGAGTTGTGTAAAAGTGACATACGATAATACGATGCAAATGCGTAGTATACGAAAAATATGACAGTAAATAATTGTGTATTTGGAAAATATATTGTGTTGATACTTACGTATTTCATGCTCCAAAAGCCCTAATGTAGTATTTCCTTAAGTCATTTATTGTACTGCGGACCGTGTCCAATACAATGACTGTTAACAAATAATATCATGACACATCTGACATGACACACAATAGCAATTGATAAATTATCAAATATGATGGAGCCCTCAACTATGATGGATCTTCGTAAGTAGTTATTTTACTCACTAACTGTCATAATTGTGATTTTTCTTAGCCTACAATATTTTATTAACGTCTGAAAGTAAAGTAGCAGCCTTTAAATAATCATCCCACTGCAGGGCAAAGGCAACAATCATTGAATTCATTTCACAGCAATGATGGGAACATGTATATCACCACGCATGCCAAATGCGGGTTGATAAACACAAACCCGAGAAATGTTCAAAAATTCGAAACTTTTGCTACCAAACCCAAGACTTTATTTTATAGATCTTTAAATCTAAATTTCGTAAGTCTGTCATACAATTAAATTTTAATTGACTAGCAGATTTAAAAATACACACTTTTTACAAAGTTGACTCTTAATGCAAAGAAGTAAGGTTGTTTAGGACCCACAAATGAATACTGTAATTGTATACAATCTTTCAATTAATAAATAAAAGAACACTCAACCATGACTGGCGAGAAGCCCACTCTGGTATCCTTACGGATGTGAAATCCACTTTAGCAAATTGCTTTCAAGGAACATCTTAGCAAGTATTTACTGGTCTAATGGTGAACAGCCGGCTGAGGGTGATACTCGAAAAAAATATGTCAAGTGCGAACTGGCACTGTTTAAAAAGGTTTAGTAATTTAATTAATTAGATAGATAAGTTTTTGAAGTTCAAACACTGATATTATAATTGCTTTTAAATTGCTCAAATATCATAAACTTACATTATTTAAATTATCATAACATGAATATTATAAATATCTGAAGTATTCAATTATAAGTGGCCTGTGTATTGAATAATTAAATTTAAGGTACCTACAAACTTGTACTTACATCTATATTCGTATGCAAACACACAGACACACACACACGCACGAACACACACACAAATACGCACGAACACACACACCAATACGCACGAACACACACACAAACACGCACGAACACATAAACAAACACGACCAGGCCCCTAATTCGCGTAATCGAATCGTATCACAATCGTAATTGAACGACAGGTTTTTGACAGTTCTAGTATGGGCTAAATGTCAAAATCGTCCAGTTCAATCACGATCGAACTGCGATTCGGTTACGTGAATTAGGCCTCAGATCCTACTCATTTAAACAAACATATGGGGGCAGGCCCGTACATACCTACCGACACATACATACCCAAACTAAAACACACAATCTTTTTATGTATCCAACTCTTATATCTTAATACCTATTTCTATCTGTATTAATTTTATTATTCCACTTGTGTCATTGTAAATAGATTACCTAATTACCTACTTAGTATTGATTCGCGGCGTGGGCCTGGTGACCTGTATTAGCAGATTTTTTCTTCCTAAAAATCTATCATAGGCGCCAGCTCTCACAATGCTGATTAGTAAGATATGATAATTCATAATGTTCAATACCAGCCTGCACCTTGAGAACCTGTACTAATTGGTTTGTGGGAGAAATAAATAAATAAATAAAAAAAATATATTTAAATAGCTGTGTCATCTTAACGGACTGTCAAAAATCTGCAAAGATGTTTCTTTCGGGTGTTAATGGTGCAAACTCCTGACATTTGATGGAACAACGCTGGCTTACAGCATTAAAGAATATGCTTGAAAAATTGACGCCTAAGATGTAGTGTCTCCGTGGCTAAACATTGGTAAAGCGGCATGTGAGGAGATGCGGGTTCGAGTCCCACCTGAGACATATTTTTTTAAGTTTTAATACTGATCTTATAATTTCAATTGAATTGTTTAAATATCATATAAAGTAGATACAATTTTTATTTGCATAGTAGATCAGATCAAGAAATCAAATAAAAAATAAAGAAAAAGAAAATGACACCGGAATATTGACAGCTACCTATTAATTAATAGTATTAATAATAGTTTCCAAAACCTCACAAAAGATAAATTCACTACAGATCCCTAAAACAGAAGAAAAGGCAGCTTTTAGCTGAAAATATTCCCTTTAACTGAATGGAATTGCTAAAATAAAGATCTATGATTAATGGAGACGACTGCACGCAGTTTTCCCATCTTAAAACGAAGTTATAATGAAATTATGATATAGTTATATTTAAATCAAAAGCCTTATAGTATAGATGTTGCTGTCTATATTTGTCAATAAGTGTGCTAAATTTAGAACTTCTTAACTACCAAAAGTTTAAACACTCACTCAGACACTCAAACAGGTCATATTAGGTCGCTCAAATATTATGAAGCTTCTCATTTTGTATTTTAAGTAACTCAAATCAATGTTTGTAAGTTGATGTTTTGTTGATTTCTCGTCACTCGCAGTCAGTCGCTCACTTGCTAATACTGTAACTTAAATTAATTATTTTTGACACTTAAAAGTTTAATCAACAGTCGCTCGTTTAATCCCTCGATCCTGAGTTATTCCAGACACATCATCATCATCATCATCATCATCAGCCTATCGCAGTCCACTGCTGGACATAGGCCTCTCAAAATGCACGCCACTTAGGTCGATCCTCGGCTTCTCGCATCCAGCTCCTGCCAGCCACCTTGCGCAAATCATCACTCCACCTGGCCTGAGGGCATCCTACATTACGTTAGCCGAGACGCGGTCTCCACTCAAGAACTCGTTTACCCCAGCGGTTGTCGGTTCTGCGGCTAATATGGCCAGCCCACTGCCACTTCAGCTTGCTAATCCGGTGGGCTATGTCGGTAACTTTAGTTCTCTGCCGGATCACCTCATTTCTGATTTTGTCCCTAAGAGAAACTCCGAGCATAGCTCTTTCCATAGCCTGCTGAGCGACTTTGAACTTGTGGACTAGCCGTACCGTCAGTGTCCGGCTCCGTATGTCATGACGGGTAGGACGCACTGATTGAAGACTTTCGTCTTGAGGCATTGTGGTATCGACGATGAGAAGACTCGACGTAGTTTCCCAAATGCTACCCAACCCAACTGAATTCTTCTGTTCACCTCATCCTCAAAGTTGTTTTTACCTAATTGCAGTATCTGCCCAGTATCTGCCCATATTCCAGACACAATTGAAATCAATTGTTATCGTGGCACCCAAGTGGCTCCAGGGGGTTGAGGGATTAATACTACCGTTAGTATCGTGTGTTTTAACTGTTGTTGTTCATTTAATTTTTGTGAATTCTTCTATTTTGTACAGTAACTATAACCAAAAAAAAATGTACCGATTTGGGATAGTCTATCTATTTTAAATTGTAATATGCACCAAACATTAGCAAACACAGTTGATATCAAACACAAAAGTGGTTGCTAATCAGGCGTTTTATCAAGGTTATCCATCACTTTAACTATCAATAATAAATACGCTGACACGATATTTTCATTTAACCACGTTTATAGAAAGGGTAATAAATTAAAACGCAAAGTACCTACAGTAATCTATCACGCAGCCGTTAATAATTAATCCGAAGGTACTATTTCGTATTGTATGTAGTCTTATTTACCGATATAAATATCTATTAATCTTTACACACACACATGCACAAAACAAGCATTAGTATATGCACAGATACTTTAAAACAAAATCAATGAAGGTTCAAATTATTTATTATTTAATTACTCATCAATAATATTATTATCTCTTATCATGCACAAGGTATTTTTGGTTCAGAGGGTGAGGGCCTGGTGATCTGACATACAGGGATTATACCCAGTCTAGACACCAGTCTCTCACAAAAGTTGTGAATATTATGATATTATGTTATTATTAACCACCTATGTAAGAGAGAAAATAGATGATTATATTATATTATATCTGTCGTTCAAACAATAATAGTACTTACAAAGTTTTTGTGGATCATGAATTATGACTATTGCGTCATGTTGCGCCGGCACATAAAAATAATAGGACTGCCTCTTCTCTTCCTACGGGTGTCGTCAGAGTTGATCATCATCACCCTCCAGCCTATAGCTAGAGTTGTCGTAGCCCAGACAACATTGGGAAACACTGTTGTAACTAGCTTATCGTGATTCATGCATTCATGCAACGGCCGAAATTGAAAAATTGAGGATCCAAAATTATACGTTTGTGGAAAAAGTAATAACTCATTCAAAGCGGTCGCTATCAGGTACCGCTCCTCCATATCACGTTCCAAGCTTTATAATCACAGTATACCTATATTTAACTCTATAGGTAAGCTTACAATACACATCACATATGTGCTTAAATTAATGGCTGACAGTTTCCCAACCTACATTCTACGAAGAAAAAGGATGCTTAACTTTGACGCAAGTTTTGGACAGCCGCGACTATGTCCAGCAAGATACCGCCCAAGCCCATGAAGTCTGTGGAACACATCTGACATTAGATATTAAGCACTAGCAAAGGATACAAGCCTTATTCTATTACTAACAGTTACAGAAGAAGTTTTTCCTACCAACCAAACTAACACCTGTTTGGTTACTATCCTCTTAGTTAGGTTAGAACAGGAACCACACCTTCGCGCGAGCCGAGCGAGCAAAGCGAGCAGTGGAGCGGCCGGCGAAACTCTAAAACCAAAGTTCACCTATTTCATCAAAAACTTTTGACTTTCCTTTTCGTATACGAAGACGTTTCTGACATTTCTCATCATCATTCTAATGACATTCAACAGATGGTCCAGCAGTTGTTAGCATTAACCTGTTCGTCAGGATGATAACAACTATAAGCGACATTAAGATGGTTAGTATGAAGCTGGGGCGTCGTCGTAGAAAGGCCGTGGAGATCTTGGGTTTGTCGAGTCGAACTTTCCAACAGTTTGAGGTAGGTTAGGCTATTGACAAAATTAGCGCTGTGTCCAAACACCATGTCTGAAATAGTTTCAACATTGCTTTCAGATGTTGGTAATCTTGAGGTAATATTTGTTTTTATAGTAAACAAAGCCTCAATATAAACTGATTTTGGGTCGATTGGTGTGACTAATTCGGGAGACCAGTATTTGGTTTTAAAAATATAAGTCCTTTTTTTCTTTCTACAGTTCAAAAGTAGAGCTTACCATTTTTATCAAATAAGTTTAGGAATATTTATACTTTTGAATTAAAGCTCGGCTATTTTTTAGTTTTTATGTAATAGAAATGGTTTCCCGACAAATTCAAGATCTCTCAAGGCTCTTGTGGTAGAGTTTGAATCACACCCAACATATCTGTCTCATCCAACTGAAAATCTGTATGTTATAATATAATTAAGGCCAGTTTTTTGTCATATTATTAGCATTCGCTTTAGTTATTGACGAAATTTTCTTATTTTTTATCGATGGTTTGTTACTATAATGTCAGTAACTGAAGCTGTATGCCTTATATTTTATCTAATAATGTTATCTTAAATCGAACCTGTGTCTTTCAAGATTTCAAGATAGTTAATGGTATATAAAATCTTAAAGGCCTCTAAATATGGATAGCCACTTACAGTTTCCTCAGTCACGAAGTAAATATGTAACTATATGTATAGTGATAAAATCTTGTTAATTGCCAGTAACATAAAACAGGCTTGAATTTTAAGTTTTTTGTGTTTATTTGTTCTTTAAAATCTATCTTCTTCTATTTTTATTATGTCCCTTTAATCGAAACTATGCTGATGACAATCATCCGTTAATCAGAATTATTTTGTGACACACCGAGTACGGGCGTCGCTAAGTTGTTGTAAGGAAATTAACAAAACTTTCAAACTTTCCACCGCAATTAGGTGTTTGGGTGATGTTCACCCATCAACGCCGCCATTAATAAAATCGCTGTCAACGTCAAACTTTAAATGTTTCATGACTGTCCCCCAGAAAATTACTCAGCAGAATATATTGCGGAACCATTTTAAAAATCGATGAAAGGACTATGTGTCACGCGATCGGTACCAGTTGGCTGATAATAAATATCAGTAATTCAGTACGTGGCAATGGGTTTTATTGTAGAACTTTCGTGTTCCATGAAATCAAGCCCACTTATGAAGTTGTAGAACAACTTGGGCAATGCGGTAACAAGCCGTCGTGTACGGTATCCACGTTTTCGTTTCTGGAACAAATGCTAATTTCCGGCCTCTGCCGCGAGCCCATTCACCGGGCCTCCTTCCTCCGCACCGTGAATTTGCAAATGAAAGAACTTTTCCTTGCCTCTAATCCTCCACTAAGCGCCCCATTGTGCCCTAAGCCACTATCACGTCACGTTTGTTGACTCAACAAAAACTGAAGGGGTGTTCACTCTCCAAAATTTCTTGTCATTTTAGTCCAAACTAAAGAAAACAATAGAAAAGGCCGTACAACTTAAATGAAGATGTAAAACATTCCAAGAAAAGAACCAACTTTCCGATATTTTTTTACTTGTTTAAATAAAACTCTCCTTTGAGTCTGTTATTAAAATCTTGCTGTCTCTTTACACTAACACAAATTCCCGTCAACAAAGACATTGTTGCTTTAGTTCGTTCTTGAAGTCGACTTTTCTGTTGTTTGTATTAATGTTTTTATTTTTGGTGTGTATTCATCGATTGATACATCCATCGACATGACACATAACAAAATTTTGCAGGTACAAGGTGAGTCGGTCGGCGCTAACGATTTTATTTCAGATCTGAAACGACTTACGTTACAAAATTTGTCTCTACCAGAACCGATAGGGCTTAGACACCATTGATTGACTACCACATTACTTAAACCGTATATTTTGCTTGGTACTTAGATGGGCCGGCTGTAGTGAGCGTCAATATATTTGTCAGAAGTATATCAAAGATCGATGACGTCACAATGGTAAGTCTACAAGGACAGACTGGACCACGAATTAGATTAAGACACAGTTTTGATTATAAATTCGTCAGCCTCGCGTCTCAAGTCAAATGAATGGGTAAATCTATCCGGTTTGTTGAGTGAGGTTAGGTTTACCCACTATGTGTAATGGTATTTACTTTATTTCTTTTATATGATTAAAATTGCGATTGGTGACGACGACCAAAATCGTTTTTATGCCGCGCCGAGCTCGATCTCGCGGAGCCTACGTCACTCTACAACCTCGCCTAGCCTGGACTGTCTTCTTAGATAACGACATTAGAGTTTGGGTTTTTCTTTTTATTTAGATTGGCTGGTTGTCCTTATTTCATCTAAAGGGCATTAGCTTCTGTAATGAGATGGGCTGACGGTGCATCTCTGTCAGGGCACTTCATTACGCTTTAACATCTGACATCAAATCCATCAATTTACTTGTACAGAGTCATGTTTTGTTTTGTACTGATCACGGCCACGTTGTGGTCTGTTCTGTGCTGGGGTTTAATGTTTGAAACTTTTTTGTTATGACATAGGCGACGCGCCCACGTTAGTGCGCGTGAACTTGTACCTCCGATCCATCAGCAAAATAGACGATTATAAAATGGTGAGTGCTGCACTTGAACAGAAGGATAATGTCGCTTTTATCATAAACCAATGTTTTAGTTCACCGTTGATTGGACAATTAGCTGCCTCCTAAAACTGAGTTTATAATAAAAGTGAACATACAGCAAATGGTTATTGGCGATAACTGCACTTTGCTAAATTCTCAGCTATTTGGATACGTGTTCGTTTTGTGGTTGGTTTTGTTTTGTTTTTCGTTTATTTTGACCCTCGTTTGTGCACTGTTTACTTTAGTTTTTGTGATGTTGGTTTGATACCTACCCTTATTGTTAAAAATACTTTGAATATTAAATAAAATATTAATTATGTGGTGCGGAGCCGCGCACTCCTTATCTACTTCATCACTCTTTAAAAAAATAACTAAAATATGAAAATTTTAAATGTATCATTTCTTTATTATCTTCTAAGGTGTTTTTTTATTTCCTTTGATTTACACTTTTTCGTTAATTTACTTTATGTTTGTGTATTTTGTTTAATTTATCAAATGTACAAAGTGTAGGGGATCTGTAAAAACACAGACCTGATGGATTATTGGCACTGTACGTAGAAGCACAATAACGAGCGATACGTCTTCGTCCGAGCACACCGATGGCCAGCGGCCCACCATCGTCCAGAGGTCTACCACGCTTGTAGAGTAGGTCACTGGGGGTACCGCGGCCCGCACCAGACACATTCACCTCATTATTATCATTTAATTTTCGTACTTTTATTTTCATTTTTCCAATCATGCTTCTTTTTACTGTCATGCAATAATTTGATGAGGAAACTAAAAACTATTTTGGTCGTGTACATTGTCAGTACTTATTATTGATGTCTTGTTCATGTGAATTTGTGTTGTGTAAAACGGGGACCGTCGCGCCCGCACTCGGCTTCGTGCTTCTGATCGGTGGCTGTCCACCATACCGTGACACCTGACCCCGACGTCCGCTAAACGTACCGTAGCTCTAGTTAACTGGCCGATGTGCATGAAGGTAATTGTTAAGCATTCCATCGACGAATGCGAGACGGTGAGTCTGTAATGCTTCGCTTCAACCGCTAGATGTCGATGCTAGCATGTTTGCGTCGCCTGATGAGATCTGCTCGGGGTTATCTTTTGGACGTGTTCTGCGAGTTAGAGCGGCTGGCCCTTCGCCAGCTGGTACACTGGCCGTAACGACGCATCCATCAACGTCGATGCTATCTCCCACGCCTTAATCCATCGCTTTGTTTAACGCTCCAAAAGCTAACGCCGAGACCGCATGCGTGATTAGTTTTACTATTATGCATTCGCATTTTCTATGACGATAATTCATTTGACTTGCTCTCGTGATGTTGAGGGTTCGTTCCTTTGTTTGTCAAATTAATTATTGAGGAACCTTCGACACCATTCCGTATACTAACAAGATTTGTGTCAATAACTCCTATGATTTCAAATGAATATTCAAAATTATCATTAACATAGCACTGAACATTGGCATTATCGTTGAAGCACAAATATGCGATATATTGGCACAAATACTAATCACGAAGAAGGTAAAGCTTATGGCGAATTAGAATATAAACAATCACTAGTCATAGCTTCATTCATTGGATATAAAAAAGAATATAAAATTTATAATAATATAAGAGATACAACATGCTTTTAGGAAAATGCACATTTTATAAACAAATATAAGAAAGTAGCTTTCAATAGAGTTCATGATAAGAATCAATGCAGAGACTCATTAGATGTAGTATCAAACTGGTTGCGATATTGTCAAACTAGAGGCTAGCAATGTCACTTTCCTTTTTAAACTGAACCTTATTACTACCATCACGAAAGATTCTGTTCCTAATGAAATTTTAATATACATTGCCATTGTTTGTATTCTGGTTTGACTGTGTCACTTTACGTTCAATTGAAACATTGTCATATATGTAAAGTCGTGGTATGCTTTCAGGAATACTCAGTGCAACTGACGTTCAGGGAACAATGGTTAGATGAGCGACTGAAGTTCAACAATTTGGGAGGTAAGGAAAAAAAACTACTGAACAAACAAACCAACACGGAATCATCAAAAAATGTTCACAGGATCTTGTTAGTCAATTATACGTTAATGATGATGATGAATGAATGTCATTAAACCACTTGGGAGAGCGGTATTCAGAATGTAAGAAGAATACAAGTATTTTTTAAACTTTTGAAATATTTTGTGAACTTACTTTATGACGTATAGTCAGCATCATAAGTCAGTGCATATTAATAGCACCATGTCAAAATTCAAAGTTTGTTTGTTTGCTAAACATTTCTAAGGGAATGAACGGTTGTAGCTTTGACATAGTAGGTACTTAAGGTTTCAGCGTGTTCTATTGCTTGATGAACTTAATATTTATTCTTGTTTTTAGATATTCACACCAGATGAGTTAAACATTGCAGCTTTGCAATATGTTTACATTGATTATTATATTCTGTCTAATGTTTCCATTAATTACTTGACAGGTCGCCTCAAATACCTGACTCTAACCGAAGCAAACAGAGTATGGATGCCGGATCTATTCTTCTCCAACGAGAAAGAGGGTCATTTCCACAACATCATCATGCCGAACGTGTACATTCGCATCTTCCCCAACGGGACTGTGCTGTACAGCATCCGTATCTCGCTCACTCTCTCCTGTCCCATGAACTTGAAGCTCTACCCATTGGACAAGCAGACCTGCTCACTCAGGATGGCCAGTTGTAAGTTCTATAACTCTCTTTTGTATGTCTCTAGATTTAGCAATAGGTCTTCAATTGAAGCTGTAGCATTTCCTCTATCAATATCACCATTTGAATTGAAAAAATCTTCTTGTGTTGGATTGTCCATTTATTTACTAAATATCGCGCTACAACTAAAGAGCGGAGTATCGATGATTTTTTGCAAAAACGTAAAAATATTTCTTTTGATAGCTCAGGTGGCGTGCGCTTTGTTATGTTATTTATTTATTTATTTATGTATTGCATTTTGTTTACAAAATAAGTGTAACAAAACCCTGTAAGGGTATAAGCAAACAAACTTAAATTAGTTTTAAAACAAGCTTAGACAAAGTTTCAACATTGGCCAGATAAACAGACATAGTACACCTATGTATACATTTGTTTAAAGGTGAGTTAGTTAGTACATACAATTATTAGCCACTTGTTAGATAGTTAGATTATATACATACAATACATACAATGTTTTGATACGGGTAGTAAGAAAAAACGGTAAAACTATTTATCAGTGTTATAAAAAGTTAACTTGTGATTATTGACACCAGTATTTCTTATTATCAACAAACTTTATTTACTGTTCTATAAATTGTAAACAATAATGTCATTTCTGAATCGCACACACTGCTCCGAATCGTTTACACTGCTCGTAGTAAAAATACGCCAATGTTTATGTTTCTTGATCGCATACGGCAAAAGGAAAAAGAACAGAACCTCCTTATCTAACCTACCTCCTAGACCAAAAGATCGGTCCCAAAAAATCCCATTAAAACCAGAGTTATACACAAATCACAAAACTATTGATTACTTCCAATGTTGAATTCATTTAGTTCCATTAATTTCCACGAAAATATGAATACGATTCAGCGCTAGTGTAGCCGTTCGCAAATACAGACAACGGCAGGTCAAGCTACCCAAAAAGTTAAAGGTCATTGAATTGATTTTCAACTTTAAGTCTAACAAGTAGAGAACAATATCAATTGAGAAAATTTGACGTTTTGTGGTAGGTTAACGTGCTATTACCCAATAAGCACAGAACTGCATTATAGGATAACACAACAGGCCACATCGGTAACTTGAGCATTTTTGAACACTTATAAGAGTACACTCTAACAGCCAAAGCAGAAAATTACTCTTTCGCCTGTATAATTGCGCTATTATGTGTCACGGTGAGAACGCAGTAATGTTATAAGCGTTAATATGGGTAACTCATCCTTTGAAAGAGGTGTATGCTGCTAATAAGCATTTCTTTGGACTATAACTAAGCTATGTTCTGAAAAGAAGGCCACAAGTACAACCTCAAAACTTTGTCATTTTAAGGAAGAACATGTGAATTACTAAAATGCAAATAGTTATTTTGTGACTTTAATCAATGATAATATACTGCTTCTTGCTATACATAGTTAATCTTAAATACTGTTCATCGGCAATCGTATATTAGCATTTATTCAGCTCACATAATCACAATGAGAGTATTGATATAATGTAAAATTAGAGCACACTGCTATAAATTAGACCAATGTAACCCATACTCCCGCTTAGAGCTGGGTACTTGTCCTAGCATCAGCAATAAACCTGCTCATGAAGTTAAAAGATGTCTTGGAAGATTTATTATTTCAGCACCTCTTTGATTTACCTATCAGTTAACTATTTATTAAATATTTTTTATATTACGTGGAATTCTAAAAAAAAAAGTGACGGAATACGCCGAAAAATTAATGCAGAATACTTAAAAATTATAAACAGTGTTTCAGCTACAGACACTTTTGTGAACAGTGATTTAAGAGGGCGTCGCATTTTAAACCAGGGTTCCGTATCCAGAATTGTTCGTGTAGAAGGAAGTAGAGATTAGAATGGACAAAACCCTGCTAGTAGACAAGGAAAGTTAGAAGATAGTAATTCAATATCATACGGTAAGGACACTGAACAAAGAAGTGTAGGTTAATCTGATGATTCTGAAACCTTAGAAATTGACAGTGTGAGTGACTTTGCTTATTATAAAAAACAAAAATTTCGTGAAAACATAAAAAAATGGGCTATTGAAAAAAATATTTCTCACGCAGCTCTACGAGATCTGTCAAAAACGTGTCACGCGTCATATTCCTGCTTACTTTACTCATTTTGTATTGCGCAAGGCCATACTTTTTAAAAGCACGACATTTTTATACCTAGTGACTAAATTCACAATTTCTACATTTATAGTGAAAACTGTTATTTACCTACTTACTGGGGTAGGTAGGTACCAATGAGCCTATGACATTAATTCAATAAAAAATACTGTAAAAATCGGATAAGTGCTTCTCGAGATTATGTGAAGAAACAAAAAAAAAAGGGTAGCTATCCTTTTTTTTTATTACTTATCCGATTTTTACAGTATTTTTTATTGAATTAATGTCATAGGCTCATTGGTACCTATGATGTTGAATTGTGAAAAAATCACGGACCCCTAAATTGTTTTACCAGAGATTGTGGTATTTGCGTACATGTTTACCCTTATTATGCTTTATATGAACCTGTGGCCGATTAGTTTATCACAAGAACTACTTTTGTCAGCTCAGAGCTGACTTACGGTCCACAAGTGAACACTTAGAAATCTCATTGCATTTTATTGTGATTAATACAGTTCACATTGCTGGCCGCCATTTTTTTATGGATCTATTGAATAAGTTACCTATATTCACATCGCCGATCTTTGTTTAGTTAACAACAATAGCATAAAAGTATGACTAAGAAGTGTTAATATGAGTATGTGATGTGATGAGTAGATAAAAAGCTTATTATCAAATTAAAATGACAATTTTTTTATTTTATTTTTGCCCATTTTACATATTTATTTACTAGAAAACAGAAATAATTTGATGGCGCGTGAAAATTTTCGCCTATTTTTATATAGTATTTGACAATAAACTTTCTTTCCCATTCGAATTTCAAGTAACATTAAGGAAAATCAAGGTTTTTACTTACCGTTTACGAAATTATCAATTTACCATAATAAACTGTCATCAATTAAAGACGAACAAACTAAACGTCAATAATAAAATATAAAAGTTGAAGTCAAAATAAAGAATTAGTATTATATTAATTCACAAATTTGCCACTTAAGAATATTCAACTTCATAGAAGCGTTTAAAGATCCTGCTAGATTGTACTTTGGTCCCGCTTGGCTACTACAAACTCTATTAATCGGCCAGTGTGCTGTTTAATTGGTAACATTTTACTCTATTATTCAGTCAATTTTCAGCTCTTAGGGTGACAGTTACCTGTAATAATGCTAAAATAATGTTGTTATAATGCTAAAGTGACAGTTGTTCAGCTAATAGCTGATTAATTTGTGCCCAAATTAGAGTTAAATAAGCACTTACAGCGCCTCTAACTCTTTTATTCAGAAGGCTTGTACAGCTAAGGATTATATTGTGGACAGTAGTTCAGCTTATATACAGCATTTCTGTGCTACTTGGGTATTGTCTGTACCAAACACGTAAGATTTCTATTTTAATCCCAAATACGAACGCAATCGAATGTCAAGGTTAAGCTTACAGGTAAAATCAGTAGGTACCTACTTTACTTAACTATTACCATGCTTTTCTTATGCTATTCTTTAGTTAAACTAAGCCATTCAGTTTAGGAACCGATATTTGCTAGTGTACTACTATATTTCTAAGTTTCTTTCGTTCACCAGTCGGCCTAAAAACTGTACTGTAATTAGACTAAAAAAAAACTTTTTTAAAACAATGAAGATAGCATCGTCAGTTGGCACTGCCTGAAGCTGATGTAACTCACTTCTCATATCAATCATGAGATAATCTTTCAAAGATGAAACAAATGTTTGAGAATGTAAGACACTTAGTTAAAACGTTTTCTTTAGTCAAGCATTTTGAGGTGAAATGGAAGTTTAGGTAGGAGAGGATTGAAAAAATTACAAAATATTAGTAATATTACTTACTGATGTGATAAATACCACAGCTATGTAAGTATTGTAACATTTGTAACGCATACAGGGCTGTTCATAACAAGAACCTTACAAGCAGGAGCAACCACATATTAAAATAAAACCGGCCAAGTGCGAGTCGGACTCGCGCACGAAGGGTTCCGTACCAAAAAGGCCAAAAAAACGGGTTTGTTGTATGGGAGCCTTAAATATTTATTTTATTTTGTTTTTAGTATTTGTTGTTATTGCGGTAACAGAAATACACAATTTGTGAAAATTTCAACTGTCCACCTATCGAGGCTCGTGAGATACAGCCTGGTGACAGAGCGACGGACAGACGGACAGACGGACAATTACTATCTTTTATTACTATCTTTTCGTAAACTATCTTTTATTTCACTACATAACTGTTTCGAAAGCAGCCTTGTATTGTATCATGCTAATATTTTAACGTGAAAGTTTGTGAGTTACTCTTTTACGCCCTGGAAAAGATACAGTTCCTAGTGGGGCGTGTAATTATAGCTAAACCATGTACCTACTTAGCGGGGCGGTAATCAGAACCAAAAATTACGTTGTGAGGCGGATAGAAGAATACATTAATAGGAAGTGTCAGATAAATCTGATGCAGACGAGAAAAAATGCGGTATTTGCGGTAAATTTGGAGATAAATAGGTATTTTCAACTATTTTTCAAACAGTCCATGAGCGGTTTTTGGGGTCTCCATGGCAATAAATAACGAAGTGCCATCTTCACGAGATTTCAGCCAATCACGGAGCTGAATAACAAAGTATGGCGGGAATCAAAATGTTCCTAAATTGACAATGCTATCGCTTTGGAAGTCAATAGAACCGGTCGGTCTACCAGGCCCCCAATTCCGCTAATTTACAAATGGCTCAATAGAATCGTAATTGTATCTCAATTGTATATTTTGACACATTTATTATGGTAGTAATGTCAAAATATACGATAATTGCGATGCGATTACGATTCTATTGAGCCATTTGTAAATTAGCGAAATTGGGGCCCAGTAATTCTCGTGGGATAATTATAATACATAGTTTTCATTAAATGTATCTGAATGAAATTTAGCAAGGTTTTAGTTTATTGGCTGGAATAACATACAGGCTACTTTTTAATTTTAATGCATGATTTTAAATTCACAATTCCACGCATACGAATTCACGGGCAACAGCTAGTATGCCATAACCATTAGATCTTTTGTTATTTTAACGCAGTATTTTAAAACGCCTTCAAAGAGTTCAGTTGTAACACGAGATCGTATCGAGCACAATTTTCATTTCTAGAGTTTTTTGTTTTGCTTTTCATTAAAGGCAATTTTCCATGACATTCTTGGCTAGCGTGCAAATGGCAGGTGAAATAGTTGTAACAAATCTAAAACACAGTACAAACAGATGAAGTGAGCTCGTTCCGAATAGAATGTACGCAAGACACGCATTTAGGTTATGTTTTATCTTGGGTTTCAAAACGTCTAGAAAAAACTATTTACTAAATGAAAAGTAATAAAATAATCAAATGAAATTTAAAATTATTGTCTCAAAATATTATTAAAAAAAACTTCATGCCAAAAAGTAAAGTAAAGTAACAGCCTTTAGTCATCCCATTGCAGGGAAAAGGGCCTCCATCATCGAATTCAAGTTACCACTGCAATGATGGGAACTGGCATAATCACCACGCTTGCCAAATGCGGGTTGGTGATCACAAACCCGAGCAGCGTTCGAAAATTCGAAACTATTTGTTGCCCGTCATCATGCAAAAAACACGCCAAATTATATAATTCAGTTACAAAATCTTATTGATTATTTACCATCATCGCATAAAATTAGAGGTATTGGTTACACGCACCACCTCAAACCATCTGGAAACAAAATAGGGGTAAAATAAGTAAAGTAACAGCCTAAGTATAATCATCCCACTGCAGGGCAAAGGCCTCCATCGTTGAATTCATGTTGCCACAGCAATGATGGGTACAGGCATAATCAATCAGGCAGCAGGTGATTAGTTGTTCATAAACCGGCGAAATGTTCGAAAATTTCTAAGTCCTGATGCCAGACCCGGGGTCCCTTAACCACTGAAACCACTAGACCAATGGGGCGTTAAAAAAAATAATAAAATAGGCGCGTGGAAACTTTTAAAAAAGTTTCCACGCGTTTCTACTGTATCTTCTTATATTGTGGCTGAAACGTAGTACCGATTCTATAGTAAATACTAAAAATACTTTTAACTTTTAAATTGGCACACGTTCGAGTTCGTTGTATTAACTTTATTATTAAAACTCGTAGAATCTTTAATTCGCCGATTAAGAGCCGAATGATGATCGAGTAAAAAAAATTATTATACCTAATTACTGGAAAATACATTTCATTTCTTAGATTAATGTAAGTTAAGTAATTTGTACACAGTGCACAGCAGTTCTGGGTAGGCTATACAGTATGTTCCTAAGTTTTAAAAAGAAGTAACTGTAGGACTAATGCAAGGTATCGGTATTTTATTTAGTCAGACGTAGTAGGCAGGGTATATAGTGCTTTTTGACATGTATGTTTTGCACGCCATGCCGTGGTTTTACTTAAATGAAATGACATGAAAATTTTATTGGATTTTGTACTTCAACGTGTTTAACAAAATATTGCATTGTTACTCTAATTTATTATAAACAAATCTGTGCAGCATGTTTTTTTTTGCGAACATAAATTTATTCAATACATTTTCATCTGTTTGATTTTCAATCAGCCCGATGTAAATACGATCAAATAAAGTTGACCGCATTGACCCGGGGGCAATACTTTTATCGAGCATTAACAATACAATATCTATCTGAAATTTGATAGATACATACTCTGATTTTCGTTGAGAAGACGTTATTATGGTTTATTATCGGCTGACATTGTTAGATCAATCATCTAGATTTTACAATAAAACAATAAATTACAACAATTGAAAGTTTATGAATCTTAGCAAAACCGCGTAAAAACGACCTATTTAGGTATTGGTAGTGAACATAATTATTATTTATGTCACTATGACAAATACTTTATATAAAAATGAATCGCCGATTATGCAGTGTTAATTTGTATGTGTGAATGGATTTCTCATTAAATATGAAGATATTAAAGCAACCCTATTTTCCATGCCGTGTCTTAAGCTAGACAGAATATAAAAAATAATAAGGAAATAGAAACTGTTTGGTATTCTATTAGACTGATTTTACTTTATTAGATGCTCTTTATATCACAAAAACTTCAACAAAATGTAAAATTTGGTGATTCTAAAAGCTCGCAAGCTCTTTAATTGTAGGTACATCTCTTGTGTACGCAACCAACCATATGAAGGAAAGGGCTTCCCATTTCTGTATTAGAAAATCAATCACGCGAAACAAATAAAGACCCTTCCAGTTCCTGACTTCTCGTCATTTGCCTTTAGTCAATTATCCGATTGTGATGTTAGGAGATACTGTACTAAGCATAGCTTCAAATGCTGTGGGCAGTGATAACGTTAGCCGAAAAATGATAATCCCTTTACTTGACGTTCTTATTCCTATTATCACGCCAATTCTAAACCACTCCTTAAGCACTAGCACTTTTCCTGCTGCGTGGAAGGATGCTCAAGTAATTCCTCTTCCTAAAAAACCTAACCCATCTTCGTTTACCGATTTCCGGCCCATCTCAATACTTCCCTTTTTATCCAAGGTATTGGAGCGTGCTGTTCATCAACAGCTCAGTCTCTTCTTTACCAATTCCAATCTCCTTAATCCTTTCCAATCCGGCTTTCGTTCTGGCCACAGTACAACTACAGCTCTAGTCAAGATTACTGATGATATCCGCCATGGTATGGATGATAGGAAACTTACGGTTCTGACGTTGCTGGACTTCAGTAATGCTTTTAACACAGTAGACTTCGACATTATGATTGGCATATTGCGTTCTCTTAACATATCTCCAACGGTAATTGACTGGTTTCATAGTTACCTACACGGGCGCCGGCAGCGCATCATTGCTGAGAATTCATTTTCGGTGTGGTGTGAAGTTGGAGCTGGTGTGCCGCAGGGTGGCGTCTTGTCTCCTCTTCTCTTTTCTATTTTCATAAATTCTATCACTACCAATCTTACTTCTTCCTACCATCTCTATGCAGACGATCTTCAACTATATTGGCAGGGTGGCCTTGATGACCTAGATAATGTTATTTATGCAGTAAACTCTGACCTACGTCACATTTTGGAGTGGAGTAAGTCTTTTGGGCTCAAGGTTAACCCTGTCAAAACGCAGGTTATGATTGTTGGCAGCCCCCGGTTGATCTCTAGGATTGATTGGGGTACACTGTCTCCAGTTATATTTGACGGAGTACACATTCCGTATAGTCAATGTGTAAGGAACTTGGGAGTTTTTATGGACAATTCATTAACTTGGGACAAACATATCAGTGAGGTGAGCAGGAGGATATTTGCATCGGCAAGTTCACTTAACCGATTACGCAACTTCTTACCGATACCCATCAAAGTTGCTCTTGTTCAGACCTTACTTCAGCCAATACTAGATTATGCTGACTGCTGCTTTCTAGACCTCAATGAAAACTCCCTTGATAAGCTTGAACGTCTACAAAATTTTTGTATTCGTATTATTTTTGGACTGCAGAAGTATGACCACGTTTCTAAGTTCCGGAACCAACTAAAGTGCCTTCCTATCCGCCTCCGTCGTGATCTTCATGTCCTCAGTTTACTTTATTCAGTACTATTTAACCACCAAACTCCATTTTACCTCAAGGAACGTTTCCAATTTCTGCATTCCACCAATGGTCAGGATAATTTGCGGTCGTCTCGCAAACTACAACTCTCTTTTCCTTCTCATTCTTCACAATTTTATTCACAATCTTTCACTGTTCAGTCTGTCCGTCTTTGGAACTCATTGCCACATACTGTCAGAGAATCAAAGTCCATTTCTATTTTCAAGACTAGAGTCAAGGCACTTTTTTTGTCGCGCTGAAGATGTGCAGCGGGTCTGGTTTGTTGTTTGTTATTTTATTTCATGTTTATGTTGTGCTGTATTTTGGTTATTGTATAATTATGTATGTATAGTGTATGTTGGATATTGTATATATATACTCGTATATATGTTGTATGTATATATAATATATATATATATATATATGTTATGTATGTATATTATATTTATTTATTTTATTTTTAAATATGATTATTATTAGATTTAAGTATATTTATTTGTATTACGTTTGATACACAATCTAACTAATCTGCACCACGTCACCCCTACTCCATTAAAATAAGTTTTCCTTTTCTACCCAAAGGTTGTCTTGTAGAGATTGCTTTTAGCAATAAGACCGCCTATTGTACGGATGTGTCTCAATGTAATTTATTCTACCTTTGTTTTGTGCAATAAAGTATTATCTATCTATCTATCTAAAGACAAATATAAAATCAAACGAATGTATATTCCAGATGGCTGGACCACCGACGACCTGGTGTTCCTGTGGAAGGAAGGTGACCCTGTGCAGGTGGTGAAGAACTTACACCTACCACGTTTTACGCTGGAGAAATTCTTGACGGATTACTGTAACAGTAAAACGAATACAGGTAAGAAAACAAATGTAATTTAGTTGACTTTATTCAGAACGACGAACAACGAAGGTACCACAAACCAAAGACCCAAGACAGCATTTGAAAATACTTTTTTTTTGCATAAACCCAACCGGGAATAGATCCCAAGATCTCGGAGAAAGTGACACCTTGAAAACCGGTGCGTTCGTCACTTCGCCACGGAGGCCGTCGCATTTAAGTATTTACTGACTTAAAGTATCTTTTACTCTAGGCGAATACAGCTGCCTGAAGGTAGACCTGCTGTTCAAGCGGGAGTTCAGCTACTACCTCATCCAGATCTACATCCCGTGCTGCATGCTGGTCATCGTGTCCTGGGTGTCCTTCTGGCTGGACCAGGGCGCGGTGCCCGCCAGGGTCTCGCTCGGTAAGTTCATAATTTTAAATTAAAAAACATAATACCAAAAAGTAGATACAAAGTTTTGAGGTAGGCTTGACAGTAAGTACCTAATGTTTGTGTGTGTGTGTGGGTGTGTCTGTGTCTGTGCGCGTGTGGGGTAAGTTACCCTTTTTTTCATCGTATGTTAAAAGTTTTATACAATCATAATTTTCGGCGCATATTAGGAACTATTTTGTTTTTTTTTCTCTATGTAGTAAAATATTTTACTTCATATGTAACATATTCAGAGGGTCAGAGGGAGGCCACTGGTGATTCGTATAATACAGGTTCGCTTTTAAGCTTACCTAACACAGGCTCCAGTCCCTCACAAAACTAAACAACTGCTGGTTTTGTGAGAGAGAAATTAAATGATTTTATTTTATTTATAATTAACTTTTGTTAATGTATACTCTCCGCGTCGTGTGACTTCTAATGAGTCATTTTATAATAACTACTGAAAGATCTTTTCTCATATTATGTGTGGCACTAATGAATTATTCGCTTCAAAAACCTCAAATATGGTCGTTTTATTTCTGTAAATAGGCCTCAGGATATTACACGTCCCAATATTTAAACCTACTCGTACCATTGCTTCGGGACAAGTCTGGGATAGTGCCGAGAAGAAGCGGCCCTCAGACGACGTTTGTATGAAAGTTTACAAAACCGATTGTACTGCTGAGTCATTTCATCAACTATTAAATAGTCATGTGGTATTAGAAAGAAATAGATTACTATGATTGTCTGTTGTTCAGAAATCTTGAAAAGTCGTAATTAACAGTAATTTTGGTAAATATGATGGACCAATAACCAATTTTGTGACTGACGGTTGGCCGGACAATTTTTAACTCTCAAACTTTGTACGAAATTATTCAATTTATTCGCATAACTTGAGAGGAAGACCTCGTTGCGCTGAATGAAGCAATCGATCTGTATTAAATGAACAAATCGAGGTCAGTTTTATATGCAGTGACCGGTATATTTTGAGGAAAAATACTGCGAACAAAAAATGTTTGTGATAATGGCTGGTGTTGAAATTCAGTTTAGCGAAAAATTTAATAATTCTTGGGTTTTTTCTGTAGTCTACTGTTTTGGGGTGTTGGGAGATATCTTTTGTCTTTGTCGTATGATATACCTACACCGTGGATTTTGAGCCTCCTGTCGAACGAAGCCTACGTTATTTAACCACTAATATGTGTAACCATTTGGCAGTGTTTTTTTATTCTTTATCAAAAAAATATCTTAGTAAATTAAGAAATATTAATTCAGATATTCATTTTGAAACAAGCTGTGACGCACACGGATGTCTGTCTAAGGTTCATTAATCCAGGACCCGGCGGAGCAAACTAATACGTCCCTGCGTGTCTCGATTTCTCAATTACTAGAAACCAATGTTGATGAACCTTAACGCACCTGCCTAAGTCGCCCTTTCTAGACCTAAGAACGTTGAGAAATGATCGTTTCCTAAATCAATCCGACCGGGAACTGAACCCGGGACCCTTGAGAAGTATCTGGACCAACGCACCATTGAACCAACTAGGACATCATATCCTTGGTAAAACAGCTCGTAACATATATACATTTAATTATATCATAATTGCAATTAAATTGTAGTTAACATTGAAAAATTGATAGCGTAAAGTCATAAATAGGTAAACAATGTCATACAATGTCTTGGTAGCCTTATGGTTAAAACAGTCGACAGGTAAGCGGATGATTGCGGGTTCGAGTCTCACCTAAGGCAGTAATTGTTTTTATCAAAGAATGTATTTTCAAATTCTAACAATTTATTTGATCAAAAACGAATAAAAAAACCTATAAGTTACAATATGTATGGTAGGTTTAAATATTGAGACGTGTAAAAGCGCCTCTTGCGGCCTATTTTCAGAAATAGAACTGATTTAATGATTTTTACTGATCAGGCGTGACCACCCTCCTCACAATGGCGACGCAGTCTTCGGGCATCAACGCGTCCCTGCCCCCCGTGTCCTACACGAAAGCCATTGACGTGTGGACGGGGGTGTGCCTGACCTTCGTCTTCGGGGCCTTACTGGAGTTCGCGCTGGTGAACTACGCCTCCCGCTCGGACACTCATAGGGAGGCCATGAAGAAGACAAGGACGGAGATAGAGGCGACCGCCAGCATGGACGCAACGTCAGACTTGCTGGACACTGACAGCAACGCCACGTTCGCGATGGTGAGCTCGGAGCTAAATACTTTACTTTATATAAGTACTTTAGGTTACGGGTAATCCAATCCATTTGCTAATATGAAAAAAAACCGGCCAAGTTGTATGGGAGCCCCCTTAAATATATTTTTTATTATGTTTTTAGTACCTATTTGTTGTTATTGCAACAACAGAAATACATAATTTGTGAAAATTTCAACTGTCTAGCTATCGCGGTTCTTGATATAGGTACAGCCTGGTGACAGACAGACGGACAGACAGCGAAGTCTTAGTAATAGGGTTCCGTTCTTACCCTTTGGGTACGGAACCCTAACTAGATAAACAATCAGTGTCAAAAAGTGTCCCAATTAAAAGTGCACCCATTCAACTCAAGCGCTTTTAGTACAACCTAAAACAATCAAATAGATACAACATGACATAGACATCCATACTATTGCATGTCAACATAATTTGGCCGGGTTATAAAGCTGACACAGACTGAAAGTCAACGTTAATCATTCGATCGAGTTCGAGGCAGTTCGAGGACAATTTTAGAAAGAAAGAAAGAAAATTTATTGTTTAAGGGCATCACTACAACACATAACGAGACAAAAAACGAATGACGTATTTGGCCTTCTGGTATAGCCCAGAACGAAAATGTATTCCCTTCATACCTTCACAGGCTTAGGACCGTAAAAATTTAAAACTACATATTTTAACTTCCTAAATGGGCTCTAAATATGTTAATGAACTCCTATAACAAAAAAATTATGGTGATGAACATATCATCTTTTTAAGAAAATTAAATACGTAGTTACTTACGTTAGGTTGCTTTAGAAAATATACAAAACTTTTTGAATATTATTCAACATTTAGGTTAATACTATTTCTATCTACTATCTAACGCACAAAGGCACAGGGGCACGTAACTAAGTTATAATGGGATCGTAAACTAGAAATAAAATACTTTTTGTTAACTTTCACTGACTATTTCAACCAACCCAGCCAGCCTTGCGTGAATTCTCCTTTAGGAGAGCTAAGTTCAGCAGGGATGCAAGCTCGTGATGGTAGGGCTGGATATCTCCAACCTAATCTCTGGCTCAAAGCTACCCAAACGGGGCCTATGTCCAGCAGAATCTTTTGTAGGATGATGATAGGACCTTGATATTTTCAGCCCATAGGATGATGATAGGATCTAGATATCACCAACCTAATCTCTAGCCCAAAGCTAACCAAACGGGGCCTTTGTCCAGCAGAAAACTGGTGAAGGATATATCACTAACCTAATCTCTAGATCTCTAGCCCAAAGCTCCCCAAAGAGCCTATCTAGCGCAACCGTCGTCCAAACCCCGAATGTGCCTTGTCCGTCCTCCCTGACTGGTCTGCAACTACAGAAGCCGCTGGTGCGCGGTGGCGACACCAAGATGCGTCAGTGCGAGGTCCACATAAAGTCGCAGCGCAAGAATTGCTGCCGCCTGTGGATGTCCAAATTCCCGACGAGGTCGAAGAGGATCGACGTCATCTCTAGGATCACATTTCCGTTGGTGTTCGCCCTCTTCAATTTGGCCTATTGGTAAGTTAAATTTTATTTTTAGTTGACTTTAAACTGAGGGTAATGAAGGACATCCTCTTATCAGAAAATGTTAATTTACTTTTCTTTTTTGGGTGGCAATGTTAACTAATGCCAGATAAGGTAGTTTTTTAAGCACATGATGGAATATAATCATCTTCAATAATCATATTAATGACGACCATTTGGATCAGCGGTAGTAAACGCTGCATCTAAACCATGGGTCGCGGGTTCGATCTCCGCACAGTACAAATATTTGTGTGCATGAACATGTTTGTTTGTACTGGTCTGGGTGTTTTCTATGTATTATAAGTATGTATTAACAAAAGTATTTATATAAGTTTGTCGGTTGTCTAGTACCCCATACGACAGGGTACTTAATAGTAGCTTAATTTGGGACTAGATGGCTCTGTGTGGCCCAGAGAGGCATGTCTTAAATATTTAATTATTTATCAATAAATTATTCCTAGATTAGATTCATTTAATTTTTGAATTGACGCTCCGTTAGTGTTTTATGTACCGAACCAAAATCTCAGTGTCTTGGGTTTAATTCCCGGATCGGGCAACAAGAGTTTCGAATTTTTGAACATCTCTCGGGTTTGTAATCGCACGGGTACCCGTTATTGCTGTGGTAACTGGAATTCAATGATGGAGGCCTTTGCCCTGCAGTAGGGTGATTATAAGCCGTAACTTTTTCTTTTTGTCAGTTATTCTACAGTAATTGTTTTACCCTTCTTGCTTACTTCGAACTCTTTTATGAAATTCTCAGTTCTTTTATTATCTTGATCACAGAACATGAAAACCATGTTCTGTGATCTAGACGATAGCACAAATGATATTGGAAAATATTGTAATGAATACACTATTACTTGCAGGTCGACCTACCTATTCCGCGAGGAGGATGAGGAGAAGTGATTCTCCGGGAAGGTCGGCAGTACGCCGCAGTTAGCCTGCCTCGTAGTGGCCACACTTGCACCGTACGTGGTGTTCGCAATCGCCTACGCTCTGTTCCTGCGGGGCTCGGTCCGCTTGCCCGCCAACCTGCCCCGCTCCCCCTCCATGTCGCGAAGCAGAGCCCACCGCTCCGACAACGGTGACATGTAATCGTTTAAGTTCTATCACCACGTAACTAATTTTTTGATGGTTTTGACATTTTAATGCCAATAGCCAGTGAATCGAAAGACGCGTCGTTTCGCCCAATCAGAATCAAGATACGACAGATAAAAACCTCCGAAAAGAAATAGCACGACAGCCACTATCCTATGGAAACAGTACGTAAGTCAACGTAGTTTTATGCCTCTCTTGAAAAGCTCCTAAAAATTACTTACGTAATGATAGCTGAGCGACCGATCTCGTCTCCAACTGGGGTATCTTATGCTCTACTACGCAAAGTGAAGCCCGTATTTACGGATCTATCTATCTCTTTTAGATACTCTTAAGATATTAGTATCAAGAAATTAAAAATCAAAATGTATGAGTGATAGGTAGCTGGAAACGAATATTCAGACATTGTGTGGCAGAATAAGGTTTCTGGCTATAGCTCTGCTAACTCTTTGGCCACTCCGTCAGTGCAAGTTAACTGGAGTATTTGCAAAAGTGTCTCTAACTACCTAATAGCTCAGCAACGCCTGCAGTTTCAGATTAGTAGAGTAACAATGGTTTCAAGTAGAAACCGAACTCATGATGATTAGCGAGCCTGCCTTCGTTAATATTACAACTGTAAATATCGATTTACATCAAACTTTTATCTGCATTTATTTCACTTTATGTCAGTGAATAATGCAGACACTGCTCAACATTTAAAGAATCCAACAAACGCTACAGTCCAAAAAATACTCTCATGAGTTTGAGTTATCCTTGCAAATGTTTCTGATACGTCAATGCATTGAAGGCGCTGTTGCACTCACAATAAACATGGCGGAAGCTAGATCTTGCTAACGTATTACCACAGCAATATGTGCATAGGCCCATTTATAGAAGCACCACAGCTTTATTACTTTTCAGAGAACATAAGATGTTTATCGACCAACTGATTAATACCTATACGAGACACAACAAATCGCAAAACTGTATATAATGATACCCCATGAGACAATCGACTTATTTAAACGGTGCTAAAGCTCTTCCATCGCGACAATCCCCAACACACCATGCTTCACTTAGTTTAAAAAGATTTAGAAACAGCTACCAAAACCAATCCACTCACAAAAGTCCCCATCCCGAAAGAGTAGTTGATCCAACAACTGCCTTAGTTATATTTGATTTACAGTTACTAAATGAAATTATAATGTGATATAACATTTAGGTTGTTTATTTATCAATTTTTGTGTGCACAGATAATATGGAAAGAGAGGACAAAGTTATATTTAGTCCATTAGTTTTATTTAAGTATTTACATGCAGCCCTGAAACAAAAGTGTTACGTGATAAATTTTGGGAACACCACAAAAAATATTCCAAAGTTATAATTTCCGAAATCAGTATATAAAAACTTTTACAGATTCAGACGGAGAGGAAGATATTGATTGATAATTTTACAAAATTTAAATTAAAGATGGAAAAACGTATGCGAAAAATATGTCGCCATGGACATCGACAGTCATAAGATGTCTTGTGCATATTTCACTCAATTATATTGATAGTGAAGTAAGCATCAAAAGTTCCTTTAGTATGTGTTACATTTACATACAATATTATAATAACTAATGTAAACACCATTATATAATATTTTTTTGATAAGTTATAAAATTTTAATGATTTTCAAACAAAGTCGACATTAGTTTAAACGAGCAATGAATGACATAAGATATTAGGAAGAATCATAAATATTGATACGTAAATTACAAAGAATTAATCGAATTTACGAAAATAAGTTCCAATTATAGGTTGTGTCAAACTTTTAGTTCGCTTCAGATTATGTTATGCTATAGGAATAAAATATTTGAGTTGTGATATGTATCGTTCTTCGATGAATAGGTACATTAGAACCGAAATACAACGTGTTATTACTGAAAACCTGCGAATATAACGATTATATAACGAACTAGAAGTTTGGCGTGATCTATATATTGATATCGTCGATATGTACTGAGTATGTACATACTTGCTTATATTATTTGTGTAAGTAGATATAAGACAATTTATAATATGTGTACCTTATAACCACATAGTAATCTAAAATTTATGTTGTACTTACTTTAGACTATGTAGTCTAACTAAGTATCTTGCGGTTTTAGACTGTATTATTAAATGTGAATTTAGCAAACAATGATTTAAACAAAAAACATTTTTAAGTGGACATTTCAAAAAAGGGAATAGGTGTGATTAGTGTAATATTCAATGGCATAATATTGTTAGACATGCATATAATCAGTGACATGTGAACTATCTATTAGTCGATAGAGTTCATTATTCAAACTCTTTAGTGGATAGAGCACTTAGTCGGGAAACGTTAAAAATTATTGTACGATGGCCTAGACCTAAATTGAGTAGGTTCCATTTATTATTAGCTATATATAAGAAAATTCGTCTTTAAGACAAAAGGAATTTATAACACGTTATTCATAAATTACATAGCTAAGTATTTAATGATTAGGATTTTTTATTTCTTTTTAAAAGTCTTGAGAAGTGACTTCCATCAGATTCATTTCACATTTCTTCCCTTGAGTTTATAAGTATATACTGTTTTGCATTAATTTACTGACCACATTTATGTGACAAAAGGAATATTTAAGGTACTTAATTGAATTTTTTTTTAGTAATTAATCACATATAATTAAATATATGTTCAGCTTTTAAATGATATAATAGTGTCTTTGAACCTCGTTGAAGACCATCTCAAGATTTTTAAACAGAAATGTATGTAAGTACGTGTTATAAAATATGTGTATATAGTTGGGCCTACAATTTTCTACACCTGTGTCGCTCATTGTACAGTTGACTTTATCAAATATTATTACTACTATATAAAAAAATATCAATATTTATTTACTTGTCGCATCACGACACTTCTATGTCTATACTATGTGTCACCACTGTAAATATGAATCAATATTTCCTGTTTATTCAACTTACGCTTCTTTAACAACTGAGGTACGTTAATGATCATCTAAGATTATAAATCCTACTTATTATACAATTTAGTATCATTACAGCCGAGATTGTTTAATACTCTGTTTGATGAAGATAATTAAAAAAGTATATTGTAAGGAACAGTTGTTAGGGAAGTGTATTGTTATATCGATGTCTCTTTATGAAACATATGTACACGTGTCTTCAAATAAATATCACGCTCAGTGTTCGGGTATCAAGGTGTTTTACACCGATTCCTACTGTCAACTTTAAATCGCTACTCCGTATCTCGTCTGATTTATAATTTATTGTGATTCTTGCTCATTTTTCTCTTTCCGTCCCTTATTTCTGTGGTCTTAGGTTGTTGGATGAATAGGTTGAAATGGTATTATAGCACTCGGTACTGAGTCTATTGGAGTTCATTTAGATAATATCCTTATAGGTATTCTTGGGCTGTGATGAAGCATGTAGTTTAAACCTTTTAAAATATTCTACATTAACATAATAAGACCCGTTTTAATTCGTCAGGAAAAAATTAAATTACAACGCTGCTGCATATTTCAAGTTTAAATAAAGAACTGTTATCATAGTGTTGGGACACGCTTGGATTTTAATGAAATATGCAGTAGCTGTAATTGTGTAACATAATTGCTTGATTGAAGAGTTCATTCCACCTTTCATGGACATTTACAAGTCACATCAAAATTTAAGATAGCCGAAATTTTTACAAAACTGAAATGGTATAAGGCGACATGTTGGCAATATTATTCGGGATGAATTTGACGTCACGATTAACATGAAAAGAGTTACCAGAACTCTTTTCATGTTAATCGTGAAGTCAAGTCGGTCAGGAATTTGAATATACCATAACTTCAAACTATTAATTTAAAGGGTTGTCGATTGTTAATTAAGTGCGCTTTTGGAGGTAGATATCCATATCTGTCAATTTACACACAAATATCTACTCGTCGTTAACTATTATAAAGTAAAGAAGGTTATAGAAAATCGCGATATCAATTATTGAAATCACTATATTATGAGAGTTTTGCAGCGTCATTCATTTCAATCGATGGTTGTTCAAATGGTTGTTTGAAGACATATTTTAGGTGCTTGTAATAGGAGTTAAAATCCTTTCCATAATAATAATGGTAAATTTAAGGAAAATTAAACTCATCCACTACGAATTGTCAATTGATACTAAACTCTATGGGTTGAAGTCAAAGTTGAAAATCAAAAGGAGATAGTTGATATTTTGAGTAGGTATTGTTGTGCAGTGTGCACAACTAAATGATCCTCCAAAAGCGCATTTTGAATGGTATCACCAGACAAACAGTGGAATGCTCTTGTTTTATCATTTCGAGGGTCATAATGTAGAGTAATTCATTCCCACTATCATTAAGTTAACGGGACGATTGTAAAGATGGAGGTGAAAGGGATTTTAATAAAATAAAATATACCCACAAATTGTTTGTTTTTTTAATATATATTAACTACGTCCTTTAAATACTTAAGTACGTCAATGAATTCTTCACACAAACATTACCAGCCAGACTTAGTTTGCGTGAAGAAGTTCTTCATAATTAAAACTGGTTCCGATTGCCTTCTTAAATGCTTGAGGATCATAAGACCGCCGCCGGTAACATTCGGATCAAATTCAATTAAATCATCCAAAGATTTTACAAAAACAACATTATTAGAACAATATAAATAAATAACATGTTTTAATACATATTACTAAAAATAAATACAGTTATAAAAGTAATTAACCACAGTTTTATTCTCTAACACGTTACTGCCTGTTACATCCTGTTATATGTGTAAAAGCCTGAGTTTTACGGAACATCATTTTGTTTTAATGTCTAGTAATGTTATGATTTGGTAGGAACATAATTTTTTGATATTGTTGAAATAACTTAACAAATGCTAGATAAAATTCTTTGAATTGTGGTGTATCGGAATGACTGCAATGACTTATAATGGCTTATATATACAGATACTAAAGAGAAAAATAATTATATATGTATCTACTACGAGTAGGTATCAATTTACTAGAAGCGCAACAAATCGAAAAAACTGGTTCCACGAAATAGAGCACACCCGGGTTCTATATCGGCGAGATTTAAAATAGGTAGGTACACCACCAGTAAAAGCATTGTCTATAGGTAAGAGTGTTAGTGTTCTGTTCTTATTGCTCTTAATTTGTGTGCGTTAGTAGAACTATAATCTTACTTTTCTAGAGAATTCCTAAATTTAGTCCTTTATTATGATACCATTCGTTAATGATAACTTATAGAAGTAATTCGCCATTATTTGTTCCTGTTTCAATTTTCGGTTTAGTTTTTGCCATCGTCCCGACACGCAACCATCTTTTCAGCTTCCGACTGAAACAAATTAGTTCTTATTAATTCATTTTTTCAACACTGGACTCTCAAGTAAAAGTTATGAAATCAGTTTAATCTTTACAAATTATAATAGGCCTCAGGAGGGAAGAAAAAATATGGGGACGTGTAATTCACAAGGACCGATATTGTCTTTATAGCCTCCTTAGCTTTCAAAGGTGTATTTTACTATAATCGCCTGGCATAGCAGGCAGGTTGGCGAGCGCAGTTTCACCAATGGTGGTGAGGCTACACTACTGCCTGCTTTTTTGTCTGGCACTCGGATGATCGTCTCGTATGACGCCCGTTGAAAAAGAAGAGATGGTATTTGTAGCGGGCTCCCTTTTCCGCATTTAGGCTCCAATTGACCCATTCATTATGCGTAGGGGTGATTGGGGTGGTTAGACCAACCATGAAAAGGCATGCTATTCTTTTTGTGGACCGGTATCACACAACTTTAGTTAATTATACAAATGGAATTGTTGTTTTTCACATCACAACACCAACACAATCTACAATCACATATACAGGGTGTTTTAGGTTTGTGCGCTTTGTTGCAAGTTCCTATCTACAGGCTGGTTTGTTAGGTAACCTACTTTTAAATTTCATTAGAATATAAAAAAAACGGTCATCATGTATGTACCTACAGACAACGGCAGGTCAACCTACCCAAAAAGTTAAAGGTCATTGAATTGACTTTCAACTTTAAGCCCAACAGGTAGAGATCAATATCAAATGAGAAAATTTGACGTTTTGTGGTACGCTAATATAAGTGCACCACCTCTTCTCATATAAGTGTCAAAAAGGATTTTTAAGGAGTACCGCCAGCAAGAGACGGGCAGCAGCGTGTTCTTCGGGAACCCGTGAAGCGTGGTGATTAACCGTGATTATGACAAAACACTCATACTGAGGAGTCCCTTGTGTAGCTTAAACTAATGTCGCTCATGATGATATACCTACTACACAAAAGACAGCTCACTTTTTATACGTTAGTCGAGAATAGGTAGACTTACCTTTATCAACTTGTAAAGAACATACAACCCTTCCTCCGGCGAGCACGGGTCAGCTTCCACGCCGCCAGATCTCTTCCCCTGCCCCCATCCAGTGCTGAATGTCAGCTGGGCCTGGGTTACCATTAAGAAAACAGCCAGGAGAACGACTAGCAACACAGCACGACCCATGCTTGAGACACAAACCCTCAGAATGACCGACGAAGGGTCATCCTGGACATTTTATAGTCTGTCCGTAATTGCGTCCGCGTTTAATCAAATGAAGACCACTAAGTTATGGAAAATGCCAGATCACTTTTGTTTTGCTCTTGTTTTAGATAATTAGATGCAAGTGGGTGGTTTGTGATACTAAGTTAGTAAAGATGTTACGCATGAAATATCTTGATACCGAAAAAAAATGTAAGTGGTGGCTAAAGAAAGATTTGGTAGAACTACCTGGAGAAAAACGGCTACAGCGTCTTCATAACAAAATATTGTCAGTTACAAAGACTGATTTGATTATTGATTATTTTTACCGTTGAAAGATGAAATATTAAAATAATTGGCCGCTTCGAACTCTAAAAACTAAACAGCTAAACATAGTATTCGTAGGTCATCTTCACACATCTTGAGTGCAATTTAATGTAATACTTATATGGGTCATATTCTACTGATAATTACTTACTTACTTTATTTGATATTTTAGCAACTTAATTGCAATTATAATATCAATATATAAACTTGAAAAAATATGTCTCAGGCGGGAATCGAACCCGCATCTCCTCGCAATCCGGGCGCGGCTTTTCAAGTTTATATACCTACTGATATGATAATTACTTCTTCAAACTACTCGTAATAGGTTTAGATAATTAAATGTATTATATTATAGTATCAGTTCATAGCGGCAATTCACTTGCAATTTAACTTTTAATTATTAAATAGCTCGAAAACTATACAAAGTTTGTAATAGGCCTCTATAGCCTAGGTCCGCCCTAAGGTATGGAAAAGTCTTATGGGAAGAAAGAAAGACTCCGATCTTTTTTAGGTTGTTCAACGTCAGACCTCTTACTAGCGGGCGTAATCCGGGCCCTCCAGCGGCCTTAGAGCGTGTGTTGACGAGCCGGTTTCTTTGCCGCTCCGGCGTCGGTTCGGTGCTGGTTACGCGTGTTGACGATCACGTCTTATGAACACGCCTTATAGTCTATCGTAGCCAACTGATGACCGGACGTAAGCCCGGTTTACGACCATCGACCATCTATAATGCCAGCACGAGCCAGGGATATGCCCAGTGTGGCATTCACAGTAAAACTGTTTTGGTTAAAATAAATTAATTGGTAATAAATATTTTCTTTTATTTTTTAATTTCGCAGGCAAACCCACAGTCCAAGCAACTACACTGTGGGTCGGGAAACTAATCACAAAACAAATTATAATTTCTGCGGCTTCCCACTTTGCCCTATAAAAACTCTGCTCCGCAACTCCCTGTCACCACAAAGCGTGTGCCTTAGACGCCTTATCAACTGGATTCGCTTTCAAACTACAATAATGTACAAGTTCCTGGCTCTATTCGTGCTGATTGCTTGTCTGTGCTGCGTTACTGAAGCACAGCTGACGTTTACATCGAGTTGGGGCGGTAAAAGAGCCGCCATTGCTGGCACAGTGTCTTGCAGGAATGACGAAGCTATCGCAGCCATTTATAAAATGATTCAGGTATGTTGGGTTTCGCCCAATTTCCCGTTGGTCTAGTGGTTTACCGGACCAAGATGTCGGGGCAACAAAGTTTCGAATTTTCGAACATTGTTCGAGTTACTTTATTTGATATTTTAGCAACTTAATTGCACCTATAATATCAGTATATAAACTTGAAAAATTTTTTCTCAGGCGGGACTCGAACCCGCATCTCCTCGCATGCCGGGCATGCCAGCAAGTTTATAAACTGATATTATTGTTCGAGTTTGTAATCACCAACCCCGCATTTGGCAAGCGTAGTTATTATGCCAGTACCCATCATTGCTGTGCTAACTAGCTAGAATTCAACAATGGAGGCCTATTCCCTGCAGGGTAAACTTTAAGTTGGTTTTCATTTATAATGATCCTGGGAATTTAGTGTGCTCTTTGCGCTAATATAACGCAAAGGGAAATAAATGAGACCACTATCACATGGTATTCTCTTAACGAAGTTACCATTTAAAGCATGTCCGATTCCATAAAACAAGCGGTTTAAGAAATTGCACACAATAAAATTTCCAAACAATATAGAAAAGAGTCTACCTACGTTGACTCGTCCGGGCTACACGTTTTATTGCGTGGGCGCAAATCTGTGCCCCGAAGTGGGATCTATTCCTTTCTAATACCAATAGGATTTGTGCATTGTCGTAATTAATTTACTATTCCGAACGAATACCAAATTGTAATTTTTTTTTTGTATTTTGGGACTCATAGTATTCGTCCGGAATAGAAGATTAATAACGACTAAAAACAAATACCACTGGTATTAGTTTTTGGTATAGATCCGAATTGGGATTTAAAATAGTCTTATATTCTTTCTCAAGGTCTTACAACTTTTGTACCAAATTTCATCAAAATCGGTTCAGTACTTTATAAGTGAAAGTGTAAGGGCCAGACAGACAGACGGAATTACTTGCGCTTATAATATTGATACCCCGTTGGTCTAGTGGTTTAAATGCCTGGCCAAGATCTCGGGGTCCCAGGTTCGATAGTTTCGAATTTTCGAACGTTGCTCGGGTTTGTGATCACCAACCCGCATTTGGCAAGCGTGGTGATTATGCCAGTTCCCATCATTGCAGTGGTAACTTGAATTCAATGATGAAGGCCTTTTCCCTGCTGTGGGATGATTATAGGCTGTTACTACTATAATATTAGGGGTTAAAGTATGAAATTGCCGTTTTGTATGGACGAAATCGAGAAAAGTCATTTTTCCATACTAACAATTTTTTAGTTTTTTTAAAAACACCTGAACCGTTTTCGATCCAATTAAAGGTGAAATTTAGATGGTTATAAAGCTACGCATTATAGTATTTAAATTTCTGAAAATCAAAGTATATAATACAAATATACTTAATTGAAGCAAGAAGGTCAGCTGACTCATTGTAAGGGGTCTTTTCAACGACTTCCTTTGAAGTAATAGGCACTAGTATTGCATATTTTTTTTTAGTCAAAAGTTACTTTATTTAGTGTTTGATACAATACAAAAAGAATTACGCAATAATATGACTATACTTAAGAGCTATAAACAAAATTAAAAGTGGGAAAATAATCGACAATTTCATACTTTAACCCCTATTATTAGTAATAGAAGGAAGTAAGGGTTATAGGAAGGCACTAAATACTACCATAGCCATAAGTGATCGTTTTTAATTACCCAACGTTTCCTATCGTAATATGACGTCATTACGTTACAGAACGAAGCTGAAAGATTTATACTCTGTCAGAAGCCGTGAAGATGTGGACTGAACAAGTAATCGCTACGAAGTGGATCAACAATTAAAAAATAATACTTAATTGACATTTGGCACTAATTTATCTATGTTTTCAACGCATATTACATTTTTGCAATTTTGTATGATAAATTGCATGATATTATTCGTATTACTTAATGTAAAAATGTATGAATGATTGATTGGATAAAAAATATGTTCATTTATGAAATGTTGTTTAATCAGATATAAATATTATGTAATTTGTTCCCATTCTGCTGTTTTATTTGACGTTTTAGGAACGTTATGTTTTAAGGTCACACTTTCATAATACCTAGATAATTCCATCATGCGATGGATTTAATAATTTTAATAGTTTCCAATGACAAAAATTTCAAAGAAAGAAAGAAAGAAAGAAATATTTATTTGACACAAAAACAAACACTTAGTACAAAAATATGTAAAACAAAAAAGAAAATTAGTGTCAAATAGGTTCCCGCTCAGCATTAGTATGACAGCTAGAGGCTTATCACGACGCTGGTTTTCAGCGGGGAACCTGATTAGGAGCGTGGGTGTGACAGAGGCAGATAGACCCACCAGGCCACTATCCAATCTCCCAGCCGACTCCGTAACCTGTACTAGTAAGTAAAGGTCCGAAGCCTGAGCGAAGGAACCCGGCAGCACCCGATGAGTCGACACGCCACTGCCGGCGTTACACGGTATCCATTGTTTGCACGCCTGCCAGCGTGTTAAATAATAATAATACGGTTGGCCGGAGTGAACAATGACGAGGAACATATCTCCCACCTCTTGCTTGCCTTCATTGGCCGGCTTGAGTGGAGAGTCGCTAATAGAGCAGAAATCCAGAGTCCTGAGAGCCGTGTAATACCTCTCCACTACTCAAGCACCTCAGGCTATGTTGCCCCCTTGTCGCTACGTCACTATGTGCTAGCGGCCGTTTTCGGGGGCCCATTAAACGAGTGTGCGAGTCACCCCCTGCCATTTTATCCGTAGGTTAGGCAGGGGCCATAGTCCTTCCATACTCCCAGTTACCCAGTCCACTAGCACCCAAACCCATAGCCCAGTATCCTTTGTATCCACATTCTACAATAGTCCTGCACTGACCGGGGGTTATCCTTGGGTGTACTTGTATAGTGAGCACAGGGATAATCGCCGGTTGGTGTCACATTACATCATTTAGATAAATGTTGTCTAACGGGCCTCTGCGAGTTGGCTTCAGCCCCTCGTACGCCTTCCAAATGTCCGGGACTCCATAGTCCCGTGATCGGAAACAGACCAACATAATAATAATAAATATTTAGGACATGCCTCACTGGGCCACACAGAGTGTGATTATAGTGTGAGAAATACAGTGATTCAGGAATTATTTTGTAAGATTAAATACCGGGCCAAGATCTCGGGGTCCCGGGTTTGATCCCCGGATCGGGCAAAAAAAAGTTTCGAATTTACAAGCATTGCTCGGGTTTGTGATGACCAACCCGCATTTGGCAAGCGTGGTGATTATGCCAGTACAGTACCTATCATTGCTGTGGTAACTTGAATTCAATGATGGCGACCTTTTCCCTGCGCAGTGGGACGATTATGGGCTTACTTTACTTTTTTAGAGCAATTCATAGCTGGAGGTTGAATTTCGACAGGCTAACTGAGCTTAGAGTCCCACCTAAAACAGTGAAAATCTGTGGGTAGGCTTTCGACCGACCAGGTGAACCGACCGTTTAGCGAAGGTAGCGGAAAGTCGTTAGATTGATGGCGCGGGACCGATCGTTGTGGAGATTCTAGGGGAGGTCTATGGTCGCTGGCTTCGTGAGTCTACTAGGGAAAATGTTAATCAACAGATTGATCCAGGACATTTTAAATAATAATAATGGGTGGCGGTTCTGAAAATGGAGTACCTCAAGGAAGCGTGCTGGCTCTAACATTGTTTAACGTTAGAACCACAAAACATGGAAAACCTCTTTCTATGTTCTGTGGTTACAACGACACACGCATACAAACACACAAACCCGCACATACACACACACACACACACACACACACAAATTTTTACTGCCTTTTACTAATTGCCTGCGCAGACGAAAGTAAAAAAAGTACGCTCCGCGAATAAAAAGTCCGCCGCGAATTTACCGCGAATTCGTGTGCGATCATTTGTTCGTTTATCGTCGTGCATACGTACGAAGTCCGCCATGTGCGTTGCTTCTCCTAGTCACACGAGTTCTATTTTTTTCGGGGACTCTTCCGTACTTTTGTCTGGTCCGCTCTTTGCATGTCCTCGGTAATTCGGGGGACTTTTTGTACGCGGTTCTTTTAATCCCTCGTTTGCATTACTCAATACAGTTGTAAGCGATCTATTTTACCGGACAAAAAACTCCGCGGACAAAAATCCCTCGCCTGCGCAGGCTATAACCCAAACTTTTCTTATTTAATACTAGTTATGGCCTGCGCAGACGACGGACTTTTCTCCGCGGCAGAGAAAAAAGCACGCTCCGCGAATAAAAAGTCCGCCGCGGATTTACCGCGAACTTAACGCACACGGTGTGCGATCATTTGTTCGTGCATACGTACGTAACTCACGAGCGCACAACGCGGACTAAAGTCCGCCATGTGCGTTGCTTCGCCTAGTCCACGAGTTCAATTTTTTTCGGGGACTCCCCCGTACTTTTATTTGGTCCGCTCTCTGCATGTCCTCGGTAATTGGGGGGACTTTTAGTACGCGGTACTTTTAATCCCTCGTTTGCGTTACTCAATACAGTTGTAAGCGATCTACTCGTATTTTAGCGGACAAAAAAGTTCGCGGACAAAAATCACTCGTCTGCGCAGGCCATTATGCTCAATGTAGATCCAAAGGTGAGAGCCTGGTAAACGGTTAGACAAGGTACCCTTGTACAGATACCAGTCTCCCGCAAAGATAAAATATGTTAATATTTATTGTTATTGTTAAATAATAAATAAATAAACGTGTATATCAATAACTAACCTGCCTGATGATACGCTTTCTCTACTCTGACGACATCGACCTGGCTGTCCCTTTACTCTACAGAAGCGTAACAACTTCTCTAGAGTAAACAAAAACTAGTCGAACTTGACATTGGGAAGCCAATGCGTTGAGACCAACGCCCGTCTCACTGTTGCAATCAGGCGTCTTCATCTCAGACAGGCTAACTGACCTTGCAGAATAGAACATTGCTCATACGTTGGATACCTGGAGTTAAGCTAAGAATCAGCCAAGCTAAGTGTACTGGTGGGGTAGGACATTGCCCCGTACCGTTGCCATCTAGGGGTTATAAATTTATTAGATCCTAAACTTTTAAGTAGAGTTGCCGCTCTATAGTTCACTATCGATAATCTATCGATAGTGGTCATTTTAATAGTATCGACAGCCTATAGGGAGTGCAAACTCGTTCTCGCAAGATCTCGGCCTTTTTTAGCGAGATAAATCTCGGACGATAAAAGGGCGAGATCACGCGAGTTAACAAGATTGCACTCAATCATAAAACGATTATAAAAGAACTTAAAAGATTTTTGTTTGATAATAAAAAAGAAGACTGGTTGTTTCTTTCATTTATAATTTGATAAAAACGTACGTCTAAGTTTATTAAAAAATAATAGACAGATACGTTAAACATGTTTAAAAATAAAGGTCTATGAAAAAAATAACGTGATAATAAAATATTTTTATCTTATAATTTTATCCTGATTTATTCACATTTTGTGATCATCTACAAAGAAAAAACACAAAACCAACAATTTCGCGAAATCTCGCAGTATTACTTACATATACTTACATAAAATCCCGGAATCTCGCTCGATTTGCATTCCCTAATAGCCTATCGATAGTATCGATATCAGCGATAGTAACGTTAGTATTGAAGGCCATTATATTGCTTCAGAACAATACTATCGATATAGTATCAATAGTATTGTTATTACAAATTCACATAGACTATTGCTTGGTAGCAATACTATTGATAGTATCGATACTGTTACATTGATAGTATTGATTGACTTTATTTGATATTTTAGCAAGTTAATTGCATCCCTCAGCTCCCAAAAGGGACTATAGTCCCTTTTTGGATATGACTAATTAGCTTTTTGGAATTGAGGGATATCAGTCAGTATACAAACTTGAAAAAGTCTCAGGCGAGACTTGAACCCGCATCTCGAACAGATTGCGAGGAGATGCGGGTTCGAGTCCCGCCTGAGACATAATTTTTCAAGTCATTCAATAATATTTATACTAATTACTAAAGATAGAACTGTCAATATTTTAGCTAGTTGTCGAGGTCAACTATTTATAGTTCTGCAACTCTACTTTTAATGCCCACAGCCAGTAAAATAAGATAAAATAGACATCCAAAACTTTTCACTAAGTTGACTACAGCCTAGAACATGCAGATATCCATTAATAAACTAGATTGGGCTTTTCCCTTTTCTGAATGTGAGTTCACCTGCACTGTGTAGCACTTGGAATCTAGTTTCGGGGGATCCCCAACGAAACCACGGGTGTTCATGATCCATCCGCGACAGCAAGCACTCGGCACTGATTAGGTGGATTCACATACTCGACTCACATTAAAGAAGATAATCTTCGAATGTTGATACACCATAAAATAATAGTTGTGTTACCCTGTAACTAAAATGCTATTAAATATCTAAAGTCTAGAAGTAATAAGCCACTGTATGAAAATAAACTCTATTTATTATGTCATAATGTTACAAAGTCCTTACACTATTCAAGAGTTCGATACTTGTGATATTCCACTCGTGTCCAATGACATTCTATTAGAGGACTGATATGGAAGATCATCTTCATCTAAAGCTTCTCTTATCCTACGTTTATAAATCTCACTATCCGGATTATTCTCTTGGTTGCGGCATCTATCTAACTTCTTTTCAATTAATCTTACTTTCTCTCTCGCTGGGCTTTCTACCATTTTGACCATAGAACGTATTTTACGCACAGCCTCTATTAGTACTGCTAATTTGTCTGGTCCAGCATCTCTAAATAGCATTTCTGTAACATAACTATCTAAGTTTTCTTGCTCTTTACTTGCCGCATGCAGCACTGCCGCCAATGCTATTTGAGATGGAGCATACAATAGGCAGGCATCTGTCAAAAATACCTTTTCTAAAAATTCATCAATACCTCCTCGTAACCGCTCAGGATTAGAAAGTGTACAACGAGTCTTGATATCAATAAGGAAGCCCTCAACAGGTCTAAATGGGTTGTGAATAGTCAAATGATAGTTCAACTGTTGCATTAAAAGTAACTCGTTATTGAGTATAATGTCTGAAGCTTTTTCTCTATCACCTTTTATGTTAGCTACAAACTGTCCTATTGAGACATTAAATTCTTCTACTTTACACGCCAGATAAACACACGTAGCTAGGATTTCTTTAGGGTGATAGTCCATGGAAGAATTATTCAGATAAAAACGTTTAAAATAGTGGAATGCCGTACCAACTACGCCCTTCGGCATAGGAGGATTAAACCTTTTACAAAACTCTTTGAGATGGAGCTCGTATTGCTTTAGAAGCAACCTCTCTTCATCCGGCGTCAAGAAAAAGTTGTACCGCTGATATTCGTCAATGTGCACCCCATGTTTTAAAATAAACTGCAAATTGTGTTTTTCACGCAGGCACACCAACTCATTTTCGTCACTAAACGTCCACAACTTTCTTTGAGAACTCGTAGAAAACATTTCACTATTCGATACAACTCGACCATCAGTTAAAGAACAAACTCCAAGAATTACAAACGGCCAAATCTTGTATTCTTGTATTTTGCTTGAAACGAAGTACGACGAACGAACGAACGAAAGCAAGTGTCAATTATTGTCATTAATTTTGACACTGACATAGAAACGAGAAGAAAGTAAAAGGACGATAATAATTCCGAATTGAACAGTAATACCAAATGGTGAACTCGCAAATTAGAAATTTAGAACCGATCATTAATAGTAATTTATCCCATCCCACTTACAGTAGCGACAATGCTGACAATGGGGCCGATCGTAAACACCGAACCAGTAATCATTATTTTAATCGAAGCTGCCAAAACAAGGAGCGAACTGGAGCGAACGTTTTGCAAATCGGTATTGACAAAGAACACTAAAATAAAACCAATTTAACAAGCAACAACCTTAAAATGTTGTCTGGTAAAGATCGCATAAACATAATATTACTAAAGAATTGTCCATACAGCCAATTCTTTAGTAATATTGTCTTTGTTTTTGCATTAAAACGTTGATGTTAGACGTTTTAATGCTTCGATGGAGTTTTTGGAGACAATCGAAAGATTGGAGGAATGTAGAGAAGTCCCCAAGAAAGAGGTGAACTGTTCGCGTTTCCGCGCAAAATTCACGGTCCACTTTTCTTGGTTACGACCTATACACCATGTTATTTCACCAAACTGTATATTGTTCACTCGCACGACACTTTATTTCGCAAAATAACACCACTTTTACGACCCAAAAATCGCTATAAACAATAAAAATTCGATAAAATAAATGGACTCCAAACGTATCTCACGAACTCCCGCCAAAAACTTTTTTTTTTTTTTTTTATATGGCTCGCACGACTTGTGCATTTGCCACGACGGAGTTTGAAGTTAGGGAAACGATTATGGAAAAAAGGTAGGAAACGGAAGAAAAACAAAAACAGTATCGGATCAGGTTAGTAGGAATAACAGTGTAATATTTTAATACATAAACTTATAATTTAATATTATTACTTGAAATAAATACAGATAGGATATTATAGACGTCATATGAGTTCATATATAATAAGGAAACAACTGAAGTAGGAAGAGGAATACGGAGGGATACTAGAGAGGAATACAGAGAGGAATGATCATGTAAATGACACGAAAAGAAAATGTGGTTCAGGTCACCTATGTCAGCACCACACTCGCACATTTCAGTATCTTTAATTCGCAACCGCGCAAGGACGGACTATACATGTATGCATGTAAGTTGACAAATTTGATTCGTTTCATTTCACGCTATATACACTGCGTACTTGATTGGTATTAGGCATACTTTTTAAAAGTTTGTTTGATAAAATTATTTAGTTTTTCTTGTGTCTATTGTAAATGCAGGAAGATGTTGAAATAGTTATTTTGCATTGCAAATCGCAAAGTTGATGAAAACTTTAGAGATTTTCAACCTTTTATTAAAATGTTATGTCAAATGAGTAATTTGGGGAACGTAAAGTATGATCTCACTCGCACCTACCATTTTCACTATTTACATCTCACTCACTTACCATACCACTTGATTGAATCAGCGGAGTGTTGACTGATCGTCCGTAAAATTTGTAGAAATTAAATTATTTTTGTAACTAAAACCAGTTCTTCTTTGTATTTTTGCATAATATGAAAATGTCGCGACCAGGTGATAGACCGAACCAAGCACAGACGTACAAACTTGTGGTAGTTGGCGGTGGTGGAGTTGGAAAAAGTGCAATCACAATACAATTTATTCAGGTATTTATCTCCATATTTTTATATTGATACGCCTACGAATCATATTTTAGATATATTTAAAGTTACCTTAATCTTCTACTGTGGTAGGTATATTGAGATCGGTTCGAATTAGCTTATATAGTCGCAGTATTCGTTCATACTTAAAAATAGTGTTCTAAGATGTGTAATGTCAAGGTCTGGCGGTCTGGAAACCGCGCCACCCACAGTGGTCAGCACCTGGTGTTCTTATGCTTGGTATTCTGTTTCAGAGTTACTTTGTGACTGACTATGACCCTACCATCGAAGACAGCTACACAAAGCAATGTGTCATTGATGATGTTCCAGCAAAATTGGACAGTAAGTAGCTTTGTTGTCTTTTTACCCACGGTTATGCTGCAGTTGACAGTAATGTATTCTTGTTAATGTATCAAGGTTCTTGGAAAACAGGTCAGTTATGTGTCAAGGTTTTCTAAGGTTTAATTACAATTTGTAACAGTTTGTAATTGTGTTAAATATGTTACTCTGTGTGTGTTTGTGTAATTATAAAACAGTATTAAGTCAGTGGGTGTCATACATCAACTTGTGGATCTTCTTTGATTGATTATTGGCTTCAAACTTACAGTAAAGTGAGGGAAAATAGTGAAAAACAAGTTAAGTATGCATTCAGATAACTACAAATCTCTGTTAAAGTTTTGTGGAGTTCTAATAGCAACTTTTTATGCAATTACTATAAGCACTATAATCATGGTCAATTGCACCCCCACTAGGTTGACAATCATTTTTTTATTTAATAGGACAACCTACAAGATGATCACTATTATGCTCACACACACAACACATGAAACTTATAGAATTCAAATTCAAACATTTATTTGCATCACATGTGTATGAATAATAGATAATAATAGAAATAGATAAATGTCATCTAACTTAAATGCCCACTCGGCATGCTATCTACTGTCTAGTAAAACCTCAATATGCCAACTCAGAACAAAACTAAATATTTGTATGTTATTTACAAAATAAATTATTGGTTTCTTGAAAATTTGTTTTTCTTGAAAGATATGTTTACATATCAAAAAATAAGCTGCTAAACATAATTTAAATAGACACTAATATCTTGTGTGCTCAAATTTCAGTGGCATCAGAGAATTGTAGTGTGACTAAAATGGTATAGCACCACGCCTGGTATGCATGGATGTGCAGGTTGGAGTCCTGCGTGAGACATAATTTTTCTAGTTCAAATACTGATTTTAACATCATTATAATGAGGATCAACTAAATATATTATTATTTAATTATTTTCCTAAAAATTTTGGTATCTTGTCATCAGAATTTTATTAATGTAAATTGAACATTATTATGCAAAAAAGATAGATAACCTTCATAGATTATAATTAGAGATCGGATACTCAGATTTATGTATGTCGAACCTGAAATTCCGGGATGTCATTTATACAAAAGTGTATTTTATAACAGCCAATAAGCGATCCGATAATCGCTGATTATAATATTGAAACCATGCAACTTAATTATTTAAAATGATTATCAAATAATTAAATATAATATCTTATCACAAACCTAAATCAGTCCAGTGTTGAACATGGACCTCCAGAAGGATGATTTTGCCATAATAGCCACACTGTGCAGGTAGGCTGGCCATCGCAGTTGGTTCCCTAGTGGAGATAAGATGCTTGTCTGTTTTTGGGAGTACCCCTTTAGTCGCCACTTACGACAACCATAGGATCTATATGATATTTTTTGCAATTTAATTGCAATTATACATAACTAGTCAAATTATGTCTCAGGCGGGACTAGAACTCGCATCTCTTCGCATACCGGGCGCGGCGCTATACCATTTAGCTAAATGGTACAGATTCTCCGTATACTGAACCATAGGATCATATTTGTCCTGCTTGTAAAAAAGTATAGTAAAGTAACAAACCCATTTCGCTCACTGTTAGCACGGCTCTCTCCTTTTTATGGAGAGCGGTTAAGGCCTTAGTTCCAGCACACTGGCCTAGTGCAGGTTGGTGGCAACATCACCCCGCTGTTGGACGTTTCTTAGCCGCCTGAAGGCCTCCAACAGGACTTAACGACTGTTATCTCGTAAAAACAGCTGGCTTAACAGGCCCTCCGACGCACCGAAGCGCTCATGGTATAATGCCACACAAACGATCACCCATCCAACTAGTGACCGCTCCCAGCGTTGCTTAACATTAGTGACAGAGACTGATTCACTAAGAAGCATTGGGGTATGAGCGCTTCCTGCTTGTGTGTGTTAAAAAAAACCTAATTTTATGTTCCAGTTCTAGACACAGCAGGTCAAGAAGAGTTCAGCGCGATGCGTGAACAGTACATGAGGTCAGGGGAGGGATTCCTACTCGTATTCTCCGTGGCCGACCATGCCAGCTTCGATGAGTTGTACAAGTTCCACAAACAGATTCTCCGTGTGAAAGATCGGGATGAGTTTCCGATGCTCATGGTTGGCAACAAGGCAGATTTGGATATGCAGAGAGTCGTAAGTTATTTCTGGACTATGTCAAAGGTATTATACCTGTGCTAGGCTAGATTATGGAGAGAGGTTAGACATACCCACCGGCGAGGAAGTGACTAACTATCGACTATTTTCTCGGTCAAAGAACAAACAATAGATACACATGCCGTGTATGTAATCCAATGCTGTAATGGTTGATTGCTAATTGTTAACCCTGCTAGAAGCGAGTTCGTTTGTAGCACTACTCGCTAGGAATTTTGATAGATGGAATTGAAGAAAATTTTTGATGATTGCATGGATTAAAAACTGTTTTAGAAATATCTACATAAAACGTGTGTAAAAGGTTAACATGGTCATAAAAAGATGATTTGCTTGCATTATCAGTTAAAATCAGTTAAAATCAAAATCAGTTAAAATCAGTTTTATTTCTGCAAATAGGCCCCTGGAGGCGCTTTTACACGTCCCAATATTTAACCTACCACTGCTTCGGGACAAATGTGGGCTAGTGCCGAAAAGAAGCAGCGCAAGAAACTCGGTCACTATTGTCAGCCTCTTTTTAAATAAACATGTTTACATAAGATATATGCCAGTGCGAGCTGATACAATTCAAAGCCAAACGTTCCTATCATTTATATAATCATCAATAGTGTAATAGCCCTTTTTCATTAAAACAACTTTGATATATGATTTGAATATATGTACAGGGAGGTCAGCAATTGATAGTGGTAATTTGTTGAAAATACGGATACAATTTCCCATGAACGAATTACCTACTTTTCGCAGTCTGAATCCTGGAACGGCAAGTTTATCTTTATTTCGGGTATTGAAATTGTGTACGTTATCATATCTTCATAAGTTCATTGGTGCCACCCGTGCCAAGCCATAGTTCTGAAAGAGATTGACAGCTAGTCATAGCTTATAAATGTAAAATTAAATAACAGTCACATTTTTAATGGTCTCCCAATTACACTGTATTTTTTTTCAAATTCTGGACGATTTTCTTCTTCGACTATAGTTTATTTTTCCACCACAGGTGTCGCTAGAAGAGGCGCAAGCGCTCTCCCGGCAACTCAAGGTTCCGTATATCGAGTGCAGCGCAAAGGCACGCATGAACGTCGATCAGGTACATAAAAACAATACTTTTTTAATATTTATTTACCAACTTTAAAATTGCATAATTACTTAAACAAATAATGCCTATAATTTAACAGCACAAGCACTTCCCTTATTAAAATAAGTGCCTATATTAGCAGAGCTGAGCCTTGAGAATCAATTCAATTCAAATAATTTATTGCATTCCACTATGTCACAAAGGTGTTACAAGATATTAAATATGAATAGTTTATTATAAACTGGCACAGTAATATAAATGTTAATAAACAGAGAGGATGACTCGATTAGAACTGTGCATAGACCAATCACAGCGCTCGAAATCCACAGATCATAGATTTTGAGCACTGTGGTTGGTCAATTGGCGGTCCATTCCACTACACTCAAGTAACATTTTTGACATTTCCAGGCCTTCCACGAGCTAGTCCGGCTTGTGCGACGGTTCCAAGAAACAGAAAGAATAAACATCAAAGCAGAAAGCAAAAGAACGAAGGACAGAAAGTGCGTGCTCTTGTAACATGAAGCTAATGTGAGTCAACCAATGATTATATGATTTTAAAGCTGCCTTGATTATGTAAACACATGCAACATATTTATAAAACAAATTTAAATTTAAAAGATCAACCTTTTTTGTTATGTTTTTTTTTCTATGGCAACACCAGTGTATTTCATGAATACTTTAATATCAGTTTGTTTTTTTTATATTTGGAGTTTAGTTATCCAATCAAATTCAACTTTAAATGTATTCAGAATAAGATTACTTCTAAAATTTTAATATTATCTGAAAACCTTAAGTACTAATTTATGTCAGCTGTGTACTAATATCGCCATTCGGAATTGAGATACTTGTTTTTAAGGCTTAGTATGGTTTCTTTTTGCTTAGTATCTCACTTCCGAGTAATATTTATGGCATTAACATGTTTGGTTGTGCATTACCAATACTTTAATAAAGTTTTTCACATTTCTTATCAACTAAATTACTAAGAATCCTTCCTAGTAATAAACAGTTGCATCAAAACATTTTTAAAAACAGATTTTAAATATGTAAGGTAGAAAACAATTTATTATTGCATAATACATTTTTTTTTAGATTTATAAAAAAAAATGAGGAATACTTGATTATTTATAATATTAGTAATGCACCTAACACATGGTTTAATTGTGGAAAAGGAACAAGATTAAAAAAAGAACACTGCCTATTTGTAAACTTTATTATTTTTTATGTTCATATTAAAAAAAAACAGCAAACAGAATTTATTATATTTTTCTATCATTTTTTTTGTATCTAAGCCCTTTAATAGTAAGGTGTTGAACGTTATTTATTTTCTTTTGAAGGTTATTCTAAGTTTTTTTTAGTTGTTATTGTTTTTCGTTAAACGTGACAGCAAGTGTGTTTTGTACAGTGGCCTGCACTTAATATATATTTGTTGCAATCTCGCATTTATGTCAATGACGTTAAGATGCCCCAGTGTATAGCCTACTGTGTTACTTAGGCCCATGTCACTTTAACAGTTCATTAAATGAATAATAAGCTTAGATCAGAATAAAAAGTAAAAATAAATCACTATCATCAGTTTTGATAATAATCTAATTTAATAATATATTCTACGAACAATTAAACTAATTATCTAGTGTCAAACCAAGTACAGATTATGAAGACAAAATAACAATCAAAAAAATTTATAAATGTGTATCCGTGGCGAATTTTGTAACATTATTTGTGTATGCCGAAACTCCAGATTCAATTTTAAAACATCACAGTCATGCGCTTTTGACGCAGAGGAATATAAGAACTAGGGAGTTTGTTAAATTTCTAGTTTAATCAAAACATATATTATTTTTGCACAAAAACATTTGGTTTACCAATGATATTTAAAAAGTAATAGATATGTTACATGCGCTCTCAATATGCGTCCCTAAAACGTCACAATTGTGACGTCTTTTCAAATCCATGAAAGAGAAAGTAATTGTTCTTTTCACGAGTATGACAAGGACAAAATAAGAATTACGCATGTTGCAGTTGTTCGCAAGCGGCACATATATTTCGATAGTTTTGTAAGTGCATAACCTATCTATACTTTTTAAATATCATTGTGGTTTACTAAATGAATGAATGATATAGTGTTAGTTTTCCCTAAACTTTCTTTGTTTGATTAATTCCAACTTCAATAGAATAGAACCAATGCGTCGTCTATTGAAATTTTAATTTAGTTAATCACATGCTGACTAAGAGATTAAATTAAGTGAGTTTTTAGTTTTCTCTGGACATTTCATGTTATCCCTTTTTCTATATTTCCCTGTGCCATGTAGATCATGAATATCTAAGGTGTCAAAGTCGAAAAACCAAATACTAATTCTATTATAACTAGTATGTTTTGTTTCCTTTTCAATTAATTGTTGTCTAAGATTGCGCTTCCGCAGAAGTACAGTGGGGAGGAGCGGATAGTGTATTGACCGATCACAGAGCTCTAAATCTGTGGTCTATGTATTTCGAGCGCTGCGATTGGTCAATTCACAGTCCATTCCACCAATAACTCCTGTGAAAACGCAACACTAAAGCAGATATTAATAACCTATTCTCAGCTAGAGATATATCTTTTAACAAAGTAGTATTGTTTTAGAACAGTTGGTATTTTGAACAAATCAACAAAAATATCTAATTTTAGTCTTGGATATCCCTATTTCTTTGTAAAACTGTTATTTATTATTGTATTTACAAATGTAAATAAATTGCCAATGTTAATACAATTCATTTTTAATTTCAACTGCCTGAGTAAGTAAGCGGATAGTTTTGGATTCGAATCCCAACTCAGGCTATCAAAAAAAGTGGTTTTTTTTTCAATCCCGATCTCCTTCTGAGGATTGGTAATTGATATTGTCTGTTAAATTAGTTTAGCTAGACTAAATTATTATGTATGAATTAATTATTTATTTCAACTAATTTTGCTAAGCTGTACAATACTAAACCTTATATCAATATGTTACGCATTAAAACGCACAATACGGCAAATTTGAACGTCGACCATCCCATAAATTTCAATTTAGAACTAATGAAAAAAAAAACAATTAGTTAAAAATTAAATATTTCACGGGATTGGTTGATTGCTGAACTGTAATTACAGTACAATAATTTTAATAGACATATTTTTGTGTGGTGCTTATACAGGATGAAATTTTAACCACTTTCCGAAATTTTTATAGGCGTTCAGTATCGTATTTAGAGCCTATATGAAGTAAAAAAATGTAAATCAAGTTGTCATCCAAAAATATTTTTCGCGATATAGTTTTCAATTTTTACGGTCCTAGACCTGTTAAGGTATAAAGGGACAGTCAAAAACTTATGAATAGCATCGAAATAAATGATTGAGTTGCGAATCGCGTAAAAAAGTGTTGTTAGGCGGCTGTATCAAAAATTTTAGATTTTTGGCGGACATTTTCTAAGTGCATTATCTTGACATTTTTGTACTGGGCTATACCAAAAGAAAAAATACGTCATTTGTTTTTTGTCTCGTAGATTGATATATTAAAATTTGGAAGGTGGTTAAAATTTCAGCCTGTATGTTTAATTTTAACCGTTTTGAGATGAATTTAATCAATTCAAAATGCTCAAGTTATAGCAGGCAATAACCTTAGGGTTTAATCCTCTATACAAAATTAAAATCATCCTGTAATTAATAAGATATAAATGTCGCTTCACTATTTAGAGATTTACTACACAGCTACACACACCCGCACTAACACGCGCATTCACACACACACACACATACACACGTGCGCACGCGCGCTGTTTACTTTCAGATTGTTATTAAAGTAAATCAATTATGGGTTGTCAGTATTGCTATAAGTTAAAAATGTATTCTTTTAATAGCTGTGTATTTTGTAAACAAATAAATAAATAAAATAAGTGAGGGAATCAATGTTAATTATGTAATATTTAATTACTAATGTATTAGCTTTGTGTATTGGTGACGTAAAAACCAAATAACTGTCTACTGTCTAACATGTTCTGTGTAAAGTGTTGTAACTATAATAAAATAAGTTTTTTTTATGCACCGTGCATTTTGAAAAAAGATAAATATAAAATATTGATTTAGTTTATTCATTTTGAAACGCTGTGATGGTTGTGAAAATAATTGTCTCTACTACTCGGCTCCAGCCCGGTCCCGGGTGAATGAACCTTACACAGCTACGTCCGTGCGCCTAACAGCGTGTTTAAAAATGAATAAGTCAATATTTTATATTTTTCAAAAAATATTTTTATCGGTAAAATAAAATAACACTGTCAAGATGTTGTACATAACGAAGCCCACGTTATGTTACCATTATGTACAGCATCTTGACAGTGTTATGTTTTGTTTACAATAAAAAAAAACACTGTCAAGATGTTGTACATAATGGTTGCATAACGTGGCCTTCTTCTCAGACGGATAGAAATTCACGGTGTATAGATCAAAAGTCGATTTTAGCTTAGTATACTTTCTATGGAAACGATACATTTCAGTCTAAAATGGGTACATACTATAAAGAAATTCTAATAGGTAAGACCATAACGGTGCGTAGACATTTTTGTACGTTATTTTTAAAAGAGATATACTATATATTTTTGTAATCTTAGTATTGGTTTGTACGCGTTTTTTGCTAAGCAGAAAAATTGTTTAGCGCACAAGCGTTTTGATAAATATTTACAATAATTTAAAACTTTTAGCTCGTAGTAAAGATGAAAGATGATTACATTTTGTCAGCTATAGATATTTTTATAGCTTTTGTGAAGAGTAAATTTTGCTACTAATCAAAAACATTGTTTGCTAAACACTTTGTGGGTTTTGTACATTTTTTGATAAGATAACTTTTTATAAAATAATATCGAGCAACATCTAGTAAGGTCATTAGTAAAGAGCTCGCTACCACTTTCAGTCAGTCTTTTTGTAGATTGACCTTTATGGGTGGGACTTGAATGCAATATGTTATGCACCCTTTTAATAAAACCCTGCTATGGATGGCGATCTGAAATCGATTCTTTGTACCAAAAAAACGTTTTTTATCGATTCACGGAACTATATCAATTGTTGCCCTTGTAAACTTTTGTGATTACATTTTGTTTGATTAGCAAAATCTTGTTGTGAATGAACCGAACTTGGAGAATGATTATGATCAATGTACTTCTACATATTACTTCATTTAAAATATTTTAAAATTATAAATAATAGATTTTCGTGAAATGTTTATGACCTCGATTAGTGATTTTCGGAAAGAATGCCCATCCCCATCCCGCCAAATGTCTGGCTGTATGCAATCAAATAGTGCTGCCGAAATGTCAATAGGTGACCTTGAAAATAAATTGTGCTGTGGATGAGACAAAAGCAGTAATAGTATTAAGCCTCATAGTGTTGCAATCGATAAATAATTTAAAAATGCAAAAACACTGTTATCTATAGAGTGGCAACACTAAATGTAGTCTGTTTGTATAATTTTACCGTTAAGTTCAGTTGGTAACAGTATTCTGTGTAAGTTACATACCTTCGTTACTTCTAAGTATTTATACATAACTTATATGTAAAATGTCAACGATTATACGCAATACCTTCTGTTTGTAAATGACAGAAGCCGTCTGCAAAAACAAGTCTAGAGGCCTCATCAGTGCCACTATTTGTACTAAAGTCATAAAGATCATAGGTTGAAAATAATTTCGCCTTGAATAAAGTTTCGGCTGCCTTAGGTGGAATTCAAACCTGTCAATGCTTAGAGCAGCCAGCTCAGTCATAAATTCTATTCGGTCGAAATTACTATCCAAGGCATTGCATTTTCACAATAAATTAGCAATAAAATTGCTTGAAAATCAGTTCAAAACATGTGCACTGTATTTAGAAAAGTTTTATACGTAGGTATTGCATAATAATATGGTCTTATTATGTAAGTAGATAGGAAATTACAGCTATACTATCTAAGATTTATTAGTAAGTACCTATAAGACGATTGTGAATGGTATAAATAATAGGTGATTTAGCTTTTATGTTATGACACAAAATATAATTTTGTAAATAATGTAAACATGTTCATGTAAGTTGCTTAATAGATGCATAAAAATCGTAGCATAGACAAATAAATGGCGATATTTTTTTATATGGGTAATTGTGGAGATAAATATATATCGATAAACTGATACCTAAATTATTTCTTGTCTATGCTACGGTGCCAAAGAGTTATACCATTCGCCGTCTGTATGCGCGGGCTTATTGTGCAGTTATGGCGGACAAATCAGTGGCTTTTAATTTGCAATGTAAAGTTATAATAATGTAAATGGGGTTTGAATTTGTAAGGTCTTTGAAAAAAGACAATTATCTTATTCTAATGAAATATATATTTACCTTCAGTAAGCTTACCACCACACATGTGTTAGGCCAAGCTTTAGAATTTAAATCAAACCCACCAATAGAAAACCAAAGCAAAAAATGCCAGGAACTATACAATTTTCGAATAAAGCATTTGATTTACACCTCTTGTTTCGGTATATTTCGTACACTCCAAATTCATCTTTATTGTACTACCCGTTCGCTTCGAGATGGCCGTCGATGACCGTTACAAAATGACGTCACAGGCACATATAGCGGTACCGTTGGCAAAAAGAAATAATCGTATTTTTATTGCAATATCTTTTTATCATTTCCATTTACTTGGTTTGATTTGATGGAGATATAAAATAATATGTACCTGCGCCCTAGACGATATGTGAGTTATTAAAATAAATAATATGGAGAAATTACAATCGATTATTTATTTATTCTTAATGCACAGTCAACCTTGAGGAGGTGCAGAGACCTGTGTATACTAATTAAATCGAAATTATTTGTGGTGTGAGGGGTTTCCATAGTGGCTCACCTAAAGTTCTTTACCCGAAATGTTTCGATTGTTGCAAACGGTACTAATAGGGTCTGTCAAGGAGCGTGGTGCGGTGTGGCGGGGAGGGTGGTAGCGGCCAACTCGAAACGAACGCGTAGTACAAGGTTGCTATTGGAGTAGTTCAATCTCAAAAGAAAGCCAGTGATTGGTCGCATGACGCCATAATACGCCCTCTTTTGGTGCAATAAGTTAAGGGAAGCTTTAACTGGGGCGACAGACAGCCCGTAACTGACTAAACATACTGTTATCCAGCTAATTGTATTGTATAATAAACGCATTATAACAATTAATTTGGTTTTATTTAATTTTTTTGTTTATTTTTCCTTCCGGGACCGGCTAAGGTCTAAGACTATGCTGCCAAGCCATCCATAAGTATTTGTCACTAAAATAAATTCAATGTCAATACATTCATAAAATATCATAAATACTAACAAATAATAACATAGCCTTTTTTTGTCAGAGACCAGCAGTATGGTTTATACTGTTATCGTATCGCCTCGTATGTTTACAAAACATGGGAACCCGTATATGACGTCTTCCATACATTATGTACGGCCATAGACTAGCGGGCTGTGAAATTTGTCATTGGTTTTCGACCGTAATAATGAGCGCATTTTATGGTTTAAAGTCGGATGGGACGAAATTTCGGGGTCCAGGGTTCAACAAGAGTTGCGAATTTTCGAACAGTGCTCGGGTTTGTGATTACCAACCCGCATTTGGCAAGCGTGGTGATTATGCCTGTACCTATCACTGCTGTGGTAACTTGATGCTATCATACCCTGCAGCGGGATGATTTATAGGCCTTTTAACCAGTTACAAAATAAAAGCCATCCAAACTGATCACGATCTCATTTATTAGTACAATATATTACATAAATAACTACAGGTCCTATGCTTAGTGCTTGGCGGCCAATGCTGACAGGTCTGCGATGCAGCGGTCCAGGGCCTGCTTCTCCTGGTCGGGGGTGATGGCTTTAGTCACGTTGAGCACTATCCAGTCGACCATGTTCTTCTGCGCCATTCTGCGCTCCACATTCGTCTTCTCGAGCTGGTAATCCAGGCGGCGTTTGACCTGGAATTTAATAAGTAGATAAGTTAATACAATGTGGACAACATCACATACATTGTTCCGATCCCAGAGTAATTTGAGTAACTATTTAATACACTCAAAGGCCCACGTCAGATAATCGGTGACTGATATTTTGTAGGACAAAAATAGAACGTAGCAACGTGATAACAATGGAGCAACGCACACGTCCTACAAAAAATCGGTGATTATTGTGTATGCTGCTGCCTACTATAGTAAAATCGGCCCGATTATCGGTCCTACAAAAAGTCGGTCCTGGGCGGGCAGCCTTATCGTGGAAATCGGAAACAAAGAAGGTACCACAAACACTCGGATCCGAGAAAATGTAGAAAAAAACTTTTTTTAGCAAGCGACACCTTGGAAACCGGTGCGTTCGCCACTCCGCCACGGAGGTCGTGAACAGTCGGAGGAGTAAGACGCGTGTTTGAAATACTTTTGAATCGGTATACTGCATATTTGGTTCAAAACAGAAATTATAATAACATGATTGTGTGTAGATATGTCTACACGACACTACACACTAGTGCTTATAGTTAGGATTGCCACGGCAAAGGAATTTAGGTGACGAAAGAGTATCTGATGTTCAACACTTTTGATTTCTTTACGTACATAATTGCTGAGCAGAGCGCTGTCTCCCACTAGGCAAGGGATTTCTAGTAGACAAATAGTACTGGGTCTTATGTTATTACCACTATGGTTGTGACAAATAGTACCTACTGTTAAAGGTGTTAAAGGTTCGTAAGGCACGCCAATCAACAATTAACATTGCTTTTTTAATCATAGTGCTGGAAAATTTGCCGGGCGGGCGCTATACCATTAAGCCACCGAGACACTGCGACACAGCGCGAATTTTTCAAGCATATTCTTATCGCTGTAAGCCAGCGATGTTAACTGACTGTCAAACATCTGCAAAGATGTTTCTTTCGGGTATTAAGGGTGCAAACTCCTAACATTTGATGAAACATCGCTGGCTTACAGCGATAAGAATATGCTTGAAAAATTCGCGCTGTGTCGCAGTGTCTCGGTGCCTTAATGGTATAGCGCCCGCCCGGCATGCGAGGAGATGCGGGTTCGAGTCCCGCCTGAGACATGATTTTTCAAGTTTACTGATATTATAATTGCAATTAAGTTGCTTAAATATCAAATAAAGTACTATACATTGAAATGAATGATATATTTACGGATTTAGTAACCGTTTATTTTTGATTTAACCCGACGTTTCGAACCCTCTAGTACACCCCTGTATAGTTTTTTATACAAAATCAATGGTCTACATACCTCAGTGTATGCCTGCATCGCTCGCTCCCTGTACGCCGCCTCGAGCTGAAGCAGAACATTCTCCTTCTTCGCCTCCATCAGCAGCTCCTGACCCTGAGCGCGCCACTGAGCCGTCTTCTCCTCCTGGATGGAATCCTCCAGACCCTTGATGGTGGACTGGCGACCTTCGTTCCAGGACGATTCAATGTTCTGAGGAAGGAGGGAAATATAATTTATTTTATTCATAAAACTGCGTAATAAAGAACGAAGCTTATTTTGTAACCATTATGTATAATATCCTGACAGTGTTTTTTTTTATAAAAATAAAAAAATATGGTTCAGCCATTTATTTTGAAACACGCTGTGACGAGCACGGACGTAGATGTGTAGGGTTTATTCATCCGGGTCCTAGCCGCAGCAAAATAATACGTCTGTGCGCATCACAGCATGTTACAAAATTAAAAGTCTTAATTAACCCTTTGACGCTCGGATATTCCAGACAGACATAATTAAAATCAATTGTTATCGCAACAACAGGTTGTCGCTTGGGGCTCAAAGCGTTAATATTAGTTTTTAACAAATATTTTTATTGATAAAATAAATAACACTGCCAAGATATTTATATATAATGGTAAGATAACGTGACATCCTTTTTCAGGTGGTTGAAAATGCACGGCTTATAAATTATTATAACTTCTGCATTAGATATAACGCATATAAAAAACCAAACGTCAATCAAAAAACCATGTATTGTCCCCATAAGATATTTTTTTTCTTTAGGACCATACTTGGTGTATTTTGCCTGCTGATTTACATGATATTGAGGATCAATGTCACAAGTTTGTTTTCCATTTTATACTAAAAATTGTATAAAATCTTGAAATCTTAAATCCGTATAACTGGTCTACTATTCTGCCGCCGTACGAGAAAAGGGCACAACTAACATTTTTTTCAAAATTGAGATATATATATTTAGAATCAGAAAAAAAAGGCGCATCTGCTCAATTTTTTGTAGAATTTTATCTTCAAGGAATTCGGAGATACAGTAGGCTAAAAAGGCACAAATGACACTAAATATTAATGTTTATAGAATAAAAAGACACAAATACGTAGATGTGACTTTTACTTTATACAGATTTTTACTAAAAACTACTTTGAAAAGGCACATCTACAGCATAATATTAAGAAAGGGCTCAAATGCCAGATGTGCCCTGCCTACTTAATCAAGGATTCATGGATATATCAATTTATACATACATACATACATATTATCACGCCTCCTTCCGAACGGGGTAGGCAGAGACCAAGGCCTTCCACTTACTACGATCCTGGCATACATCTTTCGCTTCTTCCACATTCATCAATCTTTTCATGCATGCTCGTCGGTTTAGAGTACTCTTGACCTGACCTTTCTTCAGAACATCCCCGATTTGATCGTGATAGGTTCGTCTAGGCCTTCCTCTTCCAACGTTCCCTTTCACACTCGTCTTGTAGATCTGTCTAGTCATTCTTCTCTCATTCATCCTCTCTACATGTCCAAACCATCTAAGCATCCCTTTCTCAATCCTTGTGACAATATCTTCTTTCACACCACAACATTCTCTTATCACACTATTTCTTATCCTGTCACTCAATTTCACTCCTAACATACTTCTTAGCGCTCTCATTTCTACTGCATTTATTCTACTTTCATGCTTTTTCTGCCATACCCAACTTTCACTTCCGTACATGAGTGTTGGAACCAACACCCCTCTATGCACAGCCAGACGAGCTTTCATAGAAATCTTCTGGCTATTTACAAAGGCGTGCAGCGCACCATTCACTCTGTTACCAGCATTTACTCTCCTTTCAATATCACTTTCATACTTTCCGTCCCTAGTAAACACCGACCCCAAGTATACAAACTCATTCACTTGCTCCAGTTCATTACCACCAATATTGGAGCAATGACCCTATATGAATTTTTATGGTGTTGATAAGCAATGACTCTTTCTTAGGATGTCTTAGGACTCATATTTGTGTGCATGAACATATCTGTTTGTACTGGTCTGGGTATTTTCTATGTATTATAAGTATCTATTTACAAAAAAAAAAAAAAAAGTATATAAGTAAGTTTAACGGTTGTCTAGTACCCCATACGACAGGGTACTTAATAGTAGCTTAATTTGGGACTAGATGGCTCTGTGTGGCCCAGTGAGGCATGTCTTAAAAAAAATATTTATTTATTTATATTTTGTTTTGACAAATTTACCCAACGCTTTTTATGCTGGCTTACAGCATTGTGGTTCAAGTCCCACCTAAGACAGCCAACATATTTTTATTCAAGGTACACAAAAAGATGGTTACTACAAACTTACATCGACTTCCTTGTCCAGCCAGGCAGCGATGTTGGGTCCGAACTTCTTGGTGGCCACGTATACCATAACAAAGATAGACAGACCGGAGTAGTACTCGTGTTCCATCACGTATATCTCCTTACTGCACAGGTATGTCGCCAAGCCCACGCCCAATGTGTACGGACCGGTCACACCGGTCTTTGCATGGAAGAATTGGAACCTGAAATGGAAATGAAAAGAATTTCAGAGCCTAGCATACAATAGGATTTTTGGCTGTAGTGCTAAAAAAAGATTTTAATAACATAATTCCATGTCTTTGATATATTCAAAGAACAAAATAATGGTTTTTAATCTCTGTTTTACGATATTGCTAACGCCAATTACGAAGTGTGACGTCACACGTTTCTCAAACATGTCAAATTCCTGTCAATCAAGATCACTGCTGTACTTTATGGAATAAAAGATGTGTAACAAGTCTGTAAGTGAAAGTGAACTGTTTGTATATGTTTCGCTATGATGTAGATTCAGTACAACAAGAATTTCCCCGATTTTTGGCTGGCGTGGGGAGTGGGAGTGGATCAAGCTTTGACAACACAAAAATAAATCCAGGATGTTTCTTTAGTTGTTAGTTCACGACTCTTGTGGCAAAAAAGATATGCCATAAATAACCAGAACAACAATTTTTCTTATTTTATGCAAATCAGGGTTAAATTTCCACAAAATTATGAAGTTAGTACTTTAAACAAAAAAATCTTTATCCTATAATTTATATAATAAGTGTGTCTATTGCTAAATTAATACCACCGGAAAAACGATGCGACAGCAGTGTTAAAGGCCAAACTGCGATGCTCAATCCTGATGCAAAGCATAGAGATTTATGCATATTCCTTCATTTAGAGGCCTGTGCTGGACAAATATGTACTGATAATTACATTTGTTGTACCAAAAGTGGTCATATTAAGAGAAGTAATAACCATTCTTCAGGGACGAAGCCGAGCCTGACTTTGCCGGGCTCTCCTCTCACAGGGCGCGGGAACTTGGTCTCATCGCGACCGGCGACCTCGCTGGCGGAGCCGCGCGCCACCAGGGACGTGCAGGCAGACTGTCTGGCCGCTACTAAAATTGTTATTAAAATGCTAATTAAAATGAAATTGTCTTCGGAAATTACCTTGTGTAGACTTGCAGGATTAGGTAATAGGTACTAGATCTAAAAGTTGTAGACTTCATTAAAAGCATGTAACACAGGGAAAGGTTTGATGGATAAAAACATTGTCGACCTTACAAGGTAAATAAATACATTCCTGCTTATCAATTTTGAACTTTACAGGCCTCTAATCAACTATATCATGGGCATGACTGAAATGTTTTATGGAATGATCAACAAAGGGCAAACAAAATAAATAATAAATCTGTTACAAGTTGTACCTAATTAGATTTTAATTGAACATTGAGCGTTTTGGATTGTTTATGTTTATAATAGTTGTGGTTTGTCTATCAGTTCCTTATGTGCGTAGGTAGTAATTGATTGTTAGCTCCTGAAGTCGGCTTGATCCTTTGACCCTTCGCACATTGAGCACCGAGCAGTTTAATAAATACTATACCTATCTTTGAACTGAGAATGAAGGCGTAACCTTATGAAAAGTTCAGTAATCAGAACATTCTGGGATTATCATAATATGATTATTTCATAACACTGCTGACTGCTCACAGATTAGTGAATACTTGATAGGCCCTAAACATATTATCAGCTAATAATGTTTAGGTTTAGCACTAGCACTACATAAAGTTATGAGAGGGCACAGTTAAGGATTGCAATATTGACAGACATAGAAATTAATTGTTAACGTATAATTCCAAAGATAATGACAAAAGCCAGCACCAACATGTTTAAATAAATTCACTGACAATCAGAATTACAGGACTTGACAATCAGTGATTACATAAACTCGTACAACATAGAGGTTAAGGTTAGATATGTTTTTTGCACCGAAGATTGAATAGTCCACATATAAATTATTTTAAATTGTACATACCTGAACGCAAAGCTACTCGAGATAACATTTTTAACGTGATTTATAAATTTATTTTAAAATTTTCGACAGTCCCCACAAAAATGTACTTTTGCGTCAGTGTTGTACCATAATCGATTTGGCCACTGCTGTAGATTTTTATTATTCATTCGATTGTTCGATGGACAAAAAATAAGAACAATCATTCACATTGCTACAACACTATCATTGAAAATATTTAAAAAACATTTTTTGTTTAGGGAAAATAGTTATTAATTGACTTACTAATAGTTAAATAGTAATTAAATATTGAATATTATGCCCATAGAGCTACAACAGTCCCTACATCGAGTAATTACTCTCTTGCTGCACTTTAGATGTAGTGAACCTTGATCTTGACAGACAGCACTGCTTTTATTGATTGAGGTAAGTAGGTCCCTACAACACAAAAATAAAAACAGTTTTATATTTACAGTGATTTTATAAGTTAATAATATAATTGAAGAGGGTTTTCAGTGCTGCTTGAAAGTTGAAACTAGTTATACTTTATTTGATATTTTAGCAACTTAATTGCACTTTATATACTGATATTGAAACTATTTGTCTGTAGCCCTTCATTCCTAAAATGTTTTCTTCTATTTGGAGGCGAATGGTTTGTATTTTTCGCTGAACTAATCACCAGCTATAAAGAATTAATATTATACATAATAATATAAGTTACTTACGCACATGAGTAAAAATATATATTTATCGCATCGCATAATTAAAGTGTTGTGAACAGATAAGTATGTATTCATATTCTAGTTTTTTTCTCGTCAATTCGTCATTGTTATGTAGTGCAAAAAAAAGCCACTGACTGTAAAAGCTAGTAATGATAACTTCAAAGAGTAAAGTAAATTATTATTCAGTGGTGTTTTGACATGCAAATTCAAAAGTCAAATATATAACATGGTCTCAATATACATGCTTTTTATTTTTCTTTTTAGGTATAATAATAAACCTTTTTGGGGAAATCAATATATTGTACTAATCGATTAGTTCAATTGTTTCATTCTCGATAGTTTAGTTAAAGAGAATCGATAACATTTAATAATGCTAAAAATCTACGTAGGTCATGTTTGCTTTTGTCTAGACCAATGATATTGGTCTATGTATATTTTTTTATCAATAGAACAAATTCAGGAAAAGCAATGATACAAAAAACAACGAATAATCTGGTAATTAACTCTGGCGATCAGTTTTATGCATCTCTGAGATGCGGTGCGTACTATTACTATTAATCATGGCGATATAATTCTTGAGCAAACAATCGTTTTGTAGTAGCTGATAAGGATAGTTCTTGTACAACGGTTTATATAGTGTATTCCGATATCGAAAAATGCATTATTAGGGTAAGACCGCAACTAGGTATCTCATGTTACGTCTGCAAAAAGCTGTGGTTCACGTAAATTAACTGAATTTATTTTGAAACTAACGTGGATGCTTCATCACTGATTTATTACTGCGCTTTTTTGACACCCTTACCTACTCCGCAAACAAACGCGAGGGGGTAGTTTTACAGTTCAGAAACTATTCAATGAAACTACTTTTAAAATACAGACATAAATATGAGTCCTGTCCATATTTCATAGGCTAGTTTATTCTTTTTTCCTGCGATGATTTTTTACCTCTAACTATTGATTCATAGTCCAACATATTTACAGTAACATTCAATCGTAGTATAGGTGCAGCACTACTTTACAAACCGAGTTGATTTTTCGACAATGCCAACTGTCAATATTTTTGATTTTGCCTAGTCTGTGCTTTTTGATGATAAGAGATAGCAAGCAAGCAGCTGATTGATTGCAAGCAGTGTTTTGGATTTACAAAACTGAATTTTATTTAAAGCAATGGGAATTTTCACCTCCTGTTGCAGACCTTCTGCTTCTGATATTTTGACGCCCGATGCTGTAAGTTGTAATTCTGCTACGTCATTTGCGTACTTGTTGATTTTGCTTTCACTACAATGTTTATTTACTCGCCAAAAAAAAAAATTTTTTGTCACTTGTTGATCCGATCACTACGTTATGATGGAGTGGAAACTTATATCTAAACATTAGTTTGTGTGTTCTTCAAAAATCTGTTAAAATAGACTAGCAGTTTTCTATCTTTGTTTGCTTAAGAATAACTTCATGTCTCTTTACCTTTTTGTTTATATAATTCCCTTTCACATATTAGTGGTTTTCTATTGTTGTAAATAAACATCATCTTTTGTCAAATCATCAACAAAGTGATTGTTTGTCGTTTCACAATTATTATTATTTGAATTCAATTCAATTCAAAATTTTTATTTCAGGCAGAGCCCATAATATTAGTAAAAAAAATTTCTTAGAAATTAGTGTAAGTAACATAGAAAAGTGGCCACATTTAAAATTTGGTATGGGTTAAGACCTATCGCTGAAGAAGTGGTGACACCCAACAATCCACAAATACCCTCAGGATAGTATTGGCACTGCCGCGAAGACGTGACAGTGCAGTTGCACATTGTTATCTCATAATTGCTGAAAAACCATAAATTCGAGCCTCCGCAAACATACCGGATGCACTACTTCACCAGAGCAGCCACAACAACACCTTGAAGGCATTGAATGTTAACGTGAAATTAATTATTTTGCCTGACGTTTTGTAAGTAGTCAGTCTGTGACCATGGTCAGTGCAACCTGATCAAAGAGACAAGCTGTGTGTGTTTTAAATAAGATATGGTTTGCTGCTATAGGCGAGTCCCCTTCCAAGCAGGACATCTTGGCAATAATTTAACTTTTTAGGGTTCCATACCCAAAGGGTAAAAATGGGATCCTATTACTAAGACTTCGCTGTCTGTCCGTCTGTCTGTTAGTCTGTCGCTCTGTCACCAGGCTGTATCTCAAGAGCCTTGATAGCTTGACAGTTGAAATTTTCACAAATTATGTATTCCTATTACCCCAATAACAACAAATACTAAAAACAAAATAAGATAAATATTTAAGGGGGGCTCCCATACAACAAACTCGTTTTTTTGGCCTTTTTGGTACGGAACCCTTCGTGCGCAAGACCGACTCGCACTTGGCCGGTTTTATTTTCTTTTGATCATGTTGATTACATTTACTCCCAAACAATTCATGAGTAAAACACCTATGACCATTTAAAACTTTATTCATCAAGCCAACTAGAAAAATATTTAAAATGATAAACTAGGTAGAAGGTGTTCTTATGAAATAACACAGTATTATGGTGTTTTCCTCCCTGTCTACTGCCATTTAAGTTTCAGTGTGGGTCTATAATGAATGATAATAGGTTTATTCGGTACTAGGCACATAAAACAATCATAAGTTATTTGTAAAAAGAGGGTATAAGTACAAAAATGGTATCCGCTCAGTGTACGGTCGCAATGACTAAGAATCGTCATCACAACTGGTATTCTGCGGATGCCAGGTAAGAAGAGAAGAGACCAGCTCACACCTGGACATACAATCCGGAAGTTAAACAATTTGTATTTATAAAACAAAAAATATATAATTTATAGTGATCGTAGGTAATTGGAGTTTTTTTTTTCTATTTGTAATTGGAGTTGAAAATGTCTTCTCCTACTCAGGAGACCCGGCGTCGCCAGCAGGCCGAAGCGGCCGAGCGAAGACAGACAGAGTCCAATTCCCGGGGCGTGAAGGATCCAGCTAAGCTGCAGCAGATGCAGCAGCGAGCCGAGGAGATGGAGAAGCGAGAGAGGGAACTACAAAAGGATGGAGGAGCCACATTAAAGGTATGAGCTTTTATGAGCTTGAAGATGTTGATGGGAGCCATCGTTATTACCACACATCAATGTATGTGTAAGGTATCCTGACATAGGCCTGCCCAAAAGGTGGTTTATGGGTGGAAGCCTTATAGGAACTACTCTTCGAAAAATCGGCAAAGTGCTGGCTCGGCCTAAGTTTCAAACGTTACAATGATATGTCAGCTTAGAAGCGACTAACAGTAGAGAGCAGGACATCTAAGCTTTTTTAGGAACTTTATTGTCCGTCTGTATGATCGTTATATCCGGTATATGTCCCTACAAATTACAGAACCTTCGGTGGGCGAGTCTGACTCGCAATTGTCCAGTTTTTTATAATCTTTTGGCATACGGTGGAGAGTACACACTACCCGTTTCTTCTAGCAGCAGTAGCAGACCTTTAATCGCCTCCTCCTTTCTAACGATACCTATAAGAGGAAAAGGGATGGTGATTTTATATTCTGTTTTAGGCCAGCGCCACATCATCAGCATCATCATAATATTAGTTATACGACGACTGCTGGGCGTAGGTCTGCTCTATGGATCTCCAAAACGATCTGGTTCTCGCGCCACCTGCATCCAGTTACTTCCCGCGTCCTTTGCAAGATCGTCGGTTCACCAGGAGTGGTCGCCATTCCAGAACCTTTGCGCCCCAATGGCCACCTGTTCTCCTTATTATGTGACACATCCACTGCCACTTCAGCTCTGCGATTCTTCGAGCGGTGTCGGTTATCTTTGTTCTCCTACGGATTCCCTTATTTCTGATGCTATCACACCACTGCATGATGCCAGTGATGACAATTGAAACTGAAATGTGGTCGCTTAATAGGTCTCATAAGGCTCGTGGTCGCACAGCGCGCAATGTAGAGAGAAATGCTTAGTATTTCACTAATACTTTTGACCTATTAAGCGATCACATTTCAGTTCCAATTGTCATCACTGGCAACACGCATTGGTCGAAGATTTTCAGCGCCACGTGGCACCAAATATTTAGTTGGTGAAAAAAGGCTGTTTTAAAACCTAGAACCTCTTTATGTACGCAACTTTAACACGGATAGGAGAGTGCATGCATTTATAGTATTTTTTCTTAAGTATGATGATGTACTTACAAAACTCTTTTTTCTATAATTTCAGTGGACATCAAACTGAAACGATTCGTGCCATGGAGGCGTGTAGCCGACCGACAGAAACAAAAAAAAACTGATGGCAACACAAACTGACCAATGTCCCACGCGAGTGGCAACACTGAGTGCACATGTCGAGATTTTGTCTATGGCCTAATATATTTACATGATTGTATCTAGTAATAATATAAGCAGTTATTTTTGGTCCTATTTTTATTGTAAATGAAGTGGACTGTATTTTATTAATAATATCTCTATGCCCCAAGACTTCAAATGTTATTTTTGTTACAAAATCAACGGACTGACTTAAAGCCTTGAATGAATTCGTCGAAATAATGTCTTGGCATCTTAATGATTAAAGCATTTCTATAGCAGACAATTCGCGACCCTACGTATGGACCCCTTATACAAAAATATGATGAAGGGATGATGGCACATACATATAAAACATCCTGACTTCGCCATTTTCTTCTTTGGAAAAAGTCAGCTACGTGGCAAAATGTGTTTTTACTATTGAAGCGCAATAATATAGGCGTGACGAAAGATTTTGGAATTCTTTTTCATAATGTCCGACATTACACATTAACAATTTACGAAAAAAACCTTTATTTCAGTAATTAAATTAACTCACAGGTGTCATGGCGTCGGCTGTGATGTCACGATGAGGTAAACATGACATTGTGTCTAATTGTCTATGCGATGCGTAGAAAGTAAACAAACATTAAAGTAATTTGTGTGATTACAATGAATTTCAAAATATAAATATTGTGCAGTACCTCAGTGTAAAAACACGTAATCAGTAGTAAGTATTCACAACAAGAAAACACACCGAATGACAGTATTGTCAGGGGAGTTTATGTTATCGTGACGTCATGCGCTGTGATTGGTGTTTCAGTCAAAATAGCCGATTGCAGTATTTTTATGTATATTTTTATTTAAAATCTTAACAATCTCAATAAACTAAAGCAACGTTTAAAAAGTTTTTAATTTGTAATTTCCCTTATAATCATTACTTAAATGGTCGATTTTTTGATATTGTCGTCATGCCTATTGTACAGTTAGCATATCAAACAATACACCGGGACACCTTAGCTTTGTTGACACAAGTGTGAGATTGCAACAAAAATGTTTAGCCTATTGTGCACGCCTCTGTACTTAATAAGGTTACTTTTATTGAGGGTTTATATTTAGTGTTATTTCGTGTTGAAATGTTGCTGTTACTTATATTTGTTGATCAAACAATTATTGTGAATAAGATCGTACCAATATTTGTATATTTTAAGAAATAGTTTTAGTTTTTGTACCAAAATATAAATGTACTGAAATGTTTTTGGTGCTTGCATTTTTATATATGATAATCATTTTAAAATATATTGTAAGATATATTTTAAAATGATTATCGTACGTAATTATACTTAAAGGTTCCACCACGAGCATTAGCATTAGTCCACTGCTGGACAAAGGTTTTGCCTTAAACACCACACTTGACATATGGCTGAGATCGGTAGTTCTAACACCCGTATTTATAAAGAAGTAATTATTTATTGCTTAAGAAAACCATAACTTAAGATTTTACTACCTAGTGCTAAGTGAAGGAAATGGGTCACCATAGACGTATTATTTGGCTGGGAAAGCTAACTTTTCATAGTTCTGACTTAGTAACTTCTAGTAATTACTAGATTAAGGACTATTCTTTGTAATAATATCCTTGAGGACTACAAATTGTTTACTTGTTTATAAATACGGGTGTAACTGTATTGTTCTGGCAGTACTTGTTTAGTCGCCTGTTACGAGAGCAGTCGCCCGGTTATGGGTTCAAAACCCCCTCACCTAAGACAGTCTAAAAAAATATATACAAAGTGTTGTATTTTGGATTCACACCAGTCATTTGTTTACTTAAACATAAGTCAGAAAACTAGCTGAAGAATGACCCTCCCTACACAATTGTACAGATAACAGCACTTCAACCTACCACAAAACGTCAAACTTTCTCAATGGGGACTACCGTTTCTTTGCTCACCAGTTGGCGCCACTGTAGACTGAGGTCCGGAGGTATAGCTGTCAAAGGCGATTGGCGCCGAAACAAAGTGTTATATCTTGAATCTAATTAAGTTTTATTATTTATAAATAACTATCTTGATATCAACAAAGTAACTTCTGAAATAGTTGCTCTTTGAGGCTGCCTATTTTTGCGCTTTTTAGCGGAGCGGAATTAGACGCTTTCAAAGCGTTCACATTATTCGCCAAATAATCCATATTTGCGATATTTTATGAAGGAGATCACTTTCCAGCAGGTAAATTAAAGAAATTATAATTTACGTAACGAAACCCGCTAAAACCAGTGAAAAGTTAATGTTATTGGACCTCACACGACACTAGCGCCTCTAGTGGCAATCATCTCTACTTGTTGGACTTCAAGTTGAAAATTAATTCAATGACCTTTATATTTTTGGGTAGGTTGACCTGCTATTGTCTGTACCTAAATTATGTGGAATCATATGTTTATATTTATTGCACATATTTTTATACCTACTTAAAAATTTATGCAAATGTGCCAATGAATGCCCTAAGTCGTTTGAATTGTGATAAATATTTAAACACATAGAAAGATTTAAACACCAAAGCACTGAAAGTATACAGGTATACAATGTTTGTATAGATAATATATTATTGTCTTTAAAGAATTATTTCGAACTTTACCCTTAATCTTTTTTTTTTGCATTATAATATTACTCAAACAAAAATTTTACTGCATCGCGTGGGAATCGAACTAAGGTCTTCAGTAGCTAGCTCAGTAGTCGGAGCAGCCGCGTTAAGAAAGACGTTTATTCAATTACCACACATCTCATGTATGGTCTTACAAAAACAATACACTCCGTCCATTTTAGAAATCTATTGCAATGAAACATTTAACAAAATAATAACAGTTTTTTTTAAAAAATCACTTTCTTATAATATTTTACATTTGGCCATTTCTATTTATATAAAAAAAACATTGTAATGGATTTTTCATGTTTTATAGAACCAACTTTTTTAAAGATAATTGTTTTTTTACAAATTGTTAACGGGCTCTTTTTCCCATGGAATAAAAATTTTCTATGAATGCACACTAAACTATTCGAAAATAGGTTTTTGTTAATCAATACATTGACAATCGTTTATTTATGGAATGGAGTAGATTTTTCCAGAGATAGAGCATTTTATAAAAGGTTCTTTGCAATAGCTGATGTTAATGTACTGTAGTATCTCCTTGTCTAATCAATTAATTGATATACTTTTATTATCTGTCAAGAACTCAAGACGCAATTCAGCATTTGTATAGCAATAGAGAACAATGACGTCACTAGATACCATACTAAATTGACTAACCATTTATTGATTGAAAAGAAACTTTTTTTTATTAATAATTTTAAGGCCTATTGGTATAATTTCAAATGTTTATTTGAATTATTTGAGATTAGTGTCCCAGTTTCACCAACCTAATGTTTGTTGGTAAAGGGGATAATCAACTGTAGGTATCTAACGGGTGTAAAAAAATCAAACGCAGATCCGAAAACCACGTATTGTTCCCATCACTAGGATATTTTTTTTCTTCAGACCATACCTGGGAAACAGCTGGTTCCGAAGATATTGAGGGTCAATGTCACAATTTTGTTTCCCATTTTATTACAAAAACTGTTGCCAAAGGTTATTTAAAAACTTTTCTTCTTACAAACATAGTGTTTTTTTTATTATTTCGTTCATAATAAGGCTTTTTTAATTACGATACGAAATGTACGGCTCAGCGCGGAAGAATTTTGAATTTAGCAGCCATCTTCAGCGCAGCGGTCCATGCTCCGGCTGCTATACATTGCGCGCTATGTATTTTAATATTTTTGAGTCCCAAAAATAAAAATCATTTCCCAGCTATAATAGCAGCGTTTTACCCTGAAATAAAACGCATATTAAAATACTTACCTCACTGGAAGCTTTATATTGAGATAGCATTTCCGTTTCCCGTCATTTGCCTACCCTTTTTAGTACGTAGTTTCCGGCTAAGTGGCGCCACCTGGCGGTCGTGTGCTTTTGAAGTTTCTTAAAATTTGCGGCACACCATTTTCAGTCGTCGCGCGCGCTCGGTAACGTTCGCATGCAGTCGAGATGTCTTCCGAGAAAATAAAGTGTACGAAATGTAACATCGTTATCAACGAGCTATTATGTTTTGTGCAAAACAAAATAGACATTATGGACGAAGAAAGTTTAATTAGAATCGGAATTAGTGCCTACAGTGCAGCCGAAATTACCAGTGCAAAGGATTTGTTGTTCGAGTCGCTCACCACAAATACCCGAAATATTTCGCGTCGAAAAAACAAAGAGCAAAAAGACATGGAAGACATCATTTGTGTGTTTAAAAACACAGAACCCGACATTACACCGATATTTGTCGCGAGAGAACTTGAAAAATTGCCGCCAATATCTTTTGATCATGTAGATGTCACGGCCCTACTTAAAGATATTGTTATATTGAAAACTGAAATAAAACATCTCAAGGAAACCAGTGTTACAGTCGATCAGCTTAATAGTGTGAAAGCAGAAGTTGATCACATGAAATTTGCGTCTATAGTAGGTCCAGAACGGACCTCCTGTGGCACTACATTTGTAAATAGAAAAAGGGGCGCATATTTGTTGAATAGTGACTGTGATAGTGGCCCGTCGGGTATTTTGAATATATCAAATCAAAGTTGTAACGACGATCGTGAACACATAACACAGGATTGGCGATCTCCCTCACCCCCACAGAGAAGAAACGGCAGGGCCGACGGTACCGCACCGGCCGCGACCGAGTGTAACCGAACAAGTTGCCGAGGCGAACCGAGTGACGGAGAGCGCAATGATCAGCTGACGGGCGGCGCATCGAATCCGTTATCTACTATACCTCTTGTGCCAAACCAGGTATCTAAGGAAATAAACAGTGAACATTCTAACGGCGCATTGTGTGAAAAAATGTCCAAAACGTTGGCGGATATAACGCGTGAAGGCGCCTGGGCTAAAGTGAGTCCTAGTGAGGAGTGGATTAAGGTGCAAAAACATAGACATAGAAATAGGGACTCCTCAGATTCGGAGGGCTATGCCCGTGGAAGGGCTGCTTATAAACCCGAGGACAAGTTTAAGCCTGCAAATCGGTTGATACCTCTGTTTCTATCCAATGTTCATAAGGATACTTCGGAAACGGACATTGTGGATTACATTTTTTCGAAGACGAGTGAAAAGGTGATTTTACATAAAATTAAAATGAAATCAGAAAAAGAATATAGTGCGTTTAAAATGATGGTGCCGAATACAAAGCTGGACAAGTTCCTCAGTGACGAGCTGTGGCCATCAGATATAACGTGTAGACGTTTTAAGCCATATTTAAAACGTACGTCTTAAAATATACGAGAAAGTTTACGCTACGTTTAGATGGATAATACAACTTTAATTACATTTAACTGTAAGAATATTAAGCGGTCAATCGAGGACATCAGACAGCTGTGTGCTTTTGCTGACATAATCGCGCTGCAAGAGACATGGCTGCTGCAGGACGACCTGCCTTACCTGGCAAGCGTGCATGCGGATTTCGGGAGCACGGGTACCTCGGCTGTGGACTCGGCGGCGGGTATCCTGAAAGGGAGACCCTTTGGCGGAGTCGCGCTATTATGGCGTAAGGAGACGTTTCCCTGTGTGTCAGTGATTCAGTGCGATAACCCACGTATTGCGGCTATACGTATCACGACGGGTGATAGATCAGTGCTAGTGTTCAGCGTATATATGCCCACGGACTGCGCAGATAACGTACCTGAACTCACGGACAGCTTAAGTTATATTAGTGCCATAGTCGAGGTCAGTGGAATAGAATCTGTGTTTATACTGGGAGATTTTAATGCTCACCCCGGAGAGCGTTTTTATCATCAACTTGTAAGTTTCTCCGCAGATCAAGACTGGACTTGTGTGGACACTGCTAAGTTGCCAAAAGGTACGTTTACTTTTATAAGTGACGCTCACGGGTGTAAGCGCTGGTTGGACCACACCGTTGTGACTAGCTTTGCCTTAAGCTGTATAGTGGATGTGTACGTGAAGTACGACGTTTTCTGGTCGGACCACTTACCTTTAGTTACTATTTGTAATTTTAATATAACTAGGCAGAAAAAATGTTTTGAAAAATCTGACCTTAATAGAATACGATGGGGAGAGAAGAATGAGGTTCAATGTAATGCTTATGAAAAGTTGTGTAATTCTAAGCTAAAGCAAATTGATTTACCTAAGGATATGCAAAAATGTGGTGGTAAACACTGTAGTAAACAATATCACAAAAATCTTATAGACGACATGTATGAGCAAATAGTGGATATTTTATCTACGAGTGCTTCTGAAACTTACAGTTTTAGGCCAGGGAAGAGAAAGAGGCCGTTAGCGGGGTGGAACAAACATGTAAGCGAGGCTCACGGGCGTGCTAGACTGGAATTCAAAAATTGGTTATGGCATGGCAAACCGACCAATGGTGTCGTTTTTGAGGCAATGACGAACGCACGAAAGATCTTTAAAGGTAAACTCAAGTGGTGTCAAAAAAATCAAAACCAAATAATTATGGACACCTTAGCCAAACATCATTCGGACTCTAATTTTAAAAGCTTTTGGAAAAACACCAACCGTTTGAATTCCAGGGCTGGCATACCTGTGAGTGTCGACGAAGTGTCCGATCCCAAGAATATCGCTGACGGTTTCAGTAAGCGATTTGCGGTTAGGTCACCGTTGGGGCCTTCTTGTCGGGCGTTCGATGCAGGGTCTCAGGGTGCCGAAGTATCGACGATTGTATTGGCGAGAGATATCAGGCACATACTTAGGAAGATGACCAGAGGCAAGTCTCCCGGTTACGATGAGCTCAGCATCGAGCATCTGAAATATGCTGGACCCCACCTGCCCCGCGTACTTGCTCTTCTATTTAATTTGTGCATTGGCCATTCGTACCTGCCGCCGGGGTTGATGCGTTCGCTGCTGGTACCTATAGTTAAATGCAAAACTGGAGATGTGTCGGACGGTTCAAATTACAGGCCAATCTCGCTAGCCACCATCATAGCGAAGGTCCTTGATAGCGTGCTAAACACGTATTTAAACAGGCATGTTAAGCTTCACGACGCTCAGTTCGGTTTCCGGCCTGGGCTGTCTACTGAAACTGCCATATTAGGGTTGAAGCACGCTGTCAAGTACTATACGGATAGGCACACACCTATCTATGCCTGTTTTTTGGACTTGTCCAAGGCCTTCGACCTTGTGTCATACGACATACTGTGGAAGAAGTTGGAAAAGACTACGTTGCCGCCAGAGCTCGCGTTCATTATCAGATACTGGTACTTAAATCAGGAGAGCAGTGTGCGCTGGGCGGGAAAACTATCGGATCCGTGCAGGCCGGAGTGCGGAGTGAGGCAGGGGGGGCTAACCTCGCCCGTACTCTTCAGCCTGTATGTGAACGCGCTGATCGAGCGGCTCAGTAGCACGCGTGTTGGATGTTTCGTTGACGGAGTGTGTTTCAACAACGTAAGTTACGCGGATGATTTAGTGCTGCTGGCCCCCTCGGTTAGTGCACTCCGTAAACTGCTTGGGGTGTGCGAGTCGTATGCTGCATCACATGGCCTAATTTATAATGTTAAGAAAACTGAGTACATGGTCTTCAGGGCGGGTACCAAGTGCCCTATCAGTATACCACCGATATTCTTGAACAACAAGCCCATACACAGGGTTCACACTTGTAAATATCTGGGTCACTTGGTAACAGACGACTTGAAAGACGATGTAGATATGGAGAGGGAACGCAGAGCATTGTCAGTCCGGGCGAACATGCTGATACACAGGTTCTCACGTTGCACAGTAGCAGTCAAAATAACGCTATTCAAAGCGTACTGTACCTCGTTATACTCGGGGGCCCTGTGGTTCAAATATACCCAAAGGTCTTGCAATGCTCTGCGGGTCCAATACAACAACGCATTCAGGGCGTTGTTGCGGCTGCCGCGTTTTTACAGCGCGTCGACAATGCTCGCCGAGGCTCACACGGACGGTTTTGACGCCACCTGGCGTAAAAAATCTGGCTCACTTCTGCGTAGGCTGCGCGGCAGCCCCAACATCATGCTGCGTGCGATAGCCGACCGGCTAGACAGCCCGCTTGTCTGGGCGCTAGCCAACCGTACCAAATCTTTGTTTAAAATTAAGTACTAACATAGGTTTTAAGTTTATTGTCTACTAACAAAATGGACCATGTAGTCTTAAATAAATAAATTGAATTGAATTGAATTTTGCTCATTGGCTCAATTGCACCAGGCAGAAATAAAGTGAAAGCTTCCAGTGAGGTAAGTATTTTAATATGCGTTTTATTTCAGGGTAAAACGCTGCTATTAAAACACTGTACCGTAACTGGAAGCTTTATATTGAGATCTGTTTGTTATCGCCTGGTGACGCCACTTAATATTATAACGCCTTAGCGTAACGCCAATGTGACAGATTTAAAAATAAAAAAGTATTTATGATATTGAATACTTTTTATTTTAAGTAAGACAATATTCTTTTCCGTGTGTTACACAGGAGTAACAATAAAAATTAACATGTAATATAACTATGAAAAGGTAAAAATTCAAACTAAAAAGCTTTCTATGAAATTCTTCTAGCAATCGCATTAGTTGTGTAAAAGTTTATCAATACTTGATTTAATTTCACACATATAGGATTGTTGTGATGTTATAGCTGATTACCAATTCCCATGAGCTAGAACTTCGTCGATGGGGTGATTTTCTAACCAGTTCTTGGAAGCTACACAGATCTTACGCTATCTGGGGTAGCTGTGTAATCAAGAAACGTTTTTACAGTTCCTGCTATAACAGTAAGGTACCTACGTGACGTAGGTACTGCACCTTAACTGATGAAAATATTGAATAATTTAAAATCGTTTTTTTTTTTATCTATCACTCAGCGATGTTTAAACTAATAGTAAATATTATAATTTTAATCACCGAGATAGGAGGCTTACATTTTTATTATTTATATTCAAAATTTATCTGTAGACAGTCTGTCAGTACCTATGTATTGCTATCGGTTGTAGAACCAAATTCAAGCCATACGGTAAAGTTTTTGTATTATGGTTAGGTAGGTACTTTAGGTAGGGTATATTCTAAGGTCAGGTCATGAATGCATCTGCCTGAACAAATAAGTATTAAAATTGCTATTTGATGTAATGATTGAAACATTCTTGTGTCGGTTATAAATTTATAAGTACACTGACATCCCATACGGTTTGGGGTTTTTTATTTTTTGTAAAAGCAATTAATTTAAGAATATCTTTTATTAGAACGTGAGTACTTCACTGTTCATGGTTCAGAATCGCATTAATTTCAGACAGCTAATTTATGTGTAAAATTATTGTATTATGTGATAATGCACATATTAAATGTAAGCCTGATAAGAATTGCGCCAATTGCGGAAAAGTAAGGCTTTTAATCTTTATTGTTATTGAAATTGTCCTTGAACAACAACAATTCTAAGTTACTTGACAAATTTATAAAATAGACTCACCAAGAACTTTTAAGTAAAAGCTTTTCTTTAGAGGTCTAGCCTTCCACCGCCTCACCATCCCCCAGATTTCCTTTTTTCCATCGAGGAAATGTATCTGGAGGTTACTAAGGTAAGTGGTGCTGCAAGTGCTCAGTCTCTGACACGCCAGAACACTTTCTCCCATCATGGCAAAAACGACCATGTTAAAAGATTTAGTTGAGTAAGAGCACCCTGGATATTAGAAATGTTTGTAGGAAGACCCAAGTAATGGGTTCGCACCATGAAGAACCGAACGCATCGCCAATGTATCCTGAAATGCATTCGATGCCGATCTAACGCATTAGAAATAAAGATTTCGTACTTTCCCTTTGCGAAGATGTAGGTACACCTGTTATTATTTTGTCACACTAAGAATCAAACTGTGATGTAGTAGTGAATGTGGCTCTGAAGAGCATTTAGTATTGGTAGCATTTCTTTACGGATGCAATGTCAACCTTTTTTTAAATAATTTAACTTCCTGCTATCGCAATATCTTTTAAGTTAAACAGTTTAACTCTTGACCCTCGATTTCTAAACCTTACGTGTTTGGCATGCTTAAATGCTACAATTGCGTCAAACTGTATTCCTAGTTACGGCCTATAATCATCCTACTGCATGGAAAAGGCCTCAATCATTGAATTCAAGGTACCTAAGTAATGATGGGTAAAATGAATTGGAAAAGAGCTTGATCCAGGTCCAAGTCAAATCCAGGGTCAAGTGATTGCTGACAATGTGAGCAGCTTTGGAGGCAAATAGGTCTATTATTGGACATTCCCGTTTTATAATCACGAGATCTGTACAGTGTACTAGTCGGTTCGGACTTTGCAGTTGGCAGTGCCTATTTGCCGAATATGTGGAATTTAATGGAACTAGTAAGTTCAAAATTCGAAATATAATTATTGAAATCAAGTCTAGGTTTAAGCGCAAACCTGCTTGGTCTATAGCATCCGTAGTCAAAAACCGCCCCTGGGAAGGGGAAGGGCAATGCAACTGTCGATCTACTAATTCAGTTGTTCGATAACCACCACTAGGGGCTGGAATCTTATCAACTATCTATGATTTATGTGACAATGCGGCACGACAAAAATGACGAAATTCGTTCATATCATTAATTCAATTCATCTTTGTAATTATTATTTTACTTGATTGATTTCTTTGTTGCAGTTTTTCTATTCGTTCATGTTTTCACATTATTCCATTTTTCATTATATAGTTAATAATACTTTTTTGGGGACAAAAAACCGATATTTCTAAATTCACTTGCCATCCCAACTTCTGCAATGTTTGAACCATAACTTTTATATGCTCGCGAGAATTTAGATGTAACAGTAAGTGTCAAGTACACTAAGAAGGGTTCTGACATGAAATATTCGATTTGGCCTTATACAGGGATAAAAACCAACTGCATGACTACATTCGAGTTCACAAGTTGAGACTTTTGACACAAAGGAATGCGATACTATAATTCTTTCAAGTCAACTTTTTTAATACTCTTGGAGTACGAGTATTAAAACGACCTCGGGTACTTTAATCGAGCCGCGAGCCCTTTTTTATGAAATGAACATCTGGCCATGTTGCAAAAGCAGGTCCATTCCTTTTTGAGGGTAGCTAATTTTAGGCGTATCGCTTGCATGAAAAAGCCTAATTTTAACTCATTGCTTGAATCTTTTTGATCTAGCCGCGAGCCCTGATTATGAAATGAACCTCTAGCAATGTTGCTATAGCAGGTTTATCACTTTTCGAGGGTAGTTCGTACAAAGTAGGCACCCGCGAGGGTGGATAATTAAAAGGCATAGGCTTACATGGCAGAGCCCGATTTTAAGTCATTGCTTGAACCTCTTTGATCGGGCCGCTAGGGCCCTGGTTATAGAATTAACTTCTAGCAATTTTGCTTTGGCATAACTTACCTTAGGAGGATAGTTGATAAATAATAAGGCACCCCGCGAGGGTGGATAATTAGAGGCTTGTATGGCAGAGCCCGATTTCAAGTCATTGCTTGAACCTCCTCGAGCCCTGGCTATAGAATTAACCTTCATTTTTTCTTTGGCAGTACTTACCTTAGGAGGGTAGTTGATAAGTAAGTAGGCACCCCGCGAGGGTGGATAATAAAAGGTATAGGCTTGCATGGCAGAGCCCGATTTGTATACCAACTACCTTAGGAGGGTAGTTAATAAATAGGTAGGCACCCCGCGAGGGTGGATAATTAGAGGCATATGCTTGCATGGCAGAGCCCGATTTGTATATCAACTACCCTTTGGAGGGTAGTTAATAAATAAGTAGGCACCCCGCGAGGGTGGATAATTAGAGGCATATGCTTGCATGGCAGAGCCCGATTTGTATATCAACTACCCTTTAGAGGGTAGTTGTTAATAGGTAGGCACCCCGCGAGGGTGAATAATTAGAGGCATAGGCTTGCATGGCAGAGCACGATATGTATATTGTAAGTAGGCACCCCGCAATTTTGAATAATTGATAGCATAGGCTATGAGACTTCTAAATTTTTTATGCCTCGTCCACACGAGAGACAGCGCTTTGGAGGTCAAAAAGCTTTACGAATGCCATCTGTTTTCTCCAGAATGCATTTGAGTGGAATGTGGATCTACACTAAATAAGACGGGTTTGTAAAGGTATGCAGGCTTTAATAAGTGGATCTCTAACTAATACTGAAATCTCGTCGAATCTCTAAATGCTGCCCGGTGGCCACAAACTAATTGCACTTTATTAGAATCCGATTTTATTTGTGAATAATTATTTTACCTTCGTATACAAATTGTTAAACCTAACGTCTGTTTAATTGAAATAAATTTACGACTGAAACTCGCGTTTATCAATACGGACTTACGTAATATTTTGGTAAATTTCTTCCATTTTAATGAATAGATTGCGTGAATTCAAAAAATCTGTATACTTAGTAATCTGTTGATCAAAAAAGGGGCTCCACTGACCTCAGTGATTTTATATCAATACTGATCATTAGCGGTGTGTAGGTATGCTATTTTGAGGCACTTGTTTGCCAATTTTACCCATTTCATAAAATTTAACACTAACACGGGATTCTAAAGGCACTGTTTTATAATTTAAATGTAAAGAAAAGCAATTCGCCCATTTCGTCAAGCAATTTAGCATTAATTTGATTAGAATAAAGATACATTTATTAAGCGTATTTATTTTATGACGGCACCCGAGGTGCCGTTCACCTCGTTAACGGGCTAAAGAGGAGCTCGAGGAGCTGCCAGCCGAGCCAAACAAACCACTCAATGCTAAACGGAAAAGACACCATACACTTTTACGTATTACATCATGACTTTAATCCGAAAGGCAAAACCGTTAAATTCATTATTAAGTCACACGAATATTTAAGCAAGATATTTCATGTTTTATTAAAAACATGTTGTTTTAAGCAATAAAATTGCTATTGGAAACTGAAAATAAAATTCCTTGAAATAAAATACATAACATTTTAAAATAATGAGGGTAGGACTTACCAGATTTGTGTACTAGTTTGTATAAAAACTCACTTGGTTATAATAAAATTCTGCTCTGAGAATTATAATATCACTGAATTTTAACGATCACCGAGACAGGGCTTGCAGTGAAGGTGTTGTTACGACGGTAAACTAAACGCCAATGAGCAAAATGGTGTGCCGCAAATTTTAAGAAACTTCAAAAGCACACGACCGCCAGGTGGCGCCACTTAGCCGGAAACTACGTACTAAAAAGGGTAGGCAAATGACGGGAAACGGAAATGCTATCTCAATATAAAGCTTCCAGTTACGGTACAGTGTTTTAATATTTTGTAGCATGACTTGGTTTGCTTTACAGATTGCGTAGCTTCAGGATCTGCGATTAGTTTTTTTACACCCTGTATATAATTAAGTTAATATATTCTTGTAACAATGAAGCGAAATGCATTAAAAGTGTATTACAATAAAGAGTTTATCACGATGGCAGAGTTATTTTTTACTCCTAATCATGCATATTTATAAAAAGGGAGCTTTTTAAGATTGTTAAAAATATAATAGTGTTACTTACTATCTAATCTTACTGTAATCATCCCACTTTTTATTTCCTGTATTCATTGCATGCCATGGCAACTTGTAATTAAAACAGCACTGTAATCATGTCTTCTACTTAACAGGTGAACATTACTATAATCTTGTGTATGTTTTGTAAGTTGTCCTATTAGGTAATGAAAAAAAAACAAACACAAATCACAAACCCAAAAAAAATTTTCAAAAATTCGGAACATATTGCCCGACCCGAGGATCAAATCCAGGATACCGAAATCTCCGCCCGGTTACCTACGTTGACCGCTAGACGAATGGGGCGTTAAGATTTAAAATAATGTAATTATCAGAATAAATAATATTACTGTAATAAATAATAACCGGATTATAATAATAAAGCATTCCCAACGAGCGTTCCTGGTCACAGGCCACAACACAGGAAAGTCTTAAAATACGCCATTAAAGGACAATGCCGGATTTGTTACACCGACCGAGTATTTTTTAAATTTCATAGTTATGTAATAAGTAAGTTTTATTCTAAGGTTTTATTATGACAACTATAAATCTAAACTCAGTCCGAGACAAGTTAAATGATTCTTAACTACAATAAAAAAAGTGTTTGTCGATGTAACAGCGAAAAAAAAGGCGCCAAAATCAGGTAATCAGGTATTCGCTTTTGTAAATGAATCTTTAATTTCTGTGCGGTTAGTTTTATTAAAAATTAATCAAGATGATTAAATTTTACTTTCTGGCTTCCGAAAGGTAAAACGAAACGCACCAAGTCAAAAAATTTGACAATCACCTGATTGTCAATGTCAGTCGGTCACTTGCCTACCGAAACACTGTGTCGGCCGTGTCGCGAGTTATTGAAATCTGCTTTATTACTGAAAGAAACTATGGCTGATAACGGAGAAGCTGATAAGAAGGTAATAAATACTATTATCTTTAGTATACTTTGAGTACGCTCGATACTGTTATTAGCGTGATGTAATATGCTTGTCTGCGTCTTATTTATTTATCTACAGCGACCTTGTTTCTCCTTAGAGGTCACCCGTGGTTCATTAGGTCTACTTAATTAATATTTATGCAAAGCTATTAATAATTGTGGACAAGACTTGCCAGAAAAAAAACATAGTACCTACCTACCGGCCGAGCACTACCACTAGGCCAGTATCACTGTCATGAGCATGCCAGAATCGCTTCTGTGTATAATAGCCATTAAGTACAGACTAGAGTAATATACGTACTTAGCAAAAAAAAAAAAATACTAGCAACTTACATTGCTATGGTAAAGAATAATTATGAAAAAAACTATTTACACAATGACTGGATTGAATTGGTATTTAGTAAATAACTGTAACTTATTTATTTGTTAAATTATTTTGCATATCAAATCAAATCAAACACGAAACTAAAGGAGTCCTTAGATGTTTTTGTAATATTCAAGTTTCAGGTATTATTCTTTTGATAAGTTTTTGCCATTAGTTAACCTTCCTATTACTCTTCAATGTATTTTTTCTTACATGTTATACTTGTCTTTACAACTTTCAATTCTATGATATCTTCGCTCTATGCACTAACCGTACCAACATTACTAACTTTCAGGCTAATGACAACAGGCTGAAGCCAGCGGTAAGATTTAATGTGTAGAAATTAGATTTTCTTTACTAACAACTCTTTTGTAATGAAGCTGATTTTGATATTATTTAAATGTTTTATAAACATTTTGTAATATTGTTGTCATTTTTAACAAATAGTTGTGCAACCATACTAAACTTTTTTGATTTTAACCTATCAATTTGTGAAAATTGTTGTCATTAAAAAATCATAACTGAGTGCCCATGATAGTCCTTAAATGATTTGACAATCGTTCCCTAACGGAGCAACTGCTCTTTCTTTCAAATGAGTTATAAAGACATTATTTTGTAGATAAATTAGTCCCTTCTGTGGTACTTGCGAGAATTCGTTTTTTAACCATAATTATCATTATATCATATTAGCTTAATAATTATATGGAAATACTAGAAAGTGAATAAAGTTTTTAATAAAATTGTGTTAACTGTACTAGGTAATTAAAGTAACAAAGAAATATTGGTATTAGTAAAGTTAATAAAAAGTTGAGCAACATAAGGAAAAAAATAATGAAAACTCTATGATAATGATAACAAAAAATGTTGTAAGATTTTATTGTTATCTTCATAAGTTTAATTAAAAACCTATCAAAGTGTTATAAATCTTTTTTACATTTTCACTAAGTAGAAGTACTTGGTAATTCTTTGTTATTCTATGTTCTATTTATTGTTTAACTCTTGCATGGTAACGAAGTAATGCACAATATTTATTTAGTAAGTAATTTATTTAAGACTTATTTATTTAGTAAAATTTTAAATAAGTAATCATTTTTTGGACATATTTTTTTTGGAAAAAAATGAGTAGAGTATTGTTTCGTTATACAAAAATAGATTTTTCTTTCCATATTTCACTTTTTGCATTAAAAAAATTTTTTTTTGGAAAATTAAGTACTATGTTGACTTAATTTATTAACAGTAGCCTGGTGATTGCCTCAATGTTTATACTATTAGACCTAGTTTTATGTAGTATAATGAATCCTCATTTTTGGAATGTACCTAACTATCCGTTTTTGTTGCAAAAATTGTTGTTTCAACTAATATAAGATGCTTCAGTGTTTAACATCATTTTTTTTGTTTTAAACGTTTTTTGTATGATGTTATTATACTTAGCGTACTACTACATAGCGTTACGTTAATATTACACTGTAAATATTAGGCTATTGAAGATAAATGCCGGTAGTCGTTTGTTGGCAAACTAATACATATTTACAGCTCTTCGTACAAACGACAGTAAACCATTCTAAACCACGGCACCCTATATAGTTGAAATAGGTGCGATTTTGCAATAACAATATATATCATGATGTACTGGTATGGCCCCTGTACTAACCATAACCTTGGCTAGGCCAGCTTCATAATAACTTGTACCTAATTACATGAGTTGGCAGATTTTGCTTAATATACTTGGTGTGATGCAATAATACCTACTGTAACTATTATGGTACTCTAGTAATATACTAAAAGTGCTGATTCATTTGCTGGTGGTTGGCTTTGAACTGAAACTGTTTCTGATTTCCTGGTTCGAAATACCATATTCAGAGATCACTTCAGTAAAAGAACTTTTCGGAGTTGAAAGACGCCATGTTTTGTCTCTACGGACGCGATTCTCATACAAATTGTAAAAGTAAACAGTTCACATTCGTAAAATATTCGAAGTTCGAATTTTTTTCCAACAAAACGCAGCCTTGTGTATTCGGAAATTCATACTTGAAATACTTCGATTGAACATCACTCACTCGAACATGACTCGAACGCAAGTAACGCAACGAGTGCTACGGAAAGTCGAATTCAAATTAAAAAAGTTTGTCTCAAATGAATTCGCTGCCAAAAGATAAATTAAAGGATGTTTGAGGTGAGCTTAGCTTTAAAAAGACAATTTTGAATCTTAAAAAAACATTAGTCATGAATGAAGAACAGTTTATTGTTGAATTTTTCAACAATTAGGTTGAGTAGTAAGATGTACAATAATTATTCTTGTTCTAAGTTTTATGTCAAACAAATTGATGTTGCCGCGACTTTGCGCGTTCTGTTACACCTTTAGGAAATATTCAAAACTGATGTTTCATACGTAATGTTTTCTAATTTAAGTGTATTAGTTTTAGGATAGGTATAGGTTTAGAAATAAATGGACATGTCATAATATTCGACCAAAGAAACCTATTTTTGGATGGAATTTTAGAATTCTTGCCTTAGCGTTTTAAAAAACGCCGTTATAAAATGTCAGATACTGTCAGTTAAGGTGGGTACTAGGTATGCCTAACTTCGTACCTATTTCGATTAGTTCTATAGGTGCACCAGCATTATAGAAGCTACACGAAACATTCGAACTTTTCAGTAGAGTGTGTAGAATAACAGTACCTATGGTATGTAATGGTTCTCTGATAATACACTTACGAGTAAAGTGCTGTTATATCGGCTGATAGAGATGATTTATCTAAAGGACCAAAAACAAAACGAGCGAAACAGCCATTCAAAGCTAGTAACATTATAATTAAGTTCAAAGGCTCAAATGATAAGTTATCATTACCACATAAACGTCGCCCTGCGATCATCTCATTCAGTTACCGCGAAACAGGCGACGCGTGCGCATTCTCTAACATATTTAGTGAACTGCTTACTGTGAAACGAAACAATGGATTTGCTTAGTAAGGTTGGGTGATTTTTTTTATATGTAGCTAAGGCATAAAACAGCGTTTGGAACGGGTACATTAAAAATTATTAAGGGATCATCCATAAATTACGTCACACGATTTTTGAGATTTTGAGACCCCCCCCCCCTCCCTCCTTGTCACGCATTTTTACGAAAATTCCCATATAGGTAATATTTTTCCCAATATCACCAAAAGTAAGACCCATTAATGTGTAACGTACTTCGGTCCTGTAATTTGTGGACGGCTCCTAACCAGTTAATTTTTTTTTATTAGCTAAGGAATGAAACAGTGTTTGTAACAACTCATAATCTAAAGTCAAACAGGGTATATGAATGATACAATAGTGAATGACAGCTGAAACTAAATACTAGTAAATACATATTTTTTTTTTAGTCATGACGAAGGCATTGTTTTGCCAAAAGTCATGCACGATTCTGCCAATGTCGCGAAAATTAAATTATTTCTAATGTTTTCATTTCAACCAACTCCATCACAAAATTTGTTTGACGTTTCGATAAGGTCACTCCGACCATTTGACTTTGAAAATCCATGCATGTAAAGCCTTAAACTACCTACCACTACCCACTGTATAATTATTTTTTATCGTAAACTTTCATCGTTTCCGCAGTTGAATTAAGTACTTCACAGCAAAGTGTTTTATCAACAATTATTATCGAGAGTTCGTGAACTATTACGATATTTGAAGACCATATCAAATGCCTAGTACCATCTTGTTTAAAGTATGTATACCTATTGTTTTTAATTAATTTATCTATCTTATAGTTATTATTGCATTGACTGATAACAAAATATGAATAAAATAACCATACTTAACTTTATTTTCTACTGAAGTCGTAGGGTAAGAACAAATAAATACTTTTGAAACTAAAAAACTGATTAAATGCATGAAATAAGCATCTATTTCCAACATAGTTTTCATCTATTTTGAACCGACTAAGAATGGAGGTAGCTCTTAATTTATTGAATACTTATTAGGGTTGCGTACCTACCTCAAAAGAGAGAAAACGGAACCCTTGAAGAATCACCTTGTTCTCCGCCCGTCTGTCTGTCCGTCGGTACGTCCGTCCGTCCGTCCGTCCGTCCGTCCGTCCGTCTGCCCGACTCAATTCTCCGGTTTATTAAGTTTGATTACGAATGACTTTCTATGGATAAAAGTTAATCATATTCAGATATTTATTTTCATAATTGTATTAGCAGCGTTTTACCCTGAAATAAAACGCATATTAAAATACTTACCTCACTGGAAGCTTTATATTGAGATAGCATTTCCGTTTCCCGTCATTTGCCTACCCTTTTTAGTACGTAGTTTCCGGCTAAGTGGCGCCACCTGGCGGTCGTGTGCCTTTGAAGTTTCTTAAAATTTGCGGCACACCATTTTGCTCATTGGCTCAATTGCACCAGGCAGAAATAAAGTTAAAGCTTCCAGTGAGGTAAGTATTTTAATATGCGTTTTATTTCAGGGTAAAACGCTGCTATTAAAACACTGTACCGTAACTGGAAGCTTTATATTGAGATCTGTTTGTTATCGCCTGGTGACGCCACTTAATATTATAATCTGTTTGTTATCGCCTGGTGACGCCACTTAATATTATAACGCCTTAGCGTAACGCCAATGTGACATTTAAAAATAAAAAAGTATTTATGATAATTGAATACTTTTTATTTTAAGTAAGACAATATTCTTTTCCGTGTATTGCACGGGAGTAACAATAAAAATTAACATGTAATATAACTATGAAAAGGTAAAAATTCAAACTGAAAAACTTTCTAAGAAATTCTTCTAGCAATCGCATTAGTTGTGTAAAAGTTTATCAATACTTGATTTAATTTCACACATATAGGATTGTTGTGATGTTTTAGCTGATTACCAATTCCCATGAGCTAGAACTTCGTCGATGGGGTGATTTTCTAACCAGTTCTTGGAAGCTACACAGATCTTACGCTATCTGGGGTAGCTGTGTAATCAAGAAAAGTTTTTAAAGTTCGTGCTGTAACAGTAAGGTACCTACGTGACGTAGGTACTGCACCTCAACTGATGAAAATATTGAATAATTTAAAATCTTTTTTATCTATCACTCAGCGATGTTTTAACTAATAGTAAATATTATAATTTTAACCACCCAGACAGGAGGCTTACATTTTTATTATTTGTATTCAAAATTTATCTGTAGACAGTCTGTCAGTACCTATGTATTGCTATCGGTTGTAGAACCAAATTCAGGCAATACGGTAAAGTTTTTGTATTATAGTTAGGTAGGTACTTTAGGTTTTATTCTATACTCTACTATATTCTAAGGTCAGGTCATGAATGCATCTGCCTGAACAAATAAGTATTAAAATTGCTGTTTGATGTAATGTTTGAAACATTCTTGAGTCGGTTATAAATTTATAAGTACACTGACATCCCATACTGTTTGGGGTTTTTTATTCTTTGTAAAAGCAATTAATTTAAGAATATGTTTTACTAGAACGTGAGTACTTCACTGTTCATGGTTCAGAATCGCATTATTTTCAGACAGCTAATTTATGTGTAAAAGTATTGTATTATGTGATAATGCATATATTAAAAGTAAGCCTGATAAGGATTGCGCCAATTGCGTAAAAGTAAGGCTTTTAATCTTTATTAATATTGAAAATTGTCCTTGAACAACAACAATTCTAAGTTACTTGACAAGTTTATAAAATAGACTCCCCAAGAACTTTTAAGTAAAATCCTTTCTTTAGAGGTCTAGCCTTCCACCGCCTCACCAACCCCCAGATTTCCTTTTTTCCATCGAGGAAATGTATCTGGAGGTTACTAAGGTAAGTGGTGCTGCAAGTGCTCAGTCTCTGACACGCCAGAACACTTTCTCCCATCATGGCAAAAACAACCATGTTAAAAGATTTAGTTGAGTGAGAGCACCCTGGATATTAGAAATGTTTGTAGGAAGACCAAAGTAATGGGTTCGCACCATGAAGAACCGAACGCATCGCCAATGTATCCTGAAATGTATTCGATGCCGATCTAACGTATGATATTTTCATTAGAAATAAAGATTTCATACTTTCCCTTTGCGAAGATGTTTATTATTTTGTCACACTAAGAATCAAACTGATGTAGTAGTTAATGTGGCTCTGAAGAGCATTTAGTATTGGAAGCTTATCTTTACGGATGCAATGACAACCTTTTCTTAAAGAATTTAACCTCCCGCTATCGCAATGCCTTTTAAGTTAAACAGTTTAACTCTTGACCCTCGATTTCTAAACCTTACGTATTTGGCATGCTTAAATGCTACAATTGCGTCAAACTGTATTCCTAGTTACGGCCTATAATGATCCTACTGCATGGAAAAGGCCTCAATCATTGAATTCAAGGTACCAAAGTAATGATGGGTAAAATGAATTGGAAAAGAGCTTGATCCAGGTCCAAGTCAAATCCAGGGTCAAGTGATTGCTGACAATGTGAGCAGCTTGGGAGGCAAATAGGTCTATTATTGGACATTCCCGTTTTATAATCACGAGATCTGTACAATGTGCTAGTCGGTTCGGACTCCGCAGTCGACAGTGCCTATTTGCCGAATATGTGGAATTTAATGGAACTAGTAAGTTCAAAATTCGAAATATAATTATTGAAATCAAGTCTAGGTTTAAGCGCAAACCTGCTTGGTCTAAAGCATCCGTAGTCAAAAAACGCCCCTGGGAAAGGCAATGCAACTGTCGATATACTACTTCTATTGTTCGATAACCACCACTAGGGGCTGGAATCTTATCAACTATCTATGATTTATATGACAATGCGGCACGACAAAAATGACGAAATTCATTCATATCACTAATTCAATTCATCTTTGTAATTATTATTTTACTTAATTGATATCTTTGTTGCAGTTTTTCTATTCGTTCATGTTTTCATATTATTCAATTTTTCATTATATAGTTAATAATACTTTTTTGGGGACAAAAAACCGATATTTCTAAATTCACTTGCCATCCCAACTTCTGCAATGTTTGAACCATAACTTTTACATGCTCGCGAGCATTTAGATGTAACAGTGTCAAGTACACTAAGAAGGGTTCTGACATGAAATATTCGATTTGGCCTTATACAGGGATAAAAACCAACTGCATGACTACATTCGAGTTCACAAGTTGAGACTTTTGACACAAAGGAATGCGATACTATAATTCTTTCAAGTCAACTTTTTTAATACCTCTTGGAGTATTAAAACGACTTCGGGTACTTTAATCGAGCCGCGAGCACTTATTTATGAAATTAACATCTGGCCATGTTGCAAAAGCAGGTCCATTCCTTTTTGAGGGTAGCTGGTACAAAGCAGGCGAGGTAGCCCCGCAAGGGTGGATAATTTTAGGCGTATCGCTTGCATGAAAAAGCCTAATTTTAAGTCATTGCTTGAATCTCTTTGATCTAGCCGCGAGCCCTGATTATGAAATGAACCTCTAGCAAAGTTGCTATAGCAGGCTTATCACTTTTCGAGGGTAGTTCGTGCAAAGTAGGCACCCGCGAGGGTGGATAATTAAAAGGCATAGGCTTACATGGCAGAGCCCGATTTTAAGTCGATGCTTGAACCTCTTTGATCGGGCCGCTAGGGCCCTGGTTATAGAATTAACTTCTAGCAATTTTGCTTTGGCATAACTTACCTTAGGAGGATAGTTGATAAATAATAAGGCACCCCGCGAGGGTGGATAATTAGAGGCTTGCATGGCAGAGCCCGATTTTAAGTCATTGCTTGAACCTCCTCGAGCCCTGGCTATAGAATTAACCTTCATTTTTGCTTTGGCAGTACTTACCTTAGGAGGGTAGTTGATAAGTAAGTAGGCACCCCGCGAGGGTGGATAATTAAAGGTATAGGCTTGCATGGCAGAGCCCGATTTGTATAACAACAACCCTTAGGAGGGTAGTTAATAAATAAGTAGCCACCCCGCGAAGGTGGATAATTAGAGGCATATGCTTGCATGGCAGAGCCCGATTTGTATATCAACTACCCTTTGGAGGGTAGTTGTTAATAGGCAGGCACCCCGCAAGGGTGAATAATTAGAGGCATAGGCTTGCATGGCAGAGCACGATATTATGTATATTGTAAGTAGGCACCCCGCAAGGGTGAATAATTGATAGCATAGGCTATGAGACATCTAATTTTTTTTTTTTTTTTTTTTTATGACTTCCACACGAGAGACAGCGCTTTGATTGATTGTTCTTAGCTGTGTGGATTTTTTGCCCTTTGGAGGTCAAAAAGCTTTACGAATGCCATCTGCTTTCTCCAGAATGCATTTGAGTGGAATATGGATCTACACTAAATAAGTCGGGTTTGTAAAGGTATGCAGGCTTTAATAAGTGGATCTCTAACTTGACTTATACTGAATTCTCGTCGCATCTCTGTAAATGCTGCTCCGGTGGCCACAAACTAATTGCACTTTATTAGAATCCGATTTTATTTGTGAATAATTCTTTTACCTTCGTGTACAAATTGTTAAAATTAACGTCTGTTCAATTGAAATAAATTTACGACTTAAACTCACCTTTATCAATACGGACTTACGTAATATATTGGTAAGTTTCTTCCATTTTAATGAATAGGTTGCGTGAATTCAAAAAATCTGTATACTTAGTAATCTGTTGATCAAAAAAAAGGGCTCCACTGACCTCAGAGATCTTATATCAATACTGATCATTAGCGGTGTGTAGGTATGCTATTTTGAGGCACTTGTTTGCCAATTTTACCCATTTCATAAAATTTAACACTAACACGGGATTCTTAAGGCACTGTTTTATAATTAAAATGTAAAGAAAGGCAATTCGCCCATTTCGTCAAGCAATTTAGCATTAGTCGAGTCCCGCCTGAGACAAAATTTTTCAAGTTTATATACTAATATTATAAGTGCAATTAAGTTGCTAAAATATCAAATAAAATTTAGCATTAATTTGATTAGAATAAAGATACATTTATTAAGCGTATTTATTTTATGACGGCACCCGAGGTGCCGTTTACCTCGTTAACCGGCTAAAGAGGAGCTCGAGGAGCTGCTAGCCGAGCCAAACAAACCACTTAATGCTAAACGGAAAAGACACCGTACACTTTTACGTATTACATCATGACTTTAATCCGAACGGCAAAACCGTTAAATTCATTGTTTAAGTCACACGAATATATTCCATGTTTTATTAAAAACATGTTGTTTTAAGCAATAAAATTGCTTTTGGAAACTGAAAATAAAATTCCTTGAAATAAAATACATAACATTTTAAAATAATGAGGGTAGGACTTACCAGATTTTTACTAGTTTGTATAAAAACTCCTTTGGTTATAATTCTGCTCTGAGAATTATAATATCACTGAATTTTACCGATCACAGAGACAGGGCTTGCAGTGAACGTGTTGTTACGACGGTAAACTAAACGCCAATGAGCAAAATGGTGTGCCGCAAATTTTAAGAAACTTCAAAGGCACACGACCGCCAGGTGGCGCCACTTAGCCGGAAACTACGTACTAAAAAGGGTAGGCAAATGACGGGAAACGGAAATGCTATCTCAATATAAAGCTTCCAGTTACGGTACAGTGTTTTAATAGCTTTATAAGGTGTTTAAATTTATTAAAAGTTTGGTGTGTCAATTGTTTGTGCTTAAAGTACGTGTATTAGGATATTCGAAGACCGTGTCAAACAAATGTCAAGTGCCATCCGATATAATTATAGTACCTACTACCCTATGGTACTACCTAATATAAAGCTGAAGAGTTTGTTTGTTTGAACGCGCTAATCTCAGAAAGTACTGGTTCGAATTGAATTATTTTTTTTGTTGGATAGTCCATTTATCGAGGAAGGCTTTAGGCTATATAACATCACGCTGCGACCAATAGGAGCGAAGCATCAGTGAAAAATGTTGCATAAATAATCGCGATCTTATTAACAGAAAGTGACGCGGACGAAGTCGCGGGCAACAGCTATTATGTATAACTAGCTTTTCACCCGCGGCTCTGCCCGCGTAAACTATACACATACACTTTATATCGCGCGTGCGCAAACTACACCGTGAAATTTTAGTGGTTGTTTTCCCGCAACAAAACGATATACCTTTAGTGGCACCATCGAATTGGGCGAGTTATTTTTTGAAAATAAAGATATTGTTGTTCTCAACTAATCAAAAAAATAATCATCAACTCAAAAGCGTGAGATACGATAGTATCTTTACAAAATGTGACGTGTTTGGGTACTGCTTGCCACACGAAATCAATGTTCAAAGCAAAAGAAGCTCTACGCACTAAGTAATATAGCATAAACTGCACCGCGCGAGGGGCAATGACCCCGGCCGGTGACCGGCTGCGGCGCGGCTGGTACCATTGGTTCGAGGTTGCTTTCGAGTTTCGTTTATCACAATCGTGAAACTGCAATTTTTTTATTTGAATAATAAAAAACAGCACAAATCTATTGTACTACTAAGATAGAATCATTTTACTGCGGGAAAACAACCACTAAAATTTCACGGTGTATACACCAAATAGCCTATGTTACTTCTAATACCTCAAAGAATATGTGTAGGTACCGGTAAAGTAGTTTTCATGTGAAGCGTAGCAAACGAACTTAAATTCACATTTATAATAATTTGTAAGGACTTAATTAATATATCATACTCTTTCTGTTCGTATGACTTTCCTTAAGTAGGTACCTATAATCTGGTGTCACAGTTTTTCAAGTCTCTGAAGTGGCTTGTTTTTACGGTTTCCAAAGCCTGCCTGTCTTCCGAAGCACAACTAAAACTCCCTACACCTCCCAGACCTAACCAGAGGCCTTACTCCGCATCACAATGTCCGTATATTCGGATCCATCTGTCCCTATCACTCATACGGATGTCTTAAAGTATCTGAAAGAGACAGATAGATCCTTATTCGGACTCCGTGTTTCGTGGTAGTGCTTCAGGAACGGTAGTCAAACCCAATCGAACTCTTTGTGTGTAATGTTTGGACCTGTATTTTTGTGGTTGGATCTTCCACCACTTCACTAGCCGGGTCATTTGGCATCAACAGTTATATAGACCAGGGTCGATAATTTTAAAAATGATAAAAAGTGAAAAAAAATTATAGTAGGATGAAACCCATTGGAAGAGGTAGAGAATATAACAAAAACGAAATGAAAAATAAATTACGGGCGATCTGAGGTCGGGAAGAGGGAGAGGGGGAGGTTTTAAGGGTAAAAAACGGTAAATCTCGATTTACGGTAAAACTGCAAGTCTTATGAAAAAAAGTTAAATGGCAAAGTTGTAGGTAGTAAAAAGATCTACAACTTTTGTATCGACACTTTTTTCACATAACCTCAAAATTTATGTGAAAAATTCGAATAACCGTATTTTTGGTTTTTTATTTTTATCTTTTGCAAAAAAGAATATTTTATTACGAAATTTGGTGAAAACTTACCTTTGTATGTCCCAAACATACAGTAATTTTTTTGATTTAAAATATTCATTTTTTCACCTTATTTTGACTTAATTCGAAAAAGAACCCTAATTTTCAATCGAAAAATCTCACGTCAAAATACCTGCTTTTTTAAAAAAGTTGGTGTGTTTTTTGTTTGTTGAAATCTCTACTTTTTGATAGTATAAAAAAAATATACATTACTATGGTAAATGTTCTCAGAAAATGCAAATGAAGAAAACTCGAATCCGAAAATAGAATTTTTTTTGAATCATTTGTATAATTTTGAGCTACTTATTAAAATTTACACTTTAATTACTCGAAAAACGTATTATTTCATGTTATATTGATAAACAAAAATTGCTAATCGAAATATACTACTATAATGAACAACCAAATAAGTTAATAAATTTAATATATAATAAGACATCTACAATATTTTGAGAAAGTTTTCGAATCTTCTTTAAATTATATGCGTAGAGACCTATATTGATTTCTATTTTAAGATTACTTATATACCTGAGTAACCTTCGGAAAATGTTAGCCCGTCAAAAGTTATTTTATAGAGAAGAGGGGAAGGGGCTAGGAAGGTATGGGGTATGGAGACTATACACATACTACATACAGTGTACAGTCTCCATAGTATGTGGCTTACTACCTTTTGAACATGAAATCTTACGTTTTTCTAGTAATTAAAGTGTAAATTTTAATAAATAGCTCAAAATTATACATAATGATTAAAAAAAAATTCAATTTTCGGAATCGAGTTTTCTTCATTATTTGCATTTTCTGAGAACATTTACTATAGTAATGTATATTTTTTTATACCATCAGAAAGTAGAGATTTCAACGAACAAAAAACACACCAACTTTTTTAAAAAAGCAGATATTTTGACGTGAGATTTTTCGATTGAAAATTAGGGTTCTTTTTCAAATTAAGTCAAAATAAGGTGAAAAAATGAATATTTTAAATCAAAAAAATTACTGTATGTTTGGGACATACAAAGTTAAGTGTTCACCAAATTTCGTAAACAAATATTCTTTTTTGCAAAAGATAAAAATAAAAAACCAAAAATACGGTTATTCGAATTTTTCACATAAATTTTGAGGTTATGTGAAAACAGTTTGACGGGTGTCATTCTAATTCAGCTAAATTTTATGGACTATAGTTGGCAGTTTTTCGTTGACCTAGAAATAAGAAATTTGGCAAGTAATATCGTCTAATACTACAAGTATAGGGAAAAAACATTTGTAAAGTCACAGCCTATAATCATCCCACTGCAGGAAAAAGGCCTCCATCATTGAATTCAAGTTACCACAGCAATGATGGGTGTACTGGCATAAACACCACGCTTGCCAAATGCGGGTTGGTGATCACAAACCCGAGAAACGTTCGAAAATTCGAAACTTTTTGTTGCCCGACCCGGGATTCGAACCTGGGACCCCGATATCTTGGTCCGGTATTTAAACCACTAGACCAACAAGGCGTTGTATTTTACATTAAAAATTTTTTTTAAAAAATAGAAAAAACTACGGGACTCGATTTTTGAACTATTTATGATATGTACCTAGTACGGAACCTTCGGTGGACGAATCCTACTCGCATTTGTTCTTTTTTTTATTCTATACGGTTTATATTTCCAAAATTTACTTTTTGGCGGGTTATAATATCTTACTTATGACTGATGCATGCTGATGCCAAGCAAATGACACTAGTGTCTCATCATCAGTTTTAAGTAAAAAGTGGATTTTGCCATAACCGCCACGCTTGGCACGCGGGTTGGCGATCGCAGTTTGGCCAATAGTGGAGGGAAGACGCTGCTGCCCGTCTTATTAACGATTCTGTTAATTTGCTTCTTACGACACCCAGTTAAAGGATATAATATGGTGCGTTTAAGGCGCCGACCACCACACGACACGCAGGACAAAAAAACCTGTCTATGTAAAAAAAAAATGGACAAACCTTTTTATACGCATCAAATTTTAATCACCATCCAAATTGTAATACAGCAATCTACGAGACAATAAACAAATGACGTATTTTTTCATTTGGTTTAGCCCATAAACGTAGAATATATCTATGGTTTAGCCCAGTACAAAAATGTCAAGATAAAGCACCTAGAAAATGTTCGACAAAAATCTAAAATTTTGGATAAGTACGGCCTCCCTGCAACACACTTTTTACGCGATGCGCATCTCATACTCATTCATTCATTATACAGGATGAAATTTTAACCACTTTCCAAAATTTTAACAGGCGTTCAGTATTGTATTTAGAGCCTATTTATAAAGTAAAAAATGTAAATCAAGTTGTCACCCAAAAATATTTTTTGCGATATAGTTTTTAATTTTTACGGTCCTAGACCTATTAAGGTGTAAAGGGACGGTCAAAAACTTATGAATAGTATCATAATGAATAATTGAGATGCGAATCGCGTAAAAAAAGTGTTGTTAAGCGGCTGTATAAAAAATTTTAGATTTTTGGCGGACATTTTCTAAGTGCATTATCTTGACATTTTTGTACTGGGCTATACCAAAAGAAACAATACGTAATTTGTTTTTTGTCTCATAGATTGATATATTAAAATTTGGAAGGTGGTTAAAATTTCACCCTGTATATAATACTATTTATAAGTTGTTGATTTTTCCTTCACACCTTCACAGGCTTAGGACCGTAAAAATTGAAGTTGCGAAAAATATTTTCGGGTGGATGAAAACTTTACCTACATTTTTTATTTCATAAATGGGCTCTAAATACGATAATTAACGCCTATAAACAATTTTGACGGTAATGAAAAAATTATCCTGTATTAAGATTTTTTTACTGTTTAACTACCAATAGCTACTCAGACATCGTTTGCACTCATATAAATGCCACGTCAATCCGTATAATTGATGCAATGAATACAGACGATAACCTTGAGCAAAAACACAAGTAAGTGCTGCACTCATAGCAGAGGAAAGAACGGTAGAATCACTCCCAAAACACCAGATATCGGATCTATAACCGGGGTATAATGAACCACCCAATTATGTCAAAAATAATATGTACAAATAGTGTTGTTTTTTTTGTTTTTCATTATTTGTTTGGACATACATACAGATAAACATCTCTAGTTTTAGTGAGTATGTATGTAAGCTGTACGCGTCGGGTCGGGACAAAGATAATATACAACGTGATCCTTTTAATATCCCATAACTCTAAGGTTATGTTCTATAGGTAAAAATAATATAAAACGCCCTAGAACATGTGGTTCAAAAATCAATAGTTTCGAATATAACATAAATTTTAGTTAAATTTGTTAAAAAAATGTAACTAGTATAGCGAATCCTTAGTTTTGCGAGACGTTGGCGAACTTAGTGTAGTAAAGTAGCGGGAGAGCGTAACTTGTAAAAACATTGACGTGTGTGGGTGTTTCGTTGATAAGTAGGTAAGAGTAAATCGGTTTTAATTCAAATGCTCATTCATAACAAGGTAAGGGTGTTTTACATAAACAGTCGTGACTTTTTAGAATTATTATGTATGAAAAAATTAAACAAAAAAAAAATTTAAAAATAATTCATCTGCAATTTGATTCTTTACCATGGTCTGTTTAATACCCTAGAGTTATGGGATATCAAAAGGAACACGTTATATAAAAACAGACAGTACCATAAAAAACACTTCAAACATCCATCTTTAAATGTAAGCAGCTAATGGCAGTTCTACCAACCGGAATGCTAATTATTTATGGCGACTACTAGAGCTAATTTAAGTGCTGCCCCAATTCATTTAATTTTATTACTTCTAAATAAAATCCATTCTCAAAAAACTAGAACAGTATCATTTTAGCAAATTACGTCTAGTATTTATTGAATCACTTAACTGATTTTTATTCTGGCATTCTTTCATATTGTATATTATTGCTAAAAGCGGCCGCTTTTGGCGTTAGCGACAAATTCGACTTTGTAAACAAGTAAATGAATAGTTTACTGTGCTTCAATAAATACTAGAGTTAATTAGCTAAAATGATACTGTTCTAGTTTTTTGAGAATTGATTTTGGTTAGAAGTAATAAAATTAAATCAATTGGGGGCAGCACTGAGCACATAGCTCTAGTAGTCCCCTTAAACCTTACATACATAACTTTTAAGTTGAATGTTACTAATTTGAGAGAGCATCGTAAAGTTTAGTGGGTGCTCAATGGGGACTACCGTTTCTTTGCTCACCAGTTGGCGCCACTGTATACTGAGGTCCGGAGGTATAGCTGTCAAAGGCGATTGGCGCCGAAACAAAGTGTTATATCTTGAATCTAATTAAGGTTATATTGTTTATAAATAACTATCTTGATATCAACAAACTAACTTCTGAAATTGTTGCTCTTGAGGTCGCTTATTTTTGCGCTTTTTCTTAATTCCGCTTTTAAAGCGTTCACATTAATCGCAAAATAATCTATATTTGCGATATTTTACGAAGAAGATCACTTTCCAGCAGGTAAATTAAAGAAATTATAATTTATGCAACAAATTCCGCTAAAACCAGTACAAAGTGAATGATATTGGACCTCACGCGACACTAGCGCCTCTAGTGGCAAATTCACTAGCGATAGCCCCCATTGACGACGTTTTGCTGTTAGTGATTGTATATCTAGTTTTCATTTAATTTTTTATTCTAAGAATTACTCTTTCTATTCAAATAATGTTTACTAATTTAAACTTTCATTAATGGTCACTATATCACAACCTATGATCACAACAGTTAATTGGTTCGGGGTATACAAGGTGTTTGGAGAAACGTTGAACATAGAACGTTTCTAGCCAGAAGCTAGGGTGCCCACCGCAAATGAAAACAAACAAAAACTGGTTTCTAAAATGACTCTTCATAATAAATGCTTATCTCTCAATACTTTTTGAAAGGGATTAAAATGTGAGAAAGTGACAAAAATAAATTTAAAAGAACTTGGCACCTAGGAATTTTTTTGGGCTTTGGACATATACGATTTTTTTGTTCCGGTACCTGGTGCCACCTTCTCAAGCTCCTACTGTACTATGCATACTTTATGTATATTTCTTGTGGCAAGTACCATCACAGCTATCTATACCTACTCGAGCGCTATTATTGCACGTTAACAATGTATGATATTTTTATCTTTATACCTACAAGACTGTCGTGCCTAATTAACGGACAAACAGACTAAACCGTCCGATAGATCAAAAATGGGGAAAAATGTTCCTTACGAGGAAAAGCTGAATAAAAATCTATTTGAATGTAAAAAAGGTATAATATAGATGGATGCATTTCATTTTTATATGTTGTCCCCTGAAAATAAAATAACCTTGGTGACATTCAGTTAGTGTCATAAATTTAAACAATAATATATAAATTAATGGTAAATAAATAAATGAACAAATAAATAAATAAAATATTTGTATTAAAAAGGAAACATTCCAGATAGACTATTTGTTTTTGTTTAAACTTTGTTTTTAGCAATGTGCAATGTGCTACTTTTAAATTTAAAAGGCTCTACTTAACCACTAAGTTTCTAATATCGTTCATCGTTCTTCTGAACATTCTGTACAAGTCATGTAGGTACATTAAGTTAAATTTGCATTATGGCAGATATGACACATGCCATTAGCTGCATTTATTCAAACTTTGACAGTTCGAAGTGTCATTTTTGTATAGAAATGTGTATTTAGTTCTAATATTTTATAGATGCATGTAACTAAAAGAGTGATGAGTATGAATGTGGAAGGCTGGAAGGGAAGAGGCCGACCGAGAAAGAGATGGATGGACTGTGTGAAACAAGATATGAGTGTGAAAGGTGTGGATGATTCAGTGACGAGTGATAGAATGGTGTGGAAGAGAAAAACATACTGCGCCGACCCCAGATAAAATGGGAAAATGGCCAAGAGAATGATGATTTTATAGATGTTAGTATAACAATAAGACGCCCTATTTAACATACTATTCAATGGGGTTTCAAAAATTGATACTTATCCCAAATTACTTTTTTTTACAAAAAAAAAGATAACCTCGCTGCTAACTTACATTGATATTTGACGGCGCGTGCTCCAACATACTCTTGGATGATTGAGACGGTTTTACCACGTATGGCTAAATTGTATGATGTGATGTTTCTTTAACAAGCCAATCTTTTGTGACAAATTGGACTTCCTTCACACCACACAGTAGCTTTGTTGAGGCATTGCATAAGTAAGATTTTTTACATTCAATAAATGTAAGTAGGTACCTAAGTACTTACATTTATTGAATGTAAGTACCTAAGTACAGACAACAGCACGTCAACCTACCACAAAACGTCAAATTTTCTCAATTCATATTGATATCTACTTGTTGGACTTAAAGTTGAAAATCAATTGAATGACCTTTAAGTTTTTGGGTTGGTTACCTGCCGTTGTCTGTACCTAAGTAACGGCCAGTAATCATCCCTCCACAGGACAAAGGCCTCTTTCAATTTTATTTTCTTAATTGCTAACCTAATGAATAATAATAAATAAAACCGGCCAAGTGCGAGTCGGACTCGCGCACGAAGGGTTCCGTACCAAAAAGGCCAAAAAACGGGTTAGTTGTATGCGAGCCCCCCTTAAATATTTATTTTATTTTGTTTTTAGTATTTGTTGTTTTTGCGGTAATAGAAATACATAATTTGTGAAAATTTCAACTGTCTAGCTATCGCGGCTCTTGAGATACAGCCTGGTGACAGAGCGACAGACAGACGGACAGACGGACAGACAGCGAAGTCTTAGTAATAGGGTCCCGTTTTTACCCTTTGGGTACGGAACCCTAAAAAAACGCACGTGGTTTAAATAGATATTATAAAATAATAATCTTATATTCTGCTACATTAGGTACCATGACACGCAAAAACAAACATCGCAAATATTATGATATTATATACATATAAAGATATACAAGATAAATGGTATAATATAATTTATGTAAGTACCTATCAAAAAATCATTTAACAAAAAAAAATCGACGAAACTCCTGGAATAATCCATCAAAATTGAGACTCACCGTAAATGTTGTGGATTAATGTAGAATAAAAAAGGAATAATTGTTATGTAAATAAATTTTTGTAAAAAAAATATATATTAAGCATATCACTGTCAACCGTTTGTTTCAAAATAGGTCAACCTGGTAAAAAGGTAGGTAACATGAAATAAATATTCAGGGTTTACAGTAGCTTGAACATGAGGCAATACATTGTTGTTGCAAACTCGTACATTGACAAAAACGTTAGCATGCACGATCGTATAGCCTGACGTGCTTACATCTGTACCAAAGGGTAATAATAATTCAATGATAATTACATAGTATAGGTACTTGCGGTGTTATTTATTTTATAGCGGCTCCTTATTTTTCTTGTAAATATAATATTACTGTTTATAAACAAATGAAATAAAAAGATGCACTATATACTTAACTGTAAAAAAATCGTAAATACTTAGTAAAATAAAAACTAAAAACTAAATAATATCATGGAATACGTTGTGTTAACGGATTGGGAATTACTTAGATTTTTCTTCGAGTAAATATTTATTTGTATTTTTTTTTTAAATTTCGCAATTTATACGATTTTTTTTTAAATCCTGGCCAAAAATACTATTCTGACACCAATTAAAAAAAAACACCGAATTTGCTCAAGCTCGTAAAAAATATGCCTGGTCATGATGAATAAAGGGTTCTGATTTTCCTTTTGGTTACGTAACCCTAAAATGATAAACAAATATACGCATCGAATTCAACACAGTCCTTTTCCAAATACAAATTTATATAATATACATAAATTTTAATCAAAATAATGTAGACTTACACGATAAAATCCATAAACGTATTAATCTATGATAAAATCTATCTATTTTGTTATCGTAATTCGGTGTGATAGACGGACAGTTAAAAAACCGAGCAATTGTAGGTACTATCAGCGGAACTGACCGACCAAGTTCAACCAACTACCATCATCAGTTGACGACAACGCGCGATCAGATACACCTGTGTGTGTTCGTGTATTTATTTATCGACAATTATAAACGTAACGGGAAAAATATTGCGCCATAAAAAATAAATTGCGTTTTATTTTTTATACTGTAGTGTTCGTGGTTGTGTGTGTAAATAGTGATGGCACGAGAAAATGAAATACTAAGGTCGTGGGTATGTTTATATTGTCATATGATAAAAAGATGAGGTTTGTAGTTTAACGCGTATATGTAGGTATTATCATAGGGAAAGAAATATGTATTATTTAACATATAAATGTTTAGCAGCTAGACCATCGATATAAAATATGAGAAATAGTTACACTTTCCCGTACAAAAATGTCATTTCAAACTGCCCCAAGTTAAACTAAAAGCATTTATAATTATTTATGATTACCTCTTCGTAATTTAAAGATGTTTTGAACTTCACGAGTCGTAAGTTAAGCTACCAATGACGATCTTGAGACTTTTCACTTTTGTTAAACAAAATCACACACACACACACACACACATAGGTATCTTTTTTGTTATTCATCGTTTAGATGTTCACTGTATAGTGTTTTGAGCAATGATATTTAAAAAGTATAGATAGGTTATGCCCTTACAAAACTATCGAAATATCTGTGCCGCTTGCGAACAACTGCACACATGCGTAATTCTTATTTTGTCCTTGTCATACTCGTGAAAAGAACAATTACTTTCTCTTTCATGGATTTGAAAAGACGTCACAATTGTGACGTTTTAGAGACGCATATTAAGAGCGCATGTAACGTATCTATTACTTTTTAAATATCATTGGTTTTGAGTTCAAAAGTTCCTTGTAGGTAGTTTGTTTATATTTTTTATAGTAAATTTTACTTAGTAGAAATTTTGATGTTATTACAAAATAATTTGTAAGTACTAGGTATTGTTTGATCTGAAGTCATGTTTAAACGATGTCTGGCCTTCAATCATTCTTGATTATGACCCTAATAGACTATCAGTGATAATCATGCATTGAACTTTGGACCAGTGTGCTCTAAAATAACTGGTTTGATCTCATTACATTAGTTTTCTGATCTGATCTTTTGAATTGTATTTATCCCTTACGTGGTAAAAAAAACAAGATCTAAACTTATACCCATCGAACACTTGCATTGCTGGTTAGTTATAAAACATAGTTTTGAAATATTCGATATTTATAATAATTATCAAAATATTCAACACTTAATTGATATTTTTCAGACAAATATCGGATGTATAATTGCCACTGCCCCTTGAAAATAATCTGTTAATTCATCGAGTTCGAAATAAATAGTGAGAGACATTCGAAAATATTTTTCGAGTATTCCCAATTACGCAAAAAAGTGGTCCCAGGTTTGATTCCCGAAAGAGTAAATAAAGATCTTTAATCGGGTGCCACGATAACAAATTGATTTCAATTGTGTCTGGAATAACTCACGATCGAGGGATTAAAACATAGTATGGCTTCGGCTTGTTATACATAGGTACCATTTACCTAACACCCTGTAATTTTTTTTTGGTGCACTTAACACTCCCTTAGAAAATCTGACGCGCTCGATACAATTTTTTTTTTTCATTTTCAACCCTTACATACAACCACCCGCATCATGCAAACGATCAGATTAACATGCGTACTTTATTAAAAATACGTAGGGCATTGATGCTATCAATATCTGACGCGCTCGAGGATGTCCATGCTACAGTTTTTTTTTACATATTTAAAAATCTATAGCCGCTTCCCCCACCGATGTAAAGGTATATATCATATAACATTTTTTTTTCTTATCATCTAAGCTTTGCAACCCAATAGGTCTTTACGACGCTCGGGTTTATCCCCATTTAGCATCGTGGGCTCCCCTACTACAAAGACTCCAAAAATAATCAAGCTGAGAAAATATTGAAGCAATTTGACGAATACAAAAAAGTTTTCTTTCATCTTGGAACGTTACACACTACCAAACACTCAGTCAGAGCGACTGGATTACTAGTTCCTGTGATTGCCTAGACTTTTATCGCAAATACATCTGCAAGCATGTGATAGGTCTTGCAATCAGACTGAAATACGCGACCCCACTATCAGAGGCAAAAGCGCAACCGCTTGGACTATAAAGAAAGCGTGGAAGGCCAACGAAAGCGCGAGCAGCTTTAATAATCCAATAATGGTTTATTATTTTTCTTATCTTTTAATAACATAAGTATTCATTAGAAATGTCTTAATAAAAACTTGATTTATTTAAATAAGGTTTTTTATTTTGTTCGTCCTTAATAGTTCCTAACTAATATTAGTTGCTCTCATAATATAGTATTTGATGGTAATTTTTAGATATTTTTGACGTTTAATTAATGTATGTAGTTATATTTTAAACGCACTGAGTTATTAAGTTAGAAGCTAATAGAGTTATTATTTTGGTGCTATATAATAATAATTTTAGAAGTTTACTATTTGAATGTGTGTTACAAATTTAGATGCTAAATAATAACCACCATGATGAGTTAGATTTATAGTGGCTCACATAGAAGATACGAGTACCTAGTGGTCGAGACAGTATTATTCAGACGCACAATAATAGCGGCTGACTTAGTAATTTAGAATGCAATGCAGATTTTTTAAAGCACATAATGCTATTAAAAAGAAGTCGTTTTAATCCCTCGGTCGTGAGTTATTCCAGACACAATTGAAATCAATTGTTATCGCGGCACGCGCGTGTCTCCTGGGGGTTGAGGGATTAATTACTACCCATAAAAATCTAAACACGTCCTGCCTAACAGACTGCGCAACTCTCCTTTCAAGGTTACGCGCACTGATTAATTAAAAAAGAAAGAAAGAAAATACATTTATTACAATTAGGAAACCGTAATCGTATATGCGCGGTTCGTGACGTCAATTATCCGTATTCGGATCCATATCAGCGGATATGCATTTTTAATAATCTGACACATCATTTATTCTATCGCGCAGGGATATACGAATTACGAAAGAGGTAAAACAAGCATTGCTCTTTATTGTTAGCTGTGCGACTTTGGGCCTCCTTCCTTAACCTATTGAGCGCCTACGTCCTGTAAGCCCAATGATATTTAAAAAGTAAAATAATTTACTTTTTAAATATCATTGTGTAAGCCTAAAACTTTCATAATTTTGGAATAGGTTGCCAAAGCCACTGTATTTATTCCGTTTATCTCCGACCTATGAACCTATCCGTAAATCTGTATGCTTTAGTGATGTGCCGGATATCCGTATTCATATCTGCGGATAAACATTTTGAAAAATTTGGCACATCGCTAGTGCTGAGTTAAAACGATCCACAAACGCTTATGAACGGGCTCCACGAACCGCGGTTACGGTCAGCCGTATAACAGACAAACATTGACCTTCGGACCCGTATTTGTTTGTGACTAACCAAACATGTACGACCTTGGCCTTGTCCAAGTTGAAGTTTGATTTGTAAATATACTTACCTACTTACTGTACTACAGTGTGTGGTAGTTCCCTCTTGTCTCCAAGGAATTTATACCATAGTTTAGTTTTAGTACAAATTCCTTGCTTGTCAGTATTTGAATAATTATGTCTCAGGCGGGACTCGAACCCGCATCCCCATGCATACCGGGCGCGGAGCTTTACCAATTTAGCCACCATGGCACTACGTCACAGGCTTAAATTTTTCAAGCGTATTATTAAGCATGGAGATGCGGGTTCGAGTCCCGCCTGAGACATAATTTTTCAATTTTAAATACTGATATTATACGTAATTGCAATTATGTTGCTAAAATAGCATATAAAGTATAGTAATAGTTAGTAGTTTTATTAATTAAACTTTTTTCAATCTACGCTTGTACCTGTATTGTTCATTGTTCTCTATTTCCAGCGATATCCTTGACCTGACGAATTCCTGATACCATACTACATAATACTCTTTCATATGTATGACTTGTACAATTCAAATACAAATAAATATTTATTGCACCTTGTCGCATTTTTAGGCGTGAGATGTTACATAAAAATAACAATGGACGTTTTGTTTGTTTGGGACAGAATCAAAATCTGTGTACCTATCTTATGTTTGCATGACTTGAAGGATACTTTTATTAGTTAGCTATGATGGCTGATTACGATCTTTTTTTTGTTCGAAATGATATATCAGCTCATAGTTGGTACTTACTACTTAAGTATGGAAAAAACTCATTCTGTAGGCTAGAAAATAAAGGGTTGACTTAAAAACTAGAATAAAAATTCAGAAAAAATATACCTACTCACTGAAAAATGCAACCAGCTTGGGGATCTATTTTATTTTATTTTAAACAAAAACACATACAGAATACAATCATACAAAGACAAATAATATTAAAACTAAAGTACTTATGATCTAGATTGTAATCGAAAAAAAGTGTTTCTGGCCTGTTTACATTTTAAAGAAAGAAAAAGAAGGCGTTAGGTACTTGAATCTATTTCTATTTCTATTTTGGCTTAATTAGCATCAAATAAAGTTTTAATACACCTCTTGAAGACATTTGGATCGGTGCCAAACATCAAATACAGCACCGTAATAATTAGTAGCTTGTTTTACACTTTTAGTCAGCAAATTAAAAAAAAAATGTTCAGTTAAGTATCTGCGGTTAAGGTTCAGGTTTATGAACGGTGTACTATTTCACCAGATCCGCAGCCACCAGCGGACGCCGTCAGGCTCGCGGGACTTCAAGGAGGCCACCAAGCGTGATGCCCTGGCCAGGGTCGAGGTGGAACTGGAGCGGCTGGTCAGCAGCCTGCCCGAGAACCGGCGGATACTCGTCGAGAAGGAGTTCAGGGGGTTCAAGAACCTATTCAGCAGGTTCCTGGCCGAACGTGAGTTTACTTTTTTTAATTTTTCTCATGTCATGTTCATATTTTTTTATTGGAATTACCCGTTTCTGATAGTTCTTAGGGTTCCGTGCCTTAAAAAGAAAATACAGATCCCTAGTAGGGTTGCCAAGAGCACTTCACCGGTATTGTTTGACGGCCGGTCCCAATAATCTATCTATCTTCAGTTTTGGCATATCGGAGATATAAAACATCTTCTGTCTCTGATTTTGCCGCCCAGAGAAACAAAGACAGAAGTTGTTTTCTATCTCCGATATGCCAAAACTGAAGATAGATCGGTTATTAGGACCGGCCGTAAATCGTCACGTGTCATTACAAAGATAGTTTTATTCTCTATGGTATGGTACGGATAGTATTTTAATATGACGGTCAATATTTTATGTGCTATTTATTTTTAAAAAACAGTGTCCCTAAAATTGTTATAGAAACCTTTTTCTGTCCGAATCTTCCACTGTATACTTGCTTAAGACTTTAACTGCCGAAGTACTAGACACAATAAAAATTTTATTGTTTGGAGGTCACCGGTGCCCCCATGGCGCTCAATGTTTTAAAAGTCACAACTTTTTAAAAGTCTCAAGTCTTTCCTACTTTGAAGGTATTGAGGACTATAACCGTAAAGTGTTTTGCGAACGAATTGACTGTTAGTCGTGTAGTGTTACTTTAGTATAACTAACTATGACTGAAGACGAACTAATGGCTATTTCATCACCATCATCAATCTACATTTGTCCTCTGCTGGCTTTTTCGTAAAAAGAGGATTTGTCATAGCCACCACGCCTTTGCTAGTTTGGCTAAAGCGGTTTGGCTAATTAGAATTTTGGCCAATGGCATAGAGAAGTTGCTGCCACGTGTCCGTTCTGGCAGTACTTTAGTCACTTACGACAGCCATAGGAAGAGGTGGTGTTATTCTATTTGTGTGTCAGTACCACAAGACACAAGGGCAGTTTACCGCAAACGTAATATTACGTTACATTAATGTAGAATATCGGAATACATTAAAGACTAGCTAGCACGCGCGCCACAGAGGTTATGAGCAAATGCTTGTAAGTGAGCGCTGTAAGTGAGTGAGTGCTTGTAAGTGAGAGCTTCTTTTGGCGTTGCGCGTCGTCAAATGAATTCGATTGATTGGCGTTCTTTGAATTCGTTTAAGTGCAGTGGTGGGTGCGCAAGCGGCGAAATCGGTTCTCATACAAATGGTGCATGACAGCCTTTCTTACCTTTTTCAATGTTCTGTGAGTTCACCAATAAAGATAATGCAAAGAAATGATCTGTTTATTATTGTTACCCGGTGTACTTTGTATTACCTAAACAACATTAAAACTGACCCTTTGCTAATATGGCAGAAAAATTTGATGTAGAATATGGAATTAAAAAAAATGCTCCCAGAGCTGCTGCAGAGGCACAGATTATCTAATAGCCTTCTAACCCTTAAGTTATTAAAATGACGTTGATAAACTAAACAATATTTGAATAAACATTCGATTAAGTGATAATAAATGGGGTAGGACAAATGTGTACAACCACAAAGATAATACAATGTTTATATTTTAAAAAAATCACGGTAATCGATGCTCATCAGCCATGAAAACATAGGTAAGAACCTCCTTGAAAGGGATTGCTTATATCATGTACGAATACGGGTATTTAGATTATCCATTGATCGATTAATATTCATCCGAATACAATACTAAATTGGATAGCTCATCGAACGTACAAAACATCGAACTTACAACTAAGATACAATTCATGTTAGCGAAATACAACCACTATAATTAACATATTCTCGATATCTACTATACCACAAACTGCAAACGGCTTGGCGGATGTGCCGCGAGTGTGGCGAGTGTTTCAACGTTCTTTTTAAAAAGACATGTCCAGAAATCAGTAAAAATCTGTTTTATTTCTGCATATAGGCCACAGGAGGCGATTTTACACGTCCCAATATTTAAACCTACCACTGTTTCCGGATCTGAAGTTCATGATGATATATTACTGATTATCTTCTTTCAGAGGGTCCATCAGTAACATGGGAGAAGATCCAGAAGCTGCCGGAGGGGGCGGTCATAGACTACACCTCCCTCCCCACCCCGACCACAGACAACGTGCACCACATGCTGGACAAGCTGGTTGTGGTCAAATTGAACGGTGGGCTCGGGACCTCCATGGGTTGCAAAGGTCCAAAGTCAGTGATACATGTGCGGAACGAACTGACTTTTCTAGATTTGACTGTGCAGCAGATTGAGGTGAGATTTAGTTATTGTTTTATAATAAACTAGCTCTTCGCCCGCGGCTCCGCCCGCGTGAACTCCACTTCATATCGCATTGTCGGAAACCTGTGCCTAGCGGTGGCATATAGAAAGATAGATTACATAGAAACATTCGTGTCTGTGAAACCATGGAAATACACATACAAAATTTCAACCCAATCGGTCAAGCCGTTTAGTAGTTGACATACCGACAGCAGCGCCACCTACCGGGTCCCGCGGTAAAAAGTAGCCTATGTTCATCAAGGATAGTGTCAGCTTTTTAAAGTAAAAGAATTTTTGAAATCGGTCAAGTAGTTTCAGAGCCTATTCAATACAAACATACGCACACACAAAAATACAAATCTTTCCTCTTTAAAATATTAGTGTAGATGTAAATAAATAAATAATAGGGGTTAAAGTATGAAATTGCCGATTATTTTTTCACTTTTTATTTTGTTTATAGCTCTTAAGTATAGTCATATTATTGCGTAATTCTTTTTGTATAGTATCAAAAACTGAATAAAGTAACTATTGACTAAAAAAAAAATGCAATACTAGTGCCTATTACTTCAAAGGAAGTCGTTGAAAAGACCCCTTACAATGTGTCAGCTGACCTTCTTGCTTCAATTAAGTATATTTGTATTATGTACTTTGATTTTCAGAAATTTAAATACTATAATGCGTAGCTTTATAACAATCTAACTTTCACCTTTAATTGCATCGAAAACGGTTCAGGCGTTTTTAAAAAAACTAAAAAATTGTTAGTGTGGAAAATGACTTTTCTCGATTTCGTCCATACAAAACGGCAATTTCATAATTTAACCCCTAATATAAACGTCCCATTGGTTTAGTGTTTCAACTCTTAATGGAGCATAAATAATTGAAAATTTTATCAATTTTAACTTTACGACACATAGATAATGATCAAAATGTTGTGGTTCCTAGTATCAAGGATTAAGTACCGGGCCAAGATCTTGGAGTTTTGCGTTTGATCCCCGGGTCGGGCAACTAGTGTTTCGAATTATTAAGTTAAGGGTATTACTAGAGCTAAGTGCTGCCCCCAATTGATTTAATTTTATTACTTATAAACAAAAACAATTCTCAAAAAACTAGAACAGTATCATTTTAGCAAATTACCTCTAGTATTTATTGAATCTATATACACCGTGAAATTTTAGTGGTTGTTTTCCCGCAGTAAAATGATTCTATCTTAGTAGTAAAATAGATATGTGCAGTTCTTTTTTATTTAAATGAATAAATAGCAGTTTCACGATTGTGATAAACGAAACTCGAAAGCAACCTCGAACCAATGGTACCAGCCGCGCCGCAGCCGGTCACCGGCCGGGGTCATTGCCCCTCGCGCGGTGCAGTTTATGCTGTATTACTTAGTGCGTAGAGCTTCTTTTGCTTTGGACATTGATTTCGTGCGGCAAGCAGTACCCAAACACGTCACATTTTGTAAAGATACTATCGTATCTCACGCTTTTGAGTTGATGATTATTTTTTTGATTAGTTGAGAACAACGATATCTTTATTTTCAAAAAATAACTCTCACGATTCGATGGTGCTATTAAAGGTAAATCGTTCTGTTGCGGGAAAACAACCACTAAAATTTCACGGTGTATATTTTGCTATACCCTTGCAGGGTGCATGTGACATACACACATACAATTATAAATTAACACCTTGTTATTTATACACATGTGATGCAAATAAATGTTTGAATTTGAATCACTTTTAACTGCTTTTCATTCTGGCATTCTTTCGTATTGTACATTATTGCTTAAAGCGGCCGCTTTTGGCGATAGCGACAAATTTGACTTTATAAACAACTAAATGAAAAGTTTACTGTGATTCAATAAATACTAGAGGTAATTAGCTAAAATGATACTGTTCTAGTTTTTTGAGATTTGATTTTGTTTAGAAGTAATAAAATTAAATCAATTTGGGGCAGCACTTAGCTCTAGTAGTCGCCTTAAATGAAATTCGGAATAGTCGATATTTTTTAAAAGTTATTTCTGCTAATCAAACTTGGTATCAATTAAAAACATTACCACTTCAGAGCATACTTTGCGTAAGCACACTCGTTGCTTAGCAACGTTCGGTACAGTAGCCTACAAACGCTCGTGAGCCTTTTGATCTTTAAATTTTTATTTCCTCTTACTATTTACATAAAAAAATATTTTCTGGTTAATCTGTGATATGAATATAGAACATCCCCATTAAATTTTCCTATACAGGGGCCTTATTCAGCTATTTCAATCGCAGTTCGATCGTGATTCAGGACTATTTTGACATTTAGCCCATACTAGAACTGTCAAAAACCTGCTATTCAATTACGATTGTGATACGATTTGGTTACGCCGTACGCGAATTAGGGGACAGGATGACTTTTCATAACCGTTAATTTTTTTTATAGGCGTTGAGTATCTTATTTAGAGCCCACGTATGAAATAAAGAATGTTTTCAGTCGAAAATATTTTTCGCAACATACGAGTAGTTTTTTATTTTTACGGTCCTAAGTCTGTGAAGGTATGAAGGGAAAAACAACAACTTATTAATATTATGGTTATGTATGAATGAATGAGATGCGCATTGCGTAAACAGAGTTGCGCGGAGGAAGTATCCCAAATTTTAGATTTTTAGCGGACGTTTTTTGAAAGTGTAAAGTAACAAAGTAAAGTAACAGCCTAAGTATAATCATCCCACTACAGGGAAAAGGGCTCCATCATTGAATTCAAGTTACCACAGCAATGATGGGTGTACTGGCATAATCACCACGCTTGCCAAATGCAGGTTGGTGAACCCGAGCGACGTTCGAAAATTCAAAACTTTTTGTTGCCCGACCCGGGATTCGAACCTAAGACCCCGAGATCTTGGCCCGGTATTTAAACCACTACACCAACGGGGCTGGGCTATACCAAAAGAAAAAATACGTCATTTGTTTCTTGTCTCGTAGATTGTTGTGTTAATATTTCGAAGGTTATTCAAATTCCATTCTGTATATTAAATTTTCAGCATCTAAACAAAACTTACAAATGCAACGTGCCATTAGTCCTGATGAACTCGTTCAACACAGACGAGGACACGCAGAAGATAATCCACAAGTACAAAGGTCTGAAGCTGGACATCCACACGTTCAACCAGTCGTGCCACCCTCGCATCAACCGCGAGTCGCTGTTGCCCGTCGCGAAGAAAGGCGATGTTCACGCCGATATTGAAGCGTGAGTTGACAATCGAAAGTATATCCACACTCGTAATACTTAAAGACGATTTTTGTTTAACTGAATGGTAAATTCGAATACTATCGACACATTTTAAGGGTGATTCTATGGATATTCAATAAGAGCTAGGTATACAGACGGATACAAAATGACACCTTATACTGTCCTCGATTAATATTGACGTTAATTTTATGTTATTGTTAACTTTATAACCCGGCCAAATAGGCTAGTTGACTCTTTTTGAAAATAGGTTTTAAATGATTATTTAATGTCCAAATAGACCAAAAAAAATATTTTTAGATTTTTGTAGGACCTAGATAACCGTAAAACTTAAGTTTAAAGTTCACTTTTCGTGCGACGTATGAAAACGCTGAAAAACTTTAGACTATCTGTGGCCTGTGCTGTGACGTCATACGAGTCAAAATAAACGAACACTACTAGTCCATCACTACCTCATAGTGTTATTTATTTACTTGTGTCATAAATGTCAATGTCACGCTTAAAATGACGCACGCAGTTTGTTTAAAGATGTATGACGTCACAAAATAGCCGACAGCGTTTTCAAAGCTTAAATTTAAAAAGTAAAAAATAATAATTTCATTTTAGAAATATTAAGCAATCTCAAACTTTTACCATCTGAAAATGATAAATACCGGTTTCTTAACCAATACGAAGGAGATCACTTTCCAGCAGGGATACTAAAGATATTATTCATCAACTGCGCCAAAATTGATAGCAGTCAAGTAGCCTATTGTGTCCACATGCAATAGTATGGATTTTTATTATTCTAAAATTGCACCTTAATGACCAATAGGTGCACATTTAATTGGAACACTTTTTAGACTTTGGTTGTGTTTATAGTTTTATAGTAACAACCTATAATCATCCCACTGCAGGGAAAAGGCCTCCATCATTGAATTCAAGTTACCACAGCAATGATGGGTACTGGCTTAATCACCACGCTTGCCAAATGCGGGTTGGTGATCACAAACCCGAGCAACGTTCGAAAATTTGAAAGTTTTTTTTGTTGCCCGACCCGGGAATCGAACCTGGGACCCCGAGATCATGGCCCGGTATTTAAACCACTAGACCAACGAGTCGTTATAGTTTTATAACCATTACATTACATTAGTTCCAATGGGGACTACTGTTTCTTTGCTCACCAGTTGGCGCCACTGTAGACTGAGGTCCGGAGGTATAGCTGTCAAAGGCGATCGGCGCCGAAACAAAGTGTTATATCTTGAATCTAATTAAGGTTATATTGTTTATAAATAACTATCTTGATATCAACAAACTAACTTCTGAAATAGTTGCTCTTGAGGCCGCCTATTTTTGCGCTTTTTCTTAATTCCGCTTTTAAAGCGTTCACATTAATCGCCAAATAATCCATATTTGCGATATTTTACGAAGGAGATCACTTTCCAGCAGGGAAATTAAAGGAATTATAATTTATGCAACAAATTCCGCTAAAACCAGTACAAAGTGAATGATATTGGACCTCACGCGACACTAGCGCCTCTAGTGGCAAATTCACTAGCGATAGCCCCCATTAATTACATAATATGCGACCAAAACAATAAGGCAAATGATAGCTAAGACGTCATTGGAAAGACTATGATAACTATTTGAAGACCTCCGTGGCTGAGTGGTGTACACACCGGTTTTCAAGGTATTGCCTGCTCCGAAGTCCCGGGTTCGATTCCCGGTCGGGTCAATATAGAAAAAAATATGTGTTTTTCTACATTTTCTCTAGACTGGGTGTTTGTGGTTCGTTGTTTCTTGTTTCTGATTTCCAAAGTACGAGGTCTTTAAATAGTTACTCAAATTGGGATCAGAACAATGTATTTGATGTTTTCAACATTTAATTTTTTATTATTATGAAATTGCCGTTTTGTATGGACGAAATCGAGAAAAGTCATTTTTCCATACTAACCATTTTTTAGTCTTTTTAAAAACGCCTGAACTGTTTTCGATGCAATTAAAGGTGAAAGATAGATGGTTATAAAGCTACGCATTATAGTATTTAAATTTCTGAAAATCAAAGTATATAATACAAATATACTTAATTGAAGCAAGAAGGACAGCTGACATATTGTAAGGGGTCTTTTCAACGACTTCCTTTGAAGTAATAGGCACTAGTATTGCATTTTTTTTTAGTCAAACGTTACTTTATTTAGTTTTTGATACAATACAAAAAGAATTACGCAATAATATGACTATACTTAAGAGCTATAAACAAAATAAAAAGTGGGAAAATAATCGGCAATTTCATACTTTAACCCCTATTATTATTATTTATTAATAATAGGCATAAGACTACCTAATATTAAATCTTCTGTCACAGCTGGTACCCTCCCGGCCACGGGGACTTCTACGAGTCGTTCTACAACTCGGGTCTCCTTCAGAAGTTCATCAAGGAGGGCCGCACCTACTGCTTCATCAGCAACATCGACAACCTCGGCGCCACCGTCGACCTGAACATCCTGAATCTCCTCCTCAACCCTGATTCCCAGAAAACTATCTCCGAATTCGTCATGGAGGTCACCGACAAAACCAGAGCTGACGTTAAGGGTGGCACCCTAATACAGTACGAGGATAAGCTACGTCTCCTCGAGATAGCTCAGGTTCCGAAAGAGCATGTGGACGACTTCAAATCTGTGAGCCAATTTAAGTTCTTCAACACGAATAACCTTTGGGCGAAATTGGATGCGATCCAAAGAGTTGTGGACCGGGGTTCTTTGAATATGGAGATTATAGTTAATAACAAGCATTTAGGAGATGGCATCAATGTGATACAGTTGGAAACAGCTGTAGGGGCAGCGATGAAGTGTTTCGAAGGGGGAATCGGTGTTAATGTGCCCAGGAGTAGATTCTTGCCAGTGAAGAAGACATCAGATTTGTTACTTGTGATGTCAAACCTTTACAGTTTGTCGCATGGATCTCTGGTCATGTCGCCGCAAAGGATGTTTCCTTCAACGCCGTTGGTGAAGCTTGGTGACAACCACTTCGCGAAAGTGAAGGAGTTTATTAACAGATTCGCGACGATCCCGGATCTGATTGAGCTGGACCATCTGACAGTTTCTGGTGACGTGACCTTTGGAAGAGGGGTGTCTTTGAAGGTGAGATGTTTTTAGAGATATTTAAAGTCGATATACCGCATTCTTTCATATTGGTTTTGGTCGGTGCAATCGGTGTATGATGATGATTGTCGGTGATTACTTGTTTGGCACCAACTCAAAATTGGGAGCTTATTTCCAAAATTGGTGCCTTTTAAACGCTGACATGAGCCAAATTGAGCTCAATGAAGATTGTTTTGCTTTAAGCCTATGGCTCGTATTGTTGCCAAATTCTATGTAGTTGTAATTAATCATATTTTCGACCAGGTGGCTGTTTCCAAAACACGATTCTAAAAACTCTTCTCGATAGAAAAAAATCTCAAAGTAGCCTCTGAAAATACATAAATTACCATTTTTCTCAGCAGTCCGTATAACAATGATAATAAAATTTTGCTATATTGTATATTACATGTTGCTTAAGCAAATGGCTGATTTAGATTTTTAATAAAATGGCAATTTTAAATTGCACAACAAATTTTGTTGTTTGGCACTTTGGCCCTTCTATTCCATGCGCTTTTTCTCTGTCACTCCTACGAGAATCGACAGTGATAGCTGTGGCGCGTGCCAAAGAAATTCAAAGACGAATATATTTGTGGGCGTGTTCATTGCTCAAGGTCATCGGCTGCAGTCAGCGTCTTAATAGGTTAATTCTTTGTCATAAAAGTTTTTTTTTTGGAGGTTGTCAACCCTCTTTATTACTTCGTGACTTAAATAGGACTTTGATCTGTACAAAATGGTAATAAGTCGAGCATATCATACATTAAAAAAAATGGCGAATTGCGTACCTCTTCCTTTCGTCGATTGGAAATGAGGGGTGTAAAAGCAAAAACGCTTCAGTCCAATATTTTCATTTTTTAAACTAGGCACACCAAATTGAAGTGCTCAAAAGTCGCAATATTCTTATTTAGGCTTGAAAGTGCAAATTCACCTCAATCCCATACAAAAAGTACTTCAAAAGTAGCATTTGCGAGCAAACCAGCTTCGATCCAAAATTTGTTGGGAGCAAAGCCGCCTCAATCACAATCGACCAATCAGAAGCCACTATTTCAAAATATCTAAGATGGCGAATCTGTTACTTTTCATACTAAGTCGCGTATATATAGTGTTCGTTTATTTGCGTTTTCCTGTTAATATTTGATTGTTATGGAAGAAAAAATTTAACCTGCGCGTCCAGGACGAGCCAGAAAACGTGTTAGAAATGAAAGTCAATGGCGGCGTGTACAGGAAAAGGCAAAAAGGTATTTGAAAGATCACTAGAATTTTGCACTTAATGGTAGGGTCTGCAGCAATGGTCGTTTGATGCCAATTTTTTAATTAATTTCTAACCAATATTTACGAACGAACGAAATTTAATTTTGTTCTTCCTAAATTAATATCTGGTTACGCAGTTTTACAAAAAATACGTCTGTTCAAATTTTGGCGCATGGTAACGTTTATTTTTTTTTTGCTTATGGTATTCTGCAAAACATCTTCAACAATTACCTGCATCTCAGCACAATAAAAAAGCTATTTACGAGTGCAAAAATGTGACGGTGGCTGATGCTAAAAGATGGCATTTAATCCCTCGATCGTGAGTTATTCCAGACACAATTGAAATCAATTGTTATCGCGGCACGCGCGTGCCTCCTGGGCGTTGAGGGATTAATGATGTTACTCTACTGCTAAATGTTTTAAATTCAATTAATGATGGTGTAGGTAGATCAAGAGGATGAACCATTGCGATCCATCAAAGGCTGATTCAAATGTAACAATTTAAAACCAGCTTTTAAATCTACATTATTAATTGAATTTGTTAATTAGTTTTAAAAGATTCTATTATAGTAGGTATATAAGTTTAATAGCAAAGTATACAGGAAAATATTTTCTTTTTTTATAAACCCTTATTTTATTTGCAATCAGTACCCTAAGTCATTGTACGTTTTGACAGTTGTCAAACCAAAAAGTGAGATGTAAAATCGCTTCGATCCAAAGCTATTAAAAGCAAATCCGCCAAAGTCCGTGGTTCAAATGCAAATATACCTCAGTCCCAGACTATTTTGTTTTTTTTGTGGATTGAGTGCAAACGTGGTTGATTTTAGATACATTTACTTTAAATATAAGTTTTTGTTCATCTAAGAATTACATAATCTTATAAAATATAGCATTTTCTACCTCACAATAGAAAAAATCAAATATCTCGGTTTAGGTCTTTTGTGACTGATGCGTTTTTGCTTTTACACCCCTCAAATGTGTAATGAACATAAAGTCAAAATCGATTCAGGACATCGAAACTAATGAATAACTTGTTGTCAAAAGAGCAAAAGTATTGGATTTATTGGCTAAACACAACACACACACAAAGCTATAAACTTGATTTGTTTTTCTATTTCAGGGTACAGTAATCATCATAGCGAACCACGGGGATCGAATTGATATACCATCAGGCGCTGTGCTCGAGAACAAGATTGTATCTGGCAACTTGCGAATCTTGGACCACTGAGTCCATTCAGTCACAGGGTAGATAATACGTACAGTACTGACCTCCTAACACAGCTACCGAGATATATTTTTTAAATTTGTTTGTTACTTCACGTACAAAAAATTAATAATATTACAAATATTATAGATGTGAAAGTTAATTACCATACAGATCTGGATGAAGCTTGGGACGGCAATAGTTTGTAGCCTGCAGGCTAGATGCCTTATGGTAGATTAAAATTCAACGCGTGCAAAGTCGCGAGCAATATCTAGTAATAATGATAACATTGCATAACATGCCACACGAAGAAGCCATACAGCGCCATCTATGCCCAAACTATGCTACTACTATGCTAAAGACGAGACACAGTACAATAGGATAAATGTTTGAGATTAAATCGACAAGTCTCGCCATCCGAAAAGGCGTTGCGTTTTGACAGCTTATAATGGCTGCTGTCCCAAAGCAGTGCTAGGAAAATATAAATGGGATATCTAAAAGTGTATGGAGGCTTACTTTGAAAGTTAAAACTGAATAAAAAGTTAAAACTTTAATAGAAAATGTTTAAATTAATTTTAACTGCTTAAATGCACATAACGTGTAATGCATGAATAGTCAAATGTCTGAATGTCCTTTAGGAGGGAATGTGGCAATGGTGTATAATAATTGAAGTTCAATTTAGTATACATTATTTTGCTTGGTTTGGTTTGTCATTATACAAATTATGTCTTTATCGCTAAACTAAGAGATCACTCAAGGGGAACTATCACAGAACATTATTTTACAACATTGGCCGTAGAGACGATTCGATTTTGGCCATATTGGCGCTGATTGCTATAGTAGGTCATAACGGCCAGATGCAGAACTAATGTTACAGATGTCAAATGATATAAGTTCGTGGTATAGCCGCTGGCGGCGCTATGTACCGATAGTTATCATGTATTTGCTCATTGTTCTAAACATTAAATTCACATCTATTTTGAGAACCCTACAATAGATTTAAGTTCAATGTCCTACTCGTATATTGTCAGTTTGATATTTATAGAAGTCAGTGTTTAAAATATTAGAGTAAATTTATCGCACAAGCATGTGTGACGTCATAGTAATGTGCTGTCAAATTACATAAATGTTAGGTGTAAAAATATACACGACATATATTTAGTACTTACCAAATAATCTTATAGGAAAGTTCAGGGTTAGGTCATTAAACATATTTTATGTATTTATTTGTTTATTAATTTGATGCATGTGATATTCATCAAAGATATAAGTTTGAAAATTTTGTCTCAAAGAAAGTTTATTGATATTAATGTAAAAAAAGTTTTAGTTAAGAAAATTATACTATTTATTTATGCGTTGTAAAATAAAAATATTGTTACATACAAACTGCCAATAATATATCACAATAATATATTAAATTTATGATTGTCAATTATTTTATAATTTATTTATTATTAAGTAAAATTTCTAGATTAATAGTACGCATTTTGTTTAAATATTTTCTAAAACTTGTAACAAGTCTTATTTGTAAATAAATTATGGTAAAACATTTTGATTTTATATATGTAAAGATATATAAATAAGTATGGCATGTTTCTTTTCTACGAACTTATTTACTTTTATATAAACTTAATTAATAAGTACAATTTATCTTAGTTGAAGGTGTATAGAAGGTAGAATGATTTAGTGCATGTGCCATTCAGTTCGAATTGTTGTATTTTTTGTTAAAAATAAAACATAAAAAACCCTTTCGAGTTAATTTATTGCTTATAAATAAATAAATATGGACAACATTTTTTACCTATAATTAAACTTCAATATTAATAAATTACTTACTAAACGTTTTGATCGGTACACTTACAACTGTGAGCTGTTTCAGCGAAGCACTCGTTTCTAGAAGTTAGATTCATAAAAATCTAAATTTACTCCTAAATGTTTATTTTACAAATCACCTCAACTACTGACTTTCTTTTCTGAGATATAAATGGCGTAACTACGGACATCGAGATAACGAGGCATCAAAGAAGGTGTAAATGCTTTTCATTATACGTTAAAATATTTATTTCGATATGTCGTGACCGTCAGAATGGCTGGACCAAACGAGATATACACTTGAGACCATGTGCACTGTTTTCTACCTATTTGCTACTATTTACTACCTTTAATGAAAGATTTGCTACCTTAACGTTAAAACATTTATCAAAGAAACCAAGTGGTCAGCCATTCTGACGTCACTTCTGAGTTATCATAGTTGTACTATTGTATTAACAGCTTCGTTAATGTAGATATTTACTACCTATTTTCTACTTTAATATATATTTTTTAGAAAATTTTAAGAAGCTTCGTTAAAAAGTTATCTATACAAGCCCATTAAAATGCCTGCACATAATTATTTATTTTCTTCTTCTCAGAATAATTGCTAATAAAGTTTTCTCAGGCTCTTAATTAGGTAACTAGTGCCTCTAAGCGTGTATCTACACTTATCAATTTCCTTGGTCATTATAAATCTCACCGTCGTAGAGGCACTTCATTTCAATGTTACGATGACATGTCAAATCTAGTAACTAAGAGTAGTAAACAAATTATGGCTCATTGCATCATTTACGGCAGAAAATATAAGTTACATAATGTTGTGATTAAAATTAACTGTATTTTATTTAAAATCAAACTACTATTTTTATATTTTGTTTTAATCATAGATATAATAAACGTAATTAAATAATTTCCAATATCTTGTTGTTTTTTCTATGCCATGAATGTAATGTGCATGCGTTTTAATGGGCATTTATTGATAACTTCTTGACGAAGTTTTTTCAAATTGTAAAAAATATATGTTAAAGTAGAAAATAGGTAATAAATATCTTATCAATTAAGAGCCTGAAAAAACTTTATTAGCAATTATTCTGAGAAGAAGAAAATAAATAATTATGTGCAGGCGTTTTAATGGGCTTGTACAGATAACTTTTTAACGAAGCTTCTTAAAATTTTGTAAAAGATGTATATTAAAGTAGAAAATAGGTAGTAAATATCTACATTAACGAAGCGGTTAATACAATAGTACAACTATGATAACTCAGAAGTGGTCAGCCAACCTGACGTCAGAATGGCTGACCACTTCGTTTTTTTGATAAATGTTTTAACGTTAAGGTAGCAAATCTTTCATTAAAGGTAGTAAATAGTAGCAAATAGGTAGAAAACAGTGCACATGGTCTCAAGTGTATATTATATATTATATATATACATATTATATATTCTAATAAATGCGATTTAACGTGTATGAAAAAGACGCGAGGCGCTAGCACATGAGTAATTTATTCATGTGGCGCTAGGCTGCCACAACCCCTCCTTTCGCGCGCTTTTTCAGCATTTCGCTGTCCGTTTCCAGCTGGTTTAATACCAGCTGTCAGTTAACATGATTGGGTGTTCATTTATTGCTTTTTTAAATTCTTGTAACTCATAAAACAAACCTCCTCTTGGGCTTTTTAATAATAAATCATTTTTAGCAAAATTTCCTCAGAATTTTTAAATGGATGAAAGCGAACTTATTCATTAAACAGATATGGTCAGCATTATATTTAGCTAAACCCTTTAGTATCATCTCAAACTGAAAGTTTGTTACAAAATATTTCTAATGAAAATAGACGAATTTTACTTTGACATGGTACTGAAATATTCTCTAACTTTCGATGATGACGTTACAAATCCTAGGTTACAAACTCTAGTAAATACTATGAACTACTCAGTTTTGTTAGGTATATAATAGGCTTTCTTTGCATTATCATTGTTTTTCGATAAAACTAGTCTATGGATAATCTAGTAAAGCAATCAGACTTTTTATTAGGAAAACCCACAGTCCACAGTACAGACAAACTTCTTTATCTGTTCTGTGGGAAAAGTTTCAGAATGCTTTCTAAAGAATTATATTATGTTGAAAATAGCTTCAAATATGCTTGATGACGTAAAACGATGTCAGTGTCTTGATATCCAGTATCCTGTTTTATATTCGGAATTTTAAAAACAATGAATCTCTCAAATTAGTCAACTACAAATTATAATCGATTTCATCTACCCAGCAATAAAAACTTAAACGTCTGATAACAAAGAGAACTTAATTTAAATTTTCCTAAATATTAATCTCACTGCTATCTTATATGCATGTCCCCATTCAATTCTTGTTGCTGGGCAGGATTGCCCGCTACTTTACTAGCTATTATGCTCACAATGGCAGAGAACAAACAGAATCCTGCGCTAACAACCGCCATAGAGTAAAGAGTTGGCCGGTGAAAGAGACACACGCCTTCGTCTGAGAAGGCGCAGGTTAAATCTGAAAAAAAAAACATTTTATTTGGCGACGTTAAAAGCATTAAATGATAATAACAGAAACAAGGAATAGAATAGGCCTGAAATTTGAACCTTGGGGCAACGGCTGTCTATTGACAGACATAATATCTGTTACAGCTTTTAATAATTTTTTTTTAAGTACACGGATCCTGCATGACAAACACCTCCTTAAAGATGCAGCAGGGGTAGATCCACTACCTGTGGGATTGATACCTGATTATGCTTTTTCTCATTTCATCATAGGCCTTTGCAAGTTCCTTCAGTTGTTAGATACTGACGATATTTTTAAAATTTTGGTTATTGATGAGGGATTCGAATAACGGTCTAATAGCGTCTATGATAAACTGCATTGAAATTATTTTCATTGAAAACTAGATATACAACGTGTTCCTTTTGATATCCCATAACTCTAGGGTATTAAACAGACCATGGTAAAGAATCAAATTGCATATGAATTATTTTTCAATTTTTTTTTTGTAAATTTTTTTAACAAACTAATTCTAAAAAGTCACGACTATTTATGTAAAACACCCTTACCTTGTTATGAATAAACTTTTTAATGAAAACGATTTACTCGTACCTACTTATCAATGAAACACCCACACACATCAATGTTTTTTAAAAGTTAAGCTCTCCCGCTACTTTACTACTGCACTTTAGTGTAAGTTTGCCAACGTCTCTCAAAACAAAGGATTCGCCATACTGGTTAATTTTTTTTAACAAATTTAACTAAAATTAATGTTAAATTCGAAAATATTGATTTTTGAACCACATGTTCTAGGGCTTTTTATATTTTTATTTTTACCTATAGAACATAACTTTAGAGTTATGGGATATCAAAAGGAACACGTTGTTTACGTTCTCCTGTGTCTAGGTAAGATGTGTACAGTATGATTATTGGTGTACCCCAAGGCTCCAACTGAGGTCCAAGTTTATTCCTTATTAATTAGGATGATGTCTCAATCATTACCTAGACTGAATATTAATATAAATGTACTTACGGCTAATAAGCATGTACAGCAGATGTCCAAACACATGTGCTAGCAATGCGACAGACCCAAGCATGACGCCGATAGCGATTGGTTTGTCTCGTCGTTCTACCGCGCGCAGAAACACCATCCCTTGCATCAACAGAGCCGCTCCTGGAAAATGAAGGCTGTTTATAAAACCAAGTTTAGCCTTGTCATATATGTCCTTAAATATGTTCCATCAGCAAGTGATATCTTCTACTAACTATGTCTCACTGACTTCCCGAGTGATCCTAGTCAAAACGCAGCCTGTCGCATGTTGCTAGATTAAATTACAAAGCCTGTCGCATGTTGCTAGATAAAATTACAAAACATAATTAATTATACTTAAAAAATAAATTGTTCATTGATACCAACCGCTCACAGCAAGTATGACGGTGAGGAAAACTTGGTACAGTGAGTAGACCAACTGGCAGGAAGGCAGTGCGCACGCGCCGCGCACCGTGTGTCCCAAGGAACACGTGCAGTTGTTGAACACCCTGTATAATCACACATTTGTTCATCAAAATTATTAATTAAACTATCACTGAGATCAGTTAAATCTGCGCTTAGTACCTACAGTCTTAATCAGCTATGGTTTTAGTTATAAAATAAATTCCAACGTTTTGGTACAGTGGGTCTAGCACGAAAAACTATCGAATTCGAATCGTTTGCGTGTTCGTATCGCCATCGAAATATTTAGTATGGTTTATAGTTTAATCCCTCGATCGTGAGTTATTCCAGACACAATTGAAATCAATTGTTATCGCGGCACCCGCGTGCCTCCTGGGAGTTGAGGGATTAAGACATTTATTTCTCTAAAAGAATTACATTCACTTGTAAGAGAAATACAAATTTACCTTAAAACTAAGTTTGCTAACAATTAAAGATTTAAATTTACCTTCTTCAATAATATTTATTAATTGCACGAAGCAGACGCACCACAAAAAAAAACAGATACTACATAATAAAATTCATATTGGCCATTTGTGGGTAAACTAAGAAAATAGCAGTTCTCATTTGCAACAACAGGGCCAATTACGTATCGTATTCCAAGTGCTATGAAAACGTAACAATCAATGATCAAACAAAATTCGGGGTATTCTATTTAAATTTTTATAGTGATACTTCATTTGATATTTTAGCAACTTAATTGCACTTATAATATCAGTATATAAACTTGAAAAATTTTGTCTCAGGCGGGACTCAAACCCGCATCTCCTCGCATGCCGGGCGGGCGCCATACCATTAGGCCACCGAGACACTGCGACTCGGCGCGAATTTTTCAAGCATATTCTTACGCTGTGAGTCAGCGTTGTTTCATCAAATAGTAGGAGTTTGCACCCTTAACACCGGAAAGAAACATCTTTGCAGATGTTTGACAGTCAGTTAAGATGAAACAGCTATTTATATACTTTATTTGATATTTTAGCAACTTAATTGCACTTATAATATCTGTCCACGCGCGGGGCGCGGGGGCCACCGGCGGAGGAACGAACGAAACGGCGAGCGGGAACGAACACCGAGTGAGGCGAATTCGGACGGTTTAAGGACAGAGCACTTGTTCACCGAGCGGCGCGCACGACACTCGCGTTACATCCAATCAATATTCTTTCGATGTACTTTACATATACAATTAAACCTATATTATACAGTCCACTCGTTTCACAATTCGTCTACAAGCTACGAGCTCACCCATGCTCAATCATTGGTCCATCTACCGTGAAAGAAGCACAGAAGCAAATTAAAAGTCATCGTGTCATCCAGTTGGACTTTGGACTCGACGTGTCGACCGCTAGTTGCAAGTCATCGTATCGTACTCATCAAGGACGGGCAAGGACATCCGTGAGTTCGTTCCAATTATTTCCTTTTCCCATCCAGTAGTCTTCTTAGATCTTACAAATCAGTTTTTCAAAGTATTCATTTTCCATTTCCACTATCCACACCATCGCATTTTTCGCTTCAATTTTGAACAGATAGTTGTAATAATTCGCCATTTCTGCATATACATTCATTTCAAATTAATTAGAAAAGTATTCTTATAATAAAGTAATTGTATGCCTATTCATCTTTCCATGCATTGCTTACGTAATCGCTAGTTCAACGAACCGTCTTGCATTGCCTATACCTACGCACTCGAGTCGACCCTTTTTTTGCTAAGGCTACGGTTCATAGTTATCAATCAGCTGTGTAGGTAGGCATTCATCATAACATCTCATTAAAATTTTATTACTTTATTGCAGTCAATATCTTTTGTGCACTTTTGCTGACTTTTACACCTGTTTCTTTTAAAAATTACATACACAAATAGTACATAAACTTGAAAATTTTTTTTTTATAGTGATATTAATTTTGATTTAGTATGAAAACTTGAACAGCGCTCGCGCGGTCAAAACGAGACTACGAAACAAAGCACGAACTTTGTGTCGTTTGCTTTCGATACGCAAACGATTCGAAGTCGATAGTTTTTTGTGATAGACCTACAGACAACAGCTGCACGTCAACTTACCACAAGACGTCAAATTTTCTCAAAATTGATTTTTGGATTTGGATTGACGACCATTTGGATCAGAGGTAGTAAACGCTGCTTCTGAGCCATGGGTCGCAGGTTCGATCGCCGCACAGTACAAATATTTGTGTGCATGAACATGTCTGTTTGTACTGGTCTGGGTGTTTTCTATGTAAGTATGTATTTACGAAAAAAAAGTATATTTTATTGTTTTATTTTTTTATTTGATTTAGTTCAGTGAACAATATACATTGTGTTTAAATCGTAAACTTAATTATAATATATAGGCAAATTAAAACATCTAAAAATCATCTATAGCACAAGCACTTTTCCAATAGTAGTTTTTTTAATTTAGTTTTAAATATGTTAAACCTAGTCTCAATTTTTAATTCTTCCGGCAGTTTGATGAAAAGAGTTATGGCTCGATTATGTGGACAATGTTGCACAATTTCAAGGTTAGGCGTGATATTTCTCTTCAGGTTCTTTTTCCGCGTACTGAGTCTTATATGCATTTCAGCTTCCGTCTCATATTTATGTTGTTATTTTGAAACAAATAGAGGCCAGGGACTGTCAAGTCAATATTTAAAGTAAGTTTATCGGTTGTCTAGTACCTACCCCATACGTCAGGGTACTTAATAGTAGCTTAATTTGGGACTAGATGGCTCTGTGTGGCCCAGTGAAGCATGTCTTAAATATTATTATTATTATTATGTTGGTCTGTTTCCGATCACGGGACTACGGAGTCCCGGACATTTGGAAGGCGTAAGGGGCCGAAGCCAACTCGCAGAGGCCCGTTAGACAACATTTATCTAAATGATGTAATGTGACACTAACCGACGATTATCCCTGTGCGCACTATGCAAGTACACCCAAGGATTAACCCCCGGTTAGTGCAGGACTATTGCAGAAAATGGATAGAAAGGATACTGGGCTATGGGTTTGGGTGCTAGTGGACTGGGTAACTGGGACTATGGAAGGACTTATTATTTATTTTTACCTGTTGGACTTAAAGTTGAAAATCAATACAATGATCTTTAACTTTTTGCGTAGGTTGACCTGCCGTTGTCTGTACATTATATTGAGTCCCATTAACATGAACCACTTTATTTTTTTAAGTGTCCGATCGGTATTGACAAACAGTCTGATAGGGTTATAGCTCAAAGTGGGTCCGATTTATTTTAATAATAAAAATTACGCCCCAAGCTGCTAAAAGAAAAAAATGGTGAAAGAAAAACTAAAACATTTAATTTTATTGCTGATGAGTTCTGAATAAGTTAGCGCTGTCCATCGTCGACATCGTCGTAAGTTGCGGGTATGGGCTATTAAATAGGTACTTTTCTTTGCTAAAAACTGTTAGATGTACCTACCTTATTAAAAGTTTTCGAATGATTTTTCCTCAGGAAAGTAACTTAATTAATTTAAGAATCAATTAAATTTTAATCTTGGAACTTAGGAGAATTGAAATCCAATATACTCACAGGAAGCTGTTCAAATCTTCGTACTGCGAACACCCAGCTTGACACGGCGAGAAGTACGTGGTGGACGTATCTAACGCGCATACCGGAGCGAAGCCATATCTCTCGGAGTCACAACTAAAAGTTAAAGAAACTAAAAATTAAGCCACCAACATCACGGTTGAAAGTGGATGGGTGACCATTTCGGTAAGTTGTGCTTCGGAAGGCACATTACCGTTGGACCCGGCTTATGTTGATGGATGAAAGTCGTAGGGAAAAGTCACGTCAGAGTCCTACAGGCGGCTTGGAAAACTGACAGCTGATCATCCTCGAAAGATAATAACACGATAAGAGGAAGCTACATGGCACTCCAAGTGGTGGTGTTAATGGTTGAAAAAAATTATTCGTTTAAATTTAATGGTTGAATAAAAATATCGATATTTTTAATGGTTAAAAATATCAGTTGATATTTTTACCTGTACTTGAATATGGTTGAAAATATCAGTTGATATTTTTCTGCAGATACATTATTATGATATTTTTATACGTAGATGAATATGGTTGAAAATATTTATGTTTATGCGGATACATTTTATTTTGATATTTATCACAGTAGTATTACGCGTTTATTTTTATAGGTTTACTTAATGAACTTGAACATCAAATATCATCAATCATCGTCATCATCATCATGATCATCATTATCATCACCATTATCATCATCATCACAATGATCATTATCGTCATCATCACAATGATCATCACCGTCATCATCACAATGATCATCATCGTAATCATCACAATGTTTATCATCATCATCATCACAATTATCATCATCATGATCACTATCATCATCATCACAATGATCGTCATCATCATCATCATCATAATGTTAATCATCATCTCCATAATGTTCATCATCATCATCATCATAACGTTAATTGTGATTATGATGATGAACATTATGGTGATGATGATGATAGTGATCATGATGATGATGATAGTGATCATGATGATGATAATTGTGATGATGATGATGAACATTGTGATGATGATGATGATGATGATGATTCAATGAACTTGAACAATGCATAGGAGCCTAAAGTTCAATACGCCGAGTAACATCATTCTTCCTTATGCTAATGGAATAGAGTTCTATTTTATTGCAACTGTAACTACTTGTATTACACATTTATTACACTTTGTCTCAATCACGCGCCACTCGTGTCCTAAATAATGCATTCAAATTTAGGCTCTAATCCGTTTACTTAATGCTTAAGTTAACTTACTCAATAGAAGAATAAATTTATTAGAAAGATTGGATATGATATTTTTATTCTTTGCGGACTAACGTTATAAATATTCATTAGGTAATTTTATCAATCGGTTAGATTTATCTAAACGAATAAAACTTTTAGTTGCGTTTAATTATCAATGGCTCGAATGAATATTTTTATTCGATAAGGTTAACAATATTTATTGAATAAATGTGCAATATTTTTTTATTAGTTAAATTTAACTGATAATAGATCTCGTATATTCACCATCTTTACCTCCATGCCTCGGGATATAATTTAGACACATTTTTTTTTTTTTGTAACAACTCTGTTATATTTGTGCAAGTAAAGATATTAGTTCCTTCATGTTTACGCCCCGTTTGGCCTAGTGGTTGAAGTACCGGGCCCAGATCTCGCGAGGTCCAGGGTTCGATCCCCGGGTCGGGCAACAAGAGTTTTAAATTTTTAAACATTGCTCGGGTTTGTGATCACCAACCAGCGTTTGGCAAGTATGCCTGTACCCATCATTGCTGTGGTAACTTCAATCCAATGATGGAGGCATTTGCCCCGCAGTGGGATGATTACAGGCTGTTACTTTACTTTGCTTATTCCTAAGAAGCAAAAGGCTGCTTTGGTGTGTTTTGCTTCTAAAGAGGGTTGGTTTCTCTTGTTGTATAGCTTATGGTTAACACTCACTCGCAATTATTATTGCACACTGGCGCCACAAACTCTCCAGTCTCCATGCCCGCCACGTCACCTGTGTCGCAGGAGATGACAGCAATCACAGCGAAGAAGATGGCGACAAAGATGGCGACGATCCCGCCGACGCGCGATGCGGTGTTTGCCTTCACACCGTCACTCCGTCGCACTGAGAAGCGAACGCGGAAGATCTGGTGAGAAAGAGTACGTTCATTATTTTGCTGCCTTGGTTCCTCTAGAGTACTGGTTTAGTTCTGGACCACAATTTCGGCTTTGGTAAGCCTACTGACTACCTCCTTGGTGGACTGAAACACCAGTTTTAAAGGTGTTGCCAGGTCCAAGGTGGTCTGATCCCAAAACAGATCAATGTAGAAAACACTGGCCTGTATTGCACCGAGTCTGGGTGTTCGTGGCACCTTCGATGTTTCAGTTTTCTACTGAACCAAGTAGGTACTTTAATGGCTATTTCATTTGATATGTGAGGCTGTTAACATTTTTTTTACTTAATTTATTTACTACTTAAAACACACCCTGATACAAACTCTAAATGTCGAACGATACGGACTTGAAGGCAACAATTACGAGTAATGGGCCTTAGCTAAACTTCTTTAGCAAAAAATAAAACCGGCTTAGTAGATACACGCTACGCTTGATTTTGTTGCTCCATAGATAGGTACAGGTTCACAAATTTATATTTAGTTTACCTACTGCCTATTGTACCTACGTAACTAGCAGATTTTAAATAAAACTTGTTTAAGAAATATCTATATTTAAACTTGAAAAATTATGGCTCAGGCGGGACTCGAACCCGCATCTCCTCGCATGCCGTAATAATTTTTCAAGTTAAATATTGATATTATAATTGAAATTTAAATTGCTTAAATATCATATAAAAAAGTATTGTTTAAGAAACTATTCAGTTTTTTGTAGACTACGGAACCCGAAGTTCCGTCCCGAAGAACCTTGAAGTTGGTTCAAGCAACGTTCTTGTTGCAACTTGACCAAATCACATAAAAGTCAGTCTATAAAAGTTTTAGTATGTTTTAGACATGTAACATTTGAAGATACGTACCATGACGAAGAATATAATGACGAGCGGCCTGAAGATGCTGCCGACCAGCCTCGGGCTGCGCAGATCCTCACGCTCGGCCTCGATGTGGTAGCGCGCCTAAAATCGTATCAGAGACCGATAAGTGTTTTTCTTTTTTGTTGGAAGAATTTGCAAAAGTTAAAGGTAGCCAAATACTAGGTACCTACCTAATACCTGATAACAAGTGCACTATAATTTTAACCAAGGTTTTGGGTTCCTAGGTCCGAGTAGGGCCAAGAAAAGTAAAGAATTTTCGAGATTGCCCGGGTTTGTGATCACCCTCACTTAGCAATACTGGTGATTATGCCTATACCTATAATTACTGTGATAACTTGAATTCAATGATGGAGGCCTTTGCACTGCGGTTCCGCAGTGGGACGATTTTAGGTGGAATTTTGTGGACAATACAATGCTTTATTAGTGACGAAAATTTTATTTCTATTGTGTTTGGATAACTCTGGAGCACTGTCCAACAAAGTAATATTAAGATAAAACGGTTGTCCAAATTAACAACTTTAACGCAAGGAAGTTTTCAAACAGTTTCAATTAGAAGAAGCCGTTAAATTTACCTTAATAAAATCTCGGTCGTAGTAAACAAAGCTAAACAATCCGGCGTTTATGAAGCCAAGTGCACCGATTTGGAGAACCAGATATTTGTTGCACAGTATTCTGCCGAGGGAAGAGAAGAAACCTAGAAACAAAGAGTATAGTTGCTGAAGTTTAAAGTGCCGTCCATTTTCGTCCTTTATGTTGACGTATGCATTCAACCATTAGGCTAAACAGAAAAGTTTTGTAGGCGGTGTGTGACAGACAAAAACTAAAAGGAATCAAAGTAGCAATGATATTGAAATATTATAATGATGGATGAATGAATGAATGAATAAACACTTTATTGCACAAAATACAAGAACATAAAATAATAAAAACAAGATATTAATATAGGTACAATAAGGCATCCTTATCGCTAAAAAGCGATTTCTTCCAGACAACCTTTTGGGTATAGGAAATCTTATATTAGCGTAGAAGGGGTAAATTAAGGGACTAAAAACATAGGTGCTACAAACTATACATAGTACCTATGTACATATAATAGGCCATATAAACTAAACTTATGAATATACTGATTTAAACTTTCATGGTCACTATCACTAGAGTTATTTAATTCGGGGTTTATACCATGTACCTTATTTATTATGAGTTTCCGATACTTAGTCTAGTAAACTTATGAAGCCTGCAGTGGGATGATATGACTGATTATGATGATGACTATTTAATCAGTCATTATCATATTCAGCAAATGTGCAGATTTCTATTATTAAATCCATAAGTAATAAGTATTGTTGTTTTTTTGCAAAAAATTAATGAAAAATCCTAAAAACTTACCGTCACCATCTTTCTCCTCAACTATCTCGTTCTTATACATTTTCTTTGGGAAGAGACTGAAGAGGAAAGCGAACATCAGTGTGAGCATAGCAAGGGACAGATGCGCCTCCCACCAGTCCTCTCTAACGGCACTCCCGCGCAGCCAGTTCTGGCCGCTGAGGCCCAAGGACAGTCGTATAGAGATTAAAATACCTGGAAAGACATAATAAAAAACTAATATCAGACTTAAACAACACGAACATAACTACACGGACCTACTTTAGAAGTAGGTCAAACCTTAGACAATATTCAACCCAAATCAGCAGCATCCTTGCAGACAAAGATACTCGAAAGAGTTAAAGGGCCGTCCACAAATTACTTACTTACTTTTGGTGACATTGGGCAAAATGGGGATTTTCATAGAAATGCGTGACAAGGGGGGAGGTATTTTCATAGAAAGTTTCAAAATCTTAAAATCCTGTGACGTAATTAATGGATGACCCCTAACTAGGACATTCAAGTAGGGATACAGATGTAGGTTTGTCAGTATCCTGCCTATATCCATCCAGATTTAGTACGATGGTACTAATATTGCGTTCGCTATTTGTTTCCGAAAAGGACTAAATGCCTTTATACATTTATGGTACCATGGTACATATAATGTTCAGTAATATTTCCAGGTCTAAACCCACAGAAGAATATACTCGTAGTAAAACAGAGTAAAGGTCCTATAACAGATTATAGAACTCACCGTAGAAGTATGGTCCGTTCTCCGGCTCATGATCATCCAGATACGTGAGTCCGTGTGCCCAGATGCTGACCTTCGTCACGACGCATATCACCGCCGTGATGATGAGGAACACTGTCCGAGGTATCACGAGAGGATCAGGTTCATCGGACCGGGAGAGTGCTGAGATATGTGCTCCTCCACAAAGATCTGAAAAAGAAATATTTTGATAAAACTTGCTTCTCTGCTATCTCTTAGGAGGTACCAAATTGTTAAAGGACTTCCATTTCGTACGTACGTACAGGTGGTGGTGGTGTGTGCAAACCGGCTTTTCAAGGTGTGGCCTGCTCCGAGATCCTGGGTTTGATTCCCAGACGGGTTAGTGAATAAAAAAATATTCTTCCAAAGTCACGGAAACGGTTTTTGTAACAAACTTTGTTGTCTCTGATTTCCATGAAAGTAGCATTTGTTTTACTACTAAAAAGTTACTACTAAATAGTTACATACTTTGGAGTCCGCCGAACAAGGTATGTGATGCTGTCCACATAATTCTTTGTAATATTTTAAAACACAAAGTATTTAAAAGGAAGAAGACGCAAGCTTACCAACTGAGGGCGGGTTAGGTCTCGCAAATGGGAAAGCCAGGACGATCAGGCCTGATATAGCAGCGGCCGCTAACCACCCCGATAGCACGAAGTTTCTCTTCCCCCGCCCCCACCAGGCTATGAATGCCCCTAGGAGAAATTCTGCTCCAGCTGCACCCATAAGCACCCAGTCTGGAAAGATTTATAAAGGTTGTTGTTAAAATGAAGAGGTCAATGTTAGGACCTGATATATCTTAATCAACTTCTTAGTCAAATAAATAAAGAGAAGAATTAAGAAGGAAAATAAGTCGGTTATGTCGCTCGTGAAGCGGATTTTTTTCAATTAAATAAAATGTGAACGAATTTTGTTTATCAACTAGTTCTTTCAAAGAATACGCACCTACCTTCGATCAAGGGCGCGGTGTACCCAGTATTGGCGTCTCGGTTCAGCAGCAGGTACACGTTGTGCTCCAACAGGATCACTATCAGCAGCGCCCCCTGCAGGAACAGGTCGAACCGAGGGATCGTCAGCACGTACGTCCGGAGGAACTGCCATGGCTTGTAGAGAACTGAAACATTTGCATGTTTTAATGTTCTTTAAGCAAATAAATTGCTAGTATATTAAAAATACAATGCCTTAACCCTTCGAGCGTGGGCAGTGCCGTAAATAGCCTTTTTTGCGCCCTGTGCTAGCTTCTATAACAGCGCGCTTGTTTTTTAGATAGTAAAGGTATCCTGGTACGCTAGAGCAATGCTATGTATACTACTTTATTTCAGGGTGATAAAATAAAACACAATTGGCAGAGCAATGACTAATATTATGGAAGAAAAATCTATGTTTTTAAAAAACAAGAACTTATATGGGCGAATAAGCTATGTATTTTATAAATAAATAAATAAATATTTAGGACATGCCTCACTAGGCCACACAGAGTCATCTAGTCCCAAATTAAGCTACTATTAAGTACCCTGTCGTATGGGGTACTAGACAACCGATAAACTTACTTATATACTTTTTTTTTTTTGTAAATACATACTTATAATATATAGAAAACACCCAGACCAGTACAAACAGACATGTTCATGCACACAAATGTTTGTACTATGCGGGGATCGAACCCGCGACCCATGGCTCAGAAGCAGCGTTTACTACCGCTGATCCAAATGGTCGTCAAAATCGTATTTAATTAAGTGGACCCTTTGCCTAGTACACCACCACTCTGTCTTACTCACTAAAACCTAATCGCAAGTTCACTAGTACAAATGCGTTGCGCACCCTGATGCTTTTAATTTCTGTTCCACTTTGGTCATCATACTTGTAGAATAAAATAACATCCTGCAAAGTAGAGTTTTGAATAGGGAAGGTAGCACACTTATTAGTATGCTTATTTGTTAATAAATACACAAGGAGCGTAGCGGGAACTTATCAGGAGCAAACCGAAAAAAATAATAGTCCTGCCTGGTCTGGCTATTCTTGTGTCCCCCAGAGTCTACGCTCTGTGCCTGGGCACCAGTGGCACCGCCATATTTACGGCTCTGAGCGTGAGTTAGACTCAGACACAATCAAAAATCAATTTTTATTGCGACTGCCGGGTGTCGTGCGGGGTTCGAAGCTTTGAGTATGTAGTCCTTTCTCATTCTAATATCAATCTAAACATCAGGGTTTAGGTGCCACTTGTTTATTTTAAACTGGGTATTTGGTCAATTGAAATGAAAGATAAATTTTTATATTTAACTCGCATTTAGATGTTTCGATCACTTTACAACGTTAATGTTCACGGGTGGATTATGATTATGATGATTATGAATAAATTAAAGAAGGAAGACCTTTATCTGTTAAATCCGAAAATAATCTTATATCTCAATGTAATTTCACGTCAATTCAAAAAAGGTAGGTTACCTACTGTTAAATAGTTACCTAATTGAATATTTCAGGATTCATTAGATTAAGGACTGTTTTTATTACAAACTTCGAGTTCGACTCATGAAACTACAAATTTTGAGTTTCAGGAAAAGAAAGCTGCAGCATATTAGCTCATGTGACTTAGATTTAAAAACAACAGGGGTAAATTAATCGCTGATAACTTGTTACGTGAAAATTAAAAATAAGTCATAAATACTAATTAGATAATCGTATTATATGGTGATTAATGTATGTATTTATCAAATTATCGTAATTCCGCATAATTATCGTTTGAAATTTCAATTATTAAGAAGTCAGGTTGTAACTTCGGAATGTTTTACTGTAGATCGTAATTAAAAAGGTATTATTGATATCATTTTGGTATAGTAAGCGTTAGCACATGAGGGCAATTAAAATCTAGTGTCAGAATAAACCCATTTCCAATCCCCATGTTTGGAAATGGGATTATTCTGACACTAGAGTGCTGATATATAGTACCTAAATAAATAAATCATTTGTACCAAGATTTCTTAGGCGTGCGAGGAGATGCGGGTTCGAGTCCTGCCTGAGACATATTTTTTTAAGTTTAAATACTGATAAGATTACCTACTTAGTTCCATATCTTAACATTCCATTAAATAAAATAGTACCTACTAGCACCCGTACCGGCTCGCGCGGGTGGACCCGTTAAGTTTTAGTAAGGATTCCTAATCTTTTCTAGCTTATTGCTAGAATTACTAGATATAGCCTATATCATTTAGGGTGAATGTAACTTTCCAATGGTGAAAGAATTTTTGAAATCGGCACAGTAGATTTTGAGTTTATTACGTTTATAATAACAGCCAGTCCCTTTCCTAGTGCAAGTCGGCCGTGGTTGGTGGGATTCCCGCTCGGGCCAATTTAGGAGTTGATTTTTTCTGAATAGCTGTAGGTCTGAAAGTGATGGGTGATTGTCGTGCTTTCGAAGGCAGGTGAAGCTGTTGGTCCAGGATTTTGTCGCAAGATGGCGGCCGTAAAAACAAGTCACGTCAGAGGCCTGATAGTCGCATTGAAACCATTTATTAAGACGCTGACATGAGCCAAATTGAGCTCAATGAAGATTGTTTTGCTTTAAGCCTATGGCTCGTATTGTTGCCAAATTCTATGTAGTTGTAATTGATCATATTTTCAACCAGGTGGCTGTTTCCAAAACACGATTCTAAAAACTTTTCTCGATAGAAAAAAATCTCAAAGTAGCCTCTGAAAATACATAAATTACCATTTTCCTTAGCAGTCCGTATAACAATGATAATAAAATTTTACCTATATTGTATATTACATGTTGCTTAAGCAAATGGCTGATTTAGATTTTTAATAAAATGGCAATTTTAAATTGCACAACGAATTTTGTTGTTTGGCACTTAGGCCCTTCTATTCCATGCGCTTTTTCTCTGTCACTCCTACGAGAATCGACAGTGATGGCGGTGGCGCGTTCCAAAGAAATTCAAAGACGAATAAATTTGTGGGCGTGTTCATTGCTCAAGGTCATCGGCTGCAGTCAGCGTCTTAAGCAATCAAATTGCTATTGATCCGGAGCATTCCGCATAGTATAGGAAAGAAAATTTTCGTTATATTTTAAACGTAACACATGATAAACAAATTTGTAATATCTTTTATGATTAAAACTGATATTTTTATTAATTTGAATTCATTGTTTCCTTTGAGAAATTCAATAAAAAATAATTCGTTCTGAAACATATTACTTATTTGTAGGTTAAGATGTACGACGGGATCCGTTTCGAAAAGTACTATATTGATATCGTGTATCCACGGATACCGGTATTGAAGGATACAACTTGCCGAGATACGTGGCCAATTCGATCTGATCCCGGGATCGGTGGAGACAAACCCATTTAAATAGGCAAATATACTCATCAGTTAAAGTAAAACGTAAGTACAAACTTACATTAGCAAAAAAAAACACATCCCGCGATTCGATCAAACAACAAGCTAAAAAAAACAAATTGTCATGCAAAAACAACTCTGCTAAAAACACATTGTCATGCAAGCATGGTGTTGTGTCCCGTCGCTATGTATGACTATTATTTTACTTGCCTTAAAAATACAATGTGAAAGTAATTACCTGGTATTTGTTTTATAAACCCCATAGCACAATCATTAACACTTTCACTGCTTTTAACTATTCCACAATTCTATAAAAAACTATTGCTAAGTTAGTTTTTGACAGAACAGAAACAAATAGATGGTTTTGTTACTCTTTAAATATGATTGTAGAGTTGACTGTCCCTTACGAAGTATACTCTCACACTCGCAAATCGTTATCAAAGTTTATTTATCTCTTATCAACGCATTTCCATTGCTCGTACCTATTTGTTCAACTTGAGTTCTTATCAGTACACTGTCATGGTTTAAATTCGATAAATTGGTTTGGGGTCGCGTCTTTTGTATCAGTCATTTGTTGAAATGAAAGTTGCAGTGGATTTTTGTTTGTTTTGCTTTGAATTAAACTATCAGTAAAATAAGTTTTATTTCTGCAAATAGGCCCCAGATGGCGCTTTAACACGTTCCAATATTGAGACCTAACATTACCTACAAATCGACTTGCTGGAGAAAATTGATGAAAAATAATTCCTTAAAAAAAAAACTCCTTTAAAAAAAGTTTAGAAACATGTTTCACCTTAATCGATTGTTAAATAATAATAATAAAACATATAGTGATTTTTAAAAATGAATTCTAAAAAGTGTTCATAAGAATATAAAAAAATAAAACCAACATATATGTATGAATTATAATATATTAATACACTTTTATCACGACCGTGAGTTACAAAATGTTTGTAATTAATTTTTACTTCTATTTATAAAGAAAAGCATACTTCCACATTTTCTTAGCATAGATCTTTGATCGAAGATTTCATATGAGTGCTTAAACAACTAACAATCATAAAAAGTAATAAAAAACAAGTTCACACGGATATCTCATTGGGTTGATTACAATCCTATATAGAAACATTACCTACCTACATTATTACAAACGTGATTTTTCACTCAGTAAATAAAGTAATGTTAAAAAAAAAGTATAACACATATTTTTATTCATATTACGAGTATAAACTTAGTATGTCTTAAAACTAAGTGTTAAAGCCACGATATTATGTGTCAGCAAACATTAACTTAAAAACAAAAAGATGAGATTGTCAAAATAAAAGAATAAATAACGCCATCCTTGAGAAATCTTAATAACATTGTCATAAAAAGCAATTGTACAAATATAACATAACTTGAGCAGATCATCATACAGTCTTTGTGGGTCACAATGACCGTGCGAATTTGTCACTATAATTGCGTAAAGGGCATAAGGGATGTACTTCTTCGTTTGTCTTATTGACAGGCGTAACTGTTCTGTCAGTTTTCCTACAGTTTTTGGCGTAACCGACAACTACGGCGTAAGTAGTTTTAGACGTTAATTTACTAAAGCATTTAAACAGTGTAGAGAGCATGCGACTTCGAAAAGGATTAAACTGGTGAATAGTGATCAGGTATATGTAATTGTTATATGACAACAACATACCTACGGATACCTTGCAATAATTTTAAAATTTAAAAATCTGCAATAAAAAATATTTTGTACGAACTAGAAGTTTGACCCGTTTAACACTTTTGATCTGTCTAGTTAGGGCATTGTTATCTTTTACCATTTTATAAAACACTTTAATAATTTTGTAATTCCTATTCATTTATTGCTAATTTTGCGTACAAAGATTTTTTAAATTTAATAAATAGGCATAAGTATTTAAGTCACCGCTATACCTAAACTGCTTGCCTTAACTTCACTTTATGTCAGTTAAGTGGAAGGTTAAAAGGAAAAGCTAAGCTTCACATTTCGACGCCTTATGCGTGTAAGTTGTCTAAATTTCCAGTGTAACATACAACTGTAATTATAGTTAAATAATTTTAATTCTTATTGAGTTTTTGGAATCCATTTTTGCTTCCTATTATTAAAAGGTTCAAGTTATAGATGATTGGCTTAATCATTGTATGGGTATTAAATTCATTTTGATTTCATAAATCCAGTTTTATACAATTTGTTAACTGGATAAACATCACAATAACCTACATCACAAGTCTTAATCAAAGTACAGTATGTCACGACCAAACGAGGTCATTTTGACCTCAAGCGCCAATGATCGTCTGCTCGAGCCAGGGGACGAAGTGTGTGACCCTAGTGTAGACTCCAGGGAAGCCCGCTTCAGCGCACTTCCTCCCGAAGGAGACCACACCGATCTGGTAGAAGTGGATGGAGTAGTCTTGCGTGTTCCACTGGAAAATAAAGCTTTTGTCAGACTATCTAACGCCCCGTTGGTCTAGTGGTTTAAATACCGGGCCAAGATCTCGGGGTCCCGGGTTCGATCCCCGAGTCGGGCAACAAAAAGTTTCGAATTTTCGAACATAAACCGAGTTTGTGATCACCAACCCGCATTTGGCAAGCGTGGTAATTATGCCAGCACCCATCACCGCTGTGGTAACTTAAATTCGATGATGGAGGCCTTTTCCCTGCAGTGGGATGATTATAGGCTGTAATAGACTATCTACAGTTTAGTTTTGTCTGGCACTGAGCTGATTTTCTCCCAGGGATCTGGGTGATGATCTAAGGGTAGCAGCAGGCTTATGTCCAGTGATAGAAGTCATCTGGCTGAGAGAGTATTGATTTCTACGAGGCATTATTAATATGCATATATACACAACGAACGAGGCCACTGAAGGAATACACATGAAGACGGTCATCAGAATCTTTTTTCAGTGGTGATAGTAACAAGTCCACTTTTAGGTGAGGCGTATGCCCAGCTGTGGACTGATATGGCCTGATGGTGATGAAGATCATCAATAGATAGCTCAAATAAAGGTTATACCTACCTACATTCTAAGAAAGAATTTAAAGTCTCAAATCGATTGAAACATGAGGTATGGCGCCGATATATAAACAGCACCATTTTTATCTTCCTATGAGGATCGTGCGGCCTTCTTAAAGTAGACGGGCAGCAGCGTCTTTCTCGACCATTAGCCAAACAGCGATCATTAAACCGCTTGACATGCGTGCTGATTATAGCAAATTCCTCCTTTCTCCCTCCCTTTCTCGCCGAAAATCTCTCCAATTTTCAGCGACCTCTGTGGTGCCTACTCCGGGGTCTTGTGTTCGCTCCTCTGATGCGTCAATGTAGAAAAGAAGTTTTTTAATAGTTTTATGAGTCTGGCTGTTTTTGGTGCCATCGTGTCTGATTCTTACAAAACAATTTTAAAATAGTTACTTATATTCGGGATCAAAACAATTTTACATGTGATGTTGTCCACATTTATTCATAAGCACTCGTATTTTGGAAATCAGTAACAACAACGAATGTACCAAAAACACCCAGACCCGAGGAGATGATGAAAAAAACTTTTTTTCTTAACTCGTCCGGGACCTCGGAGCAGGTGACACCTTGAAACCGGTGAGTACGCCACTCCACCATGGAGGTCGTCGAAACTTTACTTTAAATGAAATATTACTTACAATGGGCTGCATCAGGGGCCCCCCGCTGTCCCCCTGGCAGGCGTCCTTGCCCCCCTTCTTGTACCCCGCGCACAGGACCCTCTCGTCGATGTGCTGGTTCTTGTAGTTCACGTAAGCTTGGGCGCAGAAGTCGTTGCTGACTACTGGAAGCTGCAGCGCTTGTAAATGAGATGCTGATGGACCGCCTGGAGGAAATGGAATTTCATAATGCAACTTGATTTGGCAGTAACTATCATGGTGTATTATAAGCATAAAACAGCTGGTTTCATAGTGTTAAATAAAAAGTAATGGATTATAAATCATCGCTATGCAGGGCAAAGGCCTCTATAATGGCCATTGAATTAAGGTTCCCACAGCAATGATGGGTACAGGCATAATAACCAGTTTGCCATTGCGGGTTGGTGATCACAAACCTGAGCAATGTTCGAAAGTCGAACACTTATTGCCCGATCCGGGGATCGAACCTGGACTCCGAGATCTTAGCTCGGTATTTAGACCATTAGATCAACCACAGAACATTAAACACGAGCTAGGTTTTAGGGTTCCGTAGTCGAATGGCAAAAAACGGAACCCTTATAGTTTCGTCAAGTCTGTCTGTCTGTCTGTTCGTCCGTATGCCACAGTCACTTTGTTCTGAAAGTATTAGCATTACACAGTTGAAGTTTGGTAGGTAGGTGTATTCTGTTGACCGCTTTACGATTCCCATACAAAAAAAAAAAGATATTTAAGGGGAGCTTCCCATACATGGAAGTAAAACAAAAATTTTTTTTATTCAAACTTATGCGTATAGGGTTTCTATGGATAGGTCTTTTAAAATGACATAGAGGTTCCTAAAACCATTTTTTCCAAAATTCTAACATTTGGAAGATAGACGCTTCCAAAGTGATAAAATGGGTGGCCTAACTTTTGAACTAAGCAACTGAAAATTTTGAAAAAAATACGAATTGTAGATCTTAACAAATACTTTCAACGAAATTGGTTTGAACAACATCAAACGGGCAGTTTTTAGAAATAGCACATTTTTATACTTCATACAAACACTATGAAAAAGTTATGTTTGCAGTCCATTAAATATTGTGGTATTTTGGCTAAGTGGAAGTAAGTGGACTCCTAATTCAGTTAAAGTTGGTACGGAACCCTCAGTGCGCGAGTCCAACTCGCACTTGGCCGGTTTTTTATGTTCTGTGAGACCAACGGTGAGTTACAAGCGAATTCTTTACGACGTCGTGCGACCAATAGGGTCTCTCGACGTCAAAAGGAACCAATCACAGCGCTCACTTACTTTCATGTTTGGGCAGAAGTATAAGCATTTGCTCATAACCTCTGTGGCGCTCCTTTTTTCCATGTTCTCTGTAAACCTTTATGTATGTACTAGCCGATGCCCGCGACTTCGTCCGCGTCAATTTCTAATATTATGATCGCTACTATTTTTGCATCATTTTTCACTCAGTTGATTTTATATAGCCTAAAGCCTTCCTCAATAAATGAACTATCCAACACAAAAACAATTTTTCCAATCGAACCAGTACTTCCTGAGATTAGCGCGTTCAAACAAACAAAACTCTTCAGCTTTATAATATTAGTATAGATGATAGTTTAACTTTAAAAATAATACTAACGAAATTCAGTGTCTCCCCATCCAGCTATAATAGGTGTGTAGTCTTCGAAGCTTCTTGCTCTGAGCTCGCTGTCCTTAGGAATGCAAATGGGCTTGATTAAATCTGAAAATAAAATAAGAACTGATATAAACAAAAAGTGGACAACATCACATAAATTGCTCTGAACCCAATGTAACTACTTTATATGATATTTTAGCAAATTATGTCCCAGGCGGGACTCGAACCCGCATCTCCATGCATACCGGGCGCGGCGCTTCACCAATTTAGCCAACGAGACACTACGTCAAAGCGTTAATTTTCCACAACGATTGGTCCCTAAAATAATACGTACCTAAATTTTTTTTATCTTTAACTAGCTGACCCGGCAAACGTTGTTTTGCCATAAAAATGATTGAATTATTAAAATGGCTATTAAAAAATAGGGGTTCTTAATAAAAGGGTAAAAATTTAGGGTTGTATTTATTTTTTAATGCCACATTATAGAAAATTAAAAACATTTTTTTTTCCAAAAATTAAAAAAAAAATGGTTGTTTGTAAAGTAGATTTACGATCGAGATGTTTACGTGATAACGAGAAAATCTCCATTCGTTTGTATGCCGCTAGAGTGAGAGAGACGGAAGATCGGTTCACTCACTCGAACGCTATGCCAGCCTCCGCTCGTGAGGATTCCGCGTGACAAGTTTCACGGAATGACTGGCAGCGCTCGAGATGAGACGGGAGATCGGTCCGTCTCTCTCTCGTTATACCTGCGATCGCGCTCGTGAGGTTTTGGTGTGACACAAGTTTCTGAACATGTCACCCGACTAAAACGATTTTAAAGACGTTATCACGTCAAAAAGTTAATCGTGAACAACCCTTATCACTTAGGGTTATGAAAAATAGATAGTAGCCGATTCTCAGACCTACTGAATACGCATATAAAATTTGGTAAAAATCAGTAAAGCCGCTTCGGAGGAGTAAGGTAACTAACATTATGACACGAGAATTTTATAAATATACTAGCTGACCCGGCAAGCGTTGTTTTGCCATAAAAATTATTAAAATTACTAAAATGGCTAACAAAAAATAGGGGATGGTGGTAAAAGGGTAAAAATTTAGGGTTGTATATATTTTATAAAATTTTAATATATTACTACCCTACCCCTACACTACCCCTACCCTACCCCTACCCTACCCTACCCCTACCCTACCCCTACCCTACCCCTACCCTACCCCTACCCTACCCCTACCCTACCCCTACCCTACCCCTACCCTACCCCTACCCTACCCCTACCCTACCTAGGGGTAGGGTAGGCCCTACCCCTACCCTACCCCTACCCCTACCCTACCTCTACCCTACCCTAAACCCTTCCCTACCCCTACCCTACCCTTACAAAAAAGACGATAATTGATCAGTTATCGAGCGGGATGAAAAATGATTAAATGACTAAAATGGCTATTAAAAAATAGGGGTTGGTGATAAAAGGGTAAAAATTTAGGATTGTATGTATTTTTGTATGTTGTATCATAAAAAAATAGAAATTAAAAATTTTGTCTAAAAAATAAAATAAAAAATTTAGGGTTGGACTACCCCTAACATTTAGGGGGATGAAAAATAGATGTTGGCCGATTCTCATAGATACCGGATAAGCACAAAAAATTTCATCAAAATCGGTCAAGCTGTTTCGGAGGAGTATGGCAACGAAAACTGTGACACGAGAATTTTATATATTAGAAGATTTCGTAAGTATATCATATTGATTGAAGTCAACTACCCCACTATCTCCTTACCTGTAAACGCAATCTCTTTGTCCAGCACCAGGATGCCAATGTCATTTGTGAAAGCTGTGGGGCTGTACTGCTCGTGTTTGATATTGTACTTGATCAGCACGTCCACAGGAGTCGCGCCTTCGTCATCCCTCTCCAGGTCGAGCTCCCCGAGTCTCACCAGATATCTGGAATCATTCATCACCATCATGATCAGCCTTTAATAATATTTTAAGACATGCCACACTGGGCCACGCAAAGCCATGTAGTCCCAAATTAAGCTACTATACGTAACTTGGCGAATGGGGTACTAGACAACCGATAAACTTACTTATATATATTTTTTTGTAAAAATACCACCCAGACCAGTACAAACCGACATGTTCATGCCACAAATATTTGTACTGCGGGGATCGAACCTGCATGGCTCAGAAGCAGCGTTTACTACTACTGATCTAAATGGTCGTCGTATAGCAGTCCGAGGCAGCAGGAGTCTGTTAGTTTTACCTTGTAAATATTCTTGTATTCCCTAACCTTAAGCATTATTGTAAAATTTACAATGATGCTGAAGTTATACTACTAGATGACTGGTAGTCATCATCAGTACATATCAGTCTATGGCATGACACGGGTCGCAAAAGAACAAATAAATAATCAAAAATAATAAATGCGTTTAGTTGCCAGAACACAAGTTTTAAAGGTGTTAACAGTAACTAAATAGGTACAAGTATTCAACCTGCATGCAGGTATGCAAATTCATGTCATCAATAATTAACAATGTTATTAATAAATGTGATTCAATTTAGAGTCAGGTATCTAAGTATTAATGTAATTCAATTTTATTATTATTTTTACATGTCATATTTTTATAATTAAGGAATTCAGCCACGCTATAAAAACAATATTCCATTAGCCACGTCGTTAATTTGACTTTAAACTCCCTATCTTTCAGGGTTTTAATGAACAGTGTGATACACATATTAAACACATTTTTTTCTATAAATGTAAGTGGAACATTTAGGTTGATACAACAGATGCACATACTGAGCTCTCAGTTTTCGGACTTTGACTTCAGTGAGACTTTCTAACAACAACAATTTTACTAAATTGCCACGCTTGGCAAGCGAGTTGGCGATCGCAGTTTGGCCAATGGTAGCGAGAAGACGATGCTGCCAGTCTTATTCTGGCAGTACTTTAGTATTTTTTTTAATAATCAATGGGCTTGCTCTTGACTTAACTCGGTTAAGAAGAAGACTAAGATGAAGCGAGCTTATCCAGAAAGTGGCACTGGTTCTTCCACACACCAGCGGAACACAGAAAACTGTTTTGCGCTGGACTCTGGCAGGAGGCAGGTAGCATCCAGTCAGCCTCTTACGAAGCCTACCACCACAGAGGGATCTGTTAGCCGTTATCATTGGTTAGAATACCAAAGATGCCGTTGCCCAGGGTGGACTACTAGGAGGTAGGTAGATCCCACCACCCGCCTCGCCTCTTACGACAAGAAAGAATTGTGATATTATTTTACGAGCAGACACCATACGTCACTCGTGGAAAAAGTCAAGAGTTTTGAGTTGGAGCTTGACAATTGACGCTGATTCGGTTGAATTCTAGTTTGGTGCCAATAGGAAATTAGTAGCAAATTATTCGTGGTGCTTAAGATAGGCTGTCAATCCCTATTGACATTCCTTCGGGTTAGATTTTATTAAGATTAAATGAAAACAATTTTGACTAATTCTATAAACTAATATCGACGTTATAGGTATACGCATACATGTTGAATTCAAAACCTCTTTATACTGTCATCGGTGAAATGAAAATGAGCGTCTTAATAAACAAAACATAGGTATATGACCTTGGGAGCCTCGCTGCATGACCTAAGATTTATTGACCAATTTGCATACAAACCAGTTGGACAGCTAATTTAATAAATAACACAAATAGTTTAGTCGTCTGCAGATAAATAATGTCTTCGATTCGTCACGTGCGTTATCTTTGTTATTAGCCGTTTATCGAAGATAACAATTTGCAATTATTTAAAGACGTTAGGATTAATTAGTAGCTGGTTAAATGCGCATCACAGTTTAGTGTCCTTGTTTTGTTATAGCTTTAATTATAACTATTAATCATATCTAATATGTGAGAGTCTTTAGCGAGAGTATTGATCATGCTGATAAATAAATAATGACACATTACACACACATGCATGTAAACAAACACACGCAGAGAGAGATAAAAAGAGAGGAGGCAAAGGGAGAGAGAGATGAAGCTTGTTCCATAATTATACAGGGTGAAATTTTAACCACCTTCCAAATTTTAATACATCAATTTACGAGACAAAAAATAAATGACATATTTTTTCTTTTGTTATAAATATAATAAAGCCCAGTACAAAAATGTCAAAATAAAGCACTTAGAAAATGTCCGCCAAAAATCTAAAATTTTTGATACGGGCCGCCTAGCAACACTTTTTTACGCAATGCACATCACATTCATTCATTACGATACTAATCATAAGTTTTTGATTTTCCGTTTTTACCTAAACAGGCCTAAAACTTAAAACTTTAAAACTTTATTGCGAAAAATATTTTCTGATGAAAACTTGATTTACAGTTTTTACTTCATAAATAGGCTCTAAATACGATACTGAACGCCTACAAAAACTTTGGAAAGTGGTTAAAATTTCATCCTGTATAAATAACATAAAATCCAATAATATGCAGTAGGTACCTAAGTAAAAAAACTGAACTATAAGAGTATGTAAAGTAATGGAGGAATAATCGGTTTTCCATTTAGTTAGACGTAGTAGGCAGGGTATGCAGTGCACATTGGCATGTATGCTGTGCACGCCACTGCATGCTGACCGATCATGCTGCTGCTGTTCGATCCCCGAGATTTTAACACTACTTAAGCCTCTCAACCAATGGGGCATACGTAGGAAATAAGTTAATACACATAAATAACCAGTAATTTACCATCATGTCATTTTTATAAAACCTACCGCATTATATGAGCGGAAAATCCTAGTTTTATTTAACGACAGTATACAATAATGGTTTTCAATTTGTTTGTGCCGATAATTACTTGTAGGATGACGGAACTGCGCAAATACTATGTTTTAATAGTAGTACTCTGTTAGTTTTACAATAAAGCACTCACAGTAGATGACTTCTACTTATCATCAGCATTATCATCAGACCAAATCAGTCTACTGCTGAGCAACGCCTGTCTAAAGAGAGGTAAAGTAAAGTACTCGTATAACAGCCTATAACCGCTATATATTATATAAAATATAACTTAATTGCAATTAAAACATCAATATTTAAGCTTGATTTTTTAATTAAGTTTAGATACTGATTTACATAATGTCTCGGTAGCTTAAATGGCCCAGCACCACGCCCGGTATGCACGGGGATGCGGGTTCGATTCCCGCCTGAGCGAAAAAATATTCACATCACGTCAAAGGCCTTGAAATCAAGTTACCACAGTCATATTGGTGATCACAATCCCGAGCAATGGAAAATGAAGGCCTTATCCATAATCGTCACACTGCACAAGGTCTTCAGTAGAGGTCATATCTGGTAAAAGAACAAGAATTCAAAAAAGTACTTACAAGTCAGTTTCATGTCCATTAATGCAGTGAGCAGCAGTCAGTACGTGTTTGGAGCTGATGAGGGAGCCCCCGCAGAGCCATCGGGTTCCAGTACCACGCTTATAGCCAAGTAGCGCCATCCACGGAAAATCACCTAAAAATTGATGCATTTAATCTATGATTCTATGTAGAGAGAAGATAAGGCGAACACACAATTTAAAATTCCAAATTTAAAATTCGGTTAAATTATGTGTTGTTAAATACGAGTAAATAAGCCTATAATCATCCCACTCCAGGGAAAAGGCCTCCATCATTGAATTCAAGTTACCACAGCAATGATGGGAGGGCATAATCACCACGCTTGCCAAATGCGTGTTGGTGATCACAAACCCGAGCAACGTTCGGAAATTCGAAACTTTTTTGCTGCCCGACCCGGGATTCGAACCTGGGACACTGAGATGTTGGCCCAGTTTTTAAACCACTAGACCAACGTGGACAATATGTGGTAATCAAGAGTTTTTCTTGATGTCAAGAATGTACTGAGTACGAAAATTGTACTACGTTCGGTTGCAAATCTAAAATTCACTGGAACTGGCCACGGTTGCAACTTACAAATCTACAATTCACTGGAACTGGCCACGGTTGCAACTTACAAATCTACAATTCACTGGAACTGGCCACGGTTGCAACTTAAAAATCTACAATTCATTGGAACTGGCCACGGTTGCAACTTACAAATCTACAATTCACTGGAACTGGCCACGGTTGCAACTTACAAATCTTCAATTCACTGGAACTGGCCAAGGTTGCAACTTACAAATCTACAATTCACTGGAACTGGCCAAGGTTGCAACTTACAAATCCACAATTCACTGGAACTGGCCACGGTTGCAACTTACAAATGTACTATTCACTGGAACTGGCCACGGTTGCAACTTACAAATCTTCAATTCACTGGAACTGGCCAAGGTTGCAACTTACAAATTTACAATTCACTGGAACTGGCCACGGTTGCAACTAACAAATCTACAATTCACTGGAACTAGCCACGGTTTCAACTTACAAATCTACAATTCACTGGAACTGGCCACGGTTGCAACTTACAAATCTACAATTCATTGGAACTGGCCACGGTTGCAACTTACAAATCTACAATTCACTGGAACTGGCCAAGGGTTTAAAAAGTGCCTTTGCCAGAAGAACTTTTTTTTTTCAATCTATATTTTATTTAGGGGTTTTTACCCAGCGGTTATGTCAACGCCATCGTATCCATTTTACATTTATATTCAAAGTCTAACAAAATTACAATATTATTATTACGGGACTTACTTCTGATTGTCTTTTGCTAATTTGGACAGCTTTATGGCCAATTTTGATTTAGGGTTTGATAAAATAGTTTGCACTAAACCTACGTCTAATAAATTTAAATTAAATTCCTTCGGAAATGCCTCTCGTTCTCCTCTAGTTCGGGAACAATCCATCAACAAGTGTTGTACATCCTCAATTACATTACATTGTGAACAATTTGGAGAACTCGTATCATACCATAGTCCTATATTTTTAGAACTATAATATGGGACAATATTATACTTAAACATTATTCTGATCGCACTAAGTAACTATTTAACTTAAATGTTTAAATCACAATCAACGTGAGCACCACATACACCCAGACTTGAGAAAATATAGAATAAAAACCGGCCAAGTGCGAGTCGACTCGCGCACGAAGGGTTCCGTACCAAAACGGCCAAAAAAATGGGTTTATTGTATGGGAGCCCCCCCCTAAATATTTATTATATTTTGTCTTTAGTATTTGTTGTAACAGAAATACATAATTTGTGAAAATTTCAACTGTCTAGCTATCGCGGCTCTTGAGATACAGCCTGGTGACAGAGCGACGGACAGACGGACAGACGGACAGACAGCGAAGTCTTAGTAATAGGGTTCCGTTTATACCCTTTGGGTACGGAACCCTAAAAATACTTAGTTACTTATAATAAAGGGTTTTTCTACATTTTCTCGAGTCTGGGTGTGTTAGTGGTAGTACCGTCATAGTTTCTGGTTTCCAAAATACGAGTGCTTTAAATATTTATTGTTTTGTTGTATTTAATAAATACTAGTTGACCCCGCAAACTTCGTATCGCCTCAGAATAATATAATTGGATTTTGACGTAAGACGTCACCTAATGTCATTGGCATCAAATATGGCGTTTACCTTACCATGTTACACAGAAATTTTGCAATAAAATAATATTGCGACTATAAATTGGGATGTAAGCTATCATATCTTTCAAGTTGGATCAAACTGCACACGGTGTGCAAATTGATTAAAATCGGTTAAGTAATTTAGAAGTCCATCGCGGACTAACAACGTGATACGTAATTTATATACAGGGTGAATTTTTAACCATCTTCCAAATTTTAATATACCAATCTACGAGACAAAAAACAAATGACGTATTTTTTCTTTTGGTATAGCCCAGTACAAAAATGTCAAGATAAAGCACTTAGAAAATGTCCGCCAAAAAACTAAACTTTTTGATACGGCCCGCTTAGCAACACTTTTTTACGCGTTGCGCATCTCATTCATTCATTACTATACTACGAGTATTCATAAGTTCTTGATTTTCCCTTTATACCTTAACAGGTCTAGGACCGTAAAAATTTAAAACTATATCGCGAAAAATATTTTCGGGTGACAACTTGATTTACATTTTTTACTTCATAAATAGGCTCTAAATAAGATACTGAACGTCTATAAAAAATTTGGAAAGTGGTTAAAGTTTCATCCTGTATATTAAAAAAAAGAAGATTAAAGAACTTACCAAGCTTAGCTGGTACGCCTCCTACGACCCTGCTAAAGGAGGCATTGCTGAACCCACAGACGGGAGGTTCTGGGAGGGAACCTATCAGGTCCACAGGGTCAAGGCTGGTGGGGTTCGTTTGAGGGTCTGGGTTCTGGGGAGCTGCTGTGGTGGTAGTTGTAGTGGTTGGTGCAGCCGTCGGAGGCGACTGTGGTATACCAGGAAGAGGGCAGCATACCTGTAGGACACAGATGGTACTTTACATCTTCTCTACATTTTCTTTACACTTTACATAATCATCATTAAAAATATTTATGCATGGAACTGATGCAATTTGAAACCGTTTAGCTTAGTCATGTAATTAATCAAAGGTACCATATTACCTTGGGATTATTCCCTTCGAATCCACAGTGCGCCCTTCTCAATATCTGGACGGCTTGAGGGTTCCTTCTGGTATCCTTCAGCACCTTCAAATATGGCTGGCATTGCAGTATGGATATGCAAGAACCAATTTCCTGGTCAACTGTCTGACATGTCTCCTCTGTAAAAAACAGTTTAAGAAGTATTGAAAAAACCAACGAAAACTTTTTAGGGATATATTTATGGAAAGTGGCTTCTGGGAATTTTATTATATATACAGAAATAAAAATGTTTTGACTAGTTTTTTTAACGATGCAATTGAAACAGGTCTCTTTAGAAGATCCAAGAAACTTTTGGTGAGCACAGAAGGCGCATTTTTCGGATATTCTAAGGGTTATTTTATAACTCTAATTAATTTATATCAATATCTTTATACGATTGTAAAATTTTAAAATGATATCCAAAAAAGATAAATGTGTTGGTAAATAGTATAATTTCTTTTATGTTACATTGTTACAAAAATCTACAAAATTAAAATTGTTCTATTAGGTTCAAGGTACTGATATTTTTTAAGGTTGTCATTCTACTGTTTATAGAAATCTACTTTTTAGTTTTTTTTTAGAACTAATTTGGGTATATAGAAGGTTTTTTAAATTATATTGATGATCATAAATGTTATAGCAGAAAAATCCCTAACTAAAACGTTATCAGCTAAAAATTTAAAACTCTTAATGAATGGTCTGATGAAAACATACATGCACATGATTTACCAAAGTGTATCATATTATTCACAAAATGCTAATTATATACTAAAGTTAATAATTAGTGATTACAATGAATAGTATTAACACGTGTTCTGTTAGTCACAAATATCGTTGATGTCTTTAGTACGGAAGAGATTTTATAATACAAAAACCTCATATTTAGATTGAAGTCAGAACGTTTATGTCATGGCTTTTGAGTTTCATACAAATCTATGACCGAATAGTCAAGAAATTGTACAAAAATATTATAAATCTATATGTGTTACAAAAATAAAATCTATGATCCAACTGCATAAATTTAACAAAATTTAATATACCGTCATTTTATGACTATATAATTCATCCAAAAATCACACCAATCAGAGGCGTGATACCTAAATTGTAGCTATTTACAACCATCATTGAAATACCTACTAAATGCTAGTGCTTTCCGATAAAGATCGCATTTGTTGCGGTAAAGTATATACACACACACACAACTTCTTTTTTTTTCCTTAAAATATAATAGTATTCCAAATTAGAAAAAAGAGACTAGATCTGACAACATAGAGAATCCTAGCGTGGGAACCAGTGACTTGTAACCTTTTGTAAACATGTGTGTTAAATAAAAAAAAAATATCAGTATATTATCATTCTGCCTAAAATTCTAAATATCTCAAAATAACCTGTAAAAGCGACTGAGGAAAGTGGACTTCGCAGGTCTATTCTAAGAAGTGAATGAGTAATGCGTATGTCCATATTTACTAACAATTAGCTACCTTCTGTCTGTGTATCTTGCCTAGATCATTATTTACAGTGTGACCTAACTGCAGTTAGTTCAATTTGCCCAGAGCACTATGAGCATACTATACATTTGCAATGTGGAATATAGGTCGCGCTGAAGCATTAATAATATAGGCTTTGGTATTGGAAAAATAATGTTTAGTATATGATATAACATTCATTAAAATTGTTAAGTAATATTGCCCCGTTGGTCTAGCTAGTGGTTTAAATATTGGGCCTAGATCTGGGGGTCCTGAGTTCGATCCCTGGGTCGGGCACCCAAAAGTTTCGAATATTCGAACATTGCTCGGGTTTGACATCACCAACCCGCATTTGGTAAGCGTGGTGATTATGCCAGTACCCATCATGTGGTAACTTGAATTCAATGATGGAGACCTTTCCCTGCACTGGTATGATTACTTATAGTTTGTTACAAACATTAGTACGACTACTCACGACCCACAAGTATCGTGTGGTATCAGCATATTAAAAGAACCCGTACTCTTCTTCCGATGGGTAAAAAGCGACTAAAGGAGTACAGCCAAAACAACAAGCAGTAGCGTCTTTTTCTTATAAAATGCGTTCGCCAACCCGTCTGTCAGACGTGGCGATTATTAAAAATCAGTTAAAATCAGTTAAAATCAGTTAAAATCAGTTTTATTTCTGCAAATAGGCCCCTGGAGGCGCTTTTACACGTCCCAATATTTAACCTACCACTGCTTCGGGACAAATGTGGGCTATATTGAATAATTCTCCTTTAAGAGAGGCCCTCATCCAGCAGTGGATTGCTATAGGCTGGTTGGTGTGTATGGTTATGTTCTACTTAGCAAGGGACCCGAATCCAAATGCCAATCTGGCCAAGTTGGGAAAGGATTCTTTTCTAAATTGTCTTGACGCTTGTATGGGCAGATTTGTGAAATCCGCGGGATCAGTGCCTTTAATATTGTTTAAGCTAAGGAGGTACGGTTGGCTAAGAAAGTGGTTATCACCCTAATGTTGAAAATCATTCGCGCGTCATATAACAACTTTTAGTTTCCCATGCAAAAATATTCTGAAAGCTACTAACACTAACTAATACGTCATAACTGTGCACCTTTTTTATTCTTATAGCGTAAATTAGTCCATGTGCTTAACCTTATCACTATTTACTTACCTGAAATTTTGACATAACTAGTACATTATTATTGTATTAAAATATATGTTTTATAATTAAAAGTATCATAAATTGAAAAATAACTCTTTAAGAGTCCAAAAATAAAAGTACTTTCTTATGCGACCGTACCTAAATTATAATCTTTGGTATAAAATGGTGCCAAATGAGTGTTATAAAGATGAGATTTTCTGTTTAACAAAACAGTGATAATGTTGACGTTGTTTGATTATGGATTGACTTGATTTTATGTTGCTATTAAATTTAAATTAATCAAGACAGTAAAACCGGTGAAGTACCTTGTACATTGAAATTATGATGTCAGTGTGAACGTCATGTTCTAATGTGTGAACAAAGTCAACCGTTAATTAATGGATTTTGCCGGCAATTTCTACTAATAGTAGAAATCAAACATTTTGTTTGCAATTCGTATTAAGTTCGCGGAATGAACTGTGAAAATTGGTGTTTTAGGAATTCGTATATCATTACTTCTATACTAAAAGGAATAAATATGAGGAAAACATCACATAACTACCTACATTGTGCTGATCCGAATGAAAGTATCAATTCAAAGCATTTGTTTTGTTGAAACCGGAATCAACGATTGTACTCGTACGTACCACATACTAGAACCGAGCAAGAAAATATAGAAAAAAACTTTCGTTTTGTTAACATGGGAAATGTTTTATTATTAACTACATAACATAAACTTTCATTAATTTAAACATGTGAGAGCTACGTGTCATTTATTATCAAATAACTTTATTGATTCCAGCTGTCAAGGAAAACTAGCTGTGCGGTATAACCTTGCATCGAATGCGTAAATCTTAGGCATTTGGTAAAAACCAGATTGCGTGATAAAATGGGTAACTTTACGAGCCAATTACAATCGGAAGCTTAAAACAAAAGCTGTAGCAAACCTCCAAAAATGTAGCTTAATTTCTAAGTCATAACGTTTAGTTTTGATTGAGGAATTTGCCGCTTTGCGCTAGTCAACATCATCGGCCTAAGTATATATAATCTGAAATCTTTTACAGGACTCAGCAGGCTTCTTCAAAAGGAGGATTTTCGCATATCGTGCATCTCTTTCATTCTTAAGAGCAACAGTATAGAGAAGAAGCTGCTTTATCTGGCAGTACTTCTTTAGCCGCCTCTTATGAGACACATAGGAAGAAGTGGTGCTTTTCTTTTTACATGCCGGCACCACACATCTTGCCGTTTTTTTAGTAAATAACTATTTAGTTTGAATATCGAGCTAAGATCTTGGAGTCCTGATTTCGATTCCCGTTTCTTCGAATTTTCGTTTCTACGAATTTTCGTTTCTACAAATTTTCGGACATTGCTCGAGTTTGTGATCACCAACCCGCATTTGGCAACCGAGGTGATTATGCCTATGCATCTTTGCTATGACGACTTGAACTCAATGATGGAGTCCTTTGCTTTACAGTGGGATGATTATAGGCTATTACTTTTTAGGGTTCCGTTGCCAAATGGCAAAAAACGAAACCATTATAGATTCGTCAAGTCTGTCTGTCTGTCTGTCCGTCCGTCCGTATGTCACAGCCACTTTATTCTGAAAGTATTAGCATGACACAGTTAAAACTTGGTAGGTAGATGTATCCTGTTGACCGCTTAACGATTCTCATACAAAAAATAAAAAATAATGATATTTAAGGGGGGCTTCCCATACATAGAACTAAAACAAAATTTTTTTTTTACTCAAACCTATACATATTATTATGGGGTATCTATGGATAGGTCTTCTAAAATGACATAGAGGTTCCTGAAACCATTTTTTCCAAAAGACTAACATTTGGAAGATAGACGCGCTTCCAAAGTGGTAAAATGAGTGTCCCCCCCACTCTAACTTATGAAATAAGCAAGTGAAAATTTTGGAAAAAATGTGTAATGTTGATCTTAACAAATACTTTCAACGAAAATTGGTTCGAACGAGATCGAACTGGTAGTTTTGAAAATCTAGCACATTTTCAACAACAGCAAACATAACTTTGTCCTTTATACAAACACTATGAAAAACAAAGTTATTTCTGCAGTCGTCAAAATATTGTGGTATTTTTATTAAACTTGGTACGGAACCCTCAGTGCGTGAGTCCGACTCGCACTTGGCCGGATTTTTAAATATTTTGTCTGTTGTTATTTAAGAGTAATATAGGTGTAGTTTTTATTGTTCTTTGTTTCATTGCGGTTATTATTTTATTTGTGTAACAATTTTCCTGGTGTAAGGTCTCGTTGCATACGAAGTAGTTTGAAGCTATGATTGTTTCTGTGTATATTATATGCTATAAGTAAATGAAGGACCGAACTATGTGTTGCTTAATAAACCTAATGTATGAGAATGCTATTATGTTTTTTTTGTATTCTTCACTCCTGGTATAGTTATATTTTCTGTCCCATTTCTCGTCCCATGAGTGTCGTGTGAGGTGATTTTACATACGGCCAGAAGAAAACAGACAAAAGTCTCACTCTTAAGGATGGAAAAACCTTGAGTTGTCAAGTTGTCTAGATCTGGGCTGGTGATGGTGACGATATCAAACTAAGTTTATTAAGTAATAAAAAATAATGTTTATGTTTTGAATAAATTGAAAAAAAATAATTGAGGAAACAATCCACCGACCGAGGACGCTTCGTTAATTGTTTGTTTTGATGTATGTAATATGCACTTAAAATAGTACTTAGCACATAACTGCAATAATAACTAGGTACTTAAGTTTAAAGCAGCTATCAGTAAATAACAAATTAAATTACTTTGCTTGTTAAAAATCGATGTAATTCTATTAAAATCTACCAGCAAAAAATCTACTAGGTTAACCCAGCAATACCAGAATTGTCAAATGCAGGTTGTTGATCACAAACCCGAGCAATGTTTGAAACTCGCGATGCTCGACCAGGGGATCGTCCCAGGACCCCGAGGTGTTGGCCTGCTACATACCACTCGATCAATGTAAAACGTAGTGATTACTTGCTCAGTGGATCAATGAAGCGATCAAAAAAATAAATTATTCAATTTCAGCATTCCTATAGCTTTCTACCAAATATTTCAAACTGAAATGATAGAATAAGTGTCAAAAACCAAATCAACAGGCCATCAAATAGGTAAAAGTGTGTATTTTAAACATCTCATTCAAATCAACGAAATAACGTAATTATGAAGATAAAATGTAACTGTGACGTGAAAATTATTCATTTTACATGTTTTCATTTCTATTTATTCATTCTTAAGAATCGAAAGGAAAGTTAGAGTAAAAAAGATTTTCGCAACTAATAAAAGATTCTCATTTGACTATACCGGAGTGTTATTAATCTACAGAATGTAAAAAAATATTAGGCGAAAGCAAATCTGTAATTTGAATCAGTATTGTTATATTTAATTGGCGCGTTCTTCGATTTAATTTGTCACATTATTGAGCTTTGTAAATAATGTTACGTCGAAATTGTAATTTTTCCTCAAATAAAAAGTCCAACTATTGTCCGTCCACTGCTGGAAGAAAGCTACTTTCCTCTGATGATGTTCTTCTCTTATTTTCATAAGTTGTAAATAATCCTTTTTAATACTTATATTATGTGAATGTAAGTTTGTTTGTCACGCTTTCACGCGTAAACTACTTAACCGATCATCATAAAACTTTGTACACATATTTTTGGAGGTATTCGAAGTACCATAGGCCATTTGGTATCCCACTGTTGGGCACAAGTTTCCACACACGCGGTATAAAGCGTAGTTCACACGGGTGAAAAGCTAGTTAAAAATGAAATATTCTAGCTTTATAGCAATATGCACGAAGGATCTATAGGAGTTGTTTGTGCTTTCAAATTTTATTTACGAGTTTATTTAGAAGAATCAATCGATGTTTTCCTCGATAGATCCGAGGCAAGGTCGTATCTTGACACTGATGAGTCATTACGACTTGGACGAGCTAACATTACGAGTTTATATGAAGATTTAAAGCCTTCTTTAAAACCTTATACAGCACTTACACAACGGCAGGTCTGGCAACACCATTCAACTAGCAGTTAGTTTAAATACTAATTAGTATAGGTGATTATATACTTAATTAATATACTGATATACTTAATTGTATACTTGATTCTGTACACGTTTTATTAAGATTTGTCACATTTTTAAACAAATTTTTCCTTTATACCTTTCGGAATTTTAACATCTATCCATCCATTCCATAGTCCTGGAAAACATTAAATTATCTTCTCAGAATGTTTCTTTAAGATTTTTGAGGCTAGAGAGTTTGTGACAGAATTATTGAGGCAAACCAAATTAACTTTTTAAATAATATTAGTCTTCACATATAGAACTGGTAAACGCTACTAAAAAAACGAACTTGAAGTATGGTGATTACTCGTATGTTCTGGTGTTAAAATAACTTATTTGTAATACGTTGAGGTCATCATTGCACTTCAATAAGTTTTTGTGTATCGTTTTGGGCGTCGTTTGAAGACGATGATTACTCTTTTTGTCTTGCAGACGTAGTTCTTATCTTATATAGAAAATGATATTCGTTATGTCGGCATGTTGAATCTTGATTCGTCGTCTTTTTTATTTGACAACTAAATTATGTAATCTATGAAATGGCATTATTGTGAGTTTAGGTACAAAAGCAAGCAAATTAAGTTATTTTTGCACACATATAAAGCATTAGACTTAAGCTTTTACATTAAAGCAAGTGCGGTTAGTCACATCCCAAAAGCTAAATAAAATTGTCTATTGTAGTCCTTTCTTTTGTATTATATAACTTAAATGTATAATATGAATATTGTGTAAGTATAATGTGTACAAGAAAAAATAATAATTAAAAACTAGATCCAAAAAATTGTCCCAACAAAACGTGCAGCCAATTGAAATAAGGGTGCACATTGAGTAGCACCCTCAGATCATATAAAGAAGGAGATATGAAATTACTCGTAAATCCTTAGCAAACCCGTGTCTCCGAATTATTTATGTGTGCAATGTGTGCACACAACTACAATAACACTGTTGTAAGCATAAGGATCACACTATATCAATTTACAACGCTCATTGGTGCGCACACAAACATGGACCCAATCACAGCGGCTACCACTTACTCGCTTACACAATGCGTCATTTGGTGTGTGCAAGTTAGTGTGTCGCTACAAATTGTGGTCGCGACGCATACGTTGGGCAGTGAACGCTTCGATTAAACCTCGATACTTTGCGCAGTCGCATAGTACCTACTCACAACTCACAACACAGCTAGTTAGTATCAAGCCTTCAATGTATAGTATAGTGCCGATACAATTATCGTTACATGGATGTCTTCATTAAATATTTCACCGCGGTGTGCAATAGTTCTGTTTGCCCATATCGGATTCGCACGACCCACGCCCCCATTTCATATCTATTTCTTTATATGATCTGAGGTAGCACCTATATCAATCGAGTAGATGTAACATTATTCATAAATAAATATCCATATGCAAGTCTACATTTTTTTTTCTGGCTTCTAATTGCGGACTTATAAAGTTGACTTTGACATATGTCAACGTCAATCATTCAATCGAGGACAGGTGTAGGTGTCATTTTTGTATCGGACTGTGTATCTAGTTCTTATTAGGTATCTAACGATTACAAAAATGGACTAAAATAGACAAAAGTAAAGTAAAAGAAACACAAAAAACATTTACTGAACAATCCCGCCGATCCAAAGTTGAAGTTATTACGTTTCTCAGTATCGGGAACTGGTGTCAGAGCCGTCAGTTCTGGTTGTGGTCCTAATGTTGGTAGATCAGTAGGAATTGGTGGTGGTACATCAGGAATTCCAGGAGGAGGTATAGTTGGTATCCCAGCTGGTGGCACGTCTGGTATTCCTGCCGGGGGTTCGGATGGAATACCAGCTGGTGGTGTGTTTGGTATGCCATTGTTGCCTGTTGGTAATGGCGGTTCGTTGTTAAATCCACCTTGGTTAGGTGGAACATTGGGTATGCCATTTCCTGTCTCAGTTTCTTCAAATGACACTTCATCCTCATTCTCTTTAGCTTGTTGCTCAGATTCTTTATTGTTGTTATTGCTTGTATCGGAAATTTCTTCATACGATGGTGCATTTTGATTGTTATGGGACGGGTTACTTTCACTATATTGCCCATTGCTGTTGTCAACAAAATTAACTGAAGTTCCACTATTAGATGGATTTGATTCTGTGTTCTGTCCATTGGCGTTATTGACGAAGTTCACTGTAGTACCACTGTTGTTATTGTCAGGATTAGATTCTGTATACTGTCCATTGTTGTTATTGGCAAAATTCACTGCAGTACCACCGCTGTTGTTGTCAGGATTAGATTCTACGTACTGTCCATTGTTGTTGACAAAGTTTACTGCAGTACCACCGCTGTTGTTGTCAGGATTTGATTCTGTGTATTGGCCATCGTTATTGGCAAAGTTCACTGCAGTACCACCGCTGTTGGTGTCAGGATTAGATTCTGTGTACTGTCCATTATTGTTATTAACAAAATTAACGGTAGTACCATCAGAATTTGATGAAGGAAAGGCGACGGGATTACCGTTATTTCCGTTGTACCCGTAGCTTTGTCCTTGATTATTACCGTAACCTTGATTGTCATATCCATATCCCCCTTGGTTGTAGTTACCATAATTTTGACCATATTGATAAGGATAGTTGTTTGGTTGTTGGTTTTCAGTAGTGATTCCAGGTCTCCGGAATGGGAATATGAAAGATGGATTGCTGTTTTGGTTCTCCGGCCTCAAGTGGAGAATCCCTGTGAGTCTTTCTGTGATTCTATTTGGACTGGTGAAAAGGTTCTTGAATCCGTTTTGAAATGGCGAGTCATAACGCCGATCATCTCGCTGCGAGAAGAAACCTATGTGTTACAAAATAAGCTGTATTAGTTAATTACTCATTTCTACTTATTAAAATTGTTAAGGCGGTGCTATACATTTGTGATAATGCTTTTGCTGTGCTCAATACGCAGTTAGCGCTGATTTGAAGCTTTATCTACAAGCGATAATATTGTATCCATAAACGCTATTTGCTAAACTATTCTTATTAGGTTTTGTTAAGGCTCTTAATTTATTAATCGTTTAAGTACTTATTATTGCTAGATAATATTTTTCATAGATTTGTAGGTAATATTTTCATGGAGTCGCTAGTAGTACTTGTTATATTTGGCGATTTAAGGTAATATATTTGTCATTATCATAAGTTTTATTTACAAATTCAAAAACAATAGACATTTATGAGTTTTACGATGTAGGTGATGTGTGTATATTGTAAATCCACAATATGAAAAGCATAGACAAGACGTAATATTTAAAACAAATTTTAAATACTAAAAGGTGCAGCTAAAGTATGTACGAGTAACTTAGATATATAAAATAGAATAATAATTAGCGAATGAAAAACGTCGATACAAAATGAGCGCCATTTAACCATTTTGGTGCTCTTTAACTTAATAATAGCTTTCAACCTATGCTATTATGGAAAATCCATTAATTAGAGTAGGTATAAAACATTGCTTAAGCTACGTTGATTAAATCGCGGACATTTTGAAGTGTCGTTTTTGTGGCACAGTTCTCATTTTGACTAAATTATACAAATATTTTTGTTTGTGCAATGTTATTAAACATAATAGATCGGGAATTCTTTATCAAAACATATATTTTTGGGTTTTTAACCGTTTTAAAAAATAATGAAAGACATAATTATTAAATATCATTTTTTTGGGATAAATTATACTATTTTTACTTTTGGAACGAAGTTCCTTATCGCGCGTTGCGAAAGGGGGCTAGACGGAAAAAATTAAGACCAAAAGTTGTAACGACACTTTTTGAACGACACTTTTTGCTATAGTTGTAAGCCGTGCGGCATGCGCGTGTTTCTCTGTATGTCTCTCTAGAGAGAGAGAGAGAGTGAAAAAGAGAAAAAGTTTACTTATTTTAAAATAAATTTAAAAAAAAATATTACAATTCGTTCACTAAAAAGGAACTTTGTTCCATCCGGGTGTCCCTTGACACCTCTCAAGTTATTTTTGATATAAATAAATAAAAATAAATAATAATAAATATTTACGACATGCCTCACCGGGCCACACTGAGCCATCTAGTCCCAAATTAAGGTACTATTAAGTACCCTGTCGTATGGGGTACTAGACAACCGATAAACTTACTTATATACTTTTTTTTTTGTAAATACATACTTATAATACATAGAAAACACCCAGACCAGTACAAACAAACATGTTCATGCACACAAATATTTGTGCTGTGCGGGGATCGAACCCGCGACCCATGGATCAGAAGCAGCGTTAACTACCGCTGATCCAAATGGTCGTCGAAAATCTGCGTCTGTCATTTTCGTATAAATTTAAGTATTTATACTCGTATTTCACTATGTAATGAAGTCCTCAATCAAATGTGACACCATTACTGACTAACCTAAGTCTAGACTACTTATTTAAAATAATTGTTTTTACACATTTCTGTGTGAAAACAATTATTTTAAACCAACAATATATATATGTAATATCATTCTAAGTATGACACTAATAACTACATGGATGTCTACAATGAATGTCATTGCCTGAAATTATATTATAAAAATAGTCATCAGTTTGGCGGGAAAATTGGCCGGCATTTTGGAAATACCAAACAATTTAAGTGCAAATATAATGGCAAGTTGTTTGCGGCGTTGGGGGATTTATTTTAGTTTCAACATGTTATTAACTACGATTTACTCATGTTTTGATTTAGATAGTGTTATTTTCCATCTAATGTCAACTTTAACATTAAAGTAATGTACCTACTATGATTTGCAATAACGCCATTATGAAATTGTGCTCGGTAAATATACAATGAATGAAATTGTCATATGTTTGTGATTTTGTAATAATTGATGTAAAGCTACAATCATTACTGGTGATAACTACATTTCACTATTATACTATTGTTGACTTCAAAGATATTTATGTATTAAATTTTCCTATGCTATACCTACATAATTTAAGTAGCATTTTATGATAAATAAAACGTAACTAATTACAAATTGCAATATTTATTGTGTTACTGACTGTTTTTTTTTTGTTATAAGGAAGGATAGTTTACGCCATTTGTTGATCACCAATACGAACGATAGCATAGACTTTATTTTTTTGGTATTTATGCAATTTTATCACCATTACTTTTAGTGGTTATTATAAAAATGAAGTTTGCCAATTATCGTCCTTTTTTACTGGTGTTTTAACAGTTACCCAACTAATTCATAGCGTAGCACAATGGGTTTACATAAAAAACCGGTTCAGTGTTGGCACAGATCATTAAAGTTAAGTCATTGACATTTGTAACTGACCGTGACTTTGCGGATGTGACGTCAACGATTTTTATTTCGTTATTTTCGACTTGAAGATGTCTACTAAGGTACTTGCGGCAAATAAGAGCCACTATTATTTAAATTTTAATATTTCAAAACGTGAGGGAACTACGAATTAAACTAGTATATATTATGATAATTCGTTTAATAAACTTTGTGAGAAAATATAACATTTTGTGGAAATTTTTGAAAAAAATATAAAAATAACAGAGTTAAAAAAAGTCTTAAATGGCTCTTATTAAAATCCAGCTGGACATTAAGGGCCACAACACAACTATAAAAATTAAAGAGATAAATCGAAAAAAAATTGAGTCACTTATCAAATAAGCATTAAATAAAAATTGTAAGTCAACGACGTTGAAGAATAGTCACTAATGTGAACAAAAAAATGTCCTGGCCCTTATTAAAATCAAGCATAACGTTTTTTTAAAAAAAACTAGTCAATTTCGACTAAAAATATCAAAAACTTTTTTTACTAAATAAAGACTGCTTAACCAAAGTTAACAATAAAAAGAAAACAACAAATAGAAATGATAATTTTAGAGCAAAAGATTGCTTGGCCCTTATTAAAATAACAGATTTAATATTTTAATGTTGAAGGTGATTATTATTTTTTCTGAATGATAATAAATGACGAGCTGATCATTGACACACAAGAAAATCACCTTTAACCGTAATAACATAACTATCCTTAGTACTTAGGTAGGTATACAGGTGGATATTTTGGAATCATACCTGGAATAAGTGGACTCACTTATTATAGATAGCTATACTAAAAGAAAAAATACGTCATTTGTTTTTTGTCTCGTAGATTCATATATTAAAATTTAGAAGGTGGTTAAAATTTCATGCTGTATATAAGAACACTAGCTGATACCCGCGGCTTCGCGCGCGTAGAATTTGATCTGTTACAAAGTTTTCGTCATGACTAAACCCCATTTCCTCCACTTTTTTCCTCCACTTTCTTTGCCTACAGTGCCGGGGGTGCCCCATCACCGGCGAGGTGGTGTTGGGTACTTAGTGGGAGCCGGTACGTCGTTGTCGGCATACCGGGGTCCGTTACGCTGATACAATAGTTGGATGAAAGGGGCTGAATTATGCTATTGTTTGAAGGGATCCGGTGTTGGTTCTTTTAGCGTACCGTGGTCCAAGCAAGCTCGCACCACATCTGTTTGCATTTACATGAAATTTGAAGTCTAATACAATTTGAAGATTTAAAACTGTCAGTGCTGTAGTACAACAAAACCTTTAAAGCAGCTTGCAAGGCTTTATTCTAAATAATACCATTCTATTTGTAAGTACTGATATTTATTTTCTAAATATGGACCTAAATATAGATAAGACAGCCAATAGGAATTTTCAAGTTTCATCAAAAGTTTTCGTTACGTAGCCTCCTATTTTATCGTTCATGGCGTATGGAATACGTCGCGGCTAGATGTCACATTTTCTTGAAGCTCATATTGAGCTTTATAGTTTGATATGCAAACAAGAGTTTCGTCAAACACTATTGATAAAGTAATCTTCTTGTAATCTGTCCAATTATGAGTTGTTGATAATTTACTAACTGAATTTTAACTAACTCCTCAAATTCTATAAATATAATAGTTATAATACGTTTTCTGATGTAATTCTGGGTTCAAAGATGTAAGAAACGTGTATATATATTGTATAGATATTTTAGTTTTAAGAAAGTATCCAACCATTTAATGATGTTTTAGAATGTTTCGTCCTTGTCTAATAGTACTGAGTTCAATTTAGATGTGCTAAGGTTTGTTTGTGTTGTGACCGACCTTTGCTCCTCGGTCCCTTCTGCATACATGGAATTGTTTCGTGCTATTGAATTCAAATTCTGCAGTTTTAGATTAAGCCGTGTTGTAGTTCCCTGAAGGTTATTTTTTTCTTCAATCTCATTTTCCAAGTGTGAGGTCATCTCATTAGTAATACCATTATTTGTAGTCGTATCTCTTCCCAATTATTCTTGGTTATTTTGTACATTTGTGACTGGTCACCAGCTGGTCACTCACTAATTTTAATTCATAATCATAAATTTCTCGTAGGGTTTGTATCTGGCTGCCGAATCGTTTAATGCAGCCTTTAATTGAAGTTCGTGTACGTTTTAACTTAGTTAATTCATCCATTTCGGCACCAATTCTTATTAAATTCTAAAATAATAGCCTTCTATTTGCAAGCAATGATATTTATTTTCTGATTGATACATTGAATGTCATAACAAACTAATTGACGACAGAGAGTGTAAATATGTAAAGAGTATGGATATGAAACGGATCCGAACAAACTTTGCCTCCATTTTTTATCTCTTTAAAGACTAAATTCTCAAAAATCCTGAAAGACGTCATTCATAATTTCTAATCAGGTAGCTGGATACCAATTTTCATCGACTTAGCTTCAAAACTGACGGAGTTTCATACAAACTTGTGGGGCCCTTTTTACCCCCTTAGGGGCGGAATTTCCAAAATTCCTTTCTTAGTGCTCACCTACACTATAAAAAGAAGCGTGGTAAAAATTTTCAGATTTTAAATCCCAGTAGTTTGGGCTGTACGTTGATATGTCTGTCAGTCAGTCAGTCATTCAGTCAGTCAGTCATTAAATCAGTTTTCACTTTTATATATTTAGATAACTATGATAATATTTATACTTAAACATAAATTAGTATATATATTTTGCTGTTGGTGTACCGTATATAAATAAATAACCTAAACAGTACTGTATACGTTAGTCATATATTTATATTTAAGTTGGGTACTTTTTTTATATTAATGATATAAAATATATTTTAAAAACCCAAGAAAGTAAGGTAACTTTTCGATGATAGTGATATTTTGAAAGTTTAATAAGGGCCGGCCCTTAATCACCGCAATACAAGTGGCTCTTATTGCACATCTAAATCACTTTTTGCAAAAAGTATCATAAATATGGGAAAATGGCAACTATTTAATAGGACTTACCTTGAGTTGTAGTTTCTGCTGTCTAATAAACATTACTTGATAGTTCTTTGATTAAAACGCACTAAAAATTCCGCGTAATTATCGTATTTATACGGAATATTTTTTCAAAACTGGCGTCGCCTACATACTTATCCGACAGACTGGAGCGTACTAACAAGATGGCGGCGCATCTGATCCAGCGGCGGCGGGTAGTTGCTTTCCTATTGGTCTATTTCATGTATGTGTGAAAGGTCTAACAAATTAAACCGTTGAAGTGCGATTTTTATCTAGTGGTTCTTATTACACGCCGGCCCTTATTTGCCGCAGGTACCTTACCTTGTGAATATGATTATGTCGACCATTTTGATGAGATTTTACAATCAATTTTCATAGCAATTAGTTGATTTAAAAACAAGGTTCTACTTTATTGGTTACTTTTTTTAATTAAAAGATTTTGTAGCTTAGGATATCATAAAAACATATTTTTACTGTTTATTTGAATCTGAAAAATCATTAACTATTTAAATGTATCATGTAGGTACAGTGTTTTGAAGTGGAGACATACATTCCTACATTCTTGTGTACTTATTATCTTTATACTTACCTACTAAAATATAGAATAAAAAACCATGTCCATAATGACATTGGCAAAAGCGGAATAGAACTGGTTTTCCAAGCCTATGGATGAAAAGCATTATACAATAAAAACATCCTTATGGTTATGATTTTATTGTATCTTCATCTGAGAACAGAGTTCATACATGTAAATCTCGTCTGTGCCGAAAACACTTTGAAACAAATTTTGATTACAGAAGATACACAACACATTTTGATTTTTATAACTAAGTAGCTATAATATTTTCATATTAAAAATAATTAAAGTTATTTAGGCACTAAATATTCATTAAAGTTTGTTGTACCTAATTGTGATTCAAGTCTCATGTTAGTATATAAGTATTATACAGGACATATATACATCTGACTACTTAAATGGGTCAAGGGAGATAGATAGACTTCAAGGATTGTTGTGACATCTCAGACGGGCAACACATAATGTGTGATAATACTGTCTGTGTAAGCTTGGATAAACGTATTACTTAACTACAAAAAAAAAAAAGATTTAATCACGAAAATATGTATTGACATGAGGATATTTATTTTAACATGACGCAAAAAAAAATGATTTTAGTGAAACTTTACGATTATAATATAATACATCTCAAAACACTTAGCTATACTAAGTTTTTCTAAAAATTCCGTGTTGTTCCTGTCGGAACACGGCATAACATAACAATATAGGTAGATAGCCGTGACGATTGATTACCATACTTAAATGTGTTAATTATTTTGACTTTTTGATGATGACTTTCTATTGTGTTACCTATTTTCTTTACCAATTTGAAAACTTGAACAGCAAAAAAACTTTTCTGTTTAGGTATTTTTGACCCTGACTGTAAAATCAAAAGATCAGTAACCTTACTACAAAATCAAATATTTTCAGTAGCTTTTACACTTTAACCCTTGTACTTTAGGTTCAAAATTGGTGGTCTGAATTCGTATTTTGGGTACCTAAAAAAAATGATAAATGTGGACAACATCACATACATTGTTCTGATCCCAATTTGAATAACTATTTAAAGCATTCGTATTTTGGAAACCAGAAACAACGAAGTTACCACTAACACCCAGACCCGAGAAAATGTAGGAAAAAGCTGTTCTCTACATTGACCCGTCCGGGAATCGAACCCGGGACCTCAGAGCATGCGATACCTTGAAAACTGGCACGGAGGTCGTCCTCTTAAGCTGACGTTTTTGTATTTACACGCTCCATTTTTTTACTAGAAGTGTCTTAACAAGTTCTAGGTTAGACTTTTAGTTCACTTCTTGTGGTTGCAACGAGTGTCATAAGAACAACCTTCATACGGAAGTTTGAATAACAAAAAAAGTGTGATTTGAATGTCTTTGTACCCACCATAATCGTCGAAATAATATTGTGTTGACAAACATGGTTCTAGAACTTGAATGTGAAAAAAATCCTTTTACAAAAATGGAACTGTCAAAGCCTGCACCAATTTTGGGTTGGTGCTTGACAGAACTACCAGTATTTTCGTATTGTCACACCTTTGGTAGGCTCAATTCAGATAATTGAATACCTATATACTATAAATAAATGAAATACCTATACTACTCGTTTTAAAAAATCTCGTCTTGAAAAATGACTTACCTAATCATCGAACCGAATAAAAAGTGGTTCTAAATTAAAAATATAAAAAAGTTACCCGAGTCGAGCCACGATTACCCGCAGAGTTAAATTTATATTTAAACTCTACACAATTTAAAAATAGAACTCCGTACTTATCAGACAATTTTTGTTAACGGTTACAACAATCAAAACATAATATTTTGAATGTCTTAAACTTAATTTAGGTATTAGGTACTTACTTATACTATAAAAACTTAATAATCACTTTACTATTGGCGCGGCTAAATAACAAACAAGAAAACTTTTAAAAATATTATGATTGAAAAGCATTTGCGTCTGCCCATATGATATTTTTAATATCTTTGATCAACATTTTTCATAAATAATACATTAGGCTATTTCCTCTATCCATTTTATATTTCATTTAAAAAATATACACAAGATGGTTTTCCGTATTAAAACACTACCGTAACTGGAAGCTTTATATTGAGATAGCATTTCCGTTTCCCGTCGTTTGCCTACCTTTTTTAGTACGTAGTTTCCGGCTAAGTGGCGCCACCGCCCACGACCGCCAGGTCGTGCGCTTTTTATGTTTCTTAAAATTTGCGGCATACTATTTTGCTCATTGGCGTTCAGTTTACCGTCGTAACAACACGTTCACTGCAAGCCCTGTCTCTGTGATCGTTAAAATTCAGTGATATTATAATTCTCCGAGCAGAATTATTAACCAAGTGAGTTTTTATACAAACTACTACACAAATCTGGTAAGTCCTACCCTCATTATTTTTAAGTGAATAATGTATTTTATTTCAAGGAATTTTATTTTCAGTTTCCAATAGCAATTTTATTGCTTAAAACAACGTGTTAATAAAACATGAAATATCATGCTTTAATTTTCGTGTGACTTAATCAATGAATTTAACGGTTTTGCCGTTCGGATTAAAGTCATGATGTAATACGTAAAAGTGTATGGTGTCTTTTTCGTTTAGCATTGAGTGGTTTGTTTGGCTCGGTTAGCAGCTTCTCGAGCTCCTCTTTAGCCGGTTAACGAGGTGAACGGCACCTCGGGTTATAAGATAAATACGATTAATAAATGTATCTTTATTCTTATCATATTATAGATAAATTGCTTGACGAAATGGGCGAATTGGCTTTGTTTACATTTAAATTATAAAACAGTGCCTTGAGAATCCCGTTTTAGTGTTAAATTTTATGAAATGAGTTAAATTTTATGAAATGAAAATTGACAAACGAGTGATGAATTTACGCAACCCATTCATTGAAATGTAAGATAAATTTACCAAAATTATGTAAGTCCCTATTGATAAACGCGAGTTAAAGTCGTAAATTTATCTTTCAATTCAACAGATGTTAATTTCAACAACTTGAACGCGAAGGTAAAAGAATTATTCACAAATAAAATCGGATTCTAATCAAGTGCAATTAGTTTGTGGCCACCGGGCAAAATTTGCAGAGATGCGACGAGAATTCAGTATAAGTCAAGTTAGAGATCCACTTATTGAAGCCTGCATACCTTTACAAACCCAACTTATTTAGTGTAGACTCACTCATATGCATTCTGGAGAAAACAGATAGCATTCGTAAAGCTTTTTGGCCTCCAAAATTTAGAAGACTCGTAGCCTATGCTATCAATTATTCACCCTCGCGGGGTGCCTACTTACTTATCAACTACCCTCCCAAGGGTAGTTTGTTATTTAATTAGCTGTCTGCAAGCAATGCGATTCTGAACCATGAACAGTGAAGTACTCAATTATTACTATTCTTAAATTAACTAATTGCTTTTACAAAACCCCAAACCGTATGGGATATCAGTGTACTTATAAATGTATAACCAACACAAGATTTTGTTTTAATCATCACATCAAACAGCAATTTTAATACTTCTGTGTTCAGGCAGATGCATTCATGACCTAACCTTAGAATATACCCTACCTAAAGTACCTACCTAACCATAATACAAAAACTTTACCGTATGGCCTGAATTTGGTTCTACAACCGAAAGCAATACATAGGTACTGACAGACTGTCTACAGATCAATTTTGAATATAAATAATTAAAATTTAAAGCCTCTATTCTGGGTGGTTAAAATGATAACATCGCTGAGTGATAGATGAAAAAGATTCAAACTTATTTAATATTTTTATCAGTTTGAGGTGCAGTACCTTCGTCACGTAGGTACCTTACTGTTATAGCAGAAACTGTAAAAACATTTCTTTATTACACAGCTACACCATATAGCTTCCAAGAACTGATTAGAAAATCACCCCATCGACGAAGTTCTAGCTCGTGGGAATTGGCAATCAGCTAAAACACCACAACAATCCTATGTGTGAAATTAAATAATATAAATATATAATATATACTCTTACACAAGTAATGCGATTGTGAAGAAGAATTTCCTAGAAAGTTTTTAAATTTTACCTTTTCATTATATTACTTGTTCTATTTAAATGACGATATGAAAAACTAACAGAATTTTTGTTGTTATTTCTGTGCAATACACGGAAAAGAATGTCATTCTTAAAATAAAAAGTATTTAATTATCATAAATACTTTTTTATTATTAAATCTGTCACATTGGCGTTACGCTAAGGCGTTATAATGTTAAGTGGCGTCACCAGGCGATAACAAACAGATCTCAATATAAAGCTTCCAGTTACGGTACAGTGTTTTAATAGCAGCGTTTTACCCTGAAATAAATCGCATATTAAAATACTTACCTCACTGGAAGCTTTAACTTTATTTCTGCCTGGTGAAATTGAGCCAATGAGCAAAATAGTATGCCGCAAATTTTAAGAAACATAAAAGCGCACGACCGCCAGGTGGCGCCACTTAGCCGGAAACTACGTACTAAAAAAGGTAGGCAAATGACGGGAAACGGAAATGCTATCTCAATATAAAGCTTCCAGTGAGGTAAGTATTTTAATATGCGTTTTATTTCAGGGTAAAACGCTGCTATTATTGACGATTATAAGAACTGGTTTTTATTGGTTTAATACCTAACACAACACAACACACTTAATTTATAAAGACTATCATTCCGAAGTTCTCACAAAAACAATGTTATAAAAGTACTTTATTTGATATTTTAGCAACTTAATTGCACTTATAATATCAGTATATAAACTTGAAAAATTTTGTCTCAGGCGGGACTCGAACCCGCATCTCCTCGCATATGAGATGCGGGTTCGAGTCCCGCCTGAGACAAAATTTTTCAAGTTTATATACTAATGTTATAAAAGTTTAACATAAAAACAAATGATTTTACAACAATATTTGGGTATTGTTGTGAATTGAATTCTGGTGTTCTGTTAGCGTGCTACTTAATAATCTTTAAGTGCAAATGTGTAAGTAAGGTTATCGGATCTAATATGTGCACTAAACTGTACGGGTTTCCGCGCAAAAAACTTGTTTTGGTAAAAAATTCACTTGCTCCACTGTGTATTGCGTAATTTTAATGTTGAATTGTATTTATATTGACTCTTCTCATCACTAATATTTTATTTACCTACTTAACTTATGGAATATACTCTTGTCATTAACTTTTTAATGTAAAAATTGTGTTTTATGTTGTTATTACTTTATTTGATTCAATTCGGAGTATCCATATTTCATTTACGGCATTTGAATAGGTACGTTCTGTAATTCGTAATATTAACTAAACAAGAATTGTTAAATTCTTACACAAAAAAAAATAAATTTTTTCAATTGGGTTTAGGAAGATTGATGAGATGCTAAACGCTTATCATATTGTATGCAACAACTGTACAACTGTAAATATCAAATTTCAGCTACATTTTCCACTCACCAAACTGACACCTCACCAAACTAACACACAAACAAACACACAACAACTGTATCACATAAGCCATTTCATACGTGTTATATTCTTCAGGTTAAAAATTAAACTAAGGCGAGACAAAAAACGCGTGACGTCTATAAACGCGCGGTTGCACGCCGCAAAACAAAAAACGCGTGATGGCCGGCAACCAGTCGTCGAATGACGTTGATCTTGACCGAGATCACGTTATAACTTATAAGTTGACCGACGCAAGCGCACTACAGATACTAGCTTGACATTGTGACATACGTAACATTCATTATCGATTTTATGGTGGGTAGTTATTAAGGCCAAAATGAGTCATTGAAAAATGAGGATTCCCTGTAAACTATGACCTTATTATATGGTTGCTGTTTAAGATGCATACTGATGCATAGCAAAATAGTTATTTCGTAAAAATTGTGCGTTAACTGTTTCCCGCGTCTTCGTAACCTTAAATAGCTTTTTATCTTCCTTTTTTTGTGATAAAATGTACACGTATGGCAACATTTTATCTATCTGTATAATCTAGCTGTACTGTCTATGTGTTTAAAGAAGAACTTAGTAACTCATAAAGAACATTGTTCACTTAAAATGAGCTTATTTAAATCTGCGTGCCAAACATGCAGATTGAGTAACAAATACCCATTCATACTGTTGCAATAGTATTGTAATATTAGGGGTTAAAGTATGAAATTGCCGTTTTGTATGGACGAAATCGAGAAAAGTCATTTTTCCGTACTAACAATTTTTTAGTTTTTTTAAAAACGCCTGAACCGTTTTCGATGCAATTAAAGGTAAAAGTTAGATGGTTATAAAGCTACGCATTATAGTATTTAAATTTCTGAAAATCAAAGTATATAATACAAATATACTTAATTGAAGCAAGAAGGTCAGCTGACACATTGTAAGGGGTCTTTTCAACGACTTCCTTTGAAGTAATAGGCACTAGTATTGCATTTTTTTTTAGTCAAAAGTTACTTTATTTAGTTTTTGATACAATACAAAAAGAATTACGCAATAATATGACTATACTTAGGAGCTATAAACAAAATAAAAAGTGAGAAAATAATCGGCAATTTCATACTTTAACCCCTATTATTATGTAAGCATATTAAGACTACTTTTCTACGCAAAAAAGTTTCTTAAAGTTTACATTAGCTATTTTCGATATTTTTATACTTAAAGTAACAGCTTATAATTATCCCACTGCAGAGAATAGGCCTCCATCGTTGAATGCAAGTTACTACAGCAATGATGGGTACTGGCATAATCACCACGCTTGCCAAATGCGGGTTGGTGATCACAAACCCGAGCAACGTTAGAAAATTCGTTTTTTTTTGTTTTTTGGGGTGGTGGGATCTACCTCCTAGTGGTCCACCCTGGGAAGCGGCATCTTTGGTTTTCTAACTAATGTAGCGATAGCGATGAACTTTCTTACTTTCTAAATCGCGGTGGTAGGCTTCGTAAGCGGATGCTAACACCCTCCTGCCGAAGTCCGGTGTATGGGAGAACCAGTCCCTTTCGGTAAGCTCTCTCCATCTTAGGCTTCTCCTTAACCGTATAGTAAAGTATGTAGTCAAGAGCAAGCCCATTATTTATAATAAAAATGCCCGATCCGGGGATCGAACCTGGGACCTGGTCCGGTATTTAAACCACTAGAGTACTAGACCAACGGGGCGTTGTACTTATTCAAATTTAACGTATAATTTTATCATTTTACTAACTGTGCCGAACTTTTCTCCCGCTTGAATTTTAGTAAAAGCAAATATGAAAAAAATCGCAAATGCGTTAAAATACAAATGGAGTTACTCAGTGCGAAATAGTTCGTATAAATACTTACGGTGCTGCAGTTAGTTTTTCATAAACTTGCCTTGACACACTCTTAAGTATCTAGACTCAAAACCATGTCCTACATAGCAGTATATAAACTTGAAAAATTTTGTCTCAGGCGGGACTCGAACCCGCATCTCCTCGCATGCCGGGCGGGCGCCATACCATTTGGCCACCGAGACACTGCGACACGGCGCGAATTTTTCAAGCATATTCTTACGCTGTAAGCAAGCGCGGCGTTGTTTCATCAAATGTTATGAGTTTGCACCCTTAACACCCGAAAGAAACATGTTTGCAGATGTTTGACAGTCAGTTAAGATGAAACAGCTATTTATATACTTTATATGATATTTTAGCAACTTAATTGCACTGTGTGCAATTAAGTTATATTCCATAAGTTAGTGAGATGCGGGTTCGAGTCCCGCCTGAGACAAAATTTTTCAAGTTTATATACTGATATTATAAGTGCAATTAAGTTGCTAAAATATCAAATAAAGTACATGTCCTACATACTTTAATCAAAAATCGTTATAATATGCTTATAATTTCTTTACTATTATATACAAATATAGTACTCGTATTATTAATCCGAATGTTACTTTGTCTATTTGTCTCCAACTACGGTGATAGGTGTAGTTCACGCGGGCAGGAGCCGCGGGCGAAAAGCTACTAATCCTACAATTCGACGACATAGTGAGGTGTACATACCGGATTTCTAGGTGTCTCCTGCTCCGTGGTCCCGGGTTCGATTCCCTGTCGGGACAGTGTAGAAAAAAGTGTTTTTCTATATTTCCTCGGGTCCTGTTTGTTGTACCTTCGTTGTTTCCGATTTACACAATACGAGTGCTTTAGTTACTGAATCTGGGATCGGAGCAATGTGTGATGTTGTCCACATATATTTATTTACTAATTTACACTACTAGCTCTTCGCCCGTTGCTCTGCCCGTGTGAACTCCACGTCATATCGCACGGTCGGAAACCTGTGCCTAGCGGCGGCATATAGAAGAAAGATTAGGTAGGCTTAATACATTCGTGGCCGTGAAATACACATACGAAATTTCAAACCAAAATCGGTCAAACCGTTTAGTAGTTGACATACCGACAGCAGCGCCACCTACCGGGTCCCGCGGTAAAAAGTAGCCTATGTTCATCAGGGATAGTGTCAGTTATTAATAGTAAAAGAATTTTGCAAAATGGTCCAGTAGTTTCAGAGCATGTTCAATACAAAAATACACACACACAGAAAAATATACAAATCTTTCCTCTTTAAAATATTAGTGTAGATACTTTATTTGATATTTTAGCAACTTAATTGCACTTATAATATCAGTATATAAACTTGAAAATTTTTTTTTTTTTCCCGCCTGAGACAAAATTTTTCAAGTTTATATACTGATATTAGTGTAGATGTAGATGTAGTAGATATCAAGGCTAGCTTCCGGTCTGCGCAGGCGACTATATCCTGCATCCTACTTACTCACAAGATTTGTAGTTCTCTGTGACACACCCACGGTCACATTACTGGGAATTTAAAATACAATTTCGATGACGACATAACATGTCTCCGTGATAAAGTTAGAGTTTTAATGTTTAAGAAATTCCTTTGCTAATTTGTTTTCCTTATAATAATTTCCTTGACCGAAATGTTTGGTTCAAGTACCTAAATATGAAAATTCTATTCCTTGAAAAAATATGTCAAATGCCTCATGTTGGTCCACGTACTACTCGTACCTTTTGTAAAAAAATATATAAAAAAAGAGACGGATAAAAAAAGCTACATCGCGAATGCTACAACAATATATTGAGCTAATTTGAAAAAATAAGTGTTAAGTCATTACGAGAGTAGGACCTATCAAATAAAAGAAAACCAAAGACTGAGTATAAAAATGGCTTATATGACTTTGAAATCATTGGAATTCTCGTAAGTCGGGTTACAGGTTTTAATATTCATTTTAATAAATATCATCATAATATAACGGTTGATTTTATAACTTTTTTTTTAACGAATACTAATGGCACTGTTGACGCACTACATAATATATTATCAGCCTGTGTAGTCGATTGACCTTAATATTATACGCAACCTTTTCTATTTAAGGCTTTACATGTAGCAAATTAATATAGAGATCTACTTTATAAAAACAAGTAGGTACTAAGCAATGTGTTATTAGGGCTAGGCCCATGACTTCGTCTGCGTGGAATTTGGTATCGCATTCTTGATCATCCTATCCTTTACTTTATGCCACCAATGCCAGTACTCTTCTATGTCAATCTTGTAGGGTACTAAGACTGATTTTAGAGTCATGCTGATCGTACGCTCTACAGTTACAGTAAAATCAGCCTTACAGTTAGACATTTATTTATACTGAGCACAGCCCTAAAACAGCATACACACTCACTACAGCCCCGAAACTACTAACAAAAGACGGAATGATAAAGTTTGCTCCCGAAATATACGAACAAATAATTATGCCTGCACTACAAGATTCCATGTGTTTCTTGGACCTCTACTGTAATAGGGGTTAAAGTATGAAATTGCCGATTATTTTACCACTTTTTGTTTTGTTTATAGCTCCTAAGTATAGTCATATTATTGCGTAATTCTTTTTGTATTGTATCAAAAACTAAATAAAGTAACTTTTGACTGCCTATTACTTCAAAGGAAGTCGTTGAAAAGACCCCTTACAATGTGTCAGCTGACCTTCTTGCTTCAATTAAGTATATTTGTATTATATACTTTGATTTTTAGAAATTTAAATACTATAATGCGTAGCTTTATAACCATCTAACTTTCACCTTTAATTGCATCGAAAACGGTTCAGGCGTTTTTAAAAAAACTAAAAAATTGTTAGTATGGAAAAATGACTTTTCTCGATTTCGTCCATACAAAACGGCAATTTCATACTTTAACCCCTATTATAATAGATTAAACGCCCGGTTAATAATATATAAAGCTCTTCAAAACATTCTTACGAAGATACAGAAAAATTAATGACTGTTTTAAAATAATCGTCGTATTTCATGTTTAATTAATTATTGTTGATAAGTTATTATTATGTAAAGGATTGTATTTAGAATATTAAAGTAAAGATAAGAGTATGTTTTGTTTGTCATAGATTAAATTAATATTACTGAAATACAGGAAATCCTAGTTCAGGCACAAGTGTATTTTGCGTGTACATAAGTTTATTTAGTCTTGTTACTCTATATCGAATAAGTTTATTTTATTTATTATTATTAGTTTTATCAATTATGTGCATTGCAAAAACGTTAGGCATTTAAAAAAAAAATCGTTTCTCTATGAACCCTATTCCGAAACCTTACGCGGACGAAGTCGCCTTCAAAGGTTAGTTAGAAATAAACCAATTGAGCTGTAAATAATATCAAACTTTTAATTCAGGTAGTATGCTTCCGGGCTTTGTTACATACTTGCATGAAATAAAATCAACACAAAAATAGCTTTGTCTATAAATTTAAGTATTACATCCTTAAATTAAAATAATAAATGTTTATGAGTCAAATGCACCCATTGTATTTTCCTTAAGAAATTACTGACTGCATTTACGTGGTAATATAATTGTGACAGATTAAGTAGGCGGATTTATTGTTATGGTTTATTTCTGACAGATTTAACCTGTCAGAATTATACCTAAGTGGATTTATGGAAGGATTATTTTTATTTTAATGTTTAGTCATTCAAGGCAAGAGTTTAATCGTAGTGTAAAAATATAAATAAATAGAAGTTTGATAGCAAACCCGACGTATTGATTTCTTGCTCAGTGCTAGCTAGGAATGCGATAATAAACTGTCCTGCTATAAAATTACTAAAAATAACTCGTTAAAGGTAATTTTGGCACTTTTTGTTGCCAAACAAACTGTGTTCTTTTTAAAGAAAAAAATAATAGGAGAGATAAATTTTAATGCACACGGCCAGAGTGACAGATGTCGGTGGGCAAGTGAGATACAAGTTAAAACCGCACCGAGCCACATCTTTCTAGTGCCTTGTCAGTGTTATTATACTCGCCTCTAATTATTATATTCAAACCCTTGAAAAATTTATAAGTTTTTACCCTTTATGACTCAAAGCACCAACACTTCTGCTCTAAAAATGCTTAAAAATTACTTAAACTTACCTTGCAATTTCCCGGATCTTCTCTTGTGACATCTATGTCCTATCTTACTTTTTCTCACGACCACCTTATACTTATTGTGGACATTATACGTCTGGCTGGGAGCGTACATCTTATGCCCTTTTACACTTGTATAGTTATACACTCTCTTAACATTGTTATACCCGTGAACGGGGTATCCGTGATGGGGGTGATACGACGGCATATACGAGGGTTTAGATCCGTGTACTGGATACTTGTTCCCGTAAGAGCCGTGACCGTGATACGTGGGCCCGTATCCGTGACCACTCGACCCGTATCCGTGACCACTCGACCCGTATCCGTGATCACCCGTACCATATCCGTGACCGCTAGCGCCGTATCCGTGCTCGCCTGTCCCATATCCGTGGCCACCCGAGCCGTATCCGTGATAGCCTGTGCCATATCCGTGATGGAAACCATGGTCGTAGCCACCGATATCGTATCCTTGCCCAAATATAGTGTGATATAATGCATCTAACGCTTCATAGTATTCAGGGGAATGAGTGGGACTCGGTGGATGGTATTCAAAAGGAGTTTCCAAACATCTACCGTACTTTTGAGCGAGGATTAGCAAAAGTGGGAATCCTTGGATCAAAGTGCATCCAGTACTTTGTTTTACCGTCATAGTTTTTAATGCGATCGAAGCAGAGTTTGGGTTACAACTGAAATTGGCGGGGAATTGTTCCATGGTTAAAGTAATTTCGGTTCTATCGGGGCTATCTCTGAAATCTACATTTGCGTAACATGTATTGTACAATGGGAAATTATTTCGACACTGCTATTTTACAATACCGATTCAAAATCGGGTTAATTCCTCAGATCGAATGTGGTGGAATAAATTGTTAGTTTATTTATATGTCCTTGGTGTATTAAATATTTATTTAGATTATTTTATTTCGAAAATTAAAAAGCACTTTGGATGAAATGGAGATTTTCGACAAAAACATTTAATCTATACAACATTATTGGATTCACAGCTTGCGTAACGGTATTCTAAAATACATTATATTTGAATGAATTTAATCGCAATAAATTAACTGGATTGAATAAGCGTGAATTGGACTCGCGTCCAAAGGTAAATTAAGAAGTGTATGGTGATAATAAATGCTTGAGTAGAAATTTTATCTTCCATGCTTATATGTAATTCTCAATGCTAATTGTATGTGACTATTTAATTATAATTCGATGATTTAGAATCAGATACCTAAATGCTTTAAATACACGGTGCATATTCAACCACCTGGAAAACGAAGCTACTACTCTATGTGACCATTATGTATAACATCATGGCAAAGTTATTTGATTAATAAAAAAAAAATGAAAAATATGAAATATTGATTCAGACTTTTAATTTTGTAACACGCTGTGACGCGCACAGACGTGTTGATTTGCTGCGGCGGGGTCCCGGATGAATGAACCTTACAGCTACATCCGTTAGCGTCACAGCGTGTTTCAAAATAAATAGCTGGACCAATATTTTAATTTATATAAGGTCAAATTTTTTTCATGTGATTTCCTTTTAACGACCGGTTCAGCATAAAAAAAGAATAAGGTTTTACAAAGGAAAAAAATATTTTTATTCGCTAGTTCCCGAATAAATCACATGAACACTTTTCAATTGAAGAGTAAAATAAAACATCCCGTTTGTTACAATGTACGACCCTGACCTTGTTCGATCGATACACGTGCCGCTTCTACTCACTCCCGCCCGCGCCCCCCGCCTCCCACGTCGGCAAACGTCGGCGCGAGCGACGACTCAGACATCAATCAATTAGTCCCCAAAAAAAATTTGAAGAATTCAGTATGTGCGCACGCGACGCGTAATTGTTATCGTAATAATGGCGCATGGGCTTTCCGGCCAGGAGTACCACAAAAAGCAATTGATAAAAAAAACAAATAACACTGCCAAGATGTTATACATGGTTACATAACGTGGGCTTCTTTTTACAGGTGGTTAAAAATGCACCGTGTGTATCTAACATAGAGTTTGAAATATCATCATCTACAATAAATGTACTAAAAACCAAAAAATAATAAAATAGATACAGTCGTGGGAATTATAAACATATGCATAGACTAGACTAAAATAAAACCGTGGGGCACGTCAATTGTCTACAATCGTTGATTAAAATGTTTGTTTTGTAATGTTACACTATAATTAGGCAGTTGTTCAACCGACAACGATGGACGTGTGATAAGTAGGGCTAGAATGTGGAAACAAGCTAGCAAGCTCGATTATAAGCGAGTTTTAGGGTTTCATAGTGGTGAGCGAGTAGTACTTTTATCATATGTTTTGTCGATTAAAGACAAACTACGAGCAGTGAAACGATTCCTCGCCAGCCAGCAGTGTGAATGTCCAACGATAAACCAGTTGAAACATCTCTTTTATTTACATGGAGTGTATAACTATTGGAATTTCCATGAGCAAGAAAATAGTAAGTAATTTCCTCACCGTCTGCGGGCCAACTGCCTATTTTAACGACGAATTAAACGATTCTTCTATCGCACATTAAGTCGATAATTTGTAGACAATTTACGTGCCCCACGGTTTTATTTTAGTCTAGTCTATGCATATGTTTATAATTCCCACGACTGTATCTATTTTATTATTTTTTGGTTTTTAGTACATTTATCTTAAACATTGCAATGTATGTTTAACATAAAACCGTTTAACTTAAAAAGTTTTTTTACCTATTTTTATTTTCTAGTTTTTAGTTTTTATTTCGCATTCTGTTTAATTCATTTAGTGCTTCATTATTGCAAGGTTTCTTGCCCGTTAGTTTATTTTCATTTGATACCCATATTGATGGGATCGATAAAACCTACGTTATCCGCCATTTTGTAGCGGCCGCCATCTTGTATTTCAATTTTTTATAGTATATTGTATTCTGCTTGTTGAGCCCTTTCATTTGATACCCATATTGATGGGATTGATAAAACCTACGTTATCCGCCATTTTGTAGCGGCCGCCATCTTGGATTTCAATTTTTTATAGTATATTGTATTCTGCTTGTTGAGCCCTTTCATTTTATACCCATATTGATGGGATTAATAAAACATAAATTATCCGCCATTTTGTAGCGGCGGCCATCTTGAATTTATAATGATAATGAATAAACATAATTGTATTGTCACCAAAATCCAAAGTGTATACAAAATTTCAGATTAATCGGTTGACAGGAAGAGGGTGAAATTTGAATTACTAAATTTGACCCAAGAATAAAACAAACGGGGTGAGCTAAATAAAACCGTTTAATAAAACCGTTTAAAAAGCATCCTATTTTAGTAAACAGCTTTACACAGTCATTAAGCGCGTTGGCGACAGCAGCCAAGGCAATGGTAGAGAGACGGAATACGCTGCTGCCTATCTTCTTCTGGCAGTTCTTTTGTAGTCGCCTCTTACGATACCCATAGGAAGAGAAGGGGTGGTACTATTCTTTTTATATGGTGGCAACATACGACCATCAATAATCATCCTCAGCTGGGGACAGGTGGAATAGGAGGTTGTCCAAATAGAATATCATCAAACTTTTTTTGTCCTCTGATGTTTTGATGACCTTTTTTTGTCACCAGATGAAAAATCTTCTCAGATCTCCACCATCGGCCAAATTGCAATCGCCTAGTCTGCAAAGTGTGGCGCACAGAACATGGAAAGAGATTAGAAAGGCGATTTAGGCAGGGCAGGCGTGCCACAGAGGTTATGAGCTGCTTATACTTCGGCCCAAACGTGAGCGCTGTGATTGGTTTCTTTTGCCAAGTGGCGAAATCGGTTCTCATAGAAATGGCGCATGACAGACAGCCTTTCTAACCTTTTTCTATGTTTTGTGGTGTAGCGATTATGGAAAAACCCTCCAGGAGCCTGTCTAGCAGTAGATGGATTTTTTAATTTAATAAAATTGTATTAGTTAACATTGCATTACGATTAGGAATTTTATAAGTGATATAATATCTTTAGTACCTAGGTACATATAACTACGAGGGAAAAATCATTGTCTTTTCGTAGAATCTGATGTCAGATATTCAATGGCAAGGAAACAGGATCCATACACTAGTGATGCAATAATGTGACAAAATGAATAATTCAAGAACTGTTCGTCCGATTATGTTAAGAGGTTTGTGCTGTTATTTCATTAATAATGAATACTGCTACATCTTGTGCCTAAAATATATACAAATAAATAGTAACATCCTACAATCACCAAGCTTGCCAAATGCGGGTTGGTGATCACAAACTCGAGCCATGTTCGAAAATTCGAAACTTTTTTATTGCCCGACCCATAAATAGTATCATCCTATAATCATCCCACTGCAGGGAAAAGGCCTCCATTATTGAAATCGAGTTACCACAGCAATAATGGGTACAGGCATTATAACCACGCTTGCCAATTGCGGGTTGGTGATCAAAGCCAACCAATGTTTGAAAATTCGAAACTTTTTGGTTGCCTTGCCCGGGGACCGAACCCACGACCCCAAGATCTTGACCCGGTATTTAAACCACTAGACCAACGGGGCGTTATTAATTTATTTTTATTTATTTTTCAAGAACTGAACTATCTTTGTATCTAATTTCATAAAACTGTGTTAAGTAGTATAAGCGTGATTATAAGTGAAAATGGCGAAAGATACTCATTTGTTTTTTTCACAACTTTGAATCTTTCCAGTAAAATTTACATGTAACTTTGGAATAATACAAATTTAGGGCTATTTGAAAAATACAAATTTACATGTATAAAACGTGTAGGTATTGATCAATGTATTTTTCATAAATTACAATGAATGAAAAAAAAACTGAAAATATATGACACTAATTTTGAAGCACCCTACATAATATATTCATTCCTCTGTTGTTTATTTGCTTTACAGTTTAACAACATGAAAGAAGATATCAAGAAAATGGAATTGGCAAAAAATATAAAACACGACATTCTTTATGTTATTATTAACAATTCAATGATTATTAATTATACTTATGTAAAGGAGGATGCTAATTTAACTATAAAGTTAGGCCTAAAAAACATGTAAAATACATGTAAAAAACGGAAACTTGCGAAAGATACATCTTAAGAACTCATTGACAGTTTCTGTATTTTATTGAAAAATACGAAGTCCGATTGAAAAATACATGTATTTTACTTGTGATTTTCAACCCTAAGCGTGATGCCTAACAGACGGACAAGCAAAACTACTTTCGCATTTGTAATCGGTAACTAATTAAGGTTATAGAGATTAATTGAATAAAGTAAATCCCGTTGGAGCCCCATTGTTCGAGTGGTTTTAATACCTACCGGGCTAAGATCTCGGGGTCCTGGCTTCGATGTCCGGGTCGAGCACCAAGAGTTTCGATTTTTCGAACGTTTGTTTGAGGTTTGTAATCACCAACCCGCATCTGGCAAGCGTGGTGATTATTTCTATACTCATCATTGGTAACTTGAATTCAATGATGCAGGCCCTGTTATTATAGGCTGTTACTTTACTTTTAAATCCCATTAAGCGTTAAAAGTAGCAGCCTATAATCATCCCACTGCAGGAAAAGGCCTCCATCATTGAATTCATGTTACCACAGCAATGATGGGTGTACTGGCATAATCACCACGCTTGCCAAATGCGGGTTGGTGATCACAAACCCGAGCAACGTTCGAAAAATCGAAACTTTTTGTTGCCCGACCCGGGGACCGAACCCGCGACCCCAAAATCTTGACCCGGTATTTAAACCACTAGACCAACGGGGCGTTAAGTTATACAATATATTTACTTATGTCATTTGCCATGAGCCTTTAACCCTGATTGTGACAGATTTATTAGAGGCTTTTTTCTGATGACGGTACTATGTAAGTAGTGACAATGTTGAGTCAGTTTTAAATGTTTATTTTATTGCATTTTTACTAGATTACTCAGGGACTACCTTTATGAATGTCATTTTAGTTGTTAGTAGTCTTTTGAACTATTAGATAAAAGAAAGCAATGATTTAAAATTCATCCAATATATTTTCTGTATTGTGTAAACATTTTTGTACTCAGAATTTTGTCTTCTTTCATTTGATCCATCACTCGTTTTAATTGCATTTTTTTATAGTAGGTACCCCTTTTTTATCAAAACTTAGTAACGTTTCCCGGACTATATTAAGGAATCGATTGATTCACCAAAGTGGGGTCAGTAGTTTAGAACATTGTACTTTAATGAATATCCAAAAAAATAAATAGCGAAATCGGTTCAGCTTCTCGAGATTTGCGATTAGCAACACATTTTAGCGATTTATTTTTATATTACAGATCTGGCTCTGTAACCTGTTTTGGTACAATAATATATAGAATCAATTAAAAAAGTCTGGTGTCGAATTCTTAACTTTTTTTGGTTTAAAAGACCCGCTACTTATAAATTAAATGTATTCATAAAGGTCAATTGGATAATCTAATAAAAACGCAACAAAATAAACATATAAGATTGCCACACAATACATATTAGGTCGCCTCGTTGGTCTATGTAGTGATTTAAATACCGGGCCAAGATCTCAGGGTTCCGGGTTCGATCCCCGGGCCAGGCAAAAAAAAAGTCGAATTTTCGAATATTACTCGGGTTTGTCATCACCAACCCGCATTTGGCATGCGTGGTGATTATGCCTGTACCCATCATTGCTGCGGTAACTTGAATACAGTGATGGAGGCCTTTGCCCAGCTGTGGGATGATTATAGGCCGTTAGTTTAATATTTGGAACTTACGTCACCAAATAGATTTTGGACCGATATAATATATAAATAAATAATTTATTTTTGCATTCCTAAGTCCCATATTCATAGAAATATTTTAAATTACCTTTTTAATTTCTCTCAATTTCAAATAGGATTAAGATGATGAATTAAATGTTAAAGGGATTTTTCTTGCATTTTGTTGAATCCTTACTAATATAAATAAATGCGAAAGTAATTCTGTCTGTTTGTTGCCCTTTCACGCCTAATCTACGGAACCGATTTTGATGAAATTGGATACAAAGATGACAATTTGAGAAAGGACATAGTCTAGGCAAAAAATATCTTTTCATCCCACCACCTCGGAAAGAGTATTTTTGCTCTTCGATATCTGAGTGCAAAAACGGTTTTTATTCGCTAGAGGATAAAGTACCTAAATTTGAATTTAGAACATCGCGTGCGCCGTGCACTAGGTATGTGATTTCAAAACATCATTTAACCTATTTACTTTCATCTCCATGGGGCCGTATTTATCATACAACTTTTTATTTATTTATTAAAAACTCAGTCTCTTAACCTCCTTGTTGTACTTTTAAATTTGTTTTCAATTTGCTTTGCGCTCGCCATTTTGTTTTGATTTCGTATTGTTATAAATAAGAAACTTAAAAACAAGTAAAAAAAAACGAAAATGAGTGATTCCAGCGACGAAGAAGTTTATTTTAATACTTACATATCATAATGTTGTAATAAATAAACTAACTAAACTGAAATAAAAGTATCTTGTGATTGTAAATGTTTTATTTTGCATTTAGTCATTTCCTCGCTAAGGGGGGATGAAAAGTTACGTGTTGCACTCGAGTGCAAAGATTTTTCACCTTGTGCTCTTTTAATTCCCTCGCTAACGCTCAGGATTCTAATTTTTGAATTTTGCTCGTTTTGAGCACGCGGTTAAAAGGAACTTTGCACTCTTGTATAACAAACTAGCTGATGCCCGCGGCTTCGCACGCGTGGGTTTTGATCTGTTACAAAGTTGTCGTCACGACCTACCTCCCTCTCCTCCACTCTTTTCCTCCACTTCCTTTGCCTACGGTGCCGAAGGTGCCCATCTCGGGCGAGGTGGTGGTGGACACTTAGTGGGAGCCGATACGTCGTTGCCGACTTACCAGGGCCCGTTGATACAATAGTTGGATGAAAGGGGCCAATTAAACTGTTTAGGGATCCGGTGTTAGTTCTCCTAGCGAACCGTGGTCCAAGCGAGCTCGCACCACATCTGTTTGCATTTACATGAAATCTGAAGTACAATATAATTTGAAACTTTCAAAACTGTCAACGCTGTAGTACAACAAACCATTCAAAGCAGCTTGCAAGGCTTTATTCGAATATGATCAACACTGGCGTAGAGCCCTGGAAGAAGTGGCCCTGTGTAAAAAACCACATTCTTAATTTCCAACCAAGAAGGTTACCATTTGTCTCGATCCATAAGCGTTAAAAAGGCGATTTTACAAAGACAATTTGCTTGCATACTACGTTTGGATAGAAGACCGGTGTAGTACCAGCATCGGTGTAGAGCTCTGAAAAAGCCAGTCCTATGTCATTCTCCCTTCATGATCGATAAACGAAGTTTCAAGTACCTCAATATGATGTTAAACACAAATAATTAACCACAAAATTTTCAACCGTTTTTCACCCCCTCAAATATTTAATTATAAAAAAATCCTTATAAACAACATAACAAAATTTATACCAAAAAGCTGACGTAGTTTCACAAAACTTTCATGTGGGATGTAGGTTCGAGGCATGAATGGTAGAGGTTGATCAGTAGGATAAAAAGTGTTCAGAAACTTGACAGGATAGAGAACTGATTCGACTGTACTGACCACTGTGTCTATAAATTTTTATATTTCTTCAGCTTCAAATGATGTCAGCAAAACATCATTAATTACTGCTGCTTGGTCATTATAGTGGGTGCGTGGTGGTAGCTATTCCTAAGTTAAACAACACGGAATTATGAAGAGAGGTGATTTTTTTTCAACGTTTTATTTTCATGTTTTAAAAGTGTATTTTTTTAAATATGGAGGATATTAAATAAAAAGATAATTTGGATGCGTTAGAAAGGCAGATTCACTAAACAAACTTTGCCAGGCCCCCAAAAGCGGTGCGTCCTAGAAAAAATAAATCGTTACTAAATGGAAGTTTATCAAATTATCTTCTAAATGGAAGCTTGTCAAATGGTCTACCAGTCTATATTGATTTAATCCACCAGTCAGCTGCTTAGTGTTGTTGCAACACACTTGTTACCTTTTCCTGCCTGAGATACGGGTCTATGCCCAGTTTAGGAATTATTTTTGTACTGCTTAATATAGTTGATAATGTCATAAGGTACAACAGTGTAATTCTAAACACTTTTTTTCGATTTCCCAACATTTGTCTCTACCGTATAAACAAAAATCGGCCAAGTGCAAGTCGGACTCGCGCACGAAGGGTTCCGTACCATTGACTACGAAAACAACAGTAGGTACCTACATTAATTTAGTTAATGTAGTGCCTACCTGTTACCATTTATTGATATCAAGCAAAAATAAGCAAAAAATTGATTTTTTTGTGTGGGGACCTGCCTTAAATATTAATTTAATTATTGATTATTAAAGTTAGAAATATAACTGAGTGTTTTGTGAATATTTCAAGTGCCTACCTGTTGCTATTATTAATATCGAACAAAAAAGGACAAAAAAATCGCGTTTGTTGTATTCCCATACAACAAACGCGATTTTTTTTGTCCCTTCAATATTTGTTTTATTTTGTTTTTAGTATTTGTTGTTATTGCGGAATCAAAAATACATATTTTGTGAAGATTTCAACTGTCTAGCTATCGCGGCTCTTGAGATACAGCCTGGTGACAGGCAGACGGACAGACGGACAGACAGCGAAGTCTTAGTAATAGGGTTCCGTTTTTACCCTTTGGGTACGGAACCCTAAAAATGATTAAGTTCTAAATAATACCATTCTTATGGTAAGTACCGCTATTTTTTTTTTTTAATATGTACCAATATACATATTGATAAGACATCCAATAGGAATTTTCAAGTTTTGTCTTTTCGTTACATAGCCTCCTTATTTCTTCGTCAACTTTGTCCTTCAGGGCATATGGAATACGTCGTGGCTAGATGAAAATTGGGGTCACATTTTCTTGAAGCACTAATTGAGCTTGATATTCAAATAAGAGTTCCGTCAAACACCATTGTTAAATCTTCTAGTAATCTGTCCAATTTTGAGTTGTTGATAATTTACTAACTGAATTTTATCCAACTCTTCAAATTCTAACTCACAAGGATCCCGTGGAGCACAAAAATATAATATAATACGTTTTCTGATGTAATTCTGGGCTCAAAGATGTATGATTGACGTGTATTTCCTTGTATCGATATCATCACATCTGTTCAGTTTTAAGTACGTATCCAACCGTTTAATGATGTTTTTGAATGTTTCGTCCTTGTCTAATGGTACTGAGTTCAATTTAGATGTCCTAAGATTTGTTTGTGACCGACCTTTGCTCCTCAGTACCTTCTGCATACATGGAATTTTTTCGTGCTATCGAATTCAAACTCTGCAGTTTTAGTTTAAGCTGTGTTGTAATACCCTGAAGGTTATTTTTTTCTTCAATCTCAGTTTCCAACTGTGGGTCATCAGTAATATTATTTGTAGTCGTATCTCTTCCAAATTATTCTTGGTAAATTTGTTAATTTGTCACTTCACCAGCTGATCACTCACTAATTTTAATTCATAATCAGAAATTTCTCGTAGGTTTTGTATCTGGCTGCCGAATTTTATAATGCAGCCTTTAATTAAAGTTCTACACGTTTTAATTCAGTTAATTCATCTATTTCGGCGCCAATTATTAAATTCTAAAATAATACCATTCTGTTTGTAAGAAATTACCTATTTATTTTCTGATTGACACATTGAATGTCATAACAAACTAATTAAAGTCAGAGAGTACAAATATGTAAAGAGTATGGATATGACGCGGAACCGAACAAACTTTGCCCCCATTTTTTATCCCCTTAAAGATAAAATTTTCAAAAAATCCTGAAAGACGTCATTCTTAATTTTTAATTTTTTCATCGACTTAGCTTCAAAACTGACGGAGTTTCATACAAACTTATGGGGCCCTTTTTACCCCCTTAGAGGCGGAATTTCCAAAATTCCTTTCTTACTGCTCACCTACACTATAAAAGGAAGCACGGTGAAAATTTTCAGATTTTAAATCCCAGTAGTTTGGGCTGTGCGTTGATATGTCTGTCAGTCAGTCAGTCAGTCAGTCAGTCAGTCATTAAATCAGTTTTCATTTTTATATATTTAGATTAATTAGATTAATAAAGAGAAAATATGATAGAGATAACATAATTAAATCGTTAAATAATAATAAATTGCTGTGGAAAAATATTAAAAATATAACTTACAATAATAGATCACGTAACACTACCACACTGAATTACTTAACTTAAAGTCATCGCCCACTGAATCTGCCAACTATATTAATGGATTTTTCGTAAATATTGGAGTGGAACTTGCGAGTAAAATACAGAATAAGAATAAGACATTAACAACACCTTTAGATCATTATTTGCTGCCTAAAAGCTCTTTTGTTTTATTACATACTATATACATATCTTCTTTCACTTTAATTTCTGTCCTGTCTAATTTTAACTTATGTAATTCCTATTATTGATACTTTTGGTCACGTGATCCTCTTTCGTTTAATGTATTTGGGTTTGTAGTTGTATGTGTATATGTTATGTATGTATATTTAGTGTATAGTTTATGTAGTTTATTATGCATGTATGTAATACTGTATTTAAATGTTATTTATGTAGTTTACTATGCGTGTAATATTAGATATATTTCAGATCGTAATTTTTTTTAACACTTTTTTTTACGTGTACTTTTGAATACTCTCCGCCGCCTTCCCCTTTCAAATCTGTTTCATCTTTCCTCTACCTAAAGGTTGTCTGGTAGAGATCGCTGCAAGCGATAAGACCGCCTAAATTGTACTAATCTAAATCTTACATAGTATTATTTTTCAATTTTATGGTGTGCAATAAAGTGTACATAATCTATCTATACTGACATAGAAGAAGTCAAAAATATTATCTATAGCTTAAAACCGAATAGCGCCCCGGGATGGGATAATATCCCAATAACTTCATCAAATTGGCAGTCAATGATTTGGCCCCGGTTATCACCCACCTAACTAATCTATGCTTTGATAAAGGGGTTTTTCCTGCACCATTAAAGCAGTCTATCATTACACCTGTGTACAAGGGTGGCGATAGAAACGACATTGGTAACTATAGGCCAATTTCTGTCCTGCCAGCGGTATCTAAAGTTTTGGAAAAATTAGTTAATATTAGATTAATAAATTATTAAAATAAATTTGATTTATTGGCAACTAACCAGTTAGGCTTCAGACGAGGAAAATCAACAGAAGATACAATACTTGACTTAAGCACTTTTGTAACAGAGCAACTTGACCAATGTAAGAAGTGTCTGGCGGTTTTCCTTGATCTGAAGAAAGCATTCGATACCGTCTCTGGCCCTATGTCCATTGTGCACAAGCTTGAAAAAATTGGAATAAGAGGAACTCCGCCGCTCTCTTCACAAACTACCTATCAGAGAAGAAACAAAAAGTAAAGCTACCTGGATTCACTGGCGGGGACGCGGGGTTATCATCATATGGTGTGCCACAGGGTAGCGTTTTAGGGCCAACCTTGTTTTTGATTTATATAAATGACCTATGCAAAATTGCCATACCAAACGCTAAAATCCTGTCGTATGCCGATGACACGGCTGTAGTTTTTACCGGTGAATCTTGGGATGCTGTCAAGGCTACTGCTGAAAATGGGCTGGCCCAAGTCGCTCTGTGGTTGCAACAAAATCTCCTTACATTAAATGCAGCTAAGACTAATTTTATTTGTTTTAGCATTAATAACAACTCGCAGCCAGTGACTGACTTCAGCCTAAAAATACATAATTGTGCTGGGGAAACTAATAAAAGATCCTGTGACTGCCCATTGATTAGTAAAGTGTCGCACATTAAATATTTGGGTGTCATTGTAGATCAGAGGTTGTCATGGTAACCTCACCTGGAACATGTTATTTGTAGGGTTAGAAAATTAATTTGGATTTTTAAAACACTCAGACATGTAATACCCGATTGTCTTAATGAGTGCGACTCTCCAAGACATGTCCTTAACCAAATATATATTTCTCTTGCACAATCTATTGTTACGTATTGTATTCCGGCCTGGGGTGGAGCTGCAAAGACTCAGTTTCTACAATTGGAAAGAGCTCAACGAACCCTTATCAAAGTAATGTATTTTAAAAAAAGATGCTTCTCGACAGACAATCTCTATCGCATAAGTGGTCTACTCTCTGTTAGGAAATTATATGTCGTTATGACTACATTGAAAATACATAAAACCCTGCCCTAAGACCCACGTCTCTTAAAAACACGACGAAGGTATGTTGTGGCTAAATCATCTGGCACCAAAACTAAGTTTTCCAGTAGGCAATTTAAGTCACGTTTTGCATTCTTGTACAACAAAATTAATAAAGAAATAAATATTTAGGACCAATCTTACTCGTACCATATATTATGTAAGAATATCCTTGTTAAATGGGTGCAGCTAAAATCTTATGAGGAAACGGAATCTATGCTGTACCGCATTTCGTGATTATTGTATTAATTCACACACACACACACACACACACACACACACACACACACACACACAAACACACACACACACACACGCACGCGCGCACGCACGCACACATACGAATTTGTTCTTATATTTTATTACTGTATTTACTGTTTTTCACGTTTGTTTGCTTCTAAAATAAAACTAAAATGTATGCCTAGATGAGGAAGAGCGGGGTCGCCAAACACAGGCAATACTTGCTTAAATGGAGACCCCAAACAACTATGTTATCTAAACTTAAGATTGTTATTGAAAATAAAATTTGATTTATTTTTTATTTATTATTTATTTATTTTTCTAGTTTATATATTGATATTATATTTACTTTTTCTGGTTTAATGTACCTTTTTTTATTACCTTTACCAAAGAATATTAAAAAAAAAGGTAACAACCCTAATGGTGGATCGCAGTATACGACCTTGCAGCTTTTTCAATATCTTTTTATAGATCAATAATAATATGTTCAAATTAAATCACGCTTCTCATTCGGTGTCTGGACCCGTCATAGTAACACGGCTGAGACTGAGGCTTATTAGCTATGTATTTATTTTGTTTTTATCAGTTGGTTTTGTACCTGTGTCTGATAATTTGTCAATCAGGTAAGAACACAGTATCTAACAAATCTCTGGAGCTACTGGTTCGAATTGAAAAAACTTCTTGTGTTGGATAGTCCATTTATCGAGGAAGGCTTTAGCCTATATTCGTTTTAAAACTTCTTAATCGCGATCATAATAACAGAAATTGACGCGGACGGAGTCGCGGGCACCAGCTAGTCATTTTATGAAATTTTGGTTTTTATTATTTTTACTTACTTAACTATGTTATGGCACAATATTTTTACAGGAGATGTCAGGTCCAGCAGTGGACTGATGTGATTGAGGTGATGAACGTGTTAACTAGCGTACTGTTAGCGTAAATTCCTGCCAATGTATTCCCTAATTTAGAGCAGGCCAAAGCAGAAAAGTGTGAGATAAATGGTGTGGTGGGGGAGTGCGTGCCCCTCCCCGAGTGCCCAGAGCTGGTCTCCCTCCTGAAGAACTCCTCCACGACAGCAGAAGGCCTAGACGCCAGTCACGACTTGAGATGCGGTCTGGGTGGACAAAATATTAAGGTCAGTATTTATATACTTTATTTGATATTTTAGCAATTAAATTGCAATTATAATATCAGTATATAAACTTGAAAAATTATGTCTCAGGCGGGACTCGAACCGAAGCGAGGAGATGCGGGTTCGAGTCCCGCCTGTGACAAATATTTTAAAGTTTATATACTGATATCAGTATTTAAATTTAAAAATATTTGTCATTTGTCACAGGCGGGAATCGAACCCGCATTCTCATGTGAACCGGGCGCGATCCTAACTGATATTGTAATTGCATTAAAATTACTAAAATATCATATAAAATATTAGGGTATTCAACCGAGCAAGAGAAGGTTGTCAGTTAGATTTTATGTACAGTTATAGAATAATTGTTTGGGATTTTTGCGACAATTTCATTTTGCTGGGATAAAAGATCATAAAAGTGACCAGCTATGACATAAAGAACTGACTCATCTGATGACGACCTCCGTGGCGGAGTGGCGTAGGTACACACCGGTTTCAAGGTGTCGCCTGCTCCGAGGTCCATGTAGAAAAAATGAGTTTTTCTACATTTTCTCGGGTCTGGGTGTTTGTGGTACCTTCGTTGTTTCTGGTTTTCAAAATACGAATGCTTTAAATAGTTATTCAAATTTGGATCAGAACAATGTATGTGATGTTGTCCACATTTATTTATTTATATCTGTTTCATTATACGGCAAAATTAAAGCCACTTCCCGCTTGTTATTCCCTTTCTTGCTCCTGCTTGTGTAAAGTTGATCCCAATCAAAAATAAACAAGAAATTTAATTTAATTACCATAGCGGTGGCTGTTTTCTGACTCTCTACATTACACATTTTTCTCAAAAAGTTGAACCGGATTAAAAGCACAAAAATGCTAAAAGAAGACATCGACAATCATCATGTATCGACTTTTGCTTATCTTAAGTTAAGACTTTTTATAAAGTTTGGATCTTAGGTACATAATTTTGGCCCCAGTTTTTATTCCAAATTTGTATAATGCTCTCAGGTCTGCTGCGAAGTCGACGTAGAAAAAAGTCCTATGACTGTGAGAAGACTCCTTGAAGACGATGGCGATAAATCCGACTTCTTTGTCGACGCATTCCCTGCTCATGATACCTGTGGATGGACTGGTAAAAAATCCTTGGTTATAAGTTTCAAAACATCATCGACATAAGCCCATATCACACTGCTTGGCATAAGGAAAAAAGGATAGTATTGCATAATCTACACTTGGCTCAGTTTGGCACATGGCTGGAAGGCGGTCAAACTACTTAATGTTCTCCTAGATAACCTAAGACGGTTTAATAGAGCAGTTTTCAAAAGAAATCTGCCTGCATGAATATCGCATTGAAAACTACACTTACTTAATCAAGAACACTTTTAAAAATAGCGTACGCAAAGCAACGTTACGTGATTTTACTCGTATCTTTCCTCTGTTTTAATAAAGTTAGCATGATTACTTTTTAGTGGATTTTATCGGAAACACCGTATGTTGTCCTAAAAATCTATACAAATAAACTATACGATTCAACATTGGTATGCAGGTTGCGGTAAGCCTAAGCAGTCCTACAGACCTGACCTGACTTTGTTTATCAACCAAGAGTAGCGACTACGGCAATATCCTCTTTTGGGAAGGCCTTTCAGCTGTGGTGTCTCGAATCTGACGTGAAATTTATGTGTTTACTTTTAATTTATCGGTAATCTTTATTTGCAGATGAGAACCGATCAATATGGATGATTAAAATACTTACAGAGCAAGAAATTAAATCTGGCTCTATGTATGTAATAAATAATGGCGTGCCTGTAGTATCACGCGGTAAGTTTAAAGAAATCACATCAGGTGGTCTAGTTTATATTGATATAGCTAAGGCAAAAGGCCAACACCATTAATGCAGCTGACAAATGTGTAGATCGCCTTAAAAGTAGTATTACCATCATTTCTATTTCCAGAGTCATAAAGTTTTTAGTCTACACACATTTGCTTCTAATTTTTTTGCAAAAATAATATCTACGTCCGTAAAACCATATTTTATTTCTTTGTTAAGTTTATACTCGGGAAATATTCCATTTATACTATAAGAAACCGTTGCTTCCAACAGATATGTCTCGCTTCATGGCGTTGCTGGGCTACAAGGATGAATCCGCCGTGCTCTGGAACTGTGGAGGCTCAGTGATCACCGAGAAACACATCCTCACCGCGGCCCATTGCATCAAGGACAACCTGTGAGTTACTAGTTTTGAGATACATGCATAAGCATACTCTACGACAGAGTTATAAAGGTTTCGTGCAGGGAGTGCATTTGGCGTAAATGGTTTTGCAATGTGTATAAGGATCTACAATAAATTCCGATAGACAAACACAAGACAGCTTGCTAATTTATTTAATGTCAACGCAACTGGCTTAATGATTAATGTTATTATTATTCTTTGTGAATTTTTTGACATAATTTTTAACTTTATTTTATAATTGGACATTTAAAAAACTATTTATGAGATTTATAATAAAGGTGACATTCTATTATTCTGCCCTGATATAAAAGAATGCGGCTAAGCCACAAAAGTGAATTTCGAGAAAACACGTTTGAAATCTGTTTGAAAAAGTGTTACTTAGCCGCTTAAACCCTTAAGCTATAATCTCAGTAACTAATAGACGGAAAAATATAATTCCAAGGTTGGTCGTTAGAGCATCGTCTGCTTAGTTCAGAGGTAACGAAAACTTAAAAAGCCGCTAAAGTCACTTAACCGCCTTCTTTCATATCAGTATTATCCATGGCATGTATGTACATTTTACATATAACTAGCTGTTGCCCGCGTCTTTGTAGACGTCAATTTCTGTTATTTCACAAATGCTTGGCTCCTTTTGGTCGCAGCGTAGGTAAGGTGCAGTTTTAACCATCTGAAAAACGAAGCCTACGTTATGTGACTATCATGACGTATGACATCACAGGTTATTTAATTTTTTGTAAAATATTAAATATTGATTCAAACTTTAAAGAACTATGGCAAGATCCCATACAATGTTTTACCTGGAAAATATTTGAACATAATCACAGTATCGATAAGATACCTTCTATTCGATCTTTTTGCATTCTCATATTTACGATAGATAGATATAATAGATTTAAGGATGTATGTACAGCTTTCTGTATAGAAATGCAAGAATAATTTGTATTTATTTAAAGTAGAATCGAATTGAATATGTAACATAAAATATAACGTAATAAAAAGTTTTTTTAACGGTAACACTAGCGAATTTACCAAGCTTCATCAATTAAATGCTTTTTAAAAAACAATTTAATTCCAGCTATCACATTAAAAACTGTTAACGTGAAAGAAACATGCTGATTAAATGGATTGTTTTTGTATCAGTCACATTTTTAGACGCTTCAAAATACACTGAGGTAAAATCTTGCGATTGTTCTTTGTAACACGCTGTGACGCGTACAGACGTATTATTTTGCTGCGGCGGGGTTCCGGATGAATGAACCTTACACAGCTACATCCGAGCGCATCAGTGTGTTTCAAAATAAATAGCTAAACCAATATTTTATGCATTTGTAAAGAAAAATGATAAAAAAAAATATAAATATCACGAACAAGATTTTTTTTAAATATACTTTATTAATAAGGCACAGCTACAGGAATCAGAATAATACAACATAATTACAAAATGTGACACAACATAAAAATTAAAAAACTAAAAAACCACGCTTTTAAAACAGATTGAACTAAAAAATTCAAAATAAAACTGTAGTAATCAATTGAAAAATTCATATTATTGTACAAAAAGCGTGGGGTGCTTGTTATGATATCCACAGATATAGTAAATTATTGATAAAATATTTACAACAATCTAAATCAAGCCCCCCACGCTTTTTGTACAATAATATGAATTTTTCAATTGATTACTACAGTTTCATTTTTAATTTTTTAGTTCAATCTGTTTTAAAAGCGTGGTTTTTTAGTTTTTTAAACTATAATTTATTTTTTACTTTTTAGTTTAGTTTATAAGATTTGATTCCTTCTTTACCGACTGTAAGTCCAAACCTATGCAGGAAACATAATTGATACAGATCGCGCGCTAGCTCTATCTCTTTTACTCCCTCTTACAGAGGAAAACTGGGAAAACTGTTATTAAATTATTGCATTGTCATCGGTCCTTGATACGTGTGCAAAGTTTCAAATTAATCAAACTTCTGGAAATCGGTCAAATTTATGCTCAAAGATTCCATTACATACATAGATACATAGATAGATACAACCCAAGCTAATAAAAGCGTGGTAATAAAACTGAGCTCCGATTAAGGCTAAGCACAATTTTAAATAATGATGTAACTATTTCGTTCCTCTTCCTCGATAAATCGAGTATCCACCACAAAAATATCTTTTCAATTCGAACCAGCACTTCCTGAGATTAGATGAATGAACATTCCACTTTGCGTCTAATACCATACCTAAATTTTTTTTAAAAGACATGCCTCACTGGACCACACAGAGCCATCTAGTCCCAAATTAAGCTACTATTAAGCACCCTGTCGTATGGGGTACTAGACAACCGATAAACTTACTTACATACTGTTTTTTTTTGTAAATACATACTTATAATACATAGAAAACACCCAGACCAGTACAAACAGATATGTTCATGCACACAAATATTTGTACTGTGCGGGGATCGAACCCGCGACCCAGGGCTCAGAAGCAGCGTTAACTACCGCTGATCCAAATGGTCGTCAACATGTTACATAATGGTTATCGTGGGCTTTGTTTTAAAGGTACCTAGTTCAAAATGCACCGTGTATAGCCTAAAGCATTCTACACAACAATTTTCCTAAACTTCTCGCGTAGGAATTCGCTGGCAATAGCTAGTAGGTTACATTAATAGAGTCTGTTGTGTCTATAGAGGGAATAATTATCTCATAATATCAGTATATAAACTTGAAAAATTTTGTCTCAGGCGGGACTCGAACCCGCATCTCCTCGCATGCCGGCCTCGGTGGCCTAATGGTATGGCGCCCGCCCGGCATGCGAGGAGATGCGGGTTCGAGTCCCGCCTGAGACAAAATTTTTCAAGTTTATATACTGATATTATAAGTGCAATTAAGTTGCTAAAATATCAAATAAAGTATATAAATAGCTGTTTCATCTTAACTGACTGTCAAACATCTGCAAAGATGTTTCTTTCGGGTGTTAAGGGTGCAAACTCCTAACATTTGATGAAACAACGCTGGCTCACAGCGAAAGCATATGCTTGAAAAATTCGCGCCGTGTCGCAGTGTCTCGGTGGCCTAATGGTATGGCGCCCGCCCGGCATGCGAGGAGATGCGGGTTCGAGTCCCGCCTGAGACAAAATTTTTCAAGTTTATATACTGATATTATAAGTGCAATTAAGTTGCTAAAATATCAAATAAAGTAAATAATTATCTCATCCTGTAAATATTAAAAAAAAAATCAAAGTAGCATTACGAAATCAGAATAATCATCTTTCTCAAGAAGCCCAAATCTCACACCAGATTCTGTCGGCTTGTAAAGTAAAAAAAAAGCTGACGCTCCTAAATCTGAGCACAAGTTGCAAAGGCAGTGGCGGATCCGGGCTAGTGGGGGGCTGAAGGTCTCAAACCGTTCTTTCCTAGGCTGAGCGACTTCAAAGCTTATCTATCAGTAATTTGCAGCTAGAAAAGCTGCCAGTAATAGGTTTCCTTGTCTTGTTTAGATACGTTGTGCGTGTTGGCGAGCTTGACTTGGCTTTAGAGGAGAAAGACGCAAGCCCCATTGACTTCTTGATCAAGAAGAAGATACCTCATGAGAAGTACAAGACGCACTTCAACGACATAGGAATACTTGTGCTGGATGGCAAAATTAATTTCAGGGGTATGTTGAATTTATTTAGCATATTTGTAATGAGGATGGAACTAAAGCTGAAGCTGAACTTAAATAGGAGTAGTTAGTATTTACTACTCTAATTTAAATTCAGTCCGGCACCACAAGGCAAAAACAAAAGATAAGAAATAATATTTTTTGATTTACAGAAGAACATCATGTAGGCCCTATTTGCTTGCCATTGGACTCGAGGAAAAAGGAACTGACTGATTATAACCTTTATGGTGGTCAACACTCAGGAATATTCATCGCTGGGTGGGGCGAAGCACCAGAAAGTAGGTTCACATTGATTTTGCTATAAAATTGTTTATCTTACTTGTCCGCGTAGCTATACATCGCACTTAGGCTAGAATCAGAGTCATAATATTCCAGTAAGTTTGTTAAAATCCGAGCAATATTTAAAAAATCGATTCTTTGTTGCAAAAATGGTTACCTATTGAAACGCATAATGTTTTTCGCCATAAACTAACAATGCATAATGATGATGGTCATAATAGACATTTGCCATAAGCCTTTAAAGCATAACTTCATTACGCATAACATCATTTGGCTGAATCCTTAAAGGCATACTCTATGAGTATAATTTTGAAAAGCGTAAGTTATGAAAGGCTTAATTTATTTAGTTGGCCATAATAATCTAGAGACTTATTATTCAAGAAGCATATATTTGATATATTTTTATAAAGTTATTGAGAATAATTAAAATAGCAGTAATCATAGGGATGTGGCATTTAGTATATCCTAACCTAACCTACACTTTTGACCTACTGGATTTTGTAAAACTTAGCTTGAAAGACTACTAATTACACGCTATTACATACTATTTAGCCACTTAATGACCGAAAACCAGAGCAACAGTCCGTCTATCATACTTTATCCAATAATATGACTTTAAATAATAATAAGATAGACATTGATATTAAAAATACCTATAGAGTAACAAAATCAGTTAAAATCAGTTTTATTTCTGCAAATAGGCCCCCGGAGGCGCTTTTACACGTCCCAATATTTAAATCTACCACTGCTTCAGGACAAGTCTGGGCTAGTGCCGAGAAGAAGCAGCGCAAGAAACTCGCTAACAAATAATAGATGTTACTGCTACTGATATTTTGAAGTTAAATGAGTCGGGTTTAATGGTTTAATACAATTAGGTTCGTATTAATATTGATTTCCTTATTATTACTTTGAAACTTACATACTATTTTTTGAGTAAAAAAAAATTTTATTCAAATTTAAGTAAATAAGCAAATAGGTAATATTTTTTTTTAAAAACGTTAGTTTTAGTAAAATATGCTTTGTACAAAAGGGTTAAATAAAATTATGGTCACTTTAAGTACCTAAGCTTTATAAAATTATAGTTTAAAACAATTAATTGGGTCATTCTACAGAGACACTAAAGTTGTGTTCGCTTGAAATATGTCCTAGATCCTCAATTTTTATTTAATTTTAATAATTACATTTAAAAATTTGTGATATTATCTAACAGTTAACATAGGATCTAATTGATTATTTAATACTATTTTTATTTTTTTCAAGGTACAGTACGTGATTACTCACGTCCTGTCGAATGTTCGCAACACTGATAACAGCATTTAGATGTCTGTAAAAAATAATTTAAATATTCTGTATACATGTCACATGAAAAACTAAGTAAAGCATAGAATAAAGAAGCAGTCACATAAATGTTATTAATTACTAAACAATATTTATAACTTTATTCAACATTCTACAACGTTCGTAAAAAATAATCTCGTATGTAGAAACAAATTGCAAAAATTGTAAAAAATATATTGTTCAAAGTTTGCTACCTTAACTTTTTCTCTGACAATCCTTTACCATGTTTTGTCAGTGTTAGTGTCGGCCATATTTCGGATAGTGACTGTGGTGCCGAGAAAAATAAGGTTTTAACGGCGTTCTACACTGTTGTCAAAGTTCACACATCACCACTGTACCCAACGAAACATAGCGAGTAAGTGATTTATGCTTGTGATTTCTTAATGGCTGTATTATTTAGTTAGTCAATTTCCGAATTTAAGTAAATTAAATTCTCATAACCTTAAATTTTGTTCAGGTTATGTATTTTTACATTAAACCTCACTTCTGTAGAACTCACTTCCGTCGATATAGTTTTCTACAGAAGTGATATTTTTCTATAGAAGTGATGATTTGCATTAAATTTATTGTGATATCTTATAAGAAAAACACACTAACTATAACATAACAAACGTAAAATGCTTTTTTTATTATGGTTAGGTAAATTCATGCACTGTGTCACTAATTGATAGTCTTTACCGACTGACTCCTGTCAGTAAAGACTTGTTTCCATAAAATATTATTTACAGGCCATTGCATAGCCATTTCAATGCTTATTTACAGGTAAAAAAGGTACCGTAAAAGAACAGTTAAGAGAGCAAAAGAGGACCTAGATGCTACTATACAATAAATGAATACCTAAATGACGAAAATCTAATAAAATTAAAAAATATATAACCAAATTAATTAATACAATGACAACAAATATTACAATTTATTTTATTTCTCAAATTCAAATTTATATAAATGTTTAATAATATAATCTAATAAAAATATGTAATTAGCTGTTATTTTATATAAAATAAATTAATAACTATCACCAAATTAGTCGATATCTATAAATTGAATATACAGTAAATTTTAGAAAGTAAGTAAATTATGTATGTAGTAATAATAGGTGTTTATTTGTTCTTTTGTATTGAAATATTATGTAATTATGGCGTCATCCTCTCTGTCCGTCTACTACAAATTGTATTGTTGTGCCCGAACAGGGTCTATAATGAACTGTCTACATCATACTTTATAACATCCTTGTAACATTATAGAACGCAATAAAATATTTGAATTGAATTGAATTGAATAGATACGAAAGAAAAGATCTAAAATGACTAAGGCTGAACTAGAAGAAGACTTGTATGATATGGCATTTTAGTGAGACCTGGCATGGAAAGGGGCATCTGAAAGCAGTTTTGAGCATAGCAATTCAATGACGGTCGGGGTCGTCATAATCAGAATATGGCGTATCCAATAACCCATTAGCGACGACCTCACGATCTGATAGCTCATCTGATGCAGAGATTTTTGAAAACAGAAAGCAGTTTCTTCTTAGAGAAAAGGCTATTAATACTAAATGTTCATATGGTAATCAACAAAGTCAAAGTCTACAAATGGTTCGTCTTCAGACGAAGAAAACCCTTTGTAATGTTTCTATTATTTATTGCTTCTTTTTGTTCCACAGGAATGTAAGGAACGATGACGTCACTCCTGTAGAAAATTATCTCTTAATTTTTTAGAATGTATGTTTACTTATTTTAATTATATTTTCTATTCGTATTATTAAATCATTACCAAAAGCAGTTAAGACTGATGAATAATTTTATTTGTCTTTTAAAGTTTATTAGTTTTATGAAAGTTTCTGTCACTTCGGTTGAAATTAGTATCACTCCTGTCGAAGTTATAATTACATAATATGCAAATATTTCTCATTATGTTAATGATTGATCTCTGATTCTATTTTTAAGATGATAATTATATAAGAACTCTTTGTATAACTACAATAAAAATCAGATTTTATAAATTTTATAAAGTATTTTATTTTTTTACCACTCGGTAGAATGACCCAATTATGCTTTTTAGCATTACGCCTTTCAACAACTCTGCATTTATTTTACGCGCAATAAAAAGTTTGCTAAAAACAATTATGCTTTTTAATTGGTACCTATGCCATATGATGTATGTCAAAATTGAAAGTATGACAATAAATATTATGCGTTTCTAAGTGTCACCTGCAAAAATACTAAACTACCCACTAACTAGGTACTTAAAATATAGCTTGATTAGAATGACAGTTCTCACAGAAACAGACGACGTAACTTGGTATCAGCGTCACACAAGTGAAAAACATTTGCACACGACAAAATATTGGTAACTAGCATTTTAAGAATATTTTTTTATCCTTTGCTTACATAAGTATTAATCAATTAAACTGTATAAAATTGATATTTAAAGTTTGAAACATTAAAATAATCCAGTAACAAAAATTACACTCAACTTTATAAGACGTCTTTACAAGGTAACGTCATTTTTCATAATCGCTAGTAGTGATGATGTAAAATCGACAAATCGTAATCGACAGATGTTACAAATGACTTAATGAGAAATGTTTGTGCTAAGAACATCAAATTACAATTATTAATGGCTTACGAAACATTTTCAAATTTATTAGATTCTACAATGATTGTGATAAAAAAAATCTAATTGATTTTCATGATTGTTCCAATTATTCTGATAATGATCACGATTAAATCTTAGATAATATTATATGATTTCCGTTTTATTTTATTTGCCATAACTGTTTTTTTTTTCAGTGAAGTCTGTTGTTCTTGTTGTTTGTTTGGGTTGATGGCGTTTTCTTAAAGATTTCGCCAGTGTCAAGTGTAAGTGTTAAATCGTAGTATACATATACAGCGGGCTTTGTGAACGAACAAGGTCACAGTTATAAACTAAGAAAGTGGTTACTGCTGAGACTATTCACCGCGAAGATCACTGTTGATGTATCTAGAACAAAAAAGACGCATCCAGTTTATATAAGGGAATGATGGTTAATATACCAAATACCAACAGATTATAGTTTATTATTATTTTGATTAATGAATGAACACAGAATATAAACAAAGGGGGAATTAACATAGGAGAGTAAGGATTTGAAGTCAGTGGGGCGTGGGATATTCAGAGGAAGGAGATCATAGAGGGAAGAAGACAGTCTGTCCCATCACTAGTCACCTCAGTTTGACAGGTGTCATTATAATCAAGCTATATTTTATGGATTATAGTGTCTAAACGGAGCCGCGGCGCTGTTCGAACGCGTAACTCTGAAACCAGGTTTAAATCAAAAATGACGTTGCTCGTGATGGAGGCGTTCAATAAGAATCCAATATTATGTAGATTTTGTTTGTACTTCTTACAGTGCGGACCCGTCCCACATGGCTAGCATACACGCATGTGAATGTCATAGAAGATTCCGAGTGCAAGAGGCTGTACGACAGCCCAAACAGGTTTATTTTTATCTCAGTTCTGGTATATGTACTGCAGTAGTGCGATTCTCTAAGTGCAAACGTCATAACCCTTGGGTCTAGACTCTAGCTGCTGTCACAGATATGAAGGCACAATTGGTATTTTCTTTAACGCTGGTCGACACTAGCGCCGCATGGCTACCAAACAAAAAGCTGTCATGAAGCCGTATCAACAGCGGTCGATTTGACGGCTAACGGCCTGTCCCAATAACATATCTATCTTCAGTTTTTGCATATCGGACTGACAGACGGTTTTTTTTTAATCAAAATTGTCCAAATCAATTACGATCGAACTGCGATTGAAATAGGACTCCAGGACGACAAATTCCGAGATGCTAGAAACTGTTTCCTATCTCTGAAATGTCAAAACTAGCGATAGATAGATTATATAATTGGTACCGGCCGTTAGACATCCGTGCAGTGGCGGCGCAAGGCCTAGTGGGTGAGGTACATTTCGCAAGGCCCTCTGATAATATGTACAAGCACTTTGCATGGCCCTCTGATGGTATAATCACTTTTATGACATAGTTTATCAGAGATATCTAGTATTTCATTCACATTTTAGCCAAAGAGTAGAATAGCCTCAAGTTGATAATTAATTTTTAAAGTATTTTTTTTTTAATATTCAAGACATGCCTCACTGGACCACACAGAGCCATCTAGTCCCAAATTAAGCTACTATTAAGTACCCTGTCGTATGGGGTACTAGACAACCGATAAACTTACTTATATATATTTTTTTTGTAAATACATACTTATAATACATCGCACCTACGGTGCAATAACGTCACTTATGCATTTAAAGTAATTTTTCAGGAGAAGAATTTGAAAATTCAACACCCTTATACATTGTATAGTTGTTCTTGAATAAAAAAATAAATTGATAATATTTAAACTACAACTTTAATCTTTGTTTTAACATACGAGTAAAAGCGAAAATTTCACTTGTTACTATTTTGGAAATATAAAAGTTTAAAAATTACTACCCTTGCAAAAGCGACGTTATGGATCTAGAAAATATTCAATCGGTCAATTGTGTCATAACAAATAAAACACGTCATCATGTATTTCTTAAAAATATTTATTAAAATTGCAAAGTGTAACATTACTTCTTAACTTTATTAATCAGACTTATAATAACAGACATATTCTTACTTATTAAACTTTAACAATCGTCCCGAGTCAGACTTTAAACCATAAAATACAAAAATTGGGAAACAACGTCACTACTTCACAAAAGTGTCATTATTCCTCCAAAAACATAATAAATCAAATGTCACAATTACCTTAGTGACGTTGTAGCTCCAAGAGGCTCCTTCTTGTGCGGAGGGTGGCGCGCAACTGACCAATGAAACGTTGTTTCTCCCAGTGCCGTCCAGATTCTCGCCAAAACCGTACGACACTAGTGCCCTCACAAGGAAACTATGCGTACTACACAAGTGACATTAACGCACCAAGTAAAGAGGTGGATTAGAAGTATTTTCTCATACTCAGTTCAGTTTTGACAAAAATTTCATAAGTGACGTTATTGCACCGTAGGTGCGACATAGAAAACACCCAGACCAGTACAAACAGACATATTCATAAATCGATAAACATGCACACAAATATTTGTACTGTGCGGGGATCGAACCCGCGACCCATGGCTCAGAAGCAGCGTGTACTACCGCTGATCCAAATGGTCGTCAATTTATTATGTATTATGTATTTATTAAATATTTATTATGTACTTTTGGGTTTTCCATGCTTTTTCTTTATTATGTGGTGGCCCACACCACCCACGCCTTACGTCGACTCTGCATTCGTGATCACAGCCACAAGAGCAGCGACGAATTGTGTTTAAGAGGAAACACAAGGGCCGTTTTTCCATACAAACGTACCTAGTCCCCTGTTTCCTCCCTGGATAAAGCCAGTAGAGCAATAATTTTTATCACAAAAATCTCTGGCCACTATTAGCATGTTTCTATGTTTTTAGAGCTACGTTAGACTATAGACAACTTGCTAATCGTGTTTTTCTTTCTAGCGTGATTGACGAGCGGGTGTTCTGCGCAGGCGACATGCACTTGAAGCACGACTCTTGCAACGGCGACAGCGGGGGGCCCATCGTGGCTGAGTATGTCAGTATCATTTTAGAATAAACTAGAATAGACAACCTGTTTTATAACCATATATATATATTAAAAACTGGATAAACAGTCCAATAAAAGACACTTAAAACTGTCCTTGATTCAATGATTGACATTGATTTTATGGCAGTGTCAACTTTAAAGCTGGCCAAATTAATCCCTCAACCCCCAGGAGGCACTCGGGTGCCACGATAACAATTGATTTCAATTGTGTCTGGAATAACTCACGATCGAGGGATTCAGTCGACATGCATGATTATTTATCAACTGTTCACTGAACACTTGTTATAATTAGTTGTTTATCAGTATTACTATATACCACGTATATACCACGAAGTTCGCAGATGCTGTTACAATATAGGTATGCTACGCATATTTGGTTAGTATGTAATGAAAAAAAAAACCTTATTGCAGAGAATACCAGAGCTGAACACAACCTTCTTTTACCAGCTCGGCATCATCTCGTACGGGTACCGCTGCACGTCGAATTATTTCACCGGCGTCTACACCAACGTCACAACCTTCCTGCCTTGGATACGGGAGAAAGTGTTGACAACGATGCACTGAAGCTGGATCTTACGCGAAAACCCATTAAAATCAATAAAATCTCTAAAATCTGTTTTATTTCTCCAAATAGGCCCCTGGAGGCACTTTTACACGTCCCACGTTAAAATGTGGGCTAGTGCCGAGAAGAAGCAGCGCAAGAGACTCGGTCACTATTGTCAGCCTCTTTTTAAATAAATATGTTTACATAAGATATATGCCAGTGCGAGCTGGGCCAATTTAAAGCCACACGTTCCAATCATTTATATAATCATTAATAGTTATAATTGCCCTTTTTAAAACTACTTTGATATTATTATATGATTTGAGTTTATGTACTGGGAGTTCAGCAACTACAGTGGTAATTTATCGAAAATACGAATACACTTTTCGCAGTCTGAATCCTGGAACGGCAAGTTTATCCTCATTTCGGGTGTTGAAATTGTGTACGTCACTGTTTTTGACAAATTATAACTCTAGGTTCTTACGGACATACATGATGTTAGGCAAAGTCAATTTAACACATTCATCATAATCATCTTAGCCAAACGACGCCCACTGCTGGACAAGCCTCGCCTAAGAATCTCCACAACAAGCGGTACAGCGCCATCTGCAACCAACGGCTTCCCGCAACCTTCACCATATCGTCGTCCCAGCAGGTGCGCGGTACCACTGATCGTCGTCTGGTGCGCGGTTGCTAGTCCAGAACCTTCCCGCCCTAACGGCTATCGGTTCTCCTTACTATGTGTCCCGCCCACTGTCACTTCAGCTCCGCATTTCTTCCAGCGATGTCGGTTATCTTAGTACCCCAACGGATTTCTTCATACTTTATACAGGGTGCAACAAAAGGCATAACGAAGCCGAATACCACGTATTCTATTCATTTGTACGATCATTTTTTCCAAGACACCATACCTGGGAAATGAATCGTTACTGAGATATTAAGGGTCAAAGTGACATTTTTTTTACGAGATCTTTGCACGGAAATCTTCTATTTTGTTGTTACTAAACTTTTTTCTTTAGAAACCAGTTGGAAATTTCTAGAACACTCATAAAAAACGCTTTAAAGAGAGCAATTGTATGAAGCTAGGTCGAAATCTTCGTCTGTATAGCGCTTCGTGCGCGCTATACTTTGCTGGCAATAAATACTTGATTTATTTAATGCCTCAAAGAAATGTCGTTTGCCAGCATTTATTTTTTTGCATACGTATTGGTTTGATGAACCGAATGCAAGGTGTAATGCTCCGTTAAGCCTTTTGTTACACTCTGTATGATATTTAAGAAATTTAATTGCAATTATAAAATCAGTATTTAAACTTGAAAAGGCGGGACTCGAACCCGCATCTCCTCGCATGCACATTTCATTTCTGATTCTATCGCTCCGGGAAATGCCAAGCATGGCCCTCTCCAGTGCGACCTTGAGTCTTCAAGACATAAATTCAGTTCCATATGTTGTCACCAGAAACACGCACTGGTCAACCTACCATTAACCTACCATGAAACACAAATTTTCGCTATCTCAATATCTTTCTATATTCTATCTTTCAATATCTAGCTAGACTCACAGCACGAAAGACAAAGGTACAGAAGTCAATCTCATGTATGTCCTTTTATACCTACAAGAGGCGGTCGCGCTAGGGTCACCTTTGGCTTACGCACAAAAAACTATCGTGGTATTTATTTGTTCGATTTATTGTTTAGAATAAAGCAATAAGAAAAATGATTTTTATAATTCGTGTCGTACTAATGCTGGAAAAAGTTCACCGATCGCTCGTCTTTCCGCTATTTATATCGGGTTTTTCAATGATATACAGTGTATAGACATTTTTTATTAGTCATAAAAAACAAAGTTCTCATATAAAAAACTTGTATTGCAGAAGGATTTGAATAAATAATTATTTATCATGATATACAGGGTGAAATTTTAACCGCTTTCCAAATTTTTGAAGTGAAACTTTAAAATTGGGCGTTGGAAAAAAATTTACCGTCACGTTTTGCGTCACATTGCGTCACATTTTTCGGTTACGCGCCATCTTTTTCTTGCCCCTACCACGGTTGGTTCAGACGATAGCAAAAAGGTAAAGTGAAATAATATTTAACCAATTTAACCAATTTAACCAATTTAACCAATTTAACCAATTTAACCAATTTAACCAATTTAACCAATTTAACCAATTTAACCAATTTAACTAATTTAACCAATTTAACCAATTTCTGGAAAGTTGCATGTAGATCATTTTTAGAAAAATAAGGCCATAAAGAAGTTTCACTTCTTACGTGTGTAAACTAGTACACGCACAACTTTTTTTATATGCTTTCAGTATCGTATTATGTAGAGCCTACTTATAAAGTTAAAATGTAAATCAAGTTGTCACCCGAAAATATTTATCGCGATGTAGTTTTCAATTTTTACGGTCCTAGACCTGTTAAGGCATAAAGGGAAAATCAAAAGCTTATGAGTAGCACCGTAACGAATGAATGAGATGCGCAACGCGTAAAAAAAGTGTTGCTAGACGGCCGTATCAAAAGTTTTTGATTTTTGGCGGACATTTTCTAAGTGCTTTATCTTAAAATTTTTGTACTGGGCTATACCAAAAGAAAAAATACGTCTTATTATTCTTGTCTCGTAGATTGATGTATTAAAATTTGGAAGGTGGTTAAAATTTCATCCTGTATAGACATTTTTTATTAGTCATAAAAAACAAAGTTCTCATATAAAAAACTTGTATTGCAGAAGGATTTGAATAAATAATTATTTATCATCTATACTAATATTATAAAGCTGAAGAGTTTGGTTGTTTGTTTGTTTGTTTGTTTGTTTGAACGCGCTAATCTCTGGAAGTACTGGTTCGAATTGAAAAATTATTTTTGTGTTGGATAGTCCATGTATCGAGGAAGGCTTTAGGCTATATAACATCACGCTGCGACTAATAGGAGCGAAGCATCAGTGATAAATGTGCAAATATAAAAACAGAAATTGACGCGTACGAAGTCGCGGGGTACAGTTAGTGATATATATAGACTCTATCTGGGGATTACAATGTGGGTTTCACACATAGGAATAATTAGTCAGTAAGAATTATTTTTCAATACATTTCGTGAAACTATTTGTTTTCCCGAATAAATAAAAAAAAACGAAAAGCATTTATCATGTAAATGCACTATGTCCGAGCACCGGGTTTGGGCAAACTTGAACAAAGTGGGAACTGGACTATACAGTCATTAAATTGCACTATTCATCATAACCTATTTTTAATTGAAGGAAAAAAGTTAAGATAGAACTTTGCGGAAAAAAGGTTAGGTACAAAAAAAACTACAACTTCCGTAAATAGACGCAGATAGTGCATAAACATGCAATCAAATTATATTACGGCGATGTGACTTAGTAATCTCACTCATTTTACAGTTTAAGGCGTTTTATCTAAACATTTTAATTTTCTTGTGAAATTTTTTTTTTAGTTGCAAATTTAACCACCTGTAAAACGAAGCCGAAACGAACGAATGTACAACATCATGGTAGTGTTATTTATTGATTTATTAAAAATAATTTTTGAAAAATTTTATTTTTAGGTTCAGACTTTGATCTTGTAATTCGCTGTGACGCGCCCAGACGTATTATTTTGCTGCGGCGGAGTCTCGGTTGCATGGACCTTACACAGCTACATCTGTGGGTGTCACAGCGTGTTTCAAAATAAATAGCTGAACCGATATTCAATATTTTAATAAAAAATTTTTTTTGTAGAAAAATTTAAATAATACTTCCAAGATGTTATACATAATGGTTACATAACGTGGGCTTCGTTTTACAGGTGGTTAAAATTGCACCGTGTATATACATATAATAAATAAAACACAGAATTTAAAATGATAATTCAGGAAAGCAAGTAAATTAAGGACAAAGATCAGAATAATATCCTAGAGATGCACGCTAAACGAAGAAAATATGTATTATATTGAGTATTGTTGAGTATTATTGAGAACCTTTAATAGTTAATACCCATGACGAAAAAAAAAACGATGCATCTCCTTTTTTTGTTTGTCTCATAACTAATAAATTACTTTGTAGTGAGGTTGCTTGCCCTGGTTTATTTCAAATTTCGTTTGCAAAACGCTATGTCTAAAACATACCAAGATTTTTCAGTAGAATCTGGGTTCATTATAAATACAGACAAATTTATAAATGCCCGAAAGATGCGAAAAATAAAATCTTAAAAACAACTCAAAATATTCTACTTTATATGGTAAATTGTATGTACGTTAACTATCCAAAATTTTTTTATTTCTATTTTCGAATGATTCATAAAGATGACTTGTTGACCTTACCATACCAAATAACAATCAATCAATCATGTGTTAAAAAATAAAATGTAATTTAAATTAAAATCGCATTTTATTTTGATATAACTAAGGAGTACCTATTCGTGACAACTTTGAAGAAAATAACCCCTTAAATTACTTTCTAATTTCTATCCAACAACTTGGTCAGCATAGGCTGGATTCATATTCAATTTGTTAACTTCCTTTTGTTTTAAATGTTCTTAAGTTTTATTTAAATAACATACTTGATTAGTAAAAATACACGCACAGTATTCATCATTCTGGTATTTAAATTTTGGAAATTTAAGTAACAGGCAACAATAATTTAGAATTTTATAATTGTAAATGTATAATTTATAGTATAGTAATTCAAAATTTTGCTAATCCAACATTGTGGTACAGATAATTTTTAAATTTCTCAACAAAAAAGGACTATACAGAACTACTACTTTATTTACAAAAAACCGGAATGAGACATGACAGTGCTGCATTTAAAATTCTTCAAACACTTCAGTGCATCGTTGCCAACACTTTCTCCTGTATCCAAGGCATGAAGGTGGTCACGTTGGTGTAGACACCGGTGAAGTAGCCCGAAGTGCAGCGGTAGCCGTACGAGATGATGCCGAGCTGGTAGAAGAAGGTGCGGTTTAACTCAGGAATCAACTGCAACAAGAATGTCCAAACTAATGAGAATTGAAAACACAACACAATTCCTTGGATAAAAAAAATTTACAGCTTGAGGTGCGACTCGAGATTGTGGCGAGCTCAAATTTTTATCATTATTACACTTCTACTTCCATCCCCGATCCGCGTGATATTATTAAGTCGTGTTTACCGATCAATGAAGACACTACGACCAAAAGCCCACAATCTTACTCCCACCCAGACATTCAGTGTGTCGACAAATTTATTCAAGGTTTTACGCTGTAAGCCAGCGCGGCGATTCATTTAAAGGTTTAAATTTTACTCAAGTAATTGTATTCCTATTCACACTAGAAACTGTTTGCTTATAGGGCAATTACAAAACATATCCGAATGAACGACGAGGAAGACTATTTAGACCCGCACAGTACAAATATTTGTGTGCATAAACACGTCTGTTTGTACTGGTCTGGGAGTTTTTCTATGTATAATTAGTATATATTTACAAAAAAATTGTATATAAGTAAGTTTATCTGTTGTCTAGTACCCCATACGCCAAGCTACTTAATAGTATATCATATCTTCACAAACTTTAAACACATAGAATTTTGTACTAAAGTTGAGAACCTAGGGATTACAAATCATGCCGGAGTTACAATGCAATTAAACCTATACCAAGAAACAAAACCAACAATTTGGTATTCAAAAATAAGACGCTATACCGAAAAGTCATTGAAATTGTTTAAATCTGAACTAAGTTTGATAGATTGGATTGACATAATTAAACCCTACCACAATGTTGACAATAATTATAATGCATTTCACAATAAATTACAAATAATTCTAAATAAATGTATACCAAAAATTAAAACAATTACTCAAACAACAAAAACTAGAAAAGACTGGTTAACTGTAGGAATAAAAAAATCGTGTCGGAATAAAAGGCAACTTAAATTACTTACAATAAAATCAAAAAATCAGATACTAATTGACCACTATAAAAAATACGAAAAAATGTTAAAGAAAACCGTAATTTGCGCTAAAAAACTTCAATATAAAAACAAATTAAAAAAATCTGACAACAAAATTAAAACTATGTGGAACATTATCCATGAAAGAATGAATAAAATTAGAAACAAAAGTAAATCAAACATAAAATTAAAAACAAAAAATGGCTACACAACCGACCCTAAATCAGTGGCTAATCAATTTAATGAATATTTTTCATCGATTGGTGAGCGCATTGTCCGGCCGGCCGGCGACGCCGAGCACGGTGACGTCACCGCGCCCCGGGGTCACCCGGTGATCTGTCCTACTGAACGCACAATGTTCCTCAGCCCGGTAGACTGCAACGAAGTAAACAAGATTATGAAAAACCTAAAAAATAAGCGAAGCTGTGGTATAGATGAACTACCACCTATCTTATTTAGATACTGCGCGGATACCCTAGCTCTCCCCCTCTGCTTATTGATTAACCAATCGTTTAAAGATGGTGTATTCCCAAGCATTATAAAAAAATCGATTGTCAAACCTATCTATAAGAAAAACGATAAAGCGGATCCTTACAATTACCGGCCAATTTCACTTCTACCTACCGCCTCTAAAATTTACGAAAAAGCTATGAGTAAACGCGTGTATAGTTTTTGTGAAAAATATAATGTCTTTAACGAAAACCAATACGGTTTTCGGAAAAACCGTTCTACCTCCTTAGCCGTCTACAAATTAATACAAAACATTTGTGAAATATTAGATAAAAAAAAATATGCCGTCGGTGTTTTGTTAGACATGACAAAGGCCTACGATAAGGTCCAGCATAACATACTCCTGCAAAAGCTGTATGGAGTAGGTATTCGCGGCGAGGCACACAATTGGTTCGCGTCGTACCTCAGCAATAGGGAACAATATGTCGAAGTTGAACACTTTGACAGTTCTTCGAGAGAAATAAAAAATGTCCGTTCCGATTGTAAAATAATTAACGCGTCTATACCGCAGGGAAGCGTGGTGGCCTGTCTCCTGTTTTTGATTTACATCAACGACCTCCCTAGGAGCATGAAGGAACCTTGTATTTTGTTTGCGGATGACATCTCACTACTTGCGCAATGTGACAACGATAAAAATGGCCAATTGAACGAAAAACTTACCCTTCTCCTCTCGAATATCTCAAACTGGTTGGATGACCATAATTTGGAAATAAACTTCCATAAAACTAAAATTATGTCTTTCCACCCATACCAAAAACAGGCACTAAACATAAATTTCACTCACAATAGCACTAAATTAGAACATGTAGGCACTTTTACGTTACTCGGTTTAGAAATAGATACACATCTAAATTGGAAAGCGCACATCCAAAAAATAAAATCAAAATTATCGAGCTACGCGTATGCACTTTACGAGGTGAAAAAAACTACTGACCTTGAAGCGGCACTAACTACCTACTATGCCTATGCAAACGCGTGGCTTAACTATGGCATTATTCTATGGGGAAATAGCATCGACGCATCCAGCCTTTTTATCTTGCAAAAAAAGCTAATTAGAATTCTCGCCAACACTAAACAGACTGAAAGTTGCAAACCATATTTTAGAAAATTTAACATACTTCCCCTTCCATGTATGTATATCTTGGAAATATGTAAATTCGTCCGAAAACATCCCGAATTTTATACAAAGCGATCGAATTTACCCTCGAACCACTCTTTGAGAAGTGTTCGTAAGAACAAATTAATGTTACCGCCTGTCCATCTAAAGCTTTATTCATCAAGCCCACTAATCATGTCTATAAAAATTTACAATAAACTACCGGAATTTATAAAAGAAGAATCAAATAAAATAAAATATGGAAAATCAATAAAATCTATTCTTTTAAAAAATTGCTACTATACAATAAATGAATACCTAAATGACGAAAATCTAATAAAATTAAAAAATATATAACCAAATTAATTAATACAATGACAACAAATATTACAATTTATTTTATTTCTCAAATTCTAATTTATATAAATGTTTAATAATATAATATAATCTAATAAAAATATGTAATTAGCTGTTATTTTATATAAAATAAATTAATAACTATCACCAAATTAGTCGATATCTATAAATTGAATATACAGTAAATTTTAGAAAGTAAGTAAATTATGTATGTAGTAATAATAGGTGTTTATTTGTTCTTTTGTATTGAAATATTATTTAATTATGGCGTCATCCTCTCTGTCCGTCTACTACAAATTGTATTGTTGTGCCCGAACAGGGTCTATAATGAACTGTCTACATCATACTTTATAACATCCTTGTAACATTATAGAACGCAATAAAATATTTGAATTGAATTGAATTGAATTAGTAGGTTATTTGGGATGGCTCAGTGTGGTCTAACGTGGCATGTCTTAAATATTATTAACAAAGATTATAAAAACTTATATAGGTACCCTGAACCCATGTAGATAAAATTAGTTTAGGAGCAGTGGCTATTCGCCCATAAGCAAATTAGGAATGGATCATAGCTACACTTTATAAAGAGCAGCAAAAAAGTGATAACGCTTACAAGAAAAAGGAGGAAGTTCGAATGCATATCAATAGAAACAAATGACGGTCTACCAAGTATGGAGAAACCACGCTAAATTATACCTCAACAAAAGACATTAAACCCCTATTTACAGAGAGTGCAAATAGGGGTTTAATTTCCCTTTTCCCCTTCCCTCCGGACATCTGTGGCGTACAGACGTGTCATAATAAATTATAGCAAATAAAATAATCATTATTTTCCAAATTCTACTCGTGTTAAATTCAGTGAATAAATAGGAGTGCATAAAGTAGAAGATCTTACTGCGTGGTAGTGCAGCGACCGATACATGAATCAAAACCTCCTTACAAGTAAGAATAACCACAAACTTTCGATCGTAACTATTAGCTACAGTCTATCCCAGTTACACCTGCACGAAAACACAATACCTATCTCACTTATGGATGAAGTCAAGTTATACTAGACGGAACGAAGATTTGAACCGAAACGTCGTGAGCGACTTAATTACGTAGACTCCTACTTTCACTATCTCGCTCGCATCTTCTACTGTTTGTCATTTATTGTTTCCTGGTACAGTCGATCGAATCGTGCGTCATCATGCCTGTTGACCGTAGCCCCCCCCCCCCCCCCCACCTCAGCTCGCGCTCGCGCAGCCAATACAACACTGCCGATCAGAATCCGATTTGTGTACGGTGCGCATCGCTGAACAAAAGGAACAACACATTACTTACCGCGCTAAGCGCAAGCATCCCGATGACGGCACCGATTCACAATTATCTTCTTTTATGTCGGAAATGCGAACTATGCTAACAGATTTCAAATCTCAGCAAGATGACAATTTATCTAAATATGAGAGGATCTTTATCACGACAAAAACTAAGCCTCACAATAATACATCTGTTTGTCATAATGAATCAATTTTATTAAATAATTCGTTTAATAATTACTTATCTAATGACAGACAACCTTAACATTTTAAACGAAATTGAACAAGTAGAGGTATCCAAATCTTACATCTGTTCTCCTGAAAACTGTAAACTTTATGTAACTGATACCTTAGACTTAAAAATTTTCCATGTCAACATTAGGAGTATTGGCTGTAATTTCCCTAGTTTATTAACGCTACTTCATCGATTAACAATATCTATCGATATAATAATTTTATCGGAGTGTTGGTTGAGCGTATGTTCATCACTACCATGCTTAGCAGGTTTTAATTCCTGTATGTCAACTTATCGCAATCAAAACGAAGGGGTCGTAGCATATGTAAGGGAAAACCTACCTTACTCATTCGAGGTTCCGAACTTTAGAGACGCAAATTGCTTGATTCTGACACTCGGCAAGGAAATGGCGATAATTGCTATTTATCGTTCACCATCTTTTTCTAATGCCGACAATTTCATTGATTCCTTAAACTCTACTCTACAAACGATGAACAACTACTCTAATGTCACTATCGTTGGGGACATTAACATAAATATAATTCCGGATAGCACTGACAGCCACTCTGATACATATTTAAACATTGTTGCTTCCCATGGTATGTTACCGGGTCATGTTTTCCCTACAAGAGGCCCAAATTGCCTTGACCATGTAATACTCAGGACTAAATCTAAGGCTGTCACAATAGTTTTGGATTCCCTCATTACTGATCATGCCCCTGTGATATTTTGCTGTGACCTCAAAATGAAGTCAACTAATGCTAAGAGCTTCTGTAAAAACGTAGACATTGTTGCTTGTACCAAAGAGTTACAAATAACTGATTTCTCTCACGTTCTTGCCAGTAATGATGCTGAATATGCCACTACTTCACTGGTCAACGTAATATCATCAGTTGTTAATAAACATACCAGAATAATCCCTATACCAAGTAGAAAGAGAATCATAAAGCTATGGATAACCCCTGGTATGTTAAAGTGCCTTAGGAACCGTGACAAACTATTTCTCAAAACTAAAAAATACCCTGAAAATTCTATTTTTAAAATCACATATATACGATACAAGAATTTGGTTAATAACTTAATTAGAAAGGTTAAGCGTGAATATGAGCGTAATGAGTTCTTAATGACGAAACACAACCCAAAAGCTACTTGGGCACTCATTAAGAAAATAGGCAATATCAATCAGTCACAAACATCAGCAACTCAACTTTTATCATCGTCAAATGACCCATTGACCGCAGTGAATGCAATGAATCACTATTTTGCCAATGTAGGTAAAGAATTAGCAGTTAATATCACGCAGCCAAAACTTGCTGTTATTCCAGATGATTATTCACCTATAAATTCCATGGCCTTACTTACCACTGACTGTGCCGAAATCGATAGCATCATAACGGGTCTAAAGAACACCGCTGCTGTTGGCTGGGATGGTATTCCCACTTCACTTATTAAATCGTCTAAAGTGACACTAGTTCCTTTACTAGAACATATTTTTAATCTGTGTCTCACTTCTGGTATCTTTCCCTCCGCCTTGAAAAAGGCCATCGTACACCCTACTTAAGACTGGGGACAGATTTAGTGTCACAAATTATAGGCCCATCTCGGTTCTGACTGTCATGTCTAAGATTTTGGAAAGGATTCTTAACAAAAGGCTAACGGACTACCTCGAAAAGAACAACATCATCGCTAAAAATCAGTTTGGCTTTAGAAAAGGCAAGTCTACCGAAGATGCAATCTTACAACTCTCGGAGCTCGCGGTCAGAAATTTAGAATCACAACTAAAATCAGTTGGCCTGTTTTTGGACCTCTCCAGAGCCTTTGACACTATATCTGTACCCATGTTAATTGACAAACTGTCAAGGATTGGTGTTAGAGGTTTAGTCTTAGACATATTTAAAAGCTACCTAAGTAGTCGCTCCCAGTGTGTTATAATAGATAACATTATTAGCCAAGAGGAAAGCATCAGCTACGGCGTCCCGCAAGGGAGTGTCTTAGGACCTACTCTGTTCAATATTTACATTAACGATCTTTGTAAGTTGACACTTCCATACTGCAACATCACTGTCTATGCAGATGATACAGCCATGATCATTTATGGTAAAGATTGGGATGTAGTTGCTTCTAGAGCTGAACACGCGCTTAAAGAGGTAACTAAATGGTTATCCACGAACCTACTCACTCTCAATTTGGACAAAGCAAAATTTATTGCATTTGCAGCAAGTGCCGCCTCGTTACCGCCACCGTCATTTACCATACGCGCTCATAAAGTTTAGGTGGAAAACTGTAGCAATTGTAATTGTCTGCAAATTTCGCGGGCTACACATATCAAATACCTAGGTGTATGGATTGATACTCACCTGTCATGGAAGGAACATGTAAAAAATACTGTTGCTCGAGTCAGAAAACTAATTTTATGTATTTAAAGTTCTTAGGAATAGCATCGACTTTGAAACTTTGAAAACCATTTACTACGCTTTAGGTCAGTCACTTATATCATACTGCATTTCAGTCTGGGGTGGTTCAGGTAAAACTCAACTGTTGCGTTTAGAAAGAGCCCAAAGAGCCATCCTAAAGATAATATCTTTCAAACCTATATTGTTTCCAACTGCTGAGTTATACACTTTAACTAGTGTTTTGTCTGTTAGAAAAATGTATTTGCTTGTTGTCCTTTTGCGTACACACAATCAGACACCATATGACAACACTGCTATTTCAAATAGGCGTAGACCTCTTCCAGTTTGTAAGACAACTCGAGCTAAATTATCTGCAGCTAAACGCCACATTTACTTCATGGGTCCATTGCTATACAACAAAATAAATAAAATATTAAACATTTATCCATTAACTCTGCATGAGTGTAAGCTTAAGGTTGCTGCATGGCTGCAAAGCATGACCTACTCAGAAACGGAGGAGTTTTTAAGTACAGTACTGTAAAAAGAAAAAAAAAACAACACACCAAACACACACACACACACACACACACAAACAACACACACACACACACACACAGACAACACACATACACACACACTAACATTACATATTTAAGTTTTGTATAGGTATATATTATTAAAATATTGTAAGGATTACTTTGTAAAGTTTTATATTGGAGTCTTGGAGGTGGGCGCTAATACTTGCGACACAGTTTTTAACGAATGCAAGTATTAACGATCACATTTTTATGGCACCACTTGTTTTGATACCAATAAACTTATTTGATTTGATTTGATTTGCATTTTAGTAGATTTTTCACGCGACAAGTAATACGCGTCCCTTTAACAAGAAGAAGGAAGGGGGGGGGAATTAATCAATCTTGATATGGCTTTAGCCAAGAGATACTTTGTGACCCTGGATAGGACGTAGAGTAATTTTCATCCAGGATATATTTCCTTCGTAAAGGAGTTAGAAGTTTTTAATTGCTCAGCCAGTTTAGATGCTATGGAAGATGTTTCGAGATTACTATCTTGTTCTGTTATGAGTTTCCAATATTTCGGAACTGATAGTTTTAGTATCGATAGTACGAAGACAGTATGAGACTGGGAAAGCAATTAGTTTTTTTCTTAGAAGAGTTGGTTAGTAGGCAAAATTCTAAATTCGACCAAGATCTTGGTTTCCATTTTTGAGGCGTGGCAATACTAAATAAATGCTAACGTAGAAGCTAAAGCTAGGTAAATATGAAATCATACTAACATATTCGGCTACGATGGGTCCCCCGCTGTCGCCGTTGCACGCGTCGTGCTTCCAGTGCCTGTCGCCCGCGCAGAACACCCGCTCGTCTATTACACTGTAATCAAAACAAAATTACATGAAAAGCAATTAAAATCTATACTAGTTCTATAAATATGCGACAGTGTGTCGTTCAGTCTGACATCATTTCCTTTGTCATCTGGTACATTATAAATGTGAAAATCTGGATGGATGGTATGTCGATCAATTAAAAACAGCAAAATCTGTAAAATATTTACTTTTTATGATATTTTAGCAATTTAATTGCAATTAAGGTACTTGCGGCAAATAAGAGCCACTATTATTTAAAGTTTAATATTTCAAAACGTGAGGGAACTACGAATTAAACTAGTATATATTATGATAATTCGTTTAATAAACTTTGTGAGAAAATATAACATTTAGTGGAAATTTTTGAAAAAAATATAAAATTAAAAGGGGTTTAACATTTTTTAAATAGACTTTTGTTTTGTCTTTTAATCAATTTGTACTAGGTAGCTAGGTACAAATAATTAAAACTATTTTAAATACAGTCCCTACAGTCCACTACTTACAGTAAACAATTGATTAAATTAAAATTCTGGTAAAAAAAGTCTTAAATGGCTCTTATTAAAATCCAGCTGGACATTAAGGGCCACAACACAACTATAAAAATTAAAGAGATAAATCGAAAAAAAATTGAGTCACTTATCAAATAAGCATTAAATAAAAATTGTAAGTCAACGACGTTGAAGAATAGTCACTATAATCGTAAAAGTGTACAATTTAAACAAAAAAAATGTCCTGGCCCTTATTAAAATCAAGCATAATGTTTTTTTTAAAAAAACTAGTCAATTTCGACTAAATATATCAAAAACTTTTTTTACTAAATAAAGACTGCTTAGCCAAAGTTAACAATAAAAAGAAAACAACAAATAGAAATGATAATTTTAGAGCAAAAGATTGCTTGGCCCTTATTAAAATAACAGATTTAATATTTTAATGTTGAAGGTGATTATTATTTTTTCTGAATGATAATAAATGACGAGCTGATCATTGACACACAAGAAAATCACCTTTAACCGTAATAACATAACTATCCTTAGTACTTAGGTAGGTATACAGGTGGATATTTTGGAATCATACCTGGAGTAAGTGGACTCACTTATTATAGATAGCTATACTAAAAGAAAAAATACGTCATTTGTTTTTTGTCTCGTAGATTGATATATTAAAATTTAGAAGGTGGTTAAAATTTCATGCTGTATATAAGAACATAACTATGATAATATTTATACTTAAACATAAATTAGTATTAAACATATATTTTGCTGTTGGTGTACCGTATATAAATAAATAACCTAAACAGTACTGTATACGTTAGTCATATATTTATATTTAAGTTGGGTACTTTTTTTATATTAATAATATAAAATATATTTTAAAAACCCAAGAAAGTATGGTAACTTTTCGATGACAGTGATATTTAGAAAGTTTAATAAGGGCCGGCCCTTAATCACCGCAATACAAGTGGCTCTTATTGCACATCTAAATCACTTTTTGCAAAAAGTATCATAAATATGGGAAAATGGCAACTATTTAATAGGGCTTACCTTGAGTTGTAGTTTCTGCTGTCTAATAAACATTACTTGATAGTTCTTTGATTAAAACGCACTAAAAATTCCGCGTAATTATCGTATTTATACGGAATATTTTTTCAAAACGGGCGTCGCCTACTTACTTAACCGACAGACTGGAGCGTACTAACAAGATGGCGGCGCATCTGATCCTGCGGCGGCGGGTAGTTGCTTTCCTATTGGTCTATTTCATGTATGTGTGAAAGGTCTAACAAATTAAACCGTTGAAGTGCGATTTTTATCTAGTGGTTCTTATTACACGCCGGCCCTTATTTGCCGCAGGTACCTTACAAAATATCAGTATTTAATATACTGATTTAAACTTCCATGGTCACTATTACTAGAGTTGATTGATACGGGGTTTATACCATGTACCTTAGTTTTTATGAGTTCCCGATATTTCGGCACTGTTGCAAGCGCCATGATCACGGGAGAACTGATGTCATAAAAACTAAGGTACATGGTATAAACCCCGTATCAACATCAGTATTTAAACTTGAAAAATTAAGTTTCAGGCGGGACTCGAACCCGCATCTTCTCGCATACCGGCCGAGGGCGTATAATTTTTCAAGTTTATATTGATATCATAATTGCCATCGAGTTAAATTTTTAAGCCGAAATAACAAATAAGCTTATTTTGGTACCGGAAAAAGATCGGTTCATCTTATGAAGTCGCGGGCAACAGCTGGTAATTATTTGAACTTTAAAAGCCTGCCAAGCGTGACAATTACGCACATATCTTCGTTTTGGCGTGGCCTGAACACAGGCAAATGCTGAAGCCTTAGAGTATAGATTACTACTGTAATATATACTCTAAGGCTGAAGCATTTGGCTAAATTAGGACCTCATATTTCGGCGGCTATTAATAAAAATACGTCACCTGTTTGGGCTGTCGTACAGCTTCTTGCACTGGTCATCGTCTATGATTTTGACATGCGTGAATGCTAGCCACGTGGGGCGGGTCTTCACTGTAAAAAAAAAAACAAAAAATCATCGAGAAACTTCAACTACGTTTGTTATATTTTTTCAGTGGTTATGTCCCAGTACAGAAATAACGAAAATTAATAAAAAACAAGGTACAAACAACGGCAGGTCAAGCTACCCATAAATTAAAGGAATTGAAATGATGAATTGGCTTAATGGTATAGCGCCCGCCCGGCATGCGAGGAGATGCGGGTTCGAGTCCCGCCTGAGACATAATTTTTCAAGTTTATATACTGATATTATAATTGCAATTTAATTGCTAAAATATCAAATAAAGTATCATTGAATTGATTTTCACTTTAAGTCCAACAGATAGAGAATAGAAATCAATATCAATTAAGAAAATTTGACGTTTTGTGGTAGGTTGACGTGCTGGTGTCTGTACATAGTAAAAATCTGGAAACAAATAACGTCAATGTTACTTACTCTCAGGTGCTTCTCCCCATCCAGCGACGAAAACACCTGATTTTGTTTTGTCATAAGGTTCATATTTGTTCAGTATCTTTTTTCTGGAGTCAAATGGCATGCAAATAGGGCCTATATGGTGTTCTTCTGTAAAGTAAAAAATATTACATACATACATATTATCACGCCTCCTTCCCAACGGGGTAGGCAGAGACCAAGGCCTTCCACTTACTACGATCCTGGCATACATCTTTCGCTTCTTCCACATTCATCAATCTTTTCATGCATCCTCGTCGGTTTAGAGTACTCTTGACCTGACCTTTCTTCAGAACATCCCCGATTTGATCGTGATAGGTTCATCTAGGCCTTCCTCTTCCAATGTTCCCTTTTACACTCGTCTTGTAGATCTGTCTAGTCATTCTTCTCTCATTCATCCTCTCTACATGCCCGAACCATCTAAGCATCCCTTTCTCAATCCAAATATTTATAAACAATATAACCTTAATTAGATTCAAGATATAACACTTTGTTTCGGCCATAGATTTAATATTAAATCTATGGTTTCGGCGCCGATCGCCTTTGACAGCTATACCTCCGGACCTCAGTCTACAGTGGCGCCAACTGGTGAGCAAAGAAACGGTAGTCCCCATTGACTTTGAAGATTTTTTATGAGCTGGCAGGCATAAAAGCCATAGTATTGTAATGTAACGATTTTTATTACAAATGATTTTTCTTAGATGTTAGTGAAAAAAAAAACTTTTAAATATTTCGAATCATATATTTAACTAAAACGGTAAGTACCCTAGTAAAAATTGGTGTTTATCACAGTTTTTATTGCCTATATCAAGAAAATTGCTCAATATACTAATAATTCTGCCGTGTCAGGCGGAGGTCATGTATGTTACGGGTAACAGGTGTGATTGTTATTTTTTGACAATTATCTATCCATTGGTTTAATAAGTTTTCAAAAATCACGAACCGATTATACTCTTCGGTCTTCTGTATAATCTGCCGCACTGTGTGGATGTGGTCTATGGTGCCGTATCCAGTCCGAAATCCAGCCTGTTCCGGTGGTTGGAATTCGTCGAGTCTTCGCGCAAGGTGGTTCGTGATGACTCTTGAAAACAGCTTTTTGACATTGCTTAGAAGGGAAATGGGTCGAAAGTTGTTCAGCAGGGACTTATCTCCTTTTTTGAAGAACAGGACGACAATACTCCTACTCCACGCCTCCGGAGTTCTCCCTTCAAACAGGACAGCGTTAAAAAGCTTTTGAAGCTCCCTTAGTAGGGGTTTACCTCCGTCCTCCAGCCTTTAGCAACTCTGTTGTAACGCCATCCTCTCCAGGGGATTTTCCATTTTTCAGCTGTTTAAGAGCCATCTCGATTTCGTCAATGCTGACTTCTGGCAGGTCTTGAGTGTAGTGACGTGTTAACGCGGCACTAGGGTCCTCATTTTCAGGATCAGGTCGAGATGCATGCGAAGCGTATAACCGGCCATAGAAGCGCTCTACTTCGGGAATTACTGCTGGCTTCGAAGCAACGATTTCTCTCCACTTGTTGTAGTCAGGTGACTTCTTCCAAGACATTGTACGAACACTTTCGACCCCCGATTTTGCTTGATCGCTCTTTCAATTGAAAGAGTATTGGAACATCGGAGGTCGTGTCGTACGAGCTTACTGATCTCTCGGTTTGGAGCGCGCTTTCCTGACGAATTGACGGGTGGGTTTTTACGTCGTTCCTTAATTAGCCCTAAAGTCCTTTCCGAAAGCTTTGACTTCCTGCCCTTACGCTGCATTTCACAAAATCTCGTACCTCACTAAGGATCCGAACCACATTTTCGAGGTTCTGGTTTACGTGTGTTGAGGTTTCCACGGCAGCGAGTCGGTTCTCCAGGTTTGACTGAAACGTTTCAGAATCTATCATGGTTTGGAGCAATGTAGGTCGAAGCCTTGACTTCATAAGACACGTTCAGCCTTAAAATCGATATTCAGAGAGCCTCGAACGAGTCCGGTGATCGCTTCCGGTATTGAACCTGTTGATCACGGAGACGTCTCTGAATATATGCTTTTTGTTGGTCATGATGAAGTCAATCCCATTTTTCGTCATAGTGTTGGGGCTTTGCCACGTCCACTTTCTTTAGGGCCGTTTCTTAAAGAAAGAGTTCATCAAGAAAAGCCCTTCCCGTTCGAGGAAGTTGACAAGCATTTACCCCTAATGGTTTCTGCATCCAAATCCATGGGATTCTACTACCGATTTGTTGCAATTCTGTACTCGGGAACTTTACCGTTGAAGTCCCTATATTAATAATTATTATAAACGGAGTGGTGTTACTGATTATATCAGACCAATATTCCTTAACTTGTAGGTATATAACGGAGTTAGGCAAAACATTCCACGTTAGCCTTATCACGGATAAGTAATGTACCTTAAGATACAAAGCATCGTATAACAGGCATTGTATGAAGGGGTTGTCACACCTATATATCTAAAAAAGTATTAAGATTTTCAAAAATCTGACAAGTTCCCTTTACTGTTTAAAGATATTATCTCAAAGGATTTTATGGTAAGAAAAAAAAAACATAGTCGTGTCTTATGTCAATAAAAAGGAAATATTACAATAAAACTTTAAATAGCGATAACTTGAAACAAGGATTCAGGAGTTAACTGATATAGGCTTGACACGGCAGAGTTGGCCTTAAAAAGTAGTGTTAAGCTAAACTTTACGTGTAAAATTTTCGACAGTAATAATTAAAAATAATCAACTATTTAATTAAACTTAAACAAAATTCTTTTCTCCACTTTTTATGTAGTTTAAAAATATTATATTTTAGATAAGGCACACTTTTTAGACAGACATTACCTGTACTACGTGAAAAAGCACAAAAAAAATGAATCATAAAATTATTAAATTCGGGTGCTGCGACCACGGGTGCATACACCACTGGGGGCATAAGTCACGGTCCCATTTTAAAGGAAGACTAAAACTAAAAAACATTCTAAACAGGCTTAAATTTTTAAATTCAACATACCCATGAAATTTATTTTGCCATCCAACACAACTATTCCAATGTCGTTGAAGTGCGCCTTGTACTTCTCATGCGGTATCTTCTTCTTGATTAAGAAGTCTATGGGGCTTGCGTCTTTCTCCTCAAATGCCAAGTCAAGCTCGCCAACACGCACAACGTGTCTGAACAAAACAAGCAAACATTTCAGATATGAGGAAATCTGTAGGAGAAATAAAATAACCGATGCGATGTCGCTCGAAGAATTGCGAAGCTGAAGTGGCAGTGGGCGAGACACATAGTAAGAAAAACAAAAGCTGTATAGACTGCAAGTTAAATCACTCAACCACTCGATTCGTTTTGACCAGTCAGTTATATTATATTCGAGATGGTACGTTAATAAATTTAAACGTTTAAGGTGTGCTTATCAACTCACAGGTTCTCCTTAATGCAGTGGGCTGCGGTGAGGATGTGCCTGTCGGTAATCACTGAGCCTCCGCAGTTCCAGAGCACGGCAGATTCATCCTTGTAGCCCAGCAATGCCATGTACCGAGACATATCTGTTGGAAACAACAGTTTCTTATAATAATAATAATGGAATATTTGCGTTTTTGCCTTTGACCTGTATTTTTAGTTCTTGAACACGGGTCAAAAATGTTTAATGTTCTTTTATGAAATCCTAATATTTCTCTTCTACATGGCCAAGGGGAAGTTGTGTCAGGTTTTCTTGGCTAATTTTATGTTGTTTTGTTGTAGTATTGTAAGCGCCATGATCATGGAAAAACTGTAACTAACAAGACTTTCTTTTCGAGTCATTCAGATAATTTGGCTGCTAAAATTTTTCGTAACTTCCCGAACGCCACCTATCCGAGTTGGATTCGACGAGAGATCTTTTTCCCAAAATTGGACTTCATGTTAATTGTAATTGTAACTAAACCAAACTTACCTCGTGATACTACGGGCACGCCATTGTTTACAACATCCATATAGCCAGATTCTATTTCTTCCCTCGTAAGTACTTTGACCATCCATCTTTTACGGTTTACATCTGAAAATAATATACCTAAATACGAAAAGCCATACATTCAAAATGTCACATTATCAGCATTGATGTTCCACTGATAGACATAGGTCTTTCAGACATAATTATATATCCAAATAGAAAAAAATTGCTTCTTCGCTGCACTTGTGGCTGTAATCAAGGATGTCTTGCCGTCAACATCGAAAGCTTTTTGAAATTTTTTTGTTTCAGTATCTAACCGCTTCCGGTATGCGAGGAGATGCGGGTTCGAGTCCCGCCTGAGACATAATTTTTCAGGGCTTGAATCCGCATCTACAAGCATACCGGGCGGGGTGCTTTTAAAAATTGACACTGTGACATCGTGTCTCGGTAGTTTAATTGGAAAAACACCTCGCTTGCTAACGTATTTTATGTGGACTTCTAAAAATCAAGACCATTTTAAAACAAAACAAAAACCCTTTAGGTACCAGGATAAATTATTTTTACCAGTCCATCCACAGCTATCGTGATTGGGAAACGCGTCGACAAAGAGGTCGGAGCTATCTTCACCCTCATCAAGAAGTTTTCTCAAAGTCATAGGTTTCTTTTCATAGACTCCGCAGCAGACCTGGAAGCAATGATAGAGTTTGGACAAAAACTTTCAAACAATAGCTTGAAACAACGATAAGCACAAAATAAAGTATAAGTATTAATTGCAATACCACCCAGGTGACTTAGCTGTAAGTAATGTAGTAAACATAAGACCACCAATGTAACCAACACACTTAGTAAAGAAACCAATTTAATATTCTAATAATAAGAAATTAAAAGTGTATACATATATGTATGCAGGATTCATAAGTCCAAGGAGCTTTGTAATACTCAAATCAAATCAAAAATCAAAATCATTTATTCTGCATAACAAAATACATTTTGTACTCATCGGTAATACAGTTTAACCAAACAATATGTTTCATAAAAATACGTGGGTACTAAATTATTAACAAATCCTTTACCTCCCGTGCTAGTGCTAGACTGAGTTACGGCAAGGTAATGATTGTCATCCTTATAATAAGGTACATTTTTAAGAAGCGTACAATGCTTAACACAATTTATTAAGAGAAACAAGTAAACAACTTTGCATAGAATAAGCAAAAAATGCACATGGTACAATCTAATAATGAAAAGTAATATGTTTTTTATACTAACTATAGGCCATATAATATTCTAATGGGTCAGTCTATACAAAATATTATTATTTTAAATCCGTTGGATTTAAATAAAAATGCTACTATATTTAATAAATAATAATAAATAAATAAATAAATAAATGTGGACAACATCACATACATTGTTCTGATCCCAATTTGCATAACTATTTAAAGCATTTAAAGCATATATTTTGGAAACCAGAAACAACGAAGGTACCACAGACACCCAGACCCGAGAAAATGTAGAAAAACTTATTTTTTCTACATTGACCCGTCCGGAAATCGAACCCGGGACCACGGAGCAGGCGACACCTTGAAAACCGGTATTTACGCCGCTCCGCCACGGAGGTCGTCGTTATTTAAGTACTAACAGTACCTACCTATAAATGTATATATACATACAACGTACCACTACCATAATGTAACTTACTACCACAAGTAAAAACAAATAAATAAATAAGAAACGTAATTTGCAATAATAATAACAGTTCATACATATACCTAAATAAAATGAAAATACTGTATTTTAATTACATAATAAATTTACATAATACTAAAATATGAAAATATAAAGTTATGTATAAATTTTAAATAAGTTTTCAGTGTTGCCATAATCTAACCTCTTCAAGAACTCACACAGTATCTTATCACACAAAAATCTAATTTTGTTAGCTAATATTAATTCTTTACCTATTCGATTATATAAAAAGGGACCCAAGAAGTAAAAGAATCTCTTAGCAAAAACAAACTTGCAGGAAGGAACCTTATAGACATTGTAAGGCCTTCGATTTGAACTATTATTGCGACAGAAAGAGTGCTGCTTCATAACTGCTATCCTAATAAACAATTGTCTAACGGAAAGTACTTGGGCTTCTTTATATAAATCAGTAGTGGGAAATCTTATTCGCTTGAAAAGTATCACTTTTAGTATAGCACGTTGCGCTTTTTCCAGATTTAATAATTTAGTTTTATGTGCACCACCCCATACTATGATACCGTAAGTGAGTAGTGATTCGCACAGACTGTAGTAAACTATTTTATTAGTTTGGCCACTTTCCATGTGTCTAATTTTTTTGAAGACTGGTATAAGTTTGCGTATCCGACATTTAAGGTTCTCTATATGGTCCTTCCATGTCAGTCTATAGTCAATCAGAATACCTAGATATTTAATACTAGATGTCTTAGAGAGAGTGTAACAGTGACAGTTCGTGGCGTTGTTGCATGTGTGTGCCTTAAGATTAAATTTGGAAGCCTGCTGCTGTGAACGACAACTTTTCATGGAAAATGCAACATATTTTGTTTTTGGTAGATTCAGTGTCAGGAGACTATTGTTTAGTAAGTTCATTACCTCACTCATTGTTTTTTCCGCCTCAAGTCTGACGCTGTCCCATGTTTTTCCGGTAAAAAGCAAGACAGTATCATCTGCATATGTGATAATTTTACAGTTCTCAAAATTGGAGTTGCAGATATTGTTGATATACACCAGAAACAGCGTCGGACCAAGCACAGAACCTTGTGGCACGCCAAAATTTATTGGTTGCTTATCACTAAGTTGGTAACCAATCTTAACGCATTGTGTTCTGTCGGATAGGTAATCTTTGAAAAGATTTAATGGATGACCACGAATTCCAATTTCTTCAAGTTTACACAGCAACAGTGGAACAGACACAGTATCGAATGCTTTGGCCAGGTCCAGAAACACTCCTAAGCATTTAAGCTTGCTATCCAGACTTTGAACCACATGAGTAACTAACTTGTCTATAGCGTCGGATGTCGATTTTTTACGTCTAAAACCAAATTGGTTATCTGATAGTAAATTTTTTGATTCTAAGTAATTTAAAAGCCTAATATTAATCACTTTCTCTAAAATTTTTGCCAGAGTAGGTAACAATGATATAGGTCGGTAATTTGTAACATCATTTATGTCGTTCTGCTTAAATATCGGTATAACAACTGACTCCTTCAGTGCCTTGGGAAAAACACTAGATGAGATGCTTTGGTTGCATATATAAGAAATAGGCGCGGCCAAAAAACCTACGAAACGTTTGAGGAAACTAGAAGATATGCCATCCCAACCACTGGAAGATGTATTTTTCAATGAGCTTATGATGTGAGTTATCTCTATCTCATCAGTTTCCAAAAGCATAAATGAGTCTAAAAGATTGTTCTGATTATTTCTATAATTTCTTGCTAGTTCATTTTCTGTGGTGTTTAGTTTGTGCAGTATTTGTGAGGCAAAATTGTTCCCTATTGTTGTAAAATATTCATTAATGTAATTAAGTGATTCAATTGGGCTCTGTTTGATGTTAAGGAGGTGTGATGTATCATTTGACTTATTACGTTTATTTAAAAAGCAAATGCGTTTGATTGTTTTCCATGTCTTTTTAATATCTTTTTGATTTTTTTGCAATTCAGAAATGTCATATGCTTTTTTGATGTTAAAGAGTATTTTATTACAGTGATTTCTATAACGTTTATAAGTTACCTGAAGATTGGCATCATCAGGATTTTTTTTGTGCCTTTTATGCAAGATATCTCTAAATCTTAAACAGCGTAGAAGTCCAGGGGTCATCCATGGTTTAATATTTAGTTTTCGTTTAGGCACTTTTATTTTATACGTGGATTTATTTATTATTGTATTAATAGTTTCAATAAATGTTTCGGTTGCAATATTCACGTCTTTAATATTGAATAAATCGGTCCAGTCTGTTTGTTGTAATAGAGCGAAAGCTTTATTGTAGTCTACTTTACTGAGGGTAGGACATTTATTTTCGACATAATCATTTATAGATGTTAAGGCCATTTCAACGAAAACTGTAGCATGATCTGTGACAGAAGATTTACAAACAAGAGTTATAATTTTGTTGTGTGATTTAACAAAGCAATGATCCAAGCATTTGGTACCGCGAGTGGGTAAAGTATGACTTGCTGAAAGTCCGTGTATTGCGAGTAGTTCCATATACTCGTCAGATCTATGGTCACAGCTCGTTTGGCTAATGTCTATATTTATGTCACCTAGGAGAACGATATTAGCTGCATGTTTTATTTGTTGGAGTAGGGAATCTATAGAAATTTTAAAATTATATGTTGATATAAAAGACGGTGACCTGTACAAACAGACAAGGGAATAGTTAGCACCAATCTGCACCACCAGGCAGTCAGCATCTTCGACTATAGGTTCGTACACAGATACATTCAGTATATTTTTTTTGATGTAAACTACCACCCCACTATTTTGATTGATGTGCCTAGTAGTGCTGAAAGAATTATAGTTGTCTAAAAGTGGTACCAGATCACAATTCTGAAGCCAGCATTCGGTCAAGACTATGACATCATAATCTATTTCACTAGTCGCTAAAAGAACCTGGAAGTCCGCAAAATTTTTATTAATACTCCTGATATTTTGTGTGATAATTTTAAGCGATTGTTTGAATTCATTAGTAAATTTTTTAAGAATACTAGGATCATCAACCGAAAATGATTCACCAACGCTGAGTTGATCAACGTCGGTAATAAGTTGCTCAAGATGATTAGCCATAGTCACTTTGGCAAGAAGGGTTTTGATTTAAAAATGGTTGATGATCGGTATTCAGAAACAAGAAAATAACGCAACATCTGTGCCTATTAACGTATAAAGATACATAAAATACAAAAAGATACATATGTGACGCTAATATGTAGCAATTAAAATATATGTGGTAAGACTCTAAATGGCCCAATAGATAACCATGATGTATAAAAAATAAAAATAAACTTATTGAACAAGACAAAATAAAAAGCAAGATGCTTGAGGCTAGGAATAACTTGTAGAAGTTTAGAATTTGTAGTCATGCAGAACGTAACGCGTCCACTTGACTACAGGATCTCATAACCAATGCAGGCTCACCATCCGATCTGCGAACCAGAACATTTCCTCGGGATGTCCAACAATACTTGAATTCGCCATTTTTAACCAGTTCACGTGCGGCTGCTAGAATTTTCTTAGCTGCAGGAGTCAGGACTTCTGATACGTATATAGGCTGGGCTTCTTTATTAAATCCTAGATGGCTAGAGTTTAATTTGCAGTCCTTATTTTTTATATTAAATGTTTTTATAGCCTTAAGGAGTATGTCTTTATCCTTATGATGTTCGAATTCAATTACAATCGGCGCATCATTTTTACCTTTCCTATAGTACTGCATGCTATCCGTTACACGTGATAATTTCAAGTTATCATAAAGAGATTCAATCACTGTCTTAAGGTTCTCTTTTTCTAATCTGGGAACATTTCTTATTTCAGCCATATTCTTTATACGATTCTTTTGTAGCTCATTCAATTGTGTTTCCAGTTCAGTAATCCGATCCATTGCGACAGTGTGTTTGGCTTCAAGTGCAATGAAATTATTATTTAATTGTTTATAATTTGCAGAATTTGCATGCAGCAACTCTAGCATCTCTGCATTAGACTTTAGTATGAGCGAATATTGCTCTTTCATTTCACTTAAATGGGTATCAAACATTTGCTTAAATGAGTTCATTAGGGACTCCTTAAGATCCTTAATGTCATCATGGTCTGGATTTTTTCGCTTCCTTAGGTTGATATTTCTTACCACATCTATGTCTTGTGATTCGGTGTGAAGATTTGGTTGCGATGAATACATTGTGTTCTGACTCGATCTAGGCGTGCGTTGCATTCTCTTAATATTTTAAGTATACTACTCAAGCACTGATTAGCAAATTTGTTGTTCGTATGGTGTCGCCACTGCCGCGCGAATTTGCGTTCACTTGTTTGGATTGTATTGAGCGTAAGCGACGGGAAAGCAGACGACCTATATCGAAGTTTAAAATAAGTACGCAGAAAGTTTACGAGTACTTTCGGGTGCTTCAAAATGACTATTTCGCTAGCAAGCTGCACACGTTTTACTTGTTCAACACTCGGACGACGAAAGTAAGCAATAAACATTTTGAATTGAATTGAATTTTAATGATGTTTACCGAGCCTAGATCAAGGGCCCCTGGGATCCCTGGAACGGGCAACAAAAAGTTCAGATTTTCGTACACTCTTCGGGTTTGTGATCACCAACTCCCATTTAGCAAGATTGGTTTACTTAACTTTTTCCAGTTCACACTAATAATTACAAAATGTTTAAATTATCACAAACACCCCTGTTTTCCGCAATATAGAAATTACCTTAATGTTTTGTCCATCGACACCGCATCTCAGGTTGTGGCTGGCATCCAGGCCCTCCGCTGTGGTGGAGGAGTTCTTCAGGAGGGAGACCAGCTGTGGGCACTCAGGGAGGGGCACGCATTCCCCCATCACGCCTTCTATCTCACATTTTTCTGCTTCTGCCTGCCCTAAAACAGAGAATAGATGATAGGTATATGAGGCGCATGATATTTTGAGTGAGGGTGGGCGGTTTTCTTGCTTGAACTAGTGCTTGCTCACTCGCTGTCGGTTTGAGTAGTGTTGTGTAGGTACCTAGGCCGGTATTATAAAAATAAAAGTAAAAATAAAATAAAATAAAATAAAAATTAACGTGCGGAAATTATAAGCAAAACAATTTTCATTATTCATATTTAGCTATGGATTTCCGCAAACTAACGCCTAAGTCTATTAATTTAACTATAGGGTACTTAAAGTTAAATAAGTGTCGGTCGTTTGTTCCAGATTTTACTATAGTGCAAATTTTACATGATGGCACAAGCACTCTTGATTTTATCGCAGTAAAACTTCTATTCTGTCAACCAATGTCCTCTAGAATCTAATATTACTTTAAAAAAAATTGGTAGATACCTCAGCTGGAATTCAAACTCATGACATGACCTTTCGCCGTTTGGGCGACTATTCTTCCTACTGACCTTTACAGAAATCGGAATTGATATCTCGTTCGGAACAGTGAAGTAATAATAGGTAATATTTTTTTACTGACAAATAAATATCGGCCTGTTTTTTTGCTTGCTAAACTGTTTTAAAAACTATTGTATCCGCCAGACTTTGTCCTACCCGGTAAGGCAGCGCCATTTAACATGCATCAATCAATCAATATACAGGATGAAATTTTAACCACTTTCCAAAATTTTTGTAGGCGTTCAGTATCGTGTTTAGAGCCTATTTATGAAGTAAAAAATGTAAATAAAGTTGTCGCCCAAAAATAATTTTCGCGATATAGTTTTCAATTTTTACGGTCCTAGGCCTGTTAAGGTATAAAGGGACAATCAAAAACTTATGAATAGTATCGTATTTAATGAATGAAATGCGCAATGCGTAAAAAAAGTGTTGCTAGGAGGCCGTATCAACAATTTTAGATTTCTGGCGGACATTTTCCAAGTGCTTTATCTTGACATTTTTGTACTGGGCTATACCAAAAGAAAAAATACGTCATTTGTTTTTTGTGTCGTAGATTAATATATTAAAATTTGGAAGGTGGTTAAAATTTCACCCTGTATACACACAAAATTTCATCCGAATCAGCCTAACTAACCGTTCTAGAGAAACACACGTACAGAAGCATTATATACATTTTATGGTTTCTTGTTTCGTATCGACTCAAGTTTGTGGGTTATTTCGTACTTTTCGTTAATTTTCTTAAATATTTGACAAAGATTAAAATTATGAGAGCTAAGGTACGGAATTATCACCTAACTATTTTTTTAAGTTTGTAATACTCAAGAGAAGATTTGCTATAAAAAATCTGTGTTAGAAATATCCACATAAAAGTTTTGCTAGCAGTATCTTTAATATTAATGCCGTGCAAAGCCGGGACGGCCGACTAGTTTTAAATAAATAGACAAATAGTTTACCCCGAAAACATTAAAAACGAATACCCATAGAAATATCCAAAGTAAAGTTTTCATCCCACTGCAGTGCAAAGACTTTCATCATTGAATTCAAGTTGCCACAGTAATGATGGGATAATCACCACGCTCGCCAAATGCGGGTTAGTGATCACAACCACGCGAATTTAAATGATCTAAAGTCTCGTTGCCCGTCTCGGGATCTTGGTTTGGTACTTCAAACACTAGACCTCTGAGGCGTTCAAAGATCTACCTAATTAAAGACTTCCTTCTTTTTTGTTGGTAAAAAACACTGGCTTAAACAAACAAAATGATATTTTGTTCTTACCTAATTGATAGCTAAGCAAGCACAGAAAAAAAACACAGTGACACAATTTAAATAAATTCATGACTATTTCGTCTCGCGTCTTGCTATGGCGGTGTCAGACATTGAATTAAAAATATTAATAAAATAAAACAACTTGTTATTAATCTAGATAATATATCCATTCAAAAGCTACAAGGCCGTACTTTGACCTGGAAACTGATCTATCTAAATTTTTTAGACAAAAAGGAGGCTCTCAAAACGAGAATTCAGTGGATGTGTTTGTGAGGATGTAGGTATGAATGTTTGTTACGTTGTCACGGTGTTAGTTTATTTAATATAATATAACAGGCTAGGTGGAGTGATGATTTGCGCAAGGTGGCTGGCAGGAGCTGGATGCGAGAAGCCGAGGATCGACCTAAGTGGCGTGCAATTGGAGAGGCCTATGTCCAGCAGTGGACTGTGATAGGCTGATGATGATGATGATGATGATGATGATGATGAATATAATAATATATAGGCTACTTTTTAAACCGGGAAAAGGTGCAGTTCCCGTGGGATAACTTTAATACATTACTTTAACATTCAAAATTCAACGCGTACGCTGTTGCGGGCAAAAGCTAGAAATATATTTCATAATAACTACCTTTTGCACGCGGCTTCGTTCCCATTGCTTTCGGAAGAGGATAGGATCGGACGAATAATGAGTGCTCCATCAAATATACATGTGAACCAACTGACATACAGCACCATCTATCGCCAGTGTCACGTATTTTTACACAAAACAAATATCATGCAGTGTTCCTGCGGGAAATACAAGGAATTTCTGGATTATTTATAGCCTATATATTATTCTGATGTCTAAACTTCTTTACTTTAAATTTACATCAAAACTTACTTAACAAAAGAGTAACAAACAACCACACATCGATACATTCATACGAACAAATTTTCTCGTTTATAAACTAGTACAGCAAATTAATACGCGTGTATTTGATGCTAATTGCTATCTCACGGCAGACTTGGCAAAATTTATTCAAATAACAAATATCGTATAATTTATTTTTGAATAAACAAATGAGTTTATTTATTATTTAAAATAACGAATATAATCACTAATAATTTATTCGTGGGCAATTTATTTATCTACAAATAATTTATTGGTGAATAAATTATTCGCGAATAATTAAACCGCGAATAGAATTTTATTCGAATAATGCCAAAGTCTGTCTCACGGTAACCGAACTTTTACTGGGATAAAGGGAGGAAGTAGCCGGGTAACAAAGTTGGCACTGACGTAAAATCAACGTCATTCAAATGACGACCATTTGGATCAGCGGTAGTAAACGCTGCTTCCGAGCCATGGGTTGCGGGTTCGATCCCCGCCCAATACAAATATTTGTGTGCATGAACTTGCCTGATATGTTTGTACTGGTTTGGATGTTTTTCTATGTAAAATAAGCATACAGAGTGTTAGTTCAATTGTATAACAAGCGGAAGCTAGCCTAGAACTAGCCTAACTTAAAAGTATAGTGAATTCAGAAACTTGATATCATTTAAAGTTTCTTTCATTTTCATACAAATCAATATTTTTTTTATTCTTATATGTATAAAAATATTTTTAATAAAAATGTCGTTATCAAATTTCTGCCTTCACCATACATATTTATGCATATTTATTTAACGTATGCTCGTTTTGGCTTGTTATTCCATTTACCTAACACCCTGTATATTTACAAAAACCGGCCAAGTGCGAGTCGGACTTTGGGGTGGTGGGATCTACGTCCTAGTGGTCCACCCTGGGCAACGGCATCTTTGGTTTTCTAACCAATGATGACGGCTAACAGATCCCTCTGCGGTGGTAGGCATCGTAAGAGGCCGCCTGGATGCTACCACCCTCCTGCCGGAGTCCAGCGCCAAACAGTGCCTCTGTGTTCCGCTGGTGTGTGGGAGAACCAGTACCTCTGGGTAAGCTCGCTCCATCTTAGGCTTCTTCTTAACCGTATAGTTAAGTTATGTAGTCAAGAGCAAACCCATTATTTAAAAAAAAAGGACTCGCGCACCGAGGGTTCCGTACCAAGTTTAACAAAAACACCACAATATTTTGATGACTGCAAAAATAACTTTGTTTTTCATAGTTTTTGTATAGAGGACAAAGTTATGTTTTCTGTTGTTTGAAAATGTGCTAGATTTTCAAAACTACCAGTTCGATCTCGTTCGAACCAATTTTCGTTGAAAGTATTTGTTAAGATCTACATTATGTATTTTTTCCAAAATTTTCACTTGCTTATTTTAAAAGTAAGAGGGGGGGATACTCATTTTACCACTTTGGAAGCGTCTATCTTCCAAATATTAGACTTTTGGAAAAAATGGTTTTACGAACCTCTAAATCATTTTAGAAGACCTATCCATAGATACCCTATATGTATAGGTTTGAATAAAAAATAATAATTTTGTTTTAGTTCTATGTATGGGAAGCACCCCTTAAATATCATTATTTTTTATTTTTTGTATGAGAATCGTTAAGCGGTTAACAGGATAAACCTACCTGCCAAGTTTTGACTGTGTCATGCTAATACTTTCAGAATAAAGTGGCTGTGACATACATACGGACAGACAGACAGACAGATAGACTTGACAAATCTATAAGGGTTCCGTTTTTTGCCATTTGGCAACGGAACTAAAAACAAAATAAAATAAATATTTAAGGGGGGCATCAAACAACAAATTCGTTTTTTTGGCCTTTTTGGTACGGAAACGGAACCCTTCGTGCGCGAGTCCGACTCTCGGCCGATTTTTTCAAATCAATATTGTGACCCGGTCGAAACATCAGGCAAAAAAAGGTGTGATCGCGTTTGAGTCCTGTTAACGTTTTTGACCTTTGAATATTTATTCGTACTTCTTCTATATATATATAAATGAATCCCTATTTCCCTTGGTCATCGCATCACGCGTGAACGGCTGGACCGATTTCACTATTTCTTTTTTTTTTGTTTGTTATTGTCAGGAGAATATTCTTACGAAAGAAAAATTAATAAATATGTGCGAAAATTAGAAAATTTAAGAAAACTAATCACCATACTAAATTATTTGTAATGTAACCTTAGCGCTTTTGACAATTTAAACTTTTTTGATTAACATAATGGCGTTTGACGTAACATTGACAGAATGCGTGCTGGAAACCACATGAGTAAATATTCTGGAAACGGTTACAATTTCCAGGGCGTTTTCAATGTCGATAAATAAATTTGTATCTGAAATATTTTTTAAATTAACTATACGATTTTGAAACCAACATTCATAGTTAAGACAGGACAACGTCTGTCGGGTGTCGGGTCCGCTAGTTCAAAATAACGATCAATAATAACACAAAAACATTTTAGTATGTTCGAACTGAAAACTATGTAATGTACGTCTCTACATACCTACCACCTCCTACCACAAACGGTCAAATTTTCTCAATTGATATTGCATTGACTTTAAGTTGAAAGTCCATTTAATATTTTCATTAAACTGTTGTTGACTGTACGGATATTATTAAGTAATTTATTTTTTGTCTTAATACACATTTAATAGCGTGATGGCGTATTATTAACTGATATTAACTGATAAGAACAAATATATCCATTGCATTTTTTAAAATAGCAAATAAGTTGATGCATATCATTTCAACATGAAAGTCGTTTTGTTGAATATTTTGCTTCTTTTGGGTCTTATACATGTGAGTATTGTATTACACACTTTATGGTTCTCCTTAATTTTATAGTCAAATTTAGAGAGTACCTACTTACCTACCTTCTAATTATTTTAAATTTTCTGTCAAGGGTATTTTATGTTGCTTAATAGCAGCTTTTTTTTGTTTATTCAAGCTACCTACAATTAAATAAAATCAGTAGAGTAATAACGTTAAAAAAACGAACGCTATTAATAGCGTTAAAAAATATAAACACTATTAATTCTATATTAAATTGTATCTTAAATAAACAAGAAAGAGGATGTAGTGACCGACCAGTATTGAAAAAGGAATGCTTAGTGTTTTGGACATGTTGAGAGGATGAATGAAAGCAGGTTGACTAAAAAGATATATATGGCGAGTATGAATGGAAATGTTGGAAGGGGAAGGCCTCGACGAACTTATCTTGATCAAATCGGGGAAGTTCTAAAGAAAGGTCAGGTCAAGAGTACCCTAAACCGGCGAGCGTGTATGAAAAGATTAATGAATGTGGATGAAGCGAAAGTAGTCTGTAAGGATCGTAGCAAGTGGAAAGATGTGGTCTCTGCCTACCCCTTCGGGGAAAAGGCGTGAGTGTATGTATGTAATAAACAATAAAGGCTCAAATTGACGTGGAATAACTTTGTTTTTAGGGTTCCGTACCAAAAGGGTAAAAACGGGACCCTATTACTAATACTTCGCTGTCTGTCTGTCTGTCCGTCTGCCTGTCACAGGCTGTATCTCAAGAGCCGCGATAGCTAGACGGTTGAAATATTCATAAATTATTTATTTCTGTTGCCGCAATAACAACAACTACTAAAAACCAACTAAAATAAGTATTTCCCATACAATAAACGTTATTTTGTTGCCTTTTTTTGCTTGATATCAATCTTGATAGGCAACAGGTAGGCACTTCAAATTTAGTTTAATAATAAATCATAAAATTAAAATAAAATAAATAGTTAAAGGGGGCTCCAATACAATAAACGCCAGTTCTTGCCTATTTTTGCTGGCTATCAATAAATGGTATTATATTAACTCAATTTATGTATCTATTGTTGTTTACCTACCTAATCAATGGTACGGAACCCTTCGTGCGTGAGTCCGACTCGCCTTTGGCCGATTTCTTAATATGTTGAATTCTGCGCCATTTGAGGGATAAATTATAATTGAATGCAATTAAATATTGATGTCTGCACACATCATTTATATGGTAACTTTAATTATTCTGGCCTTATCCCTGCAGTTGCAGTGGGATGATTATAGACCATTACTTAAAATTACCTACACATTTTTTGAACAGCACTCGTGTATATGTTTGTTGTTAGCAAATTCAAGGCTCGTAATGTAGAAAATTATATCTATCATTATCGTACGAGATAGACCTTGAATGCCGAAAAAAATAGGGCTTGTCCTTTTGCAACGGTTAAGTGTTCTTTTTCAAAAGTTTATCCAAATACTAGCTGTTGCCCGCGACTTCGCTCTCGTCAATTTCTGTTTTATGATCGCGAATATTTTAGCAACATTGTTCACTAATGCTTCGCTCCTATTGGTCGAAGCGTGATTTTATATAGCCTAACCTTCCTAGATAAATGGACTTATCCAGCACATAAAAAAAAATCAATTCGAACCAGTACTTCCTGAGATTAGCGCGTTCAAACAAACACATAGATTACGAAATTCACTAATGTTTTAGGAAAAAAATGTGAAATTTCAATGGAGAAGTACAAAAATTTGTAAAAGTATACAGGGTGAAATTTTAACCACCTTCCAAATTTTAATATATCAATCTACGAGACAATAAAACAAATAACGTATTTTTTCTTTTGGTACAGCCCAGTACAAAAATGTCAAGATAAAGCACTTAGAAAATGTCAGCCAAAAATGAAAAGTTTTTGATACGGCCGCCTAGCAAAACTTTTTTTACGCAATGCACATCACATTCATTCATTAGGTACGATACTAATCATAAGTTTTTGAATTTCTCTTTACACCTAAACAGGCCTAAAACTGTAAAAATATAAAACTATATTGCGAAAATTATTTTCGGGTGAAAACTTGATTTTCATTTTTACTTCATATTATGGGCTCTAAATACGATACTGAACGCCTACAAAAAATTTGGAAAGTGGTTATAATTTCATCCTGTAGAGACAAAGTTACGGTCAATGAACTGGAACACTCACACCGCCGACGAGCAAAATGCTTTATCTCGTTTCTCAAAAACTACTAGACTTATAAATGTAATTTTTTGTGACATAATGGGGGCTATTGCTAGTGAATTTGCCACTAGAGGCGCTAGTGTCGCGTGAGGTCCAATATCATTCACTTTGTACTGGTTTTAGCGGAATTTTTTGCATAAATTATAATTTCTTTAATTTACCTGCTGGAAAGTGATCTCCTTCGTAAAATATCGCAAATATGGATTATTTGGCGATTAATGTGAACGCTTTAAAAGCGGAATTAAGAAAAAGCGCAAAAATAGGCGGCCTCAAGAGCAACTATTTCAGAAGTTAGTTTGTTGATATCAAGATAGTTATTTATAAACAATATAACCTTAATTAGATTCAAGATATAACACTTTGTTTCGGCGCCAATGGCCTTTGACAGCTATACCTCCGGACCTCAGTCTACAGTGGCGCCAACTGGTGAGCAAAGAAACGGTAGTCCCCATTGGGCCTAATTTGTGACGCATAATCAAAACTGTTCAATCGGTTTTAACGGTTTATTTAGATTTTAATATGCAGATTTATAGTATCTTTAGAACTCTCAATCCTCACATAGTGCACGAGGGAGTGTCCCTAAAATCTCAAACTTTGGCTACATAAATTCTTGATTTTGTTACTTCAGTCTTATTATCATTATCAAACCCTGTGTATGTGAGTCCGCTTTCGTCCCTCTAATTTCGATAAAGATTCAATATCCCAATCATCATCTCAGCCAAACGACACCAAGTGCTGGAAATAAGCCTCCCTCAAGGACCTCTACAACGACCAGTCCCGCACTGCATCCAACGATCTTCAACTGATCGTCGGTCCTCCTGGCCGCTAATTCAGCTTACCAAGTCGTATCACATTCGTAATTAAATAAAAGGTTTTTGAAAGTTCTTTATAGACTGTGGTTCTAGTATGGGCTAAATGTCAAAATCGCCCAATTCAATCACGATCGAACTGCAATTGAAATAGCTGAATAAGACTCCTAGGGGGCCTACCCAAAGATCGGCGTCCGGTGCGCGGTCCCATACCAGAATCCTTTCGCCCCAATCGGCGGTCATCGATTTTTCATACTATGTGTCCCGCCCACGACCACCTTAGATCCGCAATTCTTCAAACGATGTCTGTTATCTTATTTTTCTTTTACTCGATGTAATCAAAATATTTGGGATCCTGTTGTCCTTTGATATTTTGGTTAGTTGTTTTATGTGTTATATATGTAATAAAATAAAACCGTTTACATATCTTGCATGCAGTGCCTTATTGTTATTCCTGAGCGCGCAGTATTGGGTTCCGTTAATGAGAAATACATCGAGAATGCTTCAGTTTACATCTCTCGCTTCGGGAGAAGAAGCCCCTACTACATCAATATATTAGGGAGGAACAAGCACACTTGGAATAATAACGTCACGGTAAGTCTGCCGCCCTGTCTCGCGCCCCGGGTAGGATAAAAGAAGTAACTTTTTTTTTCTTGTAGCTGGAAAAATGCTGGGGACTTACCTTTAACCCCGAGGGAAGTGACAGGTTATGTGGGCCTACGAACCTCTACGTGAGATTCGAATACCAACTAGAAACCAGCGGTATCCTTCCCTTCTGAACTGGGACTACGGGTTCTACTTTTAGACTTATAGCCACAGGCATGTACCGCAGTCCGGTTCGGTAGTGGCTCGAGGCGAGGATTGAGAAGTACCTACACTCTCTTTACTTGTTGGAAGTAGAACAATGACTACATCTTCAGCCCTCATTAGTACATTGCTGGACATAGACCGCTCCACAAGGAAGATTGTCCTCTAATAGAAGTTAGCAGTACAGTCAATGATGTGAAAAAAGCTAAAAACACAATCAGTGACCAAAAAAATCTTACCAAATGAGCACTGGACATTTGGACTTAGGTTCTTTTACCTTCATTGTTCTTATTTGATTGATGCCTTCATAAAGTTAAGAGAATATTCTGCCGTTTTATTCGGGCTGTACGGCTGCAAATATTTATCTACTTCGGTGCCTCTTTAGTTCAGTAATCTGCCCATTATTTTTCTTTCAGGTAAACTTGGTATTTTATGAGTACCTCCACAACGAGTACAGGCGTTCGTTTATAGAGATGCACTTCAAACTGTGTGACATGCTGAGCTCCGACCCATACGTTGGGGCCATGGTGGCCAATGTTGGCATTACCTGTCCAGTCTACCCGGTAATTGAACAGAACTCTGACATAAAATAGAATAATATTCCGTCAGTATGAGTGTTTTCACATCAAGCGGTCAAAAGCGGCAGAAATAAAACTGATTTTAACAAATTTTTTCCACAATTGCTCAAACATTGTCGTTGATGTCGTTGATGTCAAGTTCATTCTTGTGAAGAAGACTTGTATGTTCAGCTTTGGTTTTCTGTGAGATGATGATGACGAAGTGCTCAATGGGGATGGATGTGCAGTCAATTCCTGTGCTTGTGTGCGTGGATTTTCTTTTTGTGATCAGATGATCAGGCTTATAAATCGGAAAAAAGACAAGATTGTCACAAAAGCTTAATTTGCCGATGATTGACTCAAGGTTCAAAATAAATAGATTATCTGCCTGTTTTCGTGTATCTAATTCTTCTTCTATCGCATGGATCCTTCGAGGATAACCTAATGTCAACGTTTTCCAAGTTTAACAGACCTCTATCGTGACATGTTCTTAATGACTTCCATCTTGTAAAGTACTCTGTGTACCTTCCCCTTTCTTTGTAGTACCCTGCACCCAAAGGTTGTCTGGGAGAAATAGCTACTGGCGATAAGACCACCCAAGTTGTACATCTTTCTGTAACAATGCCTGTTAATTTATTTCTTGTTTCTGGTGTGCAATAAAGAGTATTCTATCTATCTTGTGACAAAAACTGGGACCAAAGGCATAATGTGCCTTCTGAAGCACGACTACAGCCCCTCCACCCCTTCCAGATCCAAACCAATTTAGGAAAAAGAACCGAACACTGAACTACTACGCCAATGGGGTTGTCTTCAACTATTAGTGACTGTAATAACCTATGTTTTTTTTTCAAATATATTTGTGGATTTTTTGGACCAAAAAATACAGGCGTACGTAGTCCTATGGCTTATAATTCCATTGGATTTAGATGCGGAACAGTGTTTCCTAGTCAATTGAAAGTGTAAAAGTCTTCCTTTTCCACAGAAAATGCAATATATGGTGAACATGAGTGTCCCGATGGCTGACTTCAAATATTTAATGCCATTCAAGAAAACCATGGCTCGGTTGGATTTTACTATCACATCGTCCGGCGAACACATGGCAAGGGCGGACATCTACGCTACATTTAGTGATAAGAAAAAACTCTTTTAACCATGATCCTATACTTTTAACAGTTCCATGTCATTTTAAGAAGATAAGTTAAATGTTCCTGAAGTGCACCAGCCAATAAATATTTGTGTTTAAATTTTGTCACTTTTTGGGGTCTGTGCCGTGTGTGTGTTATTTATTTATGGACAACCAACAAAGCAAACTCTTCTAACAATACAATAAAGATGCAATTCATTAGTTTTGCCTTACTTTAAGCCACGCCATGCATACATACATTTTATCTACTCGAACCTATACATAAAAGAATAGAAAAAAAGATTCCAGGTAATCTACTTGGCTATATAAAACTGATCATATAAAATTAGTTTGAATTTACGAAGTGAAACATGCCGCGCTGGACCAAGGGCCACACAGAGACATAGTCCCAAAGTAAGCTATTATTAAGTAGCCCGCGTATGGATGGGGTCTTAAACTTAAATACTTTTTTTTGTAAATATATACTTATTTTAACAGACATGTTCATGAACATGTCTGTTAACCAGTTATACACACACATATTTGCACTCTGCGGGGATCGATTCCGCGACCCATGGCTCAGAAGCAGTGTTTAAGTACTGATCCAAATGATCGTCAAAACAACATTAAAAGGATTGGTCTCTACCTCAGATCATATAAAGGAATAGATATGTAATGGGGGCGTGGCGCGCGCGAAACCGATATGGGCAAACAGAACTATCGCACTCCATCCACTAAAAAATCCATGTAACGATAACTGTATCGGCACAATATACATTAAAGGTTTGATGCTAACTAGCTGTGTTATAAGTACTATGCGACTGCGCAATGTATCGAGGTTTAATCGAAGCGTTCGCGACCTGTCATTGTCGCTGCACATATTTGCACACACCAAATGATGCATTGTGTAAGTGAGTAAGTGGTAGCCGCTGTGATTGGGTCCATGTTTGTGTGCGCACCAATGAGCGTTGTAAATTGATTTACTGTGATCCTTATGCTTACAACAGTGTTATTGTAGTTGCGTTGCAAACATAAATAATACGGAGACACGGGTTCGCTAAGGATTTACGAGTAATTTCATATCTCCTTCTTTATATGATCTGAGGTCTCTACTCATGGTGTCGTACGAGGCGACCAAAGGAGTACTGACAGGAGAAAACGGGCAGGCTTCTCTCCACTTTTGGCCAATCTGCGATCGCCAACCCGCCTGTCTAGTTTTTTGCCTTCAACCCTATACCACTGTATACCTACATAATTAAATAATATTTATTTGCATTTAACTTTATTTAATTAACCAGATCGGTGTAAGTTACTAGTATCGATTTACCTGTTATACCAGGCCTACTCAAGGGTTGTGACAGGATAAAAATAGTCAACCTAACGTTTTCATATTCTATGGGCTACTTTCGATTAGTGTGGAATTTGTCTATTAACCAACACAGAAAAAAGTTTTAAAAAAAAGAAAACATACTTTGGACTGATTTTTTTTAGGCAAACCATTTGTTATTGATTTATTGGCATATTTAATTGAATAGAAAATTCTTTTCATCTAATAACCAGCTCGGTGAAGGTCGTTTTATGTTGTATCTTAGACTAAGACAACATCAAATACATTGTTCTGATCCCAATTTGAATAACTATTGAAAGCACTCGTATTTTGGAAACCAGAAACAATGAAGGTACCACAAACACCCAGACCCGTGAAAATGTAGATAAACACTTTTTTCTACATTGATCCGTCCGGGAATCGAGCCCGGGACCTCGGAGCAAGCGAAACCTTGAAAACCGGTGCGTTCGCCACTCCGCCATAGAGGTCGTCAAATGATCGATCGAATGGTCGATGATGATGATTAGAGTTCTGTAGTCATGTTAAGGAACCATAAAATCTGACGCTTTAAACTCTGGTTCACCGCACGATAAACTCCACAAGTACGAAGGCGCAGGCAGCAGCTAGTATCTTTCTAACAATGACAGCGTTGACAGTCAAGTCGTACTTAGTAAAGTTCTGTTGACTGTACCAACATTATTAAGTAATTTCGTTTTAAACACTTAATTTTCCGTCCTAATGTTCATTTAATAGTGTGTTCCCATATCGACGTAATTATGTTAGTTTAACTTGTTTCAAATATAAAATAAATGTACTTACATCTATCACATCTCATTTCATCATCCTCATCTTAGCCAAACGAAACCCACTGCTGGACATAGGTCTCCCCAAGGATCTGAACAACGATTGGTCCCGCGCCATCACCCGCATCCAACTAAATAAAGGGCCGTTTTTCCATACAAACGTAGTCCCCTGTTTCCTCCCTAGATAAAGCCAGTAAAGCAATAATTTTTACTACAAAAATCTATGGCCACTATTAGCACGTTCTATGTTTTCTGTTTTTTCATAAATTTATTAATAAAAAAGCTATGAGCAATCAAAAATCGAAAAAATTCGCCAGATTTTCCGCTGAGTTCAAACATCCAGAAAACTAATTTGACTAAATTTTAGAAAAAAACGAACATATACGTACACGGCCAAAGCCTTTCTTTATTTTTCAATAAAAAAAGTATTTAAATCGGTCTAGTTTTGGAAAAGTAATCGGGGGACTACGAAACGTTGATTTGGTGTGCTTTTAGTAGGTATTTTCGGTCCAAGAAGCAGTTGTCTCTATCACACTCTGCGGTTAAGGCGTTTGGCATTGCGCGACAGCAATAGATTTTACAAATACCTATTTTTCAATTCTCTCGCCCGTAGTGTTTCCTCTTAAGCGAGCAATACTTGGTGATGACATAGAACTGAAACGTGGTAGCTATTATGGGTCTTAAAAAACCTTCCAAGTGCGAGTTGGACTCACGCACTGAAGGTTCCGTACCAACTTTACCTGAATTAGGGGCCCACTTACTTCCATTTAAATAGCCAAAATATCACAATATTTTGTTGACTGCAAAAATAACTTTTCTTTTTATAGTATTTGTATGAAGGACAAAGTAATATTTGCGGTTGTTGAAAATGTGCTATATCTCAAAGGGTATGATTTAAGCTGTCACCAATTAAAGTCTATTTCTGTTTCCTTAATAATAGAGTTTGCCTCCAAAATAATAGATTTGTCACCAAAATCTAGTCACCAAACAATATAAAATCAGTTCCATGAAAAATCACCTAAAATCATGGTGATATAGGGTCTAGTACCAAATTATTATTTTTAAATGTATTTTAATAGGTTTGTCCTAATAAGCATTGAAGCAAATTAATTTAAAGTGATCACCAATAAATCATATTTTTATTGCTAAAAAATTTTAAAAAGTTTCAAAAAAATTAGGAGTTATCATCATCATCGTTTCAACGAAAACAGTCTACCTACTACTTTACTGGACTCCTCCTACTTTACTGGATATGCCTCCCCCAAGGATCTTAATTCCCACAGGTAAAAGCAGTATTTAGATTAAATTTCTAGTAGGATAGTAAATAAAACACATAGTTTACGTGAAATAATCAACATTTATTATTTAATAAAACAAGTATTACTCAATAATCAGGGCTAGTTTGGACTTTGCAGGGCGCCTCCTTTTTCTTTTCTGGTCGAAGCACATTTTTGGCTTCTAGTGGGGGGTTAGCCAGCTTCAAGCGTAGTATTGCTAATCCGACAATATGTTTGCACATATAATTCTTATAAAACGCAGGGCAGTTGCATTTTCCATGTATCTAATCCTTGTTGTCAGGTAGATCCACTCTCCATTTGCTGAACCATTGGGTTTTGTTGTCATCAAAATCAGTCCATGCAGTTTCAAAGTTGGCTCCGCCTATTTGAATATTTTTTCATTCAAATTAACAATTGATGTATTTAATTGGTAACGAACAATATTATTTTGATAGCTCAATGAAATAAAATGTTACCACTGTATTGGTGACAAAATAACAAAATAAAGGGAATCGCAGTCTGGGAACGAAAATCGATTTATTTTTGACAGATCTGCCATTTTGAGGACAAACCTATTATTTAAGTATAAAAACTATTATTATGAGAACGAAGTATAAATTCAATCAATGCACTACAATTTCTTTGGTGATCCATCTTTTATTTTACACATATGTTAACATTAATTTGGTGATTCATACCTGGGAACACATTTGTTTATCTGAGAACGAAAATATTTCGTGGCGATAGATCTAATTATTTGGTGATACAACTTGATGACAAATATAAATTTTGGTGACAGAAAATATAGTTCCCTATCTCAAAAAGGACCGGTTTGATCTCGTTCAAACCAATTTTCGTTGAAAATATTTGTTACGATCTAAATATGTACCTACTTTTTTTCAAAATTTTCACTTGCTTATTTTAAAACGCCCATTTTACCACTTTGTAAGCGTCTATTTCCCAAATGTTAGAGACTTTTGGAAAAAATGATTCTAGGAACCTTTATTTCATTTTAAAAGACTATAGATATAGGTTAAAGAAAAAAAAAATTGTTTTAGTTCCATCATCCATGTTTGGGAAGCCATGTTAAATATTTTTTTATTGACACCTACCTACCAAGTTTAAATTGTGTATGTAATGCTAATACTTTCAGAATAAAATGGCTGTGACATACGGATGGACAGACAGACAGACTTTACCTACGGAACTCTAAAAAGGTGCAAGGACGCATAGTAGGCAATGATAGAATTAAAATCTTAAATATTCTTTAAAACTGAAATTTTTTGAAGAATTGCGGAGCTGAAGTGGCAGTGAGCGGGACACAGTAATATAACCGATGCGTTTGGCTGATATGATGATGATGATGAAGCCAGTTCTGCTTTAAATCCATTATTTTGAAAGCGTTCCCACAATCTAAAAAATATGCTTTAGTAAATATTTGCCTTTCCATTGTCATTAGGCGCATCACTTTTTTACATAAAATAGCAAATTCAAAGGCATTTTGTACTGCCTCTCGGGTATTGAATTTTTTTCCAGCCACGAAGTTATCCAAATGCTGGAAAAAGTAGTAGTCTGTAGGCGTAAGGTCTGGTGAGTAGGGCGGATGACGGTGAGCTTCCAACCCCAGTTCTTGCAACTTGGAGACCGCGCGTTGTCGTGCAGGAGCAGTCGAGACGAGCGATTGACCAATGCTGCAGCTGGTTGGAGATGTGCCAGCTTCTCCATCATTGTGTTCAGTTCTTCACAGTACAAATTACATCTGCAGTAATGCTCACTTGGTAAGAAGCTGTGATGAATCACACCGGCGCTAGACCACCAAACAGTGACCATTACTTTTCTAGGGGAAAGTTTTCGTTTAGGGTATTGTTTAGGTGCTGAACCAAACATGCGGTTATCAAACAGAATCTATTTTTCGTCGCAGGTACATTGCGCTTCAAAATTCCTTCGTTTTTGTGTCTGTTGAGCAGTGCAAGGCACGTCTCGACGCTTACTTCGCGCTGGCGATCATTGAGTTCGTGGGGCATCCATTTGTCAAGCTTTTTTCCCTTGCCAATTTGACGCAAATGGACCAATATTGTTTTGACGCTAACGTCGAAAGCTGCTTCTAATTCAGCCGTAGATTGTGAATCATCAGCTTCCACAATCGCCTTTAATTCGTCATTGTCGACCATAGTCTTCGGACGACCGCGAGGTTCATTTTTCAGGTCGAAATTTCCAGAACGGAAGCGAGCAAACCAATAACAGGTGGTGCGTTGGTTTGTAGTGTTAGCTCCGTAAACGTCGTTGATGTTGCGTGCCGTTTGTGCCGCGTTACTGCCACGACGGTACTCATATTCCATAATTACTCGAATATTTAACGTATCCATGATGACGAAAAAGATTGAAATGCGATGAAAATGTAACACTACTAATCAATAAACAATAGACCAGGTCAATAACTTTTGATACCAAGAAAAATTATAGTAGGATGAAACCAATTGGAAGAGGTAGAGAATATAAAAACAACGAGAGGAAAAATAAGTTACGGGCGATCTGAGGTCGGGAAGGGGGAGGAGGTGAACTTTTAAGGGTAAAAAACGGTTAATCTCGATTTCCGGTAAAACTGCAAGTCTTATGAAAAAAAGTTAAATGGCAAAGTTGTAGGTAATAAAAAGATCTACAACTTTTGTGTCGACACTTTTTTTACATAACCTCAAAATTTATGTGAAAACTTGGAATAACCGAGTTTTTGGTATTTTATTTTTATCTTTTGCAAATAAAATTATTTTTTCACAAAATTTGGTGAAAACTTACCTTTGTATGTCCCAAACATACAATCTTTTTTATTTATTTAAAATATTCATTTGTTCACCTTATTTTGACTTAATATCGAAAAAGCAGCCTAATTTTCAATCGAAAACTCTCACGTCAAAATATCTGCATTTTTAAAAAAGTTGGTGTGTTTTTTGTTCGTTGAAATTTCTACTTTCTGATGGTATATAAAAAATATACATTACTATGGTAAATGTTTCTCAAACAATGCAAATAATGAAGAAAACTCGATGAAAAAGAAAACTGTATGTGTATAGTCTCCATACCCCATACCTTCCTAGACCCTTCCGCTCTTCTCTATGAAATAACTTTTGCCGGGCTATCATTATGTATTTCTGTTGCCGAAATAACAACGAATACTAAAAACAAAATAAAATCAATATTTGAGGGGGACAATACAACAACCGCAATTTTTTGCCCCTTTTTGCTCGATATCAATAATGGCAACATATAGGCACTTAAAATATTCACAAAACACTCAGTTGTATTTTTACTTTAATTATAAATAATAAAAACAAAATAAAATAAATAATTTAAAGGGCGCCTATCCAAAAATATTATTTTTGCTTGATGGTAACATGTAGGCATAACATTAGCTAAAATGTACCTACTGTTATTTACCCAGTCAATGGTACGGGACCCATCGTACGCGAGGCCGTCTTGCACTTGGCCGGTTTTTTAAATCAAAGTAAGGCCACATGGCCTTGTCTCAAAGATGGTACTAGCACCTCAATATGGATTGTAAACATGACCAATACTGTTGCAACATCAGATTTTGCCCATAATGTGTGTATGTTATGTTCTTGCCTTGGAGGTCAAGGGTGAGAGAGCTTTAAATATTAGTACATAAGCCTACACTTTTGAAAAGACAGTTTTTTTTTAAATTTATTATATTTCGGGGTTTTTACCCTAAGCACATGTCAACCCATCGTATTCTAAGTATTAACATTTATATCCAACATTCAATTGAAAAAAATACTGATAAAAGAATTTATTACTGTAAGTCTACTATTGTCATAGTTTTTTGGCAACTTTCGATTTAGGATTAGATAAAATACTTTATTTATTTATTTAATTTGAACTGCGAGGGATATTTACATTGGTAAATTACATAATTCTTATAGGTGAAACTTATAAAATGTAAACACATCATGCACAATACGGACGGAATTATGTTAAAATTAGAAACTAATTATAATGTAAAGAGAAGGGATTATTTATTGTTATTTTTTCCACTAAACCTAGGTATATCTAATAAATTAGAACTTTGTGTCGTGAAAGGACAGTTCTAAAGGAATTTTTCATCATGGCGGCTGGGAAAAAGCCTCTATCCAAATAGAGGTAAGTAATTAAGTAAGGACCTAAAATCATCCCACTGCAGGGAAAAAGCCTCCATCATTGAATTCAAATTACCATAGCAATGATGGGTACAGGCATAATCACCACGTTGAGTCAGCCTGTGACCATGGTCGGTGCAACCCGATCGAAACGTCAGGCAAAATAATAAGGTATGATCGCGTTTAATTCCCGTTATCGTTTTAAATAATTATGTAACGCGAAAGTTTAAAAGTAGTTATAATCACCACGCTTGCCAAATGCGGGTTGGTGATCACAAACCCGAACAATGTTTGTAAATTCGAAATTTTTTGTTGCCTGACCCGTGGATCGAACCCGGCACCCCGAGATCTTGGCTGTCCATCATTGCTGTGGTAGGTAACTTGAATTCAATGATGGAGGCCTTTGCCCTGCAGTGGGTTGATTATAGGCCGTTACTATTTTACTTACTGTATAGGTGCTTTTAAGATAACTCCATCAGTGCCACAGATAAGATAACTCCATCAGTGCTTACCACAGAACATGCAAAAAGATTAAAAAGGCTGTCATGCACCATTTGTATGAGAACCGTTATCGCCGCTTGCGCCCCATACATAAACGAGTTCAAAGAACGCCAATCAAGCAAATTCTTTGGACGTCACGCTACCAGTAGGGTCGCGCGGTCAAAAGAAACCAATCACAGCGCTCACTTACAAGCGTTTGCTCATAACCTCTGTGGCGGGCCTGCCCCGCTTACATCGCCGTTCTATCCTTTTTCCATTACGCCGCCAATCTCAAAGCATTTTAATGCTCTAAGCCGCCAATACAGCCCTGACCTTATAATGCAACCTCACTTTCAATCGATTGGTTTTTTTTTTACTTGAGCCGTAACCTTTTAAGCCTATTATCGATTTACGGCACTTGACGGTAATGAGCACTTATTTTATTATATAATTTTGAAATTCTTTAGTTAATAGAACCGTTAACAATAACTTATTGGTAAGTTAAACCATTTTTGTTTCTGTAAATAATCTGAATTTGAAGGAATTTAATTTAAATTTATTAGACGTAGGTTTAGTGCAAACTATTATATCAAACCCTAAATCAAAATTGAGCAAAAGATTATCAGAAGTAAGTCCAGTAATAATAATATTGTAATTCGTTAGACTTTGAATATAAATGTATAATGGATACAATGGGGTTGACTTAACCGTTGGGTAAAAACCCCTAAATAAAATATAGATAAAAAAAAAATCATCAATGAAATGTATAAACTAAATATTATAATGATGTATGTACATTGTAAAGGGACTGCTAGACCTGAGTGCTGCCTCCAATTGATTTAATTTTATCACTTCTAAACTAAATCAATTCTCAAAAAAGTAGAACAGTATCACTCTAGCAAATTACCTCTAGTATTTATTGAATTACAGTAAACTTTTCATTCAGTTGTTTATAAAGTCGAATTTGTCGCTAACGCAAAAAGCGGCTGCTTTTAGCAATAATGTACAATACGAAAGAATGCTAGAATGAAAAGCAGTTAATAATTCAAAAAATACTAGAGGTATTTTGCCAAAAAGATACTGTTTAGTTCTTTGAGAATTGATTTGGTTTAGAAGTCATAAAATTAAATCAATTGGAGGCAGCAAACAGCTTTAGTAGCCCCCTTACTTGCTTCTATGCTTCTATGAAATTATACGCAAGCTTTGCGCATCCCTGGTGCGCAGGGTGAGTGCCGCAATAGCATTCTGAACGCATTCGCAGAACGGTTTGTCTGTCAGTACTTGAAACATTGTATTATGGGCTATGGCTCATGTATTTACTGCCAATAAGATATATTTTTAGTATGTTTAAATCCTATATTTTATAAAATATTTATTTAATATGGAAATGGATTATCTTCTGATATATAAATGAATTGAATTGAACTAATACACAGTTGTACACACGCGTGTTGCCAGTGATGACTTATGGACCAGTGCGGTGGTGGGATCTACCTCCTAGTGGTCCACCCTGGGCAACGGCATCTTTGGTTTTCTAACCAATGATGACGGCTAACAGATTCCTCTGCGGTGGTAGGCTTCGTAAGAGGCTGCTACTACCCTCCAGTCGGAGTCCAGCGCCAAGCAGTTTTTCTGTGTTCTGCTGGTGTGTGGGAGAACCAGTGCCACTTTCTGGGTAAGCTCGCTCCATATTAGGCTTCTTCTTAACCGTAGAGTTAAGTATGTAGTCAAGAGCAAGCCAATTGATGATTAAAAAAAAGGAAAAAAAAACAATGCTGCCAAGAGATTTCAGGAGACGCTTTTACAATTCACAATAATATAACCCAACACAACAGCACTGTGTCGGAGGACAAGAAGCAGCACAAGAAACTCAATTACTATTGTAAGCCATCAATAAATTATTTTTTAAAACATTTATTGTCTGGAATTGAACCACAAACCAATAATTGGTGGCTTACTTATTTTGTTATAATTGTTTTGTAACATAAAACTAATAATCTTACTAACTTAATACTCATTAAATGTTCTATTGTTATCACGTCGTTTGACGTGTTGTGTCCCGGAAAGTGATCTATTTAAATATTCTCTCATTCTAACATTCTGTTAAGCTGGTCATAATCGAGTTTGAATAGATTTTAGTTGGTTACTTATTATAGTCTGAATATTTTAAAGTGTAGTTATACAGGGTTACAGGAAAAGTTTAGTACCTACCAACAAACTTATAGATTCAGAATCACTATCAGAATCAAACATATCCAGAGTTACTGAGTGGCTAAACTTTTCTCTTGCGTGAAATCAGTGCCTAGCAGTGGGATAAAAAATTACTTAAGTCCTATCCCAAGGTAAAATTTATGTTTGCACCAAATTTCATACAAAACGGTTCACTAGTTTATGTTGAAAAGCGTGACAGACAGAGTTACGATCGCATTCATAATATTAGTAAGGGTAATTGACATTTCAAAAGATAAGTACATTGAAAATCGGAAACCGCCGTGTACTGCAAAATATAAATTACCTACGAGTATGAATAAGAGGGAATAAGTAATTGTCATTAACTTTACTGTAATTTTACCTACTTAGCTACTTTAATATCCAATCAACTAACAATTAAAAAAATATATCGAGATAATATTAAGTATGGTATGACCTTTTGATTTTACAGAGTTGGTGTATTTGGGCATCGAATTAACTCCCTCAGAACTGTCACAGTGAAAGAAAGAAAATTATATGGCATTCAAATTGTAGGTCACAAAAAATTAAATAAAAAATTGACACACAAGCAGATACAATAAATAGAATATACAATGGCAAAAAGGACTCCCTCCAGCAGTGTTATCAGTAACCCTGTATAAAGAATCACTAACGCAGAGTGTGTGCGACCTTACGGAGGACGTTATACCTCAATGCTGATTAGTTGCAGGTAAACAACAAAATATAACTTGTGACTTAATTTCTAAAACACTAAAGACGTTTACCAAAAACGATTAAAAACGATTAAAACGATTTTGAGTGTGAGCTTGGTTTCATAGGAGTTTCTGTCATGTCGGGTAATAAATAATGTAAAATAATCTTATTCTAGTCGTAATAAAATCCTTCTAGGATAATCTAGTGTCAAAGGTTTCCACAAAACAAATGCTTTCAATTGTTAATTACTTCAGGTTCAGAATAATGTATGTGATGATAATGTCAAAAGTATTCTTTTTTTTTTAATCCGCCGACTGTAGCGACTCCTTTCCGACACCTTTAGTCGCTTCTAACAAAACCCGTAGGAAGGGAACGCGTGATACTATTCTAATTTTGTTTCTAATTCTAATTTAATACTAATGAAGTTAAAGTATGAAGTTACAATAAATAAATAATATAATTTCTTTATTTCTTTTTTTAAATAAATAAATTATGTGCCGAAATGCGCCAAAACACTTGATAAGATAATTAATGAATTAGAAATTTTACCTAGGCAGTAACAATACAATTATTTAAATGTTTCATACGTTTTTGTTCAACAAATATATCTCTATCACCAGTTCTTCGTATCCAAGGTTGAACATTATCGCTAGACAGTTGAGACATTGACTAATTTCGTAGTTTATATACGACAAGCATGATATTATCAACCTTTTCCTCTCAGTGTTTGTTTAGCTGTCTTATACGTTGTGCGTTTCTTGATCTCTTTTGAATAAGTGTCTTGAATTATATAAATTATAAGGAAGTTTTATTCGTAAGAAAATATACTGCCATTTTGGATTGAGTCAACTTCGGTAAGTTTATAAACTTTGGTTTTATAATAATTATATGTTTGTGCCCCACGCATGGACTGTTGGGTCACAGATCATTAGACAGACAAACCATTTTATCATCATTTAAATTTATTTTGATGTTATTACCTTAAACATTTCAAATGCAATTAGTGTTAATTTGCAACTACTAAGAGACAATCAAAATTTATTTATTTGTATAGATAGAAGCAGAAGAATATACAATTACAGATAGCAAAACACTGACATAGATCACTTAAGAAAGATAACGTTAATTATACATAGATAAATAAAACTAAACGTTTGTTTGTCAGTTGTTTATGTAACAAAAAAAAAACTAGTGTTGCCATGACTCTCAGTTGTTTTTTAATTGAAATATTTCTGGACTCAAATGGGTATTAAATCTACTACCTTTCGCTATCCGGTCAACTGCTGGTCCAAATATTATTGGATATTTGTCAGTTTTAATCTCACTTAGAGCATACAATTATTTCAACAGCACCTAATATAACTTCAAAAAACCACTATCGTTTGCCTAGCTAACATTTGATCGGCTAATTTTGATCAATTGACCATATTTTCTAAAGACCCTAAAACCTGTTATGATGTAGAATCGTCAGGAACACCTGGGGTTTCCTCTTCACAAGTTGTCTCCGGCTGGAATAGAATACCAGTAGCTTCAGTAAATCAGTTTTATTTCTGCAAATAGCCCCCTGGAGGCGCTTTTACACGTCCCAATATTAAAACCTACCACTGCTTCGGGACAAATGTGGGCTAGTGCCGAGAAGAAGAAGCGCAAGAAACTCGGTCACTATTGTCAGCCTCTTTTCAAGTAAATATGTTTACATAAGATATATGCCAGTGCGAGCTGAGTATAATCATTAATAGTATAATGGCCCTTTTTCATTTAAATTACTTTGATATATGATTTGAGTTTATGTACTGGGAGTTCAGCAATTGACAGTGGTAATTTATTGAAAATACAAATATTATTTCCCATGAACGAATCACCTACTTATCGCAGTCTGAATCCTGGAACGGCAAGTTTATCCTTATTTCGGGTATTGAAATTGTGTACGTCACTATTTTTGACAAAGAACTCTAGGTTCTTACGGACGTACCTACATAATATTTTCGAAAATGTATTGAGATGCAACTGTTAATATGTTGATCTCTTTGAATAGCTCTCATAGAGAGTCACGGGGTCGACGGCCATAAATAGGTAGAACTCTATAGAATAGCTGCGGATATCCTTAATAAAATTACTTAAAAATGTGAATGTAAGTTTGTTATATACTGATTAAAACTTTCATGGGCATTATTGTTAGGGTTAGTTATTTCGAGATTTTCGAGTTCCGAGTTCATCCGATCAAGGCGCAAGGCGAAATGTCGTAAATTAATAAAAAGCAACGTGCATGGTAAGTTTGTTTGTGATTCTTGCAGGTATTAGAAGTTACGTAGGCGATATAAATTGTGGTTCACGCGAGCAGAGCAGCGGGTGAAAAGTTAGTGTTCTATAAAATATCAAAACAATAACGTGATATAATTTCCATCGCCCGGAAAAGGAAACAGTAGCGTGTTTAGAACTTCTTTTGAAAATCTGCTGGCATAAGCTAAAAAAATAGTTTACGCGCAAAATTTGCTTTGAAAGTCTACTGGCATTGTTTGGAAGAAACGAATGTTCCTTTCAAACATAGTTCAGTAAAAAAAACAGTATACCTAGTTATGCAGAAAGTTTCTTTGAAATAGGTAGGTTAGAAAAGAATAGCTGTAAAGTGCATAGAACTCCCTTAAAGGGACTGATAGGAATAAAGTTTGCCCAACTGTAAGGCTTTGTTGCGTCTGAAATTCAAACGGTAGGTATTGAAGCGGGTATTCACCTCATAATGACGCGAAAATTAGTTTCTCAGATAGATAAACTTTAATTTGAACATAAATAATCTACTCTTTAATTATTAAAACAGGTATAAGACCGCTTTGGTCATTACTGTTTGAAAAAAATGCGTATAGACGGACACAATTTTCCTTAACGTTTTTACCCGTATCAAATACTCAACTCGATAAAAGTACACGTCAACCTATCACAAAACGTCAAATTTTCTCAGTTGATATTGATCTCTACCTGTTGGACTTAAAGTTGAAAATCAATTCAATGACCTTTACCTATCTGGGTAGGTTGACCTGCGCCGTAGTCTGTACATACCTACCTACGTACATATTTATTTGGCTCGATCAAATAAACACGTTAGGTATGTACAATAAATAAATAGTGGAAGTGAAATAACTATATAAAGCACTCGTATTGTGCAAATCACACACGCCACACCCAAAAAAATGTGGAAAAGAACTTTTTTCTACATTGACTCATCCGGGAATAGAACATGAGACCCTTGAATAGCACCGCACCAAAAGTAAACAAGCCGTCATGCAAAAAAAAAAGATTTTGGAAAAACTTATTGTTCAAAATACTTATAACTAACCTTAGAATATTTATGATGTATTATATATCACACTGACAGTCCGGAAGTAGTTTTAACATCATTGTAAGAAATGTAAATTATATGCTCAGAACAACAAATAACTCATTTTTGGTATAAGACTTCCATTGTGTAGAGTGGCGTAAGTTCGGTTTTTAAGGTGTTGTCTGCTCTAAGGTTCCTGGTTTGGTTTCTGCACTGGTCTATGTAGAAAGAACAGTATTTGTCTATATTTTTTCGGGTCTGTATGTTTGTATGGATTTCAAACAATTGTTTTTAAGCTAAAACGCTTTTGAAAAACAATCGCATAGGAATTGCCATATCTACACATTTAATCAGTACCTACATGCTATTATGATTTCAAACATTAAAATTCAATTAAGCTCTATCATAATTATTTTAGAATATATTCATTAAATTAGTCACAAAGTGTTTAAAAAGTTTTTTGACTACTATGTTAGTTTATATACTGATATTATAAGTGCAATTAAGTTGCTATAATATCAAATAAAGTATATAAATAGCTGTTTCATCTTAACTGACTGTCAAACATCTGCAAAGATGTTTCTTTCGGGTGTTAAGGGTGCAAACTCCTAACATTTGATAAAACAACGCTGGCTTATAGCGTAAGAATATGCTTGAAAAATTCGCGCCGTGTCGCAGTGTCTCGGTGGCCTAATGGTATGGCGCCCGCCCGGCATGCGAGGAGATGCGGGTTCGAGTCCCGCCTGAGACAAAATTTTTCAAGTTTATATACTGATATTATAAGTGCAATTAAGTTGCTAAAATATCAAATAAAGTACTACGAGTATGTTAGTTATTTTATGAAAATTTCATTTTTTTTAAATAACTCAGCATTGTATTGAAACAAAACATAGACAATGAAAGCGAAGCGTCTACGTAAGAAAACTGATTTTACATCCTTTTTATTGCGTAGACGCTTAGGTACCTACTTTGCCCATTCAATCACTCAATCCGTCACATTTAACAGTAGTGTCAAAGTTTCTTGCGCTGCTTCTTCAACCCACAGTAAAAACAGTTTTTTTTTTGCAAATAGGCAAAAAATCACAGACAGACATGTATACATCGACTTAGCGAATTATCTGTTCGTCAGTTCCATTTTCGTTGAAAAAGTTTTAGTCGACCTAAAAACTCTTATTATCTTTTTGTTCAATGTCGGTCTAACCCCCGTATTTATAAAGAAGTAATTACTTATTGCTTAAGAAAGTCATAACTTAAAATGTTCATACCTAGTCCTTAAGTGAAAGAAAATGGTCACCATTAATAGTCATATTATTTGGCTGGAAATGCTAACTTTTGGTAGTTATAACTTCTAGTAATTTCTTGATTAAGGCATACAAATTGTCTCTCAAGTAATTACTTTTAGTTAAGTAATTACTTTTACTTGTTTATAAATACGGGGGTTAAACGTATACCTGGGTTCCTTCCAGCATCGCGATGGACCAGGCACTCGCGGTGAATCCATGGACTACCCAGTAGTAAAAAAAAAACTATTTATATTTTCTAAGTCACCGCATCAGTTCTAGATAAAGGCCTCTCTCTCTAAACAAAGAAACTCTCTAGACAGTAATAAATGCGTAAGGGAGAGTCCCTTACGCATTTATTCTTGTCACAAAATTGTATAAGGAAGAGGATACAGTTTAACAACCTCAAGGATGTGAATGTGGCCATTAAAAAACTACTTTTACTAGAAGACCAAGGTTTATAACACGGAAAAAAGTCTGCAGAAAGCAATCAGTCGGACTCTGATCAAGATCCAATTTGTACGAGTTGTTTTAAATGCTTTGCTGTGATGGCTGACTGACAAACTATTGGTTGTATACAGAAGCTTGCATATTGGGATGTTTGTTACTCAAGCACACCGGAATGGCTGAATGGATCGGAGTGAAATTTGCCACGGAGATAAATTATTAGTTGGCATCTCACATTATCGAAATTTGGCCATACTCGAAAGATGCAGCAACGTCTTTTCTGCACTATTAGTTAAACTTTGCGCCCTAAATCGCGACGCGTGACGGTAATGGCAAAATCCTCCTTTTGGTGATCCAGTAAACTGATATAGGCCACTGATGATGTGGATGATTTCTTGAAATGATTTTTTTAAACTTATTTTGAAACCACAGTTTTATGTGTCTATATCAATATAGAAATAGTCTAACTGGGTCACTTGACCATATTTGCAATTACGATTATTTTGACCTTGCATCTGTATCTCTAGAAGGTGCAATCGCCAACACGGCTACTGCCTATAAAATAATCCAAGATCAATTTTCAACTTTGAGTCTAAAGCCAGAAGATCTGTGTCAATTGAGAAATTTTGATGCGGCAGGTTGTACACATGTATTATAATAAAATAATATTGTTTCTTTGTTGTAACAATTCCGAATTCTAGAAAGGTAAACAAGTCAATAAAATAAATAATAAATATAAATAAATATTTAAGACATGCCTCACTGGGCCACACTGAGCCATCTAGTCCCAAATTAAGGTACTATTAAGTACCCTGTCGTATGGGGTACTAGACAACCGATAAACTTACTTATATACTTTTTTTTTTTGTAAATACATACTTATAATACATAGAAAACACCCAGACCAGTACAAACAGACATGTTCATGCACACAAATATTTGTACTGTGCGGGGATCGAACCCGCGACCCATGGATCAGAAGCAGCGTTAACTACCGCTGATCCAAATGGTCGTCAATGTCTTAGGAAGATAAAGCTTTTGTTATCCTTTTGTCATTTGTCTAACCGTGACCAAAATGAATTCCGGAATTAACATTACAAAATAAAACCCGCCAAGCGCGAGTTGGACTCGCGCACGAAGGGTTCCGTATCAAAATGGCCAAAAAAACGGGTTTACTCTATGGGAGCTCATTTTTATTTCATTTTGTTTTTTATAGCATTTGTTGTTATTGCAGCAACAGAAATACATAATTTGTGAAAATTTCAACTGTCTAGCTATCGCGGCTCTTGAGATACAGCCTGGTGACAGGCAGACGGACAGACGGATAGACAGCGAAGTCTTAGTAATCGGGTCCCGTTTTTACCCTTTGGGTACGGAACCCTAAAAACGAAACCACAATTTATTGCATCCATGTAGGTACCTACCTTCCTGGTCTCTGACAATTCCAAAAAACACAGATGCTTTTCCGTGGATAAATTAACAAAAATATGGGCAACATAAAAAAATACTGTTCTGTAGACGAATCTAAGTAAATACGTCTTAATGATTAATTAAAGCATCTGTTTTTGAGTAGTTGTTTCTACGAGTAACTTGACTATCTTTTTATCTACGGAAAAAATATTAGGGAAATAAAAATTAGCTTGTTATATCAGTTTTTTTTCATCCTCAACGAATCAGCGGTTAGAACGCAAAAAGGACGACCAGGCAGATAAATTTAGGTATTATAATGTTATTTTCCATCATAATATCCTCCTCTAAGGATCTCTACTTCAATCGGGCCAGCGCCGCCCGCATCAAGCGGCTTCCCTCAGCCTTCCCCAGATCGTTGGTCCACCTGGTGCGGAGCCTACCCACGGATCGTCGTCCGGTGCGCGAACGCAATTCCAGAACCTTTCCCCCCAACGGCCATCGGTTCTTTTTACTGTAAGTCCCGCCCACTGCCATTTTAGCTGCATAGTTCTTCGAGCGATCTTTAGTTCTCAGAAGGATTGTGATTGCCATAAGAATAGTTAAAGTTTTTTACCTATACTTACATGATTGAACTTAATGTTTTTTTCTAAACTGATGATCAGTACTTCATCTTCATCATTTTAGGCAATGTCCGCTGCTGGACATACTCTCCCTTAGGGATCTCCACGACGATTGGTGATTTCTTTATTATGCATTATCAAAGGTTTTTCAATTAAAATAAAGAAAAAATTGATATAGTACCAGAGTTTACGGACAGCACCTTTGAAATAAACATCAATTACTTTTAAATGGACTGGTTATGTTAATAGTGGTTGTGCTAGAAATTATACATTATATAACATGTGTCGAAAGGTCAAGGTGTTTTAGATGCATCTATTTGTTACTTTAATTAAAAAGAATATACAGGATGAAATTTTATTCACCATCCAAATTTAATACAGCGCATACAACAAATGACGTAACTATTTCTTCTTTTGGTAAAGCCCAGTATAAAAATGATAATATAAATCACCTAGAAAATGTCCGCCAAAAAGATACGTCTTCCTCGCAATACACTTTTCCATGCGTTTCGCAATGCGCATCCCAATAAGTTGTTGATTTTTCCTTCACACCTTCACGCCATGCTTAAGACCGTAAAATATGAAAAAATATTTTTGTGTGAACTTAACTTACTTTTTTACTTTATAAATGGGCTCTAAATACTATAGTAATTAAGGCCTATAAATAATTTTGACGGTGATGAAAAGTAAGTCATCCTGTAGTATCAAGAGTAGATTTTTTTAACAAAAAAAAGACGCTGATTCCTTACAGCGTAATTGTTGCCTAAAAGCCTTATATAAATTCGTCCATACACTAATTGTCTGGCTTGCTCAATGTTTAAGGTAATTAGCGTAACCGAATCGCAGTTCGATCGTGATTGAATTGGACGATTTTGACATTTAGACCATACTAGAACTGTCAAAAACCTGTCGTTCAATTACGATTGTGATACGATTCGGTTACGCGAATTAGGGGCCTGGTAAGCGGAAGATTGATACGAATTCGAACTCAAGCAGTCGAAAAAATATTTATTCAAAGAATTATTTTCAGTATAATTTTGGTTCGGCACTGATTAACATTTGGAAGAAAACCCCTTTTTAATAAACTGAATATGCAGTAATATAGGTAATAATAAAACTTTTCACCCACGACACTGCAAAATCGGTATTAATTTTAAAAATTGGTAACTAAATATATCAAGTAAATTAATTCTACACAATCAGGTATAGTTTAATTAATTTTAGTAATAATACCATAATTACAAAAAACTCGAAAAGATTGACCTTGAAGTGTGTGACAGATTGAAAAAAAACCTGTTATTCAAGTTAGATAGTGCTACGTGTTTTAAGCAGAAGTAAGAGGAGCAGGTTTCCAAGACGCGTATGTTTATTTATTTCTTACCGTGTAGTCAGATTTTGATGATTTTCTGGTTCCACAGACCAGCACATCGCGGTTAGCAATCACAGTGACTTCTGAAGCATATTGTTGAAATCTCTGTAGTAGGTTTACATGGAGAGACGTTTAAGCTGACCAGGCGGAGTACCTACCGTACACGCCGGTTTTCAAGGTGTCGCACGCTCTGTGGTCCCGGGTTCGATCCCCGAACGGGACTATGTAGAATTAAAGTGATTTTCTACATTTTCTCGGGTCTGAATGTTTGTGGTTCCTTGCTTCTGATGTCCACATTAGTAGAGTACAATTAGAACAAAGTATGTGACTTTGTCCACATTTATTTATTTATTCATTAAGTACTATTAATTTTTATTTGCAGAATGAAAACTGGATATTCTGGGAACCTCGAGATCACAACAAGATGACTTGGATTAGAACTATCTAAGAACTACCACGTCATAGGAGATCGACTGAAGCAACACGCTACGTTGAAACTTTTATTTCACTTGAGTAATAATAGAAACAAATATGAACAGAAGGGAGGAAGAGAGACAGTTTAAATAAATCAAAAAGATCAGAATCTATAAGTTGTGTGGCAGCCAGAGCTTTGATATCAGACACCAATAGAAATAAATTAATTGGGCAGCTACAGTGCAACAGCAAATTGCAACAGAAAGAATATTAAATCTTACTAAAATGGTTCAAACAATCCAGAGAATAATTTCCGCAAGCATCAATCAAAGCAAATCAACAGAAAACGGAGACGCATTCTCAAAACTCGTCGGCCATTTCGGTAAATGGCAGTTCATAATATTCGCAGCGGTATTCCTGGTAAAACTATCTTCAGGATGGGTGCAAATGGCCATTTTGTTTTTAACTCCAAATTTAACATTTCGTTGCACAGAATTTGCAAACACTACAGCATCAAACCAAAGCATACCATTACAAGATCCATATTCGAGTTACCAAATTCAGAATTCAAGTATATCCCAAAATATAAGTGCTGTAATGGGTGATTCGAATTCGTTATTCGATGAAAACACATGTTATTCGGAATGTCTGAGATACGAATACGACACAGGACTTTTTGGAGACACAATAGTGTCTGAATGGGATCTGGTGTGCGACAGAAAGTGGCTGGCTAGCTTCACTCAAACGATACTGCAGCTAGGTATACTAGTCGGAAGTATACTCTTCGGATTTTTATCCGATAGGTAAGTCATACACTTGATATTTAAATTACTGAATTACTTTACGAATTATCATTATCGTTTATTTGCGCCCAATAATAGCGCATTTACTCGTTAAATACTCTTAATAGCAAAAGTAACCTTCATGAACTAGTGAACTGAAACAAAGGAAAGCCAAATAAAAAAAAAAACAACTAAGTAATGCAAAATTGTGAAGTCTGTTATTTTATCAGCCAGACATTTAAGTGCCTACTTAAAAGCAGCTTTGACTTTCGTCAAAATGATAAGATATTTCATCGCTGGTAAACCAATAATATGTTAGTTGTTCTTTCAGTAAATACATTCTTACCGCAAGAATAACTTGCATTAATAAACGTAATTTTGCTTAAACAATACATTGTTACTACAAAAAAAAGTAGGAATGTTGTGTCTAATATGCTAATAGACACTTAATTCCAAATGTATGCCAAATAGTTGAAATTGATCTCATATCAGGCATAGTATTAATTAGTCACGGCTTGGACTTTGCATAGATTTTTCGAGGTAACACTGTTAGATGTTGTTAACTGTTGGAAATATAGTTTGGCACTCGTTATATTTACTCAAATAAAATTGGAGGCTCGTATTTTTCAAATATTTAAATAGCATAAGGAACCCTAACCAATTGCATACAACTACCTAAAAATTCTTAGGATCGTAATTACAAGAATTAAGTATGTGGAATGCAATAAATTATTGAGAACTTTATTTGATATTTTAGCAATTAAATTGCAATTATAATATCAGTATATAAATATAATGAATGCTTATTTTCGAAATAATGCTCAATTGAGTTGCTCTGAAAAGTTAAATTAAATAAACAAACGCAATATTATAATAGTTTTACATAAATTTAGACAATAGTTTAAATGAATCTTACATCGAACAGAATGAAGGTCGATAACCTTCATTTACATCTCCCCCCCTTCAGGACGCTATTTAGTCATGTAGGACTGGAACAAGCTTCGTTATATGAAAGAGATTTGATTCACACTTAGTATGTCCTGTATCAATTCTGTATATTGTGTTTGACATTTTTCTAATACCTTAAACGGGCCAATTTTTATTTCATCTAATTTTTTCCTATTTAATCTATTTCCATTTTCAAATATACCAAATCTCCTTTGTTCAATTCAAAATTTCTTCTACCTTTGTCAAACTGTTGTTTATTATAAGCGTGTGACTTTATAGTATTTTCCAATGCAACTTTTCTATCTTACATTAAATCGTTTAGATTTATTTTTTGTTTTAATTCTTCGGGAAGTATATCAACATTTTTACCTTCCGATAAGTAAAAGAAATACAAGAATGTATGCACTTTAATAAGCGAAATAATAGCTTTAAATGTTGTTTTATAATGAATTCTTATTTTCGAAATAATGCTCAATTGAGTTGCTCTGAAAAGAGAGTTTATTAAATTAAATAAACAAACGCAATATTATAATAGTTTTACATAAATTTAGACAATAGTTTAAATGAATCTTACATCGAACAGAATAAAGGTCCATAACCTTCATTTACATAAACTTGAAAAATTATGTCTCAGGCGGGACTCGAACCGAGGAGATGCGGGTTCGAGTCCCGCCTGAGACATAATTTTTCAAGTTTATATATATACTAAAATTATTGAGTATTGAGTATTGAATATTAATCTAGTTATTCAAAAATATTGTTCTAAATTTTTAAAATATACACCTAGTTATTTCCTGATTATTTGCACTATTTTTGTAAAAACATGAAAGTAATCTATCTGGGCCAAGGATTTGTAGTGAAAATAATATTACAAAGATAAGATAATAAATAGTACGTGCAGACGAGATATGAGACAGAACTTAGGATAAAACTCTTGAGAATATTTATTTATTTAATACGGCACACCAACTACATAATATATTAAACACTATTTTTATAACACATTCTTAAAGTCATTTCTGATATACAGGGTGAAATTTTAACCACTTTCCAAATTTTAATATATCAATCTACGAGACAAAAAACAAATGACGTATTTTTTCTTTTGGTATAGCCCAGTTCAAAAATGTCATGATAATGCACTTAGAAAATGTCCGCCAAAAATCTAAAATGTTTGATACAGTCGCCTAACAACACTTTTATTACGCGATTCGCATCTCAATCATTCATTACCATACTATTCATAGGTTTTTGACTGTCGCTTTATACCTTAACAGGTCTAGGACCGTACAAATTGAAAACTGTATCGCGAAAAAAAATTTTGGGTGACAACTTGATTTACATTTTTTACTTCATAAATAGGCTCTAAATACGATACTGAACGCCTATAAAAAATTTGGAAAGTGGTTAAAATTTCATCCTGTATATGTCACTTACAGGTGAGCACAACATTCCTATAATTACAAGACTATTACTAAAGTTAAACTAGTTAAATTAAATTAATAAAATAAATTTAAATCAAGAAACAAGTTTTTTTTACTCAAATTAAAATAAGATTAATACTCGTATGAAAGCTTAAATTATCGTCGAACAGTGTGATTATATTTTGAATCATAATTATTTAATCTTCTTTATCTATACTTATACTTATTATAAAGCTGAAGAGTTTGTTTGTTTGAACTCGCTAATCTCAGGAAGTACTGGTTCGAATTGAAAAATATATAACATCACGCTGCGACCTATAGGAGCGAAGAATCAGTGAAAAATATTGCATAAATAATTGCGATCATAATAACAGAAATTGACGCGGACGAAGTCGCGGGCAGCTAGTATGTATATAAAAATGAATCCCTTTTTCATGTCTGCCGTGAATGCCTGGATCGATTTCGGTAATTCTTTTTTTAGAATATTTCTTGTAGTACTTACGAGGATGGTTCTTACGCAGAGAAAAGTTTTAAAAATTGCCTCAAAAAGTTAAAAAATAATACTTTTCCATACTCCCATACAAACATATTTTTTCCAACCCCGCCATATTTGATAACAATGACATTTAAGACGTTAAAATCAAATATCTGATTATTTTATAACAAATCTTCTTCTGTGTCAACATCATCATCACCAGTAGCTTATTTCAGTGCACTGATGGACACATGCCTAAGTAGGGGTTTTTCCATAATCGCCTGCAAGTTCCATAAACGGTTGGCAGGCGGGATGGCGATCGCAGTTTGGATAATGGTGGAGGGAAAATGCTGAGGCCCGTCTTCTTCCGGCAGTACTCATTTAGTCGCCTGTGGAGGATTAATGCAATATACAGAGTATGCAGGATATATACAGTTTTAAGCGGTATTTGCAATGCAAGTGTACAAAGGTGAACAAAAAACAACAAAACGCAGTCTCATAAAACCGGCCAAGTGCGAGTCGGACGCACGAAGGGTTCCGTACCAAAAAGGCCCAAAACACGGGTTTGTTGTATGGGAGCCCCCCTGAAATATTTATTCTATTTTGTTTTTAGTATTTGTTGTTATTGCGGCAACAAAAATACATAATTTGTGAAAATTTCAATTGTCTACTCGTAGCTATCGCGGCTCTTGAGATACAGCCTGGTGACAGGCAGACGGACAGACGGACAGACAGCGAAGTCTTAGTAATAGGGTCCCGTTTTTACCCTTTGGTTACGGAACCCTAAAAAGCCGTAGAAATAATAAATTAAAAATTAACAAAAATCAGAAGGAAGGTGAAAACAGACAAGACTGCATACTACTATTCTACTAGTACCTACTCTAAAATTTCAGCTTTTATCCAATAGTAAAATTAATCAATTGGAAAATATCGGAAGAGATAAAACTGATCAACCAGTCCAGACGCTAGCTAACGCAAGTTTCTTTATTTTCAGATATGGCCGCAAGAACACTTTCCTTCTATCTATCATAACCCTCATCGCCTTCGGATTCGTCGTCCCGTTCTCACCTAGCTACTTCGTATTCACTATATCCCGTTTCTTCCTGGGCGTCGCGACTGCGGGCACAATGGTCATATCCTTCGTGATCATCATGGAGACCGTCGGTCCAAGGTTCAGGGAGCTTCTAGGATGTCTGTTTCAAATTCCTTTTATCATCGGTCACATGACAGTACCGCTCTTTGCGTATTACTTCCGGAATTGGGATACTTACACTCTAGCGTTGGCAGTACCGCCCTTGATATACCTGGGGTACTTCTTCGTTTTGAACGAATCACCTAGGTGGCTAGTCAGTGTTGGGAGGGTCGAAGAGGCTACACAGATTGTTACGAGAGCTGCTGAAATGTAAGCAAATATTTTTGTTATTTATTCAAAAACTTGCCAGGCAGCACTTTGGCTCATGGTTTTCAAATTAGTTACCTCTTACCAAACACGTTGGAGAAAAAAGGATTGTGCATTCTATTTAAGGTTAGCACCAAACTGAAAACTCTCATTAAAACAAAACATTTTAAATTTCAGGAACAACCTCCCAACGAGCAAAATAAAAGAAACCCTCACTGATCTGGCCCAAGACATTAAGTCCCGGTCAGATAAACCGAAGCCGAACTACATGGAGCTGTTCCATCGATCCCTGTGGTTGAAGACATCATGCTGCTGCGGCATTTGGCTCATCACTGGAGTGACCTTCTTTGGTCTGAACCAATACATCAGCCAGACGAGTCCTGATCCGTTTATCAGTGTCACCGCTGCCGGAGCTATTCAAGTAAGTATTTACATCTATATCCTTGACATTTTCCATATCTTATGATCTTAAAGGAGTGGCGTGCATTTGAAGAGGCCTATGTCCAGCTGTGGACTGCGATAGACTGATGATGATGATGGTGACCGAAAACTGCCTTGCGTGCCTCCTGAAGCTGTACTAACACCCGCCCCTTACAGACCGAAGACATTTTAGAACAGATCGTTTTCTAAATTGACCCCAACGAGAATATGAACTCTGGTATGCAAACCACCGGAGAACAACATCAATCGGGTTACTGTTAAATAACAGTATATATGACAGAATAGTTCGATTCTTTATAGTAAACCATAAGATCAAGACTTCTTATCAAGACAATAATACTGGCTCGTTATCGTTAGCCTAGAAAAGTCCACCACTGGATAAAGGCTTGACCAGAAGGAAAAATTAAATACCGGGCCAAGATCTCGGGGTCCCAGGTTCGATCCCCGGGTCGGGCAACAAATAGTTTCGTATTTTCGAACGTTGCTCGGGTTTGTGATCACCAACCCGCATTTGGCAAGCGTAGTGATTATGCCAGTTCCTATTTTGGTAACTTGAATTCAATAATGGATGCCTTTTCGCTGCAGTAGGATGATTATAGGCTGTTACTTTACTTTTTTATTACTGGTAATGAATTCTCATCGTTACACATTTCTTCTTCCAGGTACCCTCCATTCTGATTTCCATCTGGCTCATCAGGACATTCGGTCGTAGAGCAACGACAATCGCATTTTCTTGCTTCGAAGGGCTCTGCATCATCATCTTGGGATGTTTACCGCCCACCTTCGCTATCAAGCTCACTCTCGGCACTTTGGGGGTCAGCTGTGCGTCCGTCGTTGCCACCACCATTTACATTTACACTTCAGAATTATACCCCACAGTTGTAAGAAATATGGGCATCGGAGCTTCCTCTACAGCCATGAGAATCGGATCCATGGTAGCGCCATTCATCTCTAACATAACTACCATTCCTTGGCTGCCTACGCTCATATTTGGAGCCGCACCTATTTTGGCAGCTGCAATATGTTTACTATTACCAGAAACAAAAGGTACAGTTCTGCCTGACAGCCTTGATGATGTCGATGATAAATGATTTAGGTTTTGTAAGTAGCATTATCAGTTTAGGAAAGTGCAATTTCAGTGATCAACCAACTATGGATATTTTGTGTCGTCCGACGCGGGATAATCAGGTACATTTGTCTCAACATTTATGGTGACCGTAACATTAGACATCTTATTTATAATTATTTCGAAAATTGTACGGCCATAGAGCTCGAATAAAAGTATTTATTTTTAAGTTTTAAATAGTAAATTATTATGAACCTATTTGCATTTTTTTATTTGTATATTATTACATAGATAGATGCTCGTCGAACAGCACCTACCTCGTTAAACAGCACCCCACCCGTCAAACAGCACCCACCTCGTTAAACAGCACCCCATCTGTCAAACAGCACCCACCTCGTAAAACAGCACCCGCTCGTCAAACAGCACCCACCTCGTTAAACAGCACCCCACCCGTCAAACGGCATCCACCTCGTCGAACGGCACCCAACTTGTCGAACGGCACCTGCCTCGTCGAACGGCACCCACTTAGTTAAACGGCACCCACTTCGTCGAATGGCAAACGCCCCCCGCTTGTCGAACGGCACCCACCTCGTTAAACAGCACCCCGCTGGTTGAACAGCACCCACCTCGTTAAACAGCACCCCACTCGTCAAACAGCACCCACCTCGTTAAACAGCACCTCGCTCGTCGAACAGCACCCACTTTTAATTTTTATTTTTATTGTTGTTTATATTTTTATGCTCATTGTTGATTTTATTAGTAACCTTGTTTCTTTGTAATAATTTTCACTTAATTAATTAATTTTTATGCGTTAGTCGGCAGCTAGCGATACTTATTGTATTTTAGTCTACTAATACGAGAATAGCGTCGTGGGCTGCATAATTGTTTATTTTTACGTTTAATTCTTTTTTTTTCTATTAATATTATATTATGTAGCCGTTTGTTGTTCCTAATAAAGAGAAAAAAAAAAAACAGCACCCGCTCGTCAAACAGCACCCACCTCGTTAAACAGCACCCCACCTCATCAAACAGCACCTCACTCGTCAAACAACACCCAACTTCTCGAACGGCACTTGCCTCGTCGAACGGCACCCACTTCGTCGAACGGCACCCACTTAGTTAAACGGCACCCACTTAGTTAAACGGCACCCACTTCGTCGAATGGCAAACGCCCCCCGCTTTTCGAACAGCACCCACCTCGTTAATCAGCACCCCGCTCGTCGAACGGCACCAACCTCGTTAAACAGCACCTCGCTCGTCGAACAGCACCCACCTCGTTAAACAGCACCCCATCCGTCAAACAGCACCCACCTCGTAAAACAGCACCCGCTTGTCAAACAGCACCCACCTCGTTAAACAGCGTACCCGCCAAACAGCACCCCTCTCGTCAAACAGCACCCACCTCGAAAAACAGCACCCCATCCGTCAAACAGCATCCACCTCGTAAAACAGCACCCGCTTGTCAAACAGCACCCACCTCGTTAAACAGCGTACCCGCCAAACAGCACCCCTCTCGTCAAACAGCACCCACCTCGTTAAACAGCACCCCATCCGTCAAACAGCACCCACCTCGTAAAACAGCACCCGCTTGTCAAACAGCACCCACGTCGTTAAACAGCGTACCCGCCAACAGCACCCCTCTCGTCAAACAGCACCCACCTCGAAAAACAGCACCCCACCCGTCAAACGGCATCCACCTCGTCGAACGGCACCCACCTCATCAAACGGCACCCACCTCGTCGAACAGCACCCACCTCATCAAACAGCACCCCACTCGTCAAACAACACCCAACTTGTCGAACGGCACCTGCCTCGTCCAACGGCACCCACTTCGTCGAACGGCACCCACTTAGTTAAACGGCACCCACTTCGTCAAATGGCAAATGCCTCGTCAAACCGCACGCACCTCGTCGAACAGCCGTATTACCGCTGTGCCGGTCGAAGTGGGGAGCGTGAGGTTTTTTCGATACGGAATTTCTGGATTCGGTCCCCGCGCTCAAGGCCCGCGATAGAAGCTATGCAATAGCTTAAAAATACACAAGCTTTATAATTTATATACGTACATCTACTAAAATAATAATAATAAACTACATATAATAATAATAATATACCGACGTATAGGTACGTAGATATATACCGATGATAAATTTCTACATTGTTCTTAAATATCAAATTTAACCTACTCTTAAATTCGACAATCTAATTTGCATACAGGCAAGCGTGCATGATGCATGCAAGCAAGTATTTAGGCAAGCATGCCAGCAAGCAAACGTGCAGAATATCAGCAAGCAGATATGATTTCCTCCGGCGCTGCGGGAAGTTCAGCGTCTTCTCCCGCATGTAGTAACACAGTTACTGACGTTCACTTCATAATGTCATACGGAATTCTGTTGTGAGGGCTCATCGGCAGATATTGAGTCTATTTTTATACTGAAAAAACGTTCTGTGCGGTCTATTTAGGGCCTTCGACCCCGTGACTATCTAAGAGAGCTATTCAAAGAGATCAACATACTTACAGTTGCTTCTCAATAGATTTCGAAAATTATGTACGTCCTTATGAACCTGAGCTATTTATCAAAAATAGTGACTTATTAGTGAAATATAAGCTTGCCGTTCCAGGATTCAGACTGCGAAAAGTGGGTAATTAGTTCGTGAGGAATTGTATTCGTATTTTCAATACTTACATTGTCAATTGCTGAACATAAACTCAAATCATATATTAAAGTTATTTTATTGATAAAGGGCTATTATACTATTAATGGCTATATAAATGATATGAACGTGTGGCTTTAAATTGTCCCAGCTCGCACTGGCATATATCTTAAGTGAACATATTTCTTTAAAAGAAAACTTACATAATAAATATGAAACTCGGTCAGAGTTTCATTTACTGCTTTTTCTCGGCAAATTCTTCTTGGAAAATACTTAATGACATATATTCTCATACCTTTTAAATATTGAAAAACATCAAATTAAACCGTTACAGAGTGCAAAAACAAGCAGAGGAGATTTGTTTATTATTCCTTTTATATTCTGTTTTGTTGCCAGTCAAGATAACTGTACCTACCTATATGACTACATAATAACCAAAACTCAAACGCAAATAACTATTTATTCATTGGACACTCTTACAAACACAGTGATTTTTATATGAATTTGTAAGTAAAAAGAAAAAGTTAAAATAATGCAATTTGTTTTAAGTTAAATAATACTGTTAAAGAAATTTTTTCTTATCTCTAAAAGTGATATAGAAGTTTGCTTTCCCCATGCTTTCGCCTGACGCTGTGAGAGTATACTCCAGTTGCGCCATAGTCTTCTTAAAAGGCATTAAATATTTGAAGTCAGTTGCTGGGACAGTCATGTTCATCAAATAATGCATCTCCTGTGGAAAGAGAGGGCTGTTATATTTTTATTCCTAAGTCATGAATATAAAAGTTGTGTCACAACAGTCATGAACTATTAATAATAGTTTGTACTAGATGGTGCTAGTGCATTTGTGGCTATAGTGCTTTTTTCTGCGACTTGTGGGCCAACAGAGGCTTATTGGTTAGTATTGCTCCCACGCCCACGCGCCGCAGTCTTGTTCTGGAGCAACATACGCATAAATATATTTATGACCAATTTTGTTGCAAAAGATTAGTGAAACAAAGGCTCATCTTACCTTAAATCTCCAATTACTTTGAGCTTTCAAAAAAGATTTGGAGCTACAATGGCATTGATTACAAAAACGATTTTGTTGAAAAGTCTCGTTTTTATTAATTAGATTTAGGCACTATGCCTAAATCTGACTGCTGATATTAAAGTCGTAAAATTCAGTAAAGATTCTGATACCTATAAATACATAACCATCTATAAAACTCAAGTTTGGAGCGAAGCAAAAGTTAAAATTAATTGTAATGCTCAAGAAAAACATCAGAGATATTAATTTGAATGATTTTTATACAAGTTGTCAATTCCAAACAATAAAAAACAAGATATTATGCAGTTACTTAGCTCTAATACTGCGCCTAAATTCTATGAAAACTTATATAAAAATTTATTCAATTAAATTTTGCACAAACTGCACACATTTCATTTAGTTGGATTTGCTTTTAATAGTTATAAACAAAGATATGTGGTTTTATGAAGAAACCAATTACCATTTTTAGGGTTCCGTTGCCAAATGGCAATAAACGGAACCCTTATAGATTCGTCAAGTCTGTCTGTCTGTCTGTCTGTCATACATAGAACTAAAACAAAATTAATTTTTCTACTCAAACCTATACATATGGGGTATCTATGGATAGGTCTTCTGAAATGACATGGAGGTTCCTAAAACTATTTTTTCCAAAAGTAACATTTGGAAGATAAACGCTTCCAAAGTGGTAAAATGAGTATCCCCCCCCCCCTCTAACTTTTAAAATAAGCAAGTGAAAATTTTGGAAAAAGTACATAATGTAGATCTTAACAAATACTTTCAACGAAAATTGGTTCGAACGAGATCGAAGTGGTAGTTTTGAAAATCTAGCACATTTTCAACAACAGCAAACATAACTTTGTCCTCCATACAAACACTATGAAAAACAAAGTTATTTTTGCAGTCATCAAAATATTGTGGTATTTTTGTTAAACTTGGTACGGAACCCTCAGTGCGCGAGTCCGACTCGTACTTGGCCGGTTTTCTAAATTATTTTGATAATTGTTTCGGGCAGCAACTACATTTTAAAACGTATTGCTTGAAATATGAATGGAAATTATCACCGAACTAGGACCCTCGGTCAAAAGCCTCTCTAAGAAGAATAGTTTTGCCCTAATCGCCAACTACTTCGTCACCTCCAACGATACCCTAGTGTGATATTGCATGTAATTCTCAGTGTGTCACCTCAACCTTTGTCGGATTACTGATCAATTACCGGATAGACTGGACACGTGAGGCCAGCGTTAACCACCATGCCTCCAACGTATGGGTCGGAGTTCAGCATGTCGCACAGTCTGAAATGTAACTCCACGAAAGATCGCCTGTACTCATTGTGCAGGTACTCATAAAATACCAAGTTCACCTGAAAGTTTACTATTAATCAAATCACATATCTAAGTAAGTGCTTAAGTAATGTCAGCATCGGATTCCTGAACCCCACTGCCGGACATAAGCCTTTCTTAAGAGGTTATTTCTGAAATTTTCAAGAATGTAGAGAAAAGTGCCCTATGTCCTTCTTTTGGCAGTAGTACTTAGTCAGTGATCTTTTACGACACCAAAAAGATCAGAGTGGGCTGTGAAATTCTTATATAGGCAGGCACCACACGTAGACACACGGATTGCATGAATTATTCAGAATTATTTAGGTCTTTAACACTGGACATCGATAAAGAGCACGTAGATTCATTCATTCATTCATGCTGATCTGAAGGTTGTGTTATAAAAAAGACGTGTGGCACTCGAAGACTGCCGCGGTAAAGCTATTGCATAGCATTTTTTATCAACTTATGCAATTATAAAACTAAAAAGTATCACCGCTGTGCCGGTCGGAGTGGGGGGGTGTTAGGTTATTTTCGTTACGAAATTTCTGGATTCGGCCTCCACGCTCAAGGCCCGCAATAGAAGCTATGCAATAGCTTAATTTTATAATTTTATGTATTTTCTAATTTTGACTTTAGTAATTAAATTTTTCTGTTATTTTGGCAGATGTAGTTACCATAGGCAATCATACTGTCAAAATCCTTATTTTCTACTAAATTCTTACAAATTTCGGAAATTCAAAATTGTTCGATCGTGCCTCGCCCCGAGTGTTAGGTTAGGTTATTTTCGTTACGGAATATCTGGATTCGGTCTCCACGCTCAAGGCGATAGAAGCTATGCAATAGCTTAAAAGGTTACTACTGTCCCATATCATTATTTTAAAGAGGGTTATGTTTAGTAGTAAACTGATGTAGCTTAAGAATAATGATTAACATTTTCTAAAAAACATGAGGGATGTTTACCGTGACGTTATTATTCCAGGTCTGTTTGTTCTTCCCTGACAGATTGATGTAGTAGGGACTTTTTCGTCCGTAACGAGTGACGAAAACAGAAGCATTCTCGATGTATTTCTCATTAACGGCCTCTAATACGGCCCTCTCCGGTATGACAAGAAGGCACTGCATGAAAAATATAGAAACGGTAACAGTAAAGTATTTAATACGTTAAAAGAGCAAAATAGACTTAAAATCAAGGGCCAAAAATCAATCGACTCATTGCCGAATCGAAACATGAAATAGCTTAAAAGGAAATTTTTTTTTTGTAATTCTCTGTAATCAGGATTGATGCTCTTTTGCCCTGTTGCTACTAGTTTTATTACTGTGTTTGTGCCGGATGACACGTGGCCGGGTTTGGTACGAAGATGAGGGAGGAAGCCAGACGGTCAGACGCCCGTCTTGTTTGATGATGATGTTGATGAAATGATAACGCCTTATGTCGGGTTACGGAGTAACAGCCAACCCAATGTTTACTGTGTGGACTGTATTGTATGCGGTGGGGTGGCTGTGTATTCTTCCTATTTTTCTTCCCAGGATCTGTTCAGATTGATCTTCTAGGGCTCTTCCTACTTGCTTAGGAGAGATGGTTCTTCCTTGCTGCTGCTGGATCGAATGATTCTATGCCGCCTCTATCGAATGATTATATCCTGCTCGCCTTATATTCACAATTTTTTGCGGGAAAATCCCCACCCACGCAATCACTGTGTGAGCGAGAGGTCGGTGCGAGCGAGAGGGGAGATGGCATGCGCGTGTTTTCCGCGGTCGATCGGCAATACCGTAGGGAGAGCCGCATGCCATCTCACAATTATTATTAGAAAGAGAGAGCCGCGTCCTATTTCCCTTCCTAGTCCTCGTTATCCTATACGAGGGTGTGTGCCTATTTAGGGTGTGTTTCCTAAACCCCCGGCTGTTATTCATTTATTTCCCATAATAATATAAAGTTTTACAATAATTTACAATTCACAATAAACATACAAAATTACAAATTCAAAGTTCAAACATATCACAATATAACAAAACATATTCAAATAATAAAACTTATATACAATTAACATTTTACAACGCTGTCCCGTACATTCTCCCGCCGTGTGTCGCAGCGCAGTCGGAGAGACACTCATCTTGTGGAAGGGGCTGCGTCTTTTTCTTCTATTTGCAGATTCACCAGCTTCTTCGTAGGGCGTCGCAGGATACCTCCTCGGGTCAGCACGTCGGCAGCTCGCACGATGCCGTCGGGCCCTGGGTAGACAGCCGTTACTCGTCCCAGTGGCCAAGTGTTTCGTGGCAGAGTGTTGTCCACGATCAGCACGACGTCTCCGGTCTTCAGTTCTGGGCCACGGCCGTGCGGGTCCCGCCGGCCTTGGAGTTCAGGGAGGTACTCTCGTTTTCTCATTCTCTGGGACGCCCTCCAATGGGTCTTGCCCAGCAGGTCTCTGTCTTCAAATTGTCCCATAGCCGGTTCGTGTGCAGGCTCCAAAAGCAGGAAGTGATTCGGCGTCAATGTTTCAGGTTCATCAGGGTCGACCGCGACGTGGGTGAGCGGCCGACTGTTGACGGTGAATTCCACTTCTGCGAGGACCGTGGCTAGGACTTCGTCGTTGGTGGTGCGTCCATTCATCACTGTCGATAGCGCTGTCTTGACAGTCTTCAACAGCCTTTCCCAAGCGCCGCCCATGAACGGCGCGCCCGGCGGTATGAAGCGCCAAGAGATGCGGCGTTTGCTGGATTCAAGTTCTGTTGCGCTGTCGATGGCTCTCGGCGCCGTGCAGGTTGGTTCCGTTGTCAGAGCAGATCTCCTTCGGGCAGCCTCTCCTCGCGATGAATCGCCTCAATGCCATCACCGCTGAGTCAGTGGATAGCGTAGCGGCGAGTTCCAGATGGACCGCTCTGGTCGTGAGGCACGTGAAGAGGGCCACGTAGCGTTTGTGTGTGGCTCGTCCGACGGTGACTTGTAGAGGCCCGAAGTAGTCGACCCCTGTGTAGGAGAAGGGTCGCTGATGATGGGCCAGCCTGCAGGGCGGATGGTTTCCTGTTGATGGTGCTGAGGGTACCGCTCTTCGTTTGCGACAGTGAAGGCACTCTTTGACGATCTTTTTTGCAGTCGGCCGAAGTTGCAGGATGTGGAACCTCTGGCGACACTGGTTGACGGTGGCTTCCACTCCCTGGTGATGACCTGTGAGATGGACGTGCGCGATGTAGAGTCGCGTGATGTGGTGACGTCCATCCAGGATCGATGGTCTTCGTTCTACTTCGGGTATTCCTTCTGCAGCGTCGATTCGGGACTTCAGGGTGATCAAACCGTTGTTCATTTCAACAGCTAATTTCTTCATTCTGCTCTGGCCGCTGATCTGATGTCCTCTTCTTAGGTTTTCTATGTCCTCTTCGAAGGCGTCTTCTTGGCTCGCCTTGATGAGAACCTTCTCAGCTTCGATGATGAGTTCAGCGGGAATCTTCAAATATTTGTCTTCTTCATGAACCTTTTCAATTAATTTCTTCAGTTTTATGTCGACACGCTGAGCACCCCAGGAAGGATCTTTCGTCTTGTTCGGCTTCGTTCTTGAGAAGAATGTTCTGTGTTTCTTTGTCTTCAGCAGGCTGACGAACTGTAGGACTCTGGCTGTGGTGCGGACCAGACGTTTCCATCTTGAGAACCTGGTTACGTCAGGCACGACTTGTGTTGCGGTCGATGATGACTTTCTGAGGTTCAGTGTTCTTTCTTCTCCCGTTGTTTCAGGAATGGTCTTCTTCTCTTCCGGCTACGTCGATCGATCTTCTTTCAGGAAGCTGGGGCCGGTGAACCATCTGTGGGTCTCGTCGAAGTCCTTGGGGACGTCCCGTGTCGCGTCGTCAGCTACATTGAGTTTCGTGGGAACATGTTTACATGTCATTTAGGATTCTATAGAATTGATTACAAAGATGTCTAAAAATGTCTGTAAATAAATCAATTTTAAAATGCTGAGCAAGAATGTCCCCAATAGCGCGTATGGCGCGGTTAGTGGGCGCGTGCCTTCCGCGCTGCGTCCGCGCGGCCGGCGGCGCCAGCAGGCGCGGGCGGCGGCGCGGCGCCACTAGCCCCTTTGCGTCCCATGAGACCGCGGGCACCACGATACGGAACCTTTCCAGTATACCCGGATCGTCGATCCTCTGGCGCACCACCGAAAGATACTGCGTTATCAAAAGCACTGTTCTTCTGAGCTTTAGAGCGTCCAGCCCGACCATACCCAAAACGAATAGAGACGGGTACAAGTACGGATAGTAACCGTAAAGCTGTTTGTAAAGCCATCTGGCAAATTTGCGTTGTATTTTCTCAAGCATGACTACATATTTTTCTTCAAAAGGATCCCAAATAACAGCTCCATACTCGAGCTTGCTGCGAACATATGGAAAAAACAGTACTTTTGCAACTGCAGCATTGTCAAACTGTGACGCTGTTCTAATAACAAAACCTAACATTCTGTGAGATAACTTGCATACGTTTATTATACGAGTATGTGCGTGAAAATCTAATTTGCAGTCTAATCTTATGCCTAAATCATTAATTTCATGTACTCTTTCAATAGCAATGTCAGATAAATTATAACTATAATCTATTGGTCTTAATTTACGCGTAAAAGTTATTACTTTACATTTAAGATAATTTAAAGGCAGACGATTGTCTTGACTCCATTGAGACACAGTATCAATATCTCTCTGCAAAGCAACTGTGTCCGACAGTGTTTCAATTCCCTGGCATAATTTCAGATCATCAGCAAATAGAAAACATTTAGAGGTAGAAATAAGTCCGGGCAGATCGTTGATAAATATGAGGAAAAGGGTAGGTCCCAGGGTACTACCCTGACTCACCCCCAACCTCGTAAAGTAACTAGCTGAGTTGTAGCCATTCAATTGAACATATTGTAAACGTTCACCTAAATAGCAAGAGAAAAGTTGAAGAAGTTTAGGCGCGAAACCCATTAATGCCATTTTGTTTAGCAGTTTATCATTATCGACCAGATCGAAAGCCTTCTTAAAATCAAAGTAAGCCGCGTCCACTTGCCTACCATAGTCTACTTGAGATTGGACATAGTCTATATGAGCAATCATGTTTGTAGTTGTAGAACAGGTTCGGCGAAACCCATGTTGGCTACCGTGCAAAAGTTGGCCTATCTGGTTAGTAATATTGCCGTTGAGAATTGCTTCAAATATCTTAGCAAATACTGACAAGACCGCAATGGGTCTAAAAGAAGATACGTCTGTCCCTCCATCCCCTTTCGGTACAGGGGTAACTCTTGACAGTTTCCAGATTTCGGGATATCTGGATTGAGACAGGGAGAGATTAAATATGTATAGCAGGGGCGTAGCTAAAGGTGACACGCAATCTTTAGCCAGAAATACAGGGATGCCATCAGGTCCACAAGATGACCGTGGCTTGAGGCGTCTTACTGTTTTTCTCAAATCCGTCATACCGATCTCTGTAACAGAGACAGACACTGAATCTAGGCAAGTGTGAGCAGCCTTGGCAGCCTGCACATAATCCAATACAGGTATATCGTCATGAAATACTGAGGAAAAATATACAGCAAACGCGTCGGCTGCAGCCTGACCCCTTATTTCATTATCCTCATAAGTATATATGTCTAAGCGTTTTCTGTCTCTTTTTTTGTCCTTGATATATTGCCAGAAAATTGCTGGATCGTCAATTATATTCCTTTGTACTAATTTAATGTAATGCCGATACTCGTTGTCAATCAATTGTTTTACTATATCCCTATAATATTTAAACATTTGTCTATTAAATTCCTTGCCTTCTTTTTTGAATCTCTTATGATGGAAGTATTTATTTTTAATATTCTGAATAATTTCTGCAGTATACCATTTGGGGTAGATATATTTATCACATTTTTTTATGAAAGGAATTTTAACAGGTACAAAAGGTCTAAAACATTCATTTAATCTGTCATAAAACAACTGAACAGCAATGTTGATGTCAGTCTCGTTTAGTAAATCAGACCAGTCTAAATCCAACAACGCAGCGTATAATCCATGAAAGTCCGCCTTACGCCAATTCCAATCAGGATAATTGAATGGACGAGGCGAAGGTGTCTGTGAGATATAAGATTTACTCGTACTAGACTTATCAAACGATGAAGGCTTGATGACAATATTAAGTGCAGGATGATACTTATCAATCTGCACCAGAGGATCGACACAAAGAGACACCACCAACTGATTAGGTTCAAAATTACTCAGCACAAGGTCTAATAAGCCACCATTATTATTTACAATACTATTATGTTGGCTCAGCGAGCAGAAGTCACAAAAGAAATCGAAATGAGTTTTTACATTTACACTTACAGAATTCAAATTAAAATCATCTAAGATAAGTACATTCATTTCGGAGTAAGAACAGACTATATCTTCCAAATATGTCAGAACATTAAGATACTGATCGTCACTATAGTTAGGTGGAAAATACACAACAAAACATAAAATTCTTAAATTGTTTTTAGATACAATAGCAAATATTATTTCTTTGTCAGTTATATCAGGAATTACTCGGATATTAAAACAATCACGAACCGCAAGCAATACTCCTCCCCACCCAACGTCACCGCCTCTGTCCTTGCGCACAACACGGTATCCCTGAGGAAAGAGTTCACCATCACATACGGAACTGTTAAGAAAAGTCTCCGTTAATCCTACTATATCATATCCTCTTTGTGTAATATTATTATAAAATGTATGTGTCTTTGATCTTAAACCACGGACGTTCTGATAAATTGAACTTATACAAGATCGTGAACTACTTTTCCGGGCCTTTGACTTTTGCACGAAAGTTCTGCCTCCAGGGCTTCACACAAATGTCTTCAGCCCAGTTGTCGGATGACATAACATTTCCAGCAATTTTCTGAGGCACTCCTAACTTGAACGATGCATAGCGGCCACGGGGTTTTAGTTCATCTACAGTACACCCATCACTACCACAAATTGACCTAAGATGGTCACGAACTTGTTCAGTCGTAGTACCTTCCTGCACATAGTACAGATGTAAGTAGCTCCATCGCTCTGAAGCTCGCAGGGTTGTTGAGCCAGGCACCGCGGTACCTCTGAGTACGCCGGGAAGTGAAGCGCGTGATCGTCTGCGTCTTACCTCCTCCCAACCTCCTCTATCTGTATCATCGCAGCCTAGGTTATTAGGGGCAGGATCAGCAGTCGACAGTTTTTGGTGCTTTGTCGTTTTGGACGCCAATGCGGGCGATTTGCCCCTCGATCGTTTTATTGCTACCGATGCCGATGTCTTGAAGTTTCCTTGAGGCTTGCGTTTCGGAGTCTCACTTTTTGAAGCCGTATTACATTTTTCAACCATGGGCACAGGTTGAGAGTCTATGTCAGTCTTACTCATATATTGTTTTTCTAATTCCAAAATTTTACATGTCAATAAGTTTATCTTGTCAAAAAATTCAGATTTAAATGCAAGTAATTGTTCAACCAACAAGTTATTAATTTTACTTGTCAATTGCTCCTCAAAGTCGACTTGCATTTTTTTCAATTCCATGAGAATTGAATCTTTCATGTAATTCGACATGTCCTTATGTTCCGTGTTTTGACTACGAGCAATGCGGGCCCCAGTCCGCGAAGTCACATTGTCGGGACTTTGCATAGAATTGTTTACAGGGTTATCAGGGCAGTCATTGGCAGTATTTATGTCTCGGATATGATGCTGGCGCACAGGGGTCTGCGAATTATCGCCTTTAGGTGGTTTGCTACGACATTCCATACAAATCCAAGACCTTTTAAACTCCAAAGTAAGCGTACCAAACATCTCAGTATTTATATTAGCGCAAAAAATGTCATAAATTTGCTTACATTTAACGCATTTCATGAAGGGACCGTCCTCACTTACTACCGCGCGACAGCCAGTGCAGGACGCTTTCCTCGGCGACATATTTGCGCAGTATATGTAAGACAGCAATTAAGCGGCACACACACACACACAGTAACTGCACAAAGGCGAGCTAGCAACAGCAGCGGCCGGGCCGGGCGGCGCGATGACTCAGAGCAGCGAGTGATTTGCGGGTTGTCGTAGGTCACGGTCGAAGCGGTTAAGAAAAAATTTTAAAATGTATGCTGGTATCTTGATTATTATTTGTCGAAATTAAATTTCAACCACACCACTAGAAGCATATGTTTGATAGATTCATAACACATATAATCACAACTTTAGAATACAACTTTAGACACTGATTTTGAATTATTTTTTTCGGAGCAAACTGACTTAGATGTTGCCTTGTTTAAGTACCGGACGACGACTTGGTGTTTTCTTCAAGTTCGGCAATCCTGTGGGCGACGAAGGGCTTAAAGGATCGGGCTCCTGTTCTCAGCCAGGTCAGGACTGTCTTGCTGTCGGTCCAGAATGTTCGGGACACTGGCTTCCGATCGTGTTCCTCGATGGCTGCTTGCGCCATCCTGCTGCCCATCACCGCTGCCTGTAGCTCCAGCCTCGGGATCGATGTCACCTTCAGGGGAGCCACTCTCGCCTTGGCCAAGATGTGTGTGGATGTTCCCGTCTTCATCTTCGATGCGCCAGTAGACCGCAGCTGCATAGGCGACCTCGCTGGCGTCGACGAACACGTGGAGCTCGATATTGTCGCTGCGACTGTAGTTCGGGTAGCACCGGGGTATGTGGATTTGGTTCAGCCTCTGGAGGTGCGTCGTCCATTGTTTCCATTCCAGTGTCAGGACTTCTTCCAGTTTTTCGTCCCACGCCGTGCTCCTTCGCCATATCTCCTGGAGGATCTGCTTTGCTCTGATCGTGACAGGCGAGGCTAGTCCCAGAGGGTCGAATAGGGACATGACGATCTTCAGGGCTTCCCTCTTCGTCGGCCTCTTCTGTAGGATGTCTTCAGGCAGGCGCAACAGGTCCAGGTTGAAACCCAGGTGGTCGGTTGACGTTCTCCAGGTGAGCCCCAGAACTCGTTCAGTCTTGTCATCTTCAGCCAGGTTCATGTTTTCTTGTTTCTTCCCCGGATCCAGTTGCTGCAGCACTGCGTCGGAGTTCGATGTCCACTTCCTTAGTTCAAAGTGTGCCCGCTGGTGGATGTCCCCGACTTCCCTTGCGACCTTGATTGCCTGTTCTTCAGTCTCGAAGCTCTGGATGTAGTCGTCCATGTAATGGTTGCGTTCGATGGCATCAGCAGCTTCGGGATGTGTTTCGGCGGCTTAGTTCGCGTTGCAGTTTTTTACGTAGATCGCTGTGGCAGGGGACGAGGTGGCTCCGAAGATCAATGACGTCATTCTGTATTCGGTGGGTGGAGCGTCACGATCTGTTCTCCATAAGTAGCGGAGCGCATCCCTGTCTTCTGGTCGGATTTTCACTTGCAGGAACATTTCTGTGATGTCTGCTGATACTGCGATTTGATGTTGCCTCATCCTCAGCAGCACTCCAGGAAGTGATTGCAGCAGGTCTGGACCAGTGAGTACAGTGTCGTTGAGCGATACACCCTTCGTGATGGCTGCTGCGTCATGCACCATCCTGACCTTGTCCGGTTTCATAGCGTTGATCACCGGGAAACAAGGCAGGTACCATGTTCTGTTTTCAGTCTTCTTCGTAGGTGCAACTTCAGCGTAGCCTTTTTCTATGAGCGCTTTCATTTGTTCATGGACCTTGGCCTTCAATTTAGGATTCTTCTCAATTTTCTTCTCGGTGGCACAAAGTCTTCTTAGCGCGTAGTCTCGATTATCAGGCAGCTTGATGTCCGCCGATTTCCACAGCAGCTCGGTCTGGAAACGGCCGTCTTCGAGGCGTTTGGACTCCGCATCCAGAATCTTCAAGGCTTGGGCTTCTGGATCGTTCTGTGGTTTCTTCGGCGCGACTCCGAATGACTCCAGAGAGAAGAAGTTCTTCAATTGTTTGTCGATTCTCTCTGATTCTTCTGTTTCCGTTGTCACGTGGTTCACGAAGTGGACTCTCTGTCCCAGTGTCCGCGCCTGCGCTCCGTGAAGGACCCATTCCAGCTTCATAAGTGAGGCGACTGGTTGCTGTCTGTCACCGACGCGAGTGGTTTCTGCCAGGAGGAGTGGCCAGTTGTCTTGCCCGATGAGTATTCCCGGCTTGGCTTGTTCGTAAGTAAGATTCTTCAGGCCCTCCAGGTGACGGCAGCCAGCCAGATCGCGTTCGTCGATGGTCTGCGGGGATAGTCGCAGCTGGTTGATGCTTCTGGCTTGTATGGTGTGGCGCTTCTTCTGGTCACCCTGGATCGTTAGCTTGAACCCCCTTGAAGGTCCTGTTTCAATTTTCCGTTCACCGATCGCTTCGATGCGTAGTGGTTCCACTGGTCCTCGTAGTCCGGCGAGCTGTGCCAAGTCCTCGTCGATGAGCGTGATCGTAGAGCCGTCGTCGAGAAGCGCATACGTGTCGATTTTCCTCTTCGGTCCAACGATGGTCACAGGCAATATCTTCAGATACGCTTGAGGCTTCCTTGGCGTCCACGTGGAACTGACTACTTCACTTTTCTTCTGTTCTGTCTTCTGTTCACCACTCTTAGTGTGATGTAGCAGCTGATGATGTGGATGGGGGCACCCGTCTATGTTGCATTTCGTGGTGCGGCAGTGATGTACTTTGGTTCTATACCGCAGGCACCGAAAGCATAGTCTCTTCTCTTTGGCGAAATCCCATCTGTCATTGACGCTCAGTCAGACAATCTTCAATCTTCAATCTTCAATACGACGATCCGGCTCGAAGGACCAACAATGTGCCGGATGACACGTGGCCGGGTTTGGTACGAAGATGAGGGAGGAAGCCAGACGGTCAGACGCCCGTCTTGTTTGATGATGATGTTGATGAAATGATAACGCCTTATGTCGGGTTACGGAGTAACAGCCAACCCAATGTTTACTGTGTGGACTGTATTGTATGCGGTGGGGTGGCTGTGTATTCTTCCTATTTTTCTTCCCAGGATCTGTTCAGATTGATCTTCTAGGGCTCTTCCTACTTGCTTAGGAGAGATGGTTCTTCCTTGCTGCTGCTGGATCGAATGATTCTATGCCGCTTCTATCGAATGATTATATCCTGCTCGCCTTATATTCACAATTTTTTGCGGGAAAATCCCCACCCACGCAATCACTGTGTGAGCGAGAGGTCGGTGCGAGCGAGAGGGGAGATGGCATGCGCGTGTTTTCCGCGGTCGATCGGCAATACCGTAGGGAGAGCCGCATGCCATCTCACAATTATTATTAGAAAGAGAGAGCCGCGTCCTATTTCCCTTCCTAGTCCTCGTTATCCTATACGAGGGTGTGTGCCTATTTAGGGTGTGTTTCCTAAACCCCCGGCTGTTATTCATTTATTTCCCATAATAATATAAAGTTTTACAATAATTTACAATTCACAATAAACATACAAAATTACAAATTCAAAGTTCAAACATATCACAATATAACAAAACATATTCAAATAATAAAACTTATATACAATTAACATTTTACAACGCTGTCCCGTACAGTGTTCTCTGTGTATTTTAAACTTCTGATCAAGTATTTGTCGATAACTGTGTTGTATAAATCTATGCTTATAAAAGCTGAAAAGTTTGAACGTTTTGAACGCGTTTGTCTCAGGAATTACTGGTTCGAATTGAAAAAATATTTTGTTTGAACGCGCTGATCTCAGGAATTACTAGTTCGAATTGAAAAAAAAATTTGTGTTGGATAGTACATTTATCGGCAATTTTACGGCACCATAGACCACATCCACACATTGCGGCAGATTATACAGAAGACCGAAGAGTACAATCAGCCCTTGTGTCTAGCATTCGTGGACTATGAGAAAGCCTTCGACTCGATAGAGATCTGGTCCGTTCTGGAGTCCCTGCAGCGTTGCCAAGTAGATTGGCGGTACGTGCAAGTGATGAGATGTCTCTACGAAGCCGCCACCATGTCCGTCCAAGTACAGAATCAGCAAACAAAACCTATACCATTGCATCGAGGAGTGAGACAAGGGGACGTCATTTCCCCGAAATTGTTCACAAATGCAATGGAGGATATGTTCAAGACGCTGCACTGGAAAGGACGAGGCATCAACATCAATGGCGAAAACATCTCTCACTTGCGATTTGCAGACGACATCGTCATTATGGCAGAAACGCTGCAGGACCTACAACAGATGCTGAATGACCTGGCTGACTCTTCTGTGCGTATCGGCTTGCGAATGAACCTGGATAAAACCAAGGTTATGTTCAATGATCATGTACTACCGCAACCGATTGCGATGCACGGCGCCGTCCTCGAAGTTGTTCAGAAATACGTGTACCTCGGGCAGACATTGCAGTTAGGTAGAAACAACTTTGAGGATGAGGTGAACAGAAGAATTCAGTTGGGTTGGGCAGCATTTGGGAAACTACGTCGAGTCTTCTCATCGTCGATCCCACAATGCCTAAAGACGAAAGTCTTCAATCAGTGCGTCCTACCCGTCATGACATACGGAGCCGAAACGTGGACACTGACGGTACGGCTAGTCCACAAGTTCAAAGTCGCTCAGCGGGCTATGGAAAGAGCTATGCTCGGAGTTTCTCTTAGGGATAAAATCAGAAATGAGGTGATCCGGCAGAGAACTAAAGTTACCGACATAGCCCACCGGATTAGCAAGCTGAAGTGGCAGTGGGCTGGCCATATTAGCCGCAGAACCGACAACCGCTGGGGTAAACGAGTTCTTGAGTGGAGACCGCGTCTCGGCAAACGTAGTGTAGGACGCCCTCAGGCTAGGTGGAGTGATGATTTGCGCAAGGTGGCTGGCAGGAGCTGGATGCGAGAAGCCGAGGATCGACCTAAGTGGCGTGCAATTGGAGAGGCCTATGTCCAGCAGTGGACTGTGATAGGCTGATGATGATGATGATGATGAGTACATTTATCAAGGAAGGCTTTAGAGTTTAGGCTATACAATCACGCTGCGACCAATAGGACTGAAGCATCAGTGAAAAATGTTGCAAAAATAATCGCGATCATAATACTCGTAATAGAACATGCCGCGGCCTGCGCCCGGGCCGCGCGCTGCTGGCCGCCGACCGCGCTGAAGGTTTAACTAATAACTTACTTTCCGCATCAATTGATTATGTGCTATTGAAGCTTCATACACAAGGTAAGCATCACTTAATGTGGTGTATACATTCCGCCAAACCAAAAAATATTTACACCTACACTTCTTTCTTAAATGCACTGCGGTATGTTAAAATCAGTTAAAATCAGTTTTATTTCTGCAAATAGGCCCCTGGAGGCGCTTTTACACGTCCCAATATTTAACCTACCACTGCTTCGGGACAAATGTGGGCTATGAGTTAGAGGATGATACTTTAGATCTTTTTTACATTGCGGGAGACTTCAATATTCCCCAAATAGACAGGGAGCGATATGATAATTCTGATTCATATTCCACCCTCAATATTGATAATAACTTCCTACTTGTAAATTGTATGTTTAATTTTTTACGTTCTACTAACTAACTAACTAATAAAAATAGCAACGGTCGAATACTGGATCTGTTTATCTCTACCATGGTGACATGTTCCTGTGAACCACCATCTAACTCATTGGTGCCTATAGACTGTTTGCATCCACCGATTTTGTTGCGATTTCTTTTATTATATAAAAAATATATATAATAACCAAAATACAGTACAACATAAACATGAAATAAAATAACAAACAACAAACCAGACCCGCTGCACATCTTCAGCGCGACAAAAAAAGTGCCTTGACTCTAGTCTTGAACATAGAAATGGACTCTTATTCTCTTACAGTATGTGGCAATGAGTTCCAAAGATGGACAGACTGAACACTGAAAGATTGTGAATAAAATTGTGAAGAATGAGAAGGAAAAGGAAGTTGTAGTTTGCGAGACGACCGCAAATTATCCTGACAAAGCGATACTATCGGTTCCTTGTCCTGACTACGGAACTCGTATAAGATTTTTAGCGTTATAAATAAGCAACCCTGTACACCTACAAAATTTACTTCTGCTGATCCTAAAAACCTATTTTTTTTATTTTCTATCATTTAACGACTTCCCTGGTCGAACGGCGTACACACCGAATTGTTTGGTGTCGCCTGCTCCAAGGTCCCGCGTTCGATTCCAGGACTGGTCAATGTATAAAACAAAGTACTTATTATTAAAAAAACTTTGTTTTTTACAAAATAATTTATTTACCGAGTCATTGTGGTATGTACCTACCTTCGTTATATTTTACATGTACTTTCTTTGTACCTGAGATAACGAATTTAATTATTTTAAAATCATCGTTTCAGATTTCCCTATTCAAGTGATTTAAATGTCTACTTAGTCTTACTTTGCAGTCAGAACAAACAAAGTACCTGTGTGATGTTGTCCACATATATTATTTGCTAGGAACTAGTATAAATATTTTAAACTTACTCGTATAAAACCCACGGCCCCAAGAAGTACAATAATAATCAGCAAAACGACTTTCATGTTGAAATGACACATGTACATTTACTTTGTATTTCATACAAGTAACGAAAACATTTGAACTTACCTAATTACGTCGATACGGGAACACATTATTAAATGAACATTAGGTCAGAAATTTAAATATTTAAAACGAAATTACTTTATAATGTTGCTACAGTCAATAGAACTTTACTAAGTACAAAAATTCCCTAACCGACTGTCATTTTGATGACCATACAGCTACTGCCCGCGAATTTAAGCCAGTGAAGTTCATGAAACTCTCGCATAGAAACCGTATCTTCTTACGGGGAAAAAAACATATATACAAGCTATTTTTTTCTTTAAATCAATCCGTCCCGGAAATATAATGGGAACATTCGTTTGTGTGCACCTACACACTTGGGCTTCGTCCCACCTCCACCCGATTTCATTTTTGCTAATAAGTAGATAAATGCAGTTCAAGTAGGATCATAGTTGTTAGGATGCAAGCGCTGGCGAAGTTAAACCGGTTATAATATGATGATTTGACGACCTCCGTGGCGGAGTGGCGTACACACCAGTTTTCAAGGTGTCGTCTGCTCCGAGGTCCCGGGTTCGATTCCCGGACGGGTCAATGTAGAAAAAAAGTGTTTTTCTACATTTTCTCGGGTCTGGGTGTTTGTGGTACCTTCGTTGTTTCTGGTTTCCAAAATACGAATGCTTTGAATAGTTATTCAAATTAGGATCAGAACAATGTATGTGATGTTGTCCACATTTATTTTATTTTATTTTATTTATAATATACTTAGTTCTTTCTTGAAGAGTGCAGTAAATCCTTGTTGTCCACCGGCATAACCACGCCCAGTGACCAATCAGGTCGCTCAATAGATACTTGTCCTTGAATATCATTTTAAAATTAAATATCGATTGTTCTAATTGATGATAAAAATGTTGATGATTCAAAAAAAAAATATTGTTTAATGGTTTTTCATTTTGACTGTACTTTTTATCATATCGGGTAGAGTTGGGATTTTTTGCTAGGTAATTTTAAATCGGGTAGATGGGATCGGGTAGAGTTGGGACGAAGCCCACACTTGCACTCACCCCAAACGCATATTGTAGGTCGTTAGGTCGTGGGAAATGACGCGAACACTAAACATTAAAATGTTGTTAGCACGGACGTATATAAGGGGGGGGGGCTTGGGGGTCCGGACCCCCCCCCCCCCCCCCTATTCATATCCATCTTACTTGTCCAACAGAAAAAATCATTTGTTATTTTTTAATAAATACATTACATAATAATATAACTTTTAATTTAATGGCACCTACCTAAGGTATAATATAGTATTATAGATTACCCGCGACTATACCTGTGTGTTATAGTCGCAGGCATTGTTTTATTTGTAAATGGTATACTCAATTGGAGTTAGAGCTCTGTTTTTTTACTTTGGGGACCCCCCCCCCCTTGTCAAAGCTATAGCTACGTCCGTGGTTGTTAGGTTAGGTTAGATTGTAAACATTTTAATGTTTAGTGTTCGCGTCTTTTCCCAAAGACAAATTAACGAATTTACCTCGCATTTATTTGAATTGTATTACTTATACACGGTGCATTTTCAACCACCTTTTAAAAGAAGCCCATTTTATGTGAACATTATATACTCCCTAGCCGACTCCGGCTACGGTGATCGGTGACTGCTACTAATTGTTGGTATAGGAGCTAGGATGGTTAGCTCTCGCATGTGCCCTTTGTAGTAGCCACATGTATCCAGACTTTTTAGAAAACGTGCGCAAGCACTGGCAACATGTAAGGACACCGCCGACTTAGTTGTAAAAGATGGCTGCTGGTGATTTAGCCTTAAGAGCATCTCGTTTATCATCCAGCTCGGATTTTCTCTGCTCTTCAAAGTCATTGACTTTGTTATTTACCAGTCTCCTCCACTCGGGGCGGCAACTGGAATTTTTCTCCCATTTCTGGGAATCAATATTACACCTCTTCATGTGTTTTTTTCTGAACGTCCTTAAAACGTAGAAACTGGCCGCCTTGTTTTCGCTTGCCGTTCTGGAGTTCAGAAAAGAAGATGCGTTTAGCTACCCTAACATCATGGCAGTGTTATTTAATTTAGCAATAAAAATATTTTTGAAAAATATAAAATATTGATTCAGACTTTTAATTTTCTAACACGCTGTGACGCACACACACGTAATTTTGCTGCGGCGGGGTCCTGGATGAATGATCCTTACACGGCTACATCCGTGCGCGTCATAGCGTGTTTAAAAAAAAAATACCTAAACCAATATTTTAATTTTTATAAAAAAAAAGATAAAAAAATTAAAGAAGAAACACTGCTCAGATGTTATACATAATGTTAACATAACGTAGTTACGTTAACGTTTTCACGGGTAGACACGGCTTGATTGTGATATACCTATATGGTTATCTGAGATTAAACGCGGACTGACGGACAGACAAACAGACTAACAGTGATATAGCGAAACTATAAGAGTTCCTTGACCTGGCTACTTATCCCTAATCATCATCGTCATCTATATCAGTCCAGTGCTGAACACAGGCCTCTACAAATAGATGATTTTGCCATTATTACCTACCAGGCTTGGCAGGTGATTTGCCAATACAGGAGAGTAGACTGCCCATCTTCTGACAGACATCTTCTTTTTTAAGAATAGTAAGTAACAGCCAATAATCATCCCACTGCAGGGAAAAGTCTTCCATCATTGAATTCAAGTTACCACAGCAATGATGGGTACTGGCATAATCACCGCGCTTACCAAATGCGGGTTGATGATCACAAACCCGAGCAATGTTCGAAAATTCGAAACTTTTTTGCCCGACTCGGGGATCGAACCCGGGACCCCGAGATCTTGGTCCGGTATATAAACCACTAGAACAACAGGGCGTTAGCGAGGAAGGCGACCACATAGGAAGAGAGTTTTCATGTACCGGCACCACACCACACGGACACTAAAAATTACAAAACTTCAACACAAATATTTATTGCCTCGTGCAAGTTAGGAACACAGTGATTTTTTGACAAAGTAAGTAAAACATATTTTTTTGAATGTAATTGAACTGTTAAAAGATTGTTCATGGATAAAAGAGTTTTTTCTTATCTCTGAAAGTGACATAGAAGTCCCCCTTCGCAATGCTTTCGCCAGACGACGTGATAGTGAACTCCAACTGAGCCATGCTCTTCTTGAATGGCATTAAATATTTGAAGTCAGCCGCCGGGATAGACATGTTCACCATATATTGCATTTTCTGTGGAAAAGGGAAGACTTTTACACATAAATTCCAATTTCAGGACTGGGAAACACAATTTCTTATCTACTTCCTAAGGATATACTCACAGAACACGGGAAAAGGTGAAAAAAAAGGCGATGTAGGCGGGGTAGGCGCGCCACGGAGGTTATAAGCACATGCTCATACTTCTGCCCAAACATGAATTTAAGTGAGTGCTGTGATTGGTTTCTTTTGACGTCAATAGAATTCGCTTGATTAGCGTTTAAGTGTAGCGAGTGGGGCGCAAGCGGCGCGACCGGCTCTCATACAAATGGCGCATGACAGATTTTCTTCTAACCCTTTTCCATGTTCTGTGGATATACTCGTACAAGACTAATTTTAATACGTCCAATTGTTAATATAGTTAGTATGCTCTCATACACTTTGTGCGTTGATTGACTTCTGTACTTACCTATCTTTTTTGTGCTGTATAATATCTCCATCACGGAACAGAAAAAAACAGTGGAAGTGCGATATGGCAAATTTAATACTAGAACCGCTGTCGCCAAACTCACACATACAAACGGTAAATAATACGTTGCACTACTAGTGAAAAATGGTTTTGATTTGTCGTTTAGCTCATATTCCAAATTGGCCTAAATTGTACAAAGTGCAAAAACAAAACACTACTGCGTACTGCATAATACAGTTCATTTTGCTATAGATAAAATAAAGCATTTACGACGTTTTGTATTTTGAATCCTTCGCTTCGATTTCAGAAAAAGTTCAGCTATTCCACAACAGATGGCAGGCAAAATTAGGGAAATAACTTTGCACTGTAACTTCCTCGAAATAAAGTTGACATTTCCTTAAAACATTATTTATAACGCTAGTCTAGCCAGTTCGGTGACACATAATATTGTCATTATCGATAGATTACACCCGGTTTGGCTTTGTTTAAAATGTTAAAGGATACAAAGGGTATCGTTATCTATTGTATAAGAATAATCCAGTTCAATAATTGACCAAAACTTACTAAGATCATTATTCTTTATTTGCGAAGTTCATGATATTGTAATTAATAATGCGCATAAATAAATGTACGCGTCTTATTTAAATTAGAAAATTACAATAATATGTATGTAATTCATCCTACCATATCAATAGGAAGTAAAAAAACATTAACAAAATGTGTTTTTAAACTGGATTTAAATACAACCCGATGATAAACTCATAAATACACAGTATAAGTTACAATTTTAGCAACCCTTTATTTTGGTTAGGGGTAAAAATCATTAACGTTTATTTATTTTTGTGAGAATTTTAACACATAAGCAGATATATCGATATCAGGTTTATCGAACCCTGCTATCTCATTAGACTACATCACTAAATGAGTAGCGGACAGTATTTTAGAATAAGAAGAGAATATGTGTAATCCAAAGCAAGCTTTATTTCTGAAGTGTCATAATTAATTTTAGTTTGAAATTTATTTTATTTTTAATAAATTTAAATCAAACAAGATTTCATTGAAAAACTACGATATTATTGCTTACCTCTAGTTTGAAATACCTCCATTTTTAAGAGTTTATCTCCTACTATCATTTTTGCACTGCAAAATGGCGCAATAAGGCATTTTCGCTGTAAAATTACGCAAACAAAGAATTCTGCAGGACTACTGACTAGGTGCAATGTCGGAGCACGACTAAGGTCGAGTATGCGTAACTACGCTTAGTAGTGGCACGCGGGTCCCACCTACTTCGCACTTCCACTTGTTTTTTTCTGTTCCGTGATCTCCATTCATTGAGCACATTGTCGTCACACTCACAGAAAACCACTGCTGAACATAAAAAGCTTTCTCCACAAGCAGGAAATTATCATCAACGAAAACGTTGGCGATCGCACTATGATCAATAATGGAAGGACAGATCTATTACTATTTATGTATATGTCACCGTAAACTTGTAAGATCTGTCAATTTACAAAACAACGCGTGCTTATAAACTAACGATGGGTTAGGTTAGGTTAGATTGTAATCCGGAGGGAGTTTTGGGTCTCCTACCGGGCGCGTCCCCAGGTGGCGTTTAGGGGATCTCCCTCCAGACATAGAGGGTACTGGCCATTTGGCCGGCGCGGACCAAAACCCACACGGGAGGCGCTTCCAGTGGGCTTGGGCAGCCCGCTGTTGAATGCGTCTCCGCCAGACGGTGTTAGCGGGCTTCGGCCCGTGGCCTGTTGTGGCCGCTCGCACTGGAGGGCGCGACGGCGCGGTGATGTCGTTGGGGCGTCAGCCCCGGGGCGGGCGGTAGTCGCTCGCTTCCCAGTATAGTTTGAGCTATACTGGGCGTGAGACGTTGGCGGCCCCTTGCAACGACATGCACAGTCGTTGCAAAGGGTGGCCATGGGTCGGGTCGGCGAGGTTGCTTGCGGACCCGACCTGAAGTCGTAGATGGGGGAGGACGAGAAGGCATACGCCGAACTCAACTTCCCCCTCTAGCAGGCTAGTGGGCGTTGGGCCGGGTGGCTCAATGCTCGCATTGCACAGCTTGCCAGACTGGGGGTGATTCCTGGTGTACAGAATCATAGGCCGTACGTAGGCGGTGCATGGAAGGCATCCTAAGGGAAGCCCATACACTGTCAACATACGTTGCGAGGTACACGGAGGTAGGTTTAGTGGGTATGGTCCGTTAGATAGGACGAGTCCCACACACACCTGCAACGGCCCCCGCCGTCACTGGAAGTGCGTAACCGCATTCCCCGGGGTCCTTTAAAAAAAGGATAAGATTGTTATACATCGACGTTCAATTATGAACTGACGAAGTTTACAATTTTACGGTGATATATATATTGCTGTACCCCAACAGGGTCTATAATAATATATACTTTGTAACGTTACAGAATGCAATATTTGAATTGAATACGCAACTTCTGCGGGTAGGAATTCTTTTGTCGTCACTTAAAAACGAGAAGTAATGCAATTCTATTTTGTACCAGCATTCTGTTCAATTACCGAGTGGACTAATGTCCGTTGGTCTAGTGGTTCAAGTGGGTTGGGCCTAGATGGGTCCTTGGTTCTATCTATTAGTCGGGCAACAAGAATTTCGAATTTTCAAAAATTGCTCCAGTCTGTGATTAATAATTTAATGTTGATGTAGATAGCGTTGATGATAATTCCCGGATTTTGGCAAGCGAAGAAAGTAGTTGGTTACATATTTAGTAAGATTTTTAAATTTATATTATTTAGGGCCGATTTTTCAAACGTCAGATAAAACCATGAAAACTTATCAGACTAAAACAACTGAACTTAAAATGTCATTTACATAAATGATTGCTGACAAATAGGTGACGTTTTCAAATTAGTCATATTGTATTTTATTCGACGAATATTTCTTATCTGACTATTGAAAGATCAGGCCTTAGTTAATAAACTGTTTTTTGTTCTAAATAAAATAAAATAAAATGTAGTGCTTAGCCTGTACCCATTATTGCTATAGTAACTTAAGTTCAATGATTAAAGCCTTTGCCCTGCAGTCGAATGATTATTTGACGTTAATTTGTTTTGTACCGGGTAGACTGGACAAGTGATGCCAGCATTGGCCACCATGCGTCCAACGTATGGGTCGGAGTCCAGCATGTCGCACAGTCTGAAATGTAACTCCACGAAAGATCGCCTGTACTCGTTGTGCAGGTACTCATAAAATACCAAGTTTATCTAGAAAAAAAAAATGGTAAATTATTGAACTAAGAAGTCACGTAAGTACATAAAAAGAAAGAAAAAAAGAAAAAATATTTATTTGGCATCAGACAAAACAAAATATACGTGTCAATAAAACAAAAATACACAAAACCACAACTTTTACAAATAAAATAATAATAAAATGATGCCAAAAGGGTCTCCCGCTTAGCATATTTTGTCGTGGCAGCCGCTGATATTCTGCGGGAGCCTACACATTTAATACAAAACAATAAGTAAACATAAAAAAAAAAACACCGGTAGCACTCCGGGAGTGCCGGCAGAAGTGAAAACTTTAGTATTAACGTTGTGTTTAATTATAAGTACAAAAATACTATCATTTATGAGGTAGAATACAATGTTTATTTATTGCGCTATCGCTTAAACGCATTAACAATTCACTTAAACGAGTACACAACAATGTGGTTACTACACAACAGTCAAGCCATCAGCTGTTACCATCCTTGGATACGCGTGGCACGCTGTACATAAACACAGACGGACATTCGCGCAAGCGCCCTGTGCCGCCTAAGCGGAGCAGCACACTCAGGCACGGTAGAAAGAGTGGGAGATACTAGTTCCTCTCCCTTCCGCTCGATCTTACGCTTTTTCGATCAGCATCACGTGACCCTGACGCGAGTTTGGAAGTTTTTACCCATCCAACAAAAAGTGCTCAGCGCCGCTAAAGAAGTTTTCACTTCAACAAGTGACAAGTAAATAAAACCGGCCAAGTGCGAGTCGGAGTCGCGCACGAAGGGTTCCGTACCAATGATATTACAAAGAAATAGATATGTTACTTCGCGGCTTAAGTTAAGAAGTCTTTTTGAGTCAATTCTAACATGTCTCAATCAGTTTGCGTCAAACAAGCTTCAGAGCGAGTCACAACTTGACAGATTAACAAAAATTTGAAAAATGCCATTTTGTGTATTTACGAGTAGATTTTGCACAAATTATTGTGCTAAAATGAATAAATCTCAAGGTATCACATATCACATGTAAGTTTATAAAAATATTTGTATTCAGATGCGACAATTTAGGTATCAATATGACGAGTTAATCATACCATAGCACACATAGTGGTATTTATTTAAAAATAATTCTAATGAAATTCTTCATAATTAAATTTGGTACTTTGATAGTTTGAACTACAGAACATGGAAAAAGATTAGAACGGCTGTCATGCGCCAATGGGGACTACCGTTTCTTTGCTCACCAGTTGGCGCCACTGTAGACTGAGGTCCGGAAGTATAGCAGTAAAAGGCGATTAGCGCCGAAACAAAGTGTTATATCTTGAATCTAATTAAGGTTATATTGTTTATAAATAATTACCTTGATATCAACAAACTAACTTCTGAAATAGTTGCTCTTGAGGCCGCCTATATTTGCGCTTTTTCTTTATTCCGCTTTTAAAGCGTTCACATTAATCGCCAAATAATCCATATTTGCTATATTTTACGATGGAGAACACTTTCCGGCAGGTAAATTTAAGAAATTATAATTTATGCAACAAATTCCGCTAAAACCCGTACAAAGTGAATGATATTGGACCTCACGCGACACTAGCGCCTCTAGTGGCAAATTTACTAGCGATAGCCCCCATTGTATGAGAACCGATGTCGCCGCTTGCGTCCCACTACACGTAAACGAGTACAAAGAACGCTAACCAATCACAGTGCTCAGGTTTCGGCAGAAGTAATAGCATTTGCTCATAACCTCTGTGGCGTGCCTGCCCCGCCAACATCGTCTTTCTAACCCTTTTCCATGTTCTGTGGTTTGAACCGTGATGTTAAAGTTCTGGAGTAGCTAATATGAAACGTAAGTACCCCGTCAGTGTTAAGATTTACCATTCACAATTGTTTTTCTAACTTTCCTTGTAATGAAGTTAGAAAAGAAGAGTGAATTGCAATAGTGCGAAAGCAACGAAGTGAATCAGACTGGATGTAATTGTGTAATATATTTTTGTTAAAATTGTACATAAATATTTCTGTTAAAAATTCTAACTTGCGTAACTCTCATAATTCCAATGTATGTTTTATGTTACGTACTCACATAGTAAAAATACTTTTTCATATAACACAAATACAATGTTTTATTTCTCTCTATTTTCTAACTACTTTCAAATATTTGTACTGTCTGATTTTGGTTACAATTCCTAATCTATGTAACTGTCATCGTGCAGCGCCGTGACGTTTTGCGAACGAAATTTAATATTCAGTGAACATAACATATCTATTTCTTTGTAATATCATTGGTTCCGTACCAAAAAGGCCTAAAACGGGTTAGTTGTATGAATATTTATATTATTTTGTTTTTAGTATTTGTTGTTATTGCGGTAACAGAAATACATAATTTGTGAAAATTTCAACTATCTAGCTATCGCGGTTCTTGAGATACAGCCTGGAGACAGAGCGACGGACAGACGGACAGAAGAACAGACGGACAGACAGCGAAGTCTTAGTAATAGGGTCCCGTTTTTACCCTTTGGGTACGGAACCCTAAAAAGAAAGAACATATTAGTAAGAATAATACTTAATACGAAAAAATACAGTAATATGCACAAAACAGTTTGGAAGTTTAAACAATATACAATAGAATCGGTCAAGTGCGAGGCGGACTCGCGCACGAAGAGTTCCGTACCAAAAAGGCCAAAAAAACGAGTTTGATGTATGGGAGCCCCCCTTAAATATTTATTTTATTTTGTTTTTAGTATTTGTTGTTATTGCGGTAACAGAAATACATAATTTGTGAAAATTTCAACTGTCTAGCTATCGCGGCTCTTGAGATACAGCCTGGTGACAGAGCGACGGACAGACGGACAGACGGACAGACAGCGAAGTCTTAGTAATAGGGTCCCGTTTTTACCCTTTGGGTACGGAACCCTAAAAATAAATAAATAAAAAGAACAAACAGAAAGGGAAGCCACACGGCAACGGGATTGATATGATGGGTGCACGCATTCCAGAGAGAATACACAATCCCTCGATCGTGAGTTATTCCAGACACAATTGAAATCAATTGTTATCGCGGCACCCGAGTGCCTCCTGGGGGTTGAGGGATTAATAGGTAAAGCTGGCCGTACTGCCTACAACAGGTATTGTGATATGTAGATACCTTTTGATATATATAAATACCTTACCTTTTGTTTCTGGTTCATCTCATTATAATCATTGTCTTATTATCATCATTTGGCTTATAATTTCTTGTAATTTTATTTGTTTACTAATTTTGATACTAATATTAGGGGTTAAAATATGAAATTGCCGTTTTATTGTTAGGTTCTTTGAATTGACATAGAATCTTCATGGTTTGAGGTTTAACATAATCTTACCCACAATATTGACTCATTTGCGTCAAATCAATATGACGGCGCATCGCCAAAACGTCGCGTCTTACCTAAGCAGTTGCTGTCAGCTGTCACCTATGACAGCTGCCACTGGTCGGTGACAGCTAACGTGAAGTCATTCAATGTCAATGTCAGACGTCACACGTCATTGTCAGACGTCAGAATAAGGGTGACAGCCGTCACTCTAGCGGAGCGTCAGGCGGGTAGTTGCACGACGGCCATGTTGAGGGGCAGTCTTGGAACGACCACCGTCCGTGCAACACGCGCTAGACGAATCGCTATTATTCTGCGTCATCCTAGTTTAAAATTTGATTCTTTTTGTTAATTTGATAATTACAAGTGTGCTGCTATTACGTATCATCGTTATTTGTGTGATTTGACCTTGTAAACGCGAATTATAGTGACTTTGATGAACAATCGAGTGTTAATTACATCTACGGTTCCTTGCCCAAGTACCCACACCTGCTCTGATAATGGCTGATCCTGATGAAGACCCTCCTGCTCCTACATCAGAAGTGGGATTCCATGGGCTGCGACCAGAAGAGACGAGATCATCGCAGGAAGATCATAGTGCTAGTAAACTACTAAGCAATATGGAAGCACTACTCTCGCGGATATTTGCAATGTCCCAAAAGCCTAGTACGAGTTCAAGTACTGCCCAACTCCTGCCGTTTAATCCAGACGATACTGATGCTGATATTGAAGGTTGGTGTAACGTAACCGAATTGATTGTGAAAAATAAGTGTTTGGAAGGTGTAGAGTTACTCATGGCTCTCACAAGTGCGCTAAAAGGTCGCGCAGTCTCTTGCATAACTCGATTAAATCTGAATGACCTTACTTGGCCGTTAGTGAAACAAGCATTGCTGGCCAAGTTCTCAAAACCAAAATTACCGCAAGATTATTTTGATGACATTCTGCGGTTCCAAATTGGAATAAAGGAAACAGCATCTGAAGCTGCAATGCGTTTGTGGAATATGATCGAGCGAATACCCAAGACTAATATTACAGGGTTCGTGGTATCCGTGCTTTGCCAAAAAGACGGTGTTATACGTCGTGAGCTGAACGCTCACCTCATCAGTACAAGAGATCAACTGTTCCGGATTCTTGGCGGTATTTCTTTAAAGCGGCGTCTTGAATCAGAGACACAAGAACTAGAAGTAAAACGACCCCGTATGAGCGATACACGGTTCCCCGGAAAATGTCATTGGTGCGGATTAACTGGACACCGTCAAGCTGAATGTAGGTAAAGGCGGGAAAACTCCAGTTCAACAGCTCAAGCAGACGTCTCTAACACATCGCGGTTTGCTGAAAGGACACCAGTCACCTGCTACGTATGCGGCAAGCAAGGACATGTGGCAACAGGCTGCCCCGACAAGAAGGGTGGTGGAGGAGCGACAGTCAAGGAGGTTAACCTGTGTGGACAGCGCACATCGAAGGGAATTCTTAAGACTTCATCCGGTGAGCCCGTTTCGTTTTTATTTGACAGTGGATCGTCTTGTTCGCTCCTCAAAGAAAGTTTTTGTTGTAAATTTCCTGGTACTGTGTGCAATTCTCCAAAGGTAAACACCTTACTGGAATCGGAGGTGATGACGTAAGATGTGATACTCAATTTCTAAATGAAATTCAAGTAGGCCAAATAACTCAGACCTTACTTTTTCATGTAGTACCAGACACTTGTTTAACGGAGCCTGTCATAATAGGTAGGGATATTTTAGAGAATGATATTGGTGTTAAAATTGATCAAAATCAACTAGAATTCTTTTCAAAAAAGCAATCAAATTCTTGTGATATGAATCCGATTAAAATAAGTTCTGATTTAATTGACACTGATTTGTTGGGCGAAGATAGGGAGTCTTTGATGAAACTGCTCAACAAATATTCTGAAAGTTTTATAGAAGGAGTTCCAACGAGAAAGGTTAAAACCGGAATGTTGGAAATAAATTTAGTTGACCCACACAAAATTGTCCAAAGATGTCCATATAGATTGGCGCCGCCAGAAAAACAGATCGTAAAGGAAAAAGTTCAGGAACTTTTAGATGCGGGGATTATAAGAGAAAGTACTTCTCCCTACGCAAGTCCGATACTCTTAGTTAAGAAAAAAGATAACACAGATAGGATGTGCGTTGATTACCGGGAACTTAACTCTAATACTCGACCCGAACACTACCCACTACCGCGCATAGAAGACCAAATAGACCAGCTCACTGGTGCTCAATTCTTTTCTTCCCTTGACATGGCCTCTGGCTTCCACCAGATCCCTGTTCACCCTGACTCAGTAGAGAAGACCGCATTTGTGACACCAGAGGGCCAGTTCGAGTACTTGGCAATGCCATTCGGTTTGCGCAATTCTCCATCAGTGTACCAGAGATGTATAACTAAGGCATTATGTCATCTTAAGAATAAACCCCTGGTTTACATGGATGATATTCTCTGTCATTCTAAGAGCATTCGTGAAGGTTTAGATCAGTTAGATAAAGTTCTATATGCGTTATCCGAGGCAGGATTTTCGATTAACTTAAAAAAATGCAAATTCCTTAAAACTAAAATTGATTACTACTAAATAGGCTATTATGTAACACAATAAATAAATAAACACAATAAATAATAATTTATGTAACAGTATTTATGGCCAGACTAGTTATTTACGAATTAACAAAATCTATCTATAAAAAGTATTAAAAAAAATGTATTATTAAAAAAACCCGACAGAAAAAGTTTCCTTTAATAAGTAAAAAATAATAATTTAAACTCAATCTTAAATTAACTAATTACGTATTAAGAATACCTATATGTCACATAAATCATCGTCATTATTGATAATGTCGATATCGACATTTGTTTTTTAGGCTGTCACAGCCCTAATTTTCCTTCAGTGTGGTCAGTTCATTCAAAAATGCATCATTTCGTGATAAGTTTACTAGAACGTATTTAAAAGCACTATTAAACGCTTGTAGACTTTTTGGGGGGAGTTTTAATTGTGTCTGAAAAAAAAGTCTACTACAAGAGGTTAGAGAATAACGATTTAAAATATAAATTAGATAAAACTTGTTGATTTATTTTTATGATTTATAAATAAATAATAAATCTACAATAAACTGAATAATTGATTATAGATTACTGATTGCCATGTTTTATTTCGTCGAGACATAATTATGCAGTTAAATGTTTTCAATAATATATTAAAGTAATAAACAAAACGCATAATTAATTAAATCAAGTGAAATTTTATAAACTACATCTTTAAAAATTTCCCTAAATTAGATACTAATACTATTTAGTGGCAACACTTATTGATTGGGAATTTTTCATGTTATTTTGCAAATTTATTGTATTATGTGAGACTGTGTGACTATTTATTATACTACTTATTGATTGGGAATTTTTCATGTTATTTTGCTAATTTAATGTATTATTTGTTAATATTAAGTGAAAATAATACTTAGAAATGGGAAGTAAAGTTATCCTATTGTAAACTAGAGGATTCCGATCTCTTTTTACACGCAAAAACGCTGCAATTCGGCATTTTTAGCTCAGGTTCGTTGTGCACTACTGACATTTGCTGAATGACGTGGAACGTGCGGCAACTAGTTTTATATAAACAGTATGACCGGCGGTCTCGTATCTTTGACAGCGGGGTACGCCTGTCAATGGCGTCTCCCGTTTGGTTAGATAGGTACTCAAAGGTCTAAAGCATTTTTCCAGCGATAAGAAAGAAAAGGTAGGTAGGTACTCCTCAATCCTACGAGCATGTGGTGGCAGACTTACCGTGACGTTATTATTCCAGGTGTGTTTGTTCTTCCCTATTACATTAAAGTAGTAGGGGCTTCTTCTCCCGTAGCGAGTGATGAAAAAGGAAGCATTCTCAACGTATTTCTCGTTTACGGAATCCAATACTGCGCGCTCAGGAATAACTAGAAGGCACTGCATAAAAAAATGTAACCGGTTTTATGTTTTGTTGCAAATAAGTATATAGTATACCAAACTGGCCAAATTATAAAGTGTAAGTATATAAATTTGCAAAAAATCAAACTATTGAGTCCTTTGGCAATAATCACTTAGTTTATTATTGAATAAAACTAGTTGTTCTTGCCCACAACTTCGTCGGCGCACAGTGGTATTTTTAAGAATTTTAGCGGTGCGTAATTCAACTTTATTAATGTGAAGGTAATTCGAAAAAAAAAACATATTTTTACTTGAGGGGAAAGGCTTTCACATTTTTAAGAAATATCATTTCTGTACTGCTATCGGTTCATAAGATTTGTTATTTTAAAGTGATTTATCAGCGACTTCCAGTGCTAATATTATGTAGTACACGAATTTCTGAGTGTCTTCTTTTGTTATTTACTGAGTTCCTATCCGATAGAAAGTTGAGTAAAAAATAGTGTTTATAACTGAAGGTCAGTACATTCTTTTTTGGCATGCCGTCAACGCCGTGCCATCAGAAGTTCTAAATTTATTAAAAGAACCATACTAATTGAGGATTGACTTTCATATTTGCTTTTACATAGCTAAATTGTATACAGGATGAAATTGAAATCATTGGCATTTGGCATCCTTCTAAAATAAGAACCTACTCGTGATTCATAGTATTTTCCCCAAATATTCATATTTGGGGAAAATCGATTAATACAAAAACTGAATATTTTTAAACCCTAAAAATCAAGTTAAACACTTTGCGATTGATCAATAATACATTTAAAATTAAAATTAAAGAATAAAATTTGACTGAAAAAAAAATTAATGTACAATTAACATTCAAGTAACCTACAAAACGCGCGCGCTTTTATTGCCTAGATTCATTCTAGTTCGTACACGCAAACAAATAACATTCGTGACAGAAACTGATCACGAAGAAGCATTGGGCTATGAGCGCTTCCTGATATTATAATTGCAAATTGCTAAAATATCACATAATAAAGTATTTCAAAATTAAAAAGTAGCAACATACAATTTAATAAAAACCTTGAAAAAAAAAACCGTTACACTCTTTAAATTGTATAAAAGTTGAAAAACTCACTATATAAACTTGAAAATTATGTCTCAGGCGGGACTTGAACCCGCATCTCCTCGCAATCCATGAGACATAATTTTTCAAGTTGCAATTAAGTTGAAAAAATATCAAATAAAGTAGGTATATAAAATAGCTGTTTCATCTTCACTGTCCAACATTTTCAGAGATGTTTCTTTCGGGTGTTAAGGGTGCAAACTCCTAACATATGATGAAACAACGCTGGCTTACAGCGATAAGAATATGCTTGAAAAATTGACGCCTATGACGTTGTGTCTCGGGTGCTTAATGGTAGGTAATTAGGTATAGCGCCGCGCCCGGATTGCGAGGAGATGAGGGCGCCAGAGATAATTTTTCAAGTATACAGTATGACATTTTAACCACCTTCTAAATTTTAATATATCAATCTACGAGACAAAAACCAATACCGTATTTTTTCTTTTGGTATAGCCCAGTACAAAAATGTCAAGATAAAGCATTTAAAAAATGTCCGCAATAAATCTAAAATTTTTGATACGGGCAAATAGCAACACTTTTTTTACGTGATTCGCATCTCAATTATTCATGACGATACCTAGGCCTATAGAACCGTAAAAATTGAAACCTATATTGCGAAAAATATTTTCGGATGAGAACTTGATTTACATATTTTACTTCATAAATGGGCTCTAACTGCGACACCGAACGCCTATAAAAATTTTGGAAAGTGGTTAAAATTTCACCCTGTATATACTTTACTAATATTGTAATTGCAATTAAGTTGCTAAAATATCAAATAAAGTTGAAAAACTATTAAGTAGGTAATACTTACACGTATAATACCCACAAGAAGCAAAATATTGAACAAAACGACTTTCATGTTGGGATGAGAACAATGTTTGTGATGTTCTCCATATTTATTATATTAATTTATAATGAAATGATACACATCACGTTATTTTATATTTTGACAATGCAGAGGAAATATGTTTTATTACCAGTTAATACGCCATCACGCTATTAAATGTGTATTAAGACAAAAATAAATTACTTAATAATATCCGTATAGTCAATAGCAGTTTAATGAAATTTTTGAATCGACTTTCAACTTAAAGTCAATTACATAAAGTTGCAATTGAGATAATTTGACGAATTGTGGTAGAGGTAAGCGTACTTACATAGTTTTAAGTTCGAACATACTCGTACTACGATATTGTAGTGTTATTATTGATCATTGTTTTGAATCTACAAATGAATATTTAAAAGGTCAAAAGGCTAACAGGACTTAAGAGGAAACACCACGGCCGTTTTTCCATACAAACGTTGTCCCCTGTTATCTCCCGGAATAATGCCAGTAGAGCAATAATTTTTATTACAAAAATTTATGGCCACTATATTAGCATGTTTCTATGTTTTCTGTTTTTTCATAAATTAATTAATAAAAAAGATATGAGCCCTCAAAAATCAAAAAATTCGCCAGATTTTCCGCTGTGTTCAAACATCCAAAAAACAAATTTGGCTGAATAAAAGGAAAACATACGAACACGGCCAAAGCCTTTCTTTAATTTTCAATGAAAAAAGTATTTAAATCGGTCTAGTTTTGGAAAAGTAATCGGGGGACTACGAAACGTTGATTTGGTGTGCTTTTAGTAGGTATTTTCGGTCCAAGAAGCAGTTGTCTCTATCACACTCTGCGGTGAAGGCGTTTGGCACTGCGCGACAGCAATAAATTTTACAAATACCTATTTTTCAATTCTCTCGCCCATAGTGTTTCCTCTTAAGCGCGATCAAACCGTGATTTATTACCTAACTTTCCACTCACTCCGTATGGTAAGTCATCGCCCTAATCATCGACAGCTTATATAAGTCCACTGCTGAACACTGGCTTCCCAAAAAAGTAGGACTTAGCCATATTCACCACGCTTGGCATGCAGGTTCGCGATCGCAGTTTGACCAATGGTAGAGTGAAGACGGTGCTGCCCTCTTCTGGCAGTACTTTAGTCGCCGCTTACGACACTCATTGGAAGAGGAAGGGTGGTGCATATGCCCAGCTATGGGAAATGAATCTCAGTCCATACAAAAGGCACTCAGAGATATACGAGGCCTAGTGGGTTTCTGGTCTGACCTGAAATGGGGCGAATCTATACTAATAATAGGGGTTAAAGTATGAAATTGCCGATTTGTACTGAAAATCAAAATTGTTTATTTTTAATTTTTAACAAATTTATTTAATCAAAATAGTTACCCCTATTATCTATACATTGCTGCCATCTAATAGGAATCATTTATGCCTTTGTGATAGAACTCTGAGGATCTGGACTGCACAAACTGTGTGAAAGCATTTTGTACTGGCTCCTGGAAAGAAAACTTCTTGACACGTAGATAATTGTCCAAATCACGAAAAAAATGGTAGTCCGTTGGAGCAAGGTCTGGCGAATACGGAGAATGTCGAATGGTTTCTAATTGCAGTTCCTGAAGGGTCAAAACGGTTTCTCGTGCTGTATGAGGTCTCGCGTTGTCATGGAGCAATAATGGTGAAGATCGATTCATGAGTCGGGGCTGATTTACTGCTAGTTTCGCCAACATTGTTCGGAGTTCGGCACAATAGACATCTGCCGCTATTCATTGACCAGATCGGAGAAAACTATAGTGAATAACACCATGCTGAGACCACCAAACAGTTACCATTACCTTTTTATTGGTAAGTTTTGCTTTAGGACACTGTTGTGGCGTTTGACCTGGGGTCAGCCATTGCATTTTTCTTTTACGGTTATCATAAAGAATCCACTTTTCATCACATGCCACAATTCGATTAAATAGTCCTTCATTTCTGTACCGATTCAACAGGGCAACACAAGTTTCAACACGCGTTTCTTTCTGCACATCAGTCAAATCATGAGGCACCCATTTTTCGTATTTTTTTATTTCATTGATTTGACGCAAATTAGTCAATATTGTGGGTTACGTTAAACCATGCCGCTAATTCCTAGGTAGTTTGACTAGGATCGGCTTCCACCATCTCTCTTAATTCATCGTTAATCACCTGTGTGGGCGGTCTTCCTCGTGGCTCGTTCTTCAAGTCGAAGTTTCCATCACGAAAGCGTTTAAACCAAAATCGCACGGTGCGTTCATTAGCAGATCCCTCTCCAAACGCAACATTGATATTGCGGGCTGTTTCTGCCGCGTTACTTCCGCGTCGGAACTCGTATTCAAAAATGACTCGAATTTTCGCAGTATCCATCTTTCTTGTCTAAGTTAAATAACAAAAAAAATTGAAAGTCGATATTCAAATGTTTCACATTTTTTAAAAGAAGAATATCATAGAAACCATGTGAAAAAAGTTTCATTCGAAAACCTCAAACCATAAAGATTCTATGTCAATTCAAAGAACCTATTACAATAAAACGGCAATTTCATATTTTAACCCCTAATATTAGGGGTTAAAGTATGAAATTGCCGTTTTGTATGGACGAAATCGCGATAAGTATTTTTCCATACTAAAAATTTTTTAGTTTTTTTAAAAACGCCTGAACCGTTTTCGATGCAATTAAAGGTGAAAGTTAGATGGTTATAAAGCTACGCATTATAGTATTAAAATTTCTGAAAATCAAAGTATATAATACTTACAAATATCCTTAATTGAAGCAAGAAGGTCAGCTGACACATTGTAAGGGGTCTTTTCAACGACTTCCTTTGAAGTAATAGGCACTAGTATTGCATTTTTTTTTAGTCAAAAGTTACTTTATTTAGTTCTTGATACAATACAAAAAGAATTACGCAATAATACGACTATACTTAAGAGCTATAATAAAAATAAAAAGTGGGAAAATAATCGGCAATTTCATACTTTAACCCCTATTATTATAAAGCTGAAGAGTTTGCTTGTTTGTTTGTTTGATCACGCTAATCTCAGGAAGTACTGGGTCGAATTTAAAAAATCTTTTTGTGTTGGGTAGTCCATTTATCAAAGAAGGCTTTAGGCTATCACGCTGCGACCGATAGGAACGAAGCATCAGTGAAAAATGTTGCAAAAATAATCGCGATCATAATAACAGAAATTGACGCGTACGGAGTCGCGAACAACAGCTAGTAAAATATAATTTTAGTCACGCATAATGGCCCAACTTAAGATTAGCCTTTTCCTTCAGGTCAGTGCGGAAAATTTTGGTCTAACTGGCTAAGTAGGTAACTATGCCCAGCTATGGGTAGTCTTGTTTCTAGGCATGACTTAAGAGAGGCTCATGCCCAGCAATGGGCATCGTATTTCGGAGTGCGGGATAAAATAATGATAGGAAAAAACGTATGTCTTAAATTTTATTAGAGCAAATTTTAATACAATATTTTGTAGCTTCGAAAAAGGTGTTTTTTACTGTATGAAACTGTACAATACAATTTTTAAAGAAAAAGTGGTGTGGTAAACAATGAGTAAACGAAACCAAGGTATCATTTTAAATTAAAACTTAATCTAAAAATAACATTATTCAACACTCATTCGTATCAAACAAACTACAAATTTACTATTATATACAATTTAAATTTAATCTGGCGTTTATCGAAGCCTTTTTTATTATATTATATATTTATTATGTATCTTCAAACAACATTAGAATATATTTATAACAATGAGATACATTATTTTTAAAGTAAAATTAAAATTAATGTTGTTACACAATAGTATAGTCAAGGAAATAAATTGTTTAGCAGACTCAAATCACTTTAATTTTGACGGATTACCAAAATCAAATTCGTGCGGAATGGGGGTATCGCTAGTGAATTTGCCACTAGAGGCGCTCGTGTCGCGTGAGGTCCAATAACATTCACTTTTCACTGGTTTTAGCGGGCTTCGTTACATAAATTATAATTTCTTTAATTTACCTGCTGGAAAGTGATCTCCTTCGTAAAATTATCGCAAATATGGATTATCGTTATTTGGCGATTAATGTGAACGCTTTGAAAACGGAATTATGAAAAAGCGATAAAATAGGCAGCCTCAAAATGCAACTATTTCAGAAGTTAGTTTGTTGATATGAAGATAGTTATCTTTAAATAATAAACTTTAATTAGATTCAAGATTTAAAACTTTGTATCGGCGCCGATCTTATAAAGTCGCCTTTGACAGCTATACCTCCGGACCTCAGTCTACAGTGGCGCCAACTGGTGAGCAAAGAAACGGTAGTCCCCATTGGACATACGTAAGTAACAGCCTATAATCATCCCACTGCAGGAAAAAGGCCTCCATCATTGAATTCAAGTTACCACAGCAATGATGGTTGTACTGGCATAATCGCCACTTGCCAAATGCGGGTTGGTGATCACAAACCCGAGCAACGTTCGAAAATTAGAAACTTTTTTTTGTTACCCTACCCGGGATTCGAACCTGGGACCCCGAGATCTTGGCCTGGTATTTAAACCACTAGACCAACCGGGCGTTGGACATACCTAAGTATATTACTTTAATAAGTATTTTCAATGTTTTCTTTAGTACACATAAATCGAATGTTTCAAGTTGGAATGGGCAGTATCATCTCAAGGCAGTGGCGTGCACACAATGCATGCAGATGAGTATTGCATACCTTGTACAGACAACAGCACGTCAACCTACCACAAAACGTCAAATTTTCTCAATTGATCTTGATCTCTACTTGTTGGACTTTAAATTGAAAATCAATTAAATGACCTTTAACTTTTTGGGTAGGTTGACCTGCCGATGTCTGTACATTACGGCCGACTTTACAACGTGTTTTTTTCTGTCAAACGAACACCATCTTATCTATGCCACCTGTACACAATGGTTACGATTTACGTTAAGCTAAAAATGTCTTGCACCTTATGTTTGTGGAATAGGTGCGACTTTCCAACAAAAATGTACAGTCTGATTGTGCACGCCACGTACACGCAGTTGATACAATTAAGAAGAAACACGAGGGCCGTTTTTCCATACAAACGTAGTCCCCTGTTTCCTCACTGGGTAAAGTAAAGCAATAATTTTTATTACAAAAATCTATGGCCACTATTAGCATGTTTCTATGTTTTCTGTTTTTTCAAAAATTAATTAATATAAAAGATGTGAGCCCTCAAAAATCTAAAAAAATCGCCAGATTTTCCGCTGTGTTCAAACATCCAGGAAACAAATTTGGCTAAATTTTAGAAAAAAGGAAAACATACGAACACGGCCAAAGCCTTTCTTTAATTTTTAATGAAAAAAGTATTTAAATCGGTCTAGTTTTGGAAAAGTAATCGGGGGACTACGAAACGTTGATTTGGTGTGCTTTTAGTAGGTATTTTCGGTCCTTCTTGGACCGAAAATCAATGCAGTTGTCTCTATCACACTCAGCGGTGAAGGCGTTTGGCACTGCGCGATAGCAATAGATTTTACAAATACCTATTTTTCAATTCTCTCGCCCGTAGTGTTTCCTATTAATAAGGTGAAACTTAGGTTTAGGTTGTGTTTGATGTCAGATATAGGGTTATTCTGAGCTTTACAAAGTTCGGAATCATTCCATTATTTCTGAATTGTACTGTAAAGGTAGTCAGGTTTACTAATGATTGCTGTATTCTCTTTATTCATCCTGTCTCCAGACTACGTTTTTGTCCCTAACCCAATTATAGAAGAAAATAAGAATTAGCTCTATTAATAAATAAAAAATTTATGAGTAAATTAACTAATAACAAATTTATCATACAAACAGAACAAACAAGTCCCAAACTGAGCACGTGCTTCCTCTAGTGCCATAAGATAACGGATAAACGATTCGCATTCAAAAATAAACTGTTCTAAAAATATCCACATAGAAATGGTAAACATGGTCATAACCGAAGCATTTGCTTTCATTATTGGTAAACCCATGCAAAGATGGGACAAATATCCAGTTACAATTATAATGAACAAGTTCAATGTCATAGAAAATAGTTACCATTCAACTACTTATTAAGTAATAATGTTTGAAAATGTCTTATTTCAATTAACAGCAAATTTTAAAACAATTAAATGAGTATTTTGACTCACTATCAAATATTATTATATTTTTCTCTACTTTTATTCCAATTTTAGCTTATAGAAAATCTATTTATTCAATCGTTAATCTTGTACGTAACTCACATAACCTACTGAGGTTTAGTACACTGGTGGTCGGTCTACTTGAGATCAACGTCCTCCCCAAGAAGGTCTTCGCATTCTTTCTCCCATTTCTCGTCGGCAGTTTTATCTGCTACCACTTCGTATTCCTTCAGTTCAGCCTCCAACTCTTTTTCCCATTGCTCTGAAAGGTTATTCAAAATTAAATGTGGACCAAAACGCATTATCTGAATACAAAGTAAAATCAGAAAAAACTAAGGTGCCACAAACACCCAAACCTATGGCAAAATAGATAAAGTACTTTATATTGACCCGTCCAGGAATCGAACCCGGGACTTCAAACCACTCGACCACACTAAGGTCGTCGAGTATATTGTGTAGATGTATCAAAGTGTTTAGATCAACCTAACATCAGAATAATCATAATTGACTTACTTGATTTAAGTTCATACTATTACTGGATCATAAAGTAGTATATTGTATTGAAATAACTTTATTACTGATTATCAGCTTTGCCATATAATATGCTATGGCATATGTGTAACCGTAGGAAATAGATTTTAACGATTGTTACAGTATTTTTAAGCATAAAATTATCAAAAAGAGTCTTTGGAGCTTAATTGACTAAATAATATTTACGAATACTCCATATTTCATCAACGAATAATAATAAAAACACTAAAGGTGGTTATAATCATAAAAGTCAAATAATAAGACCAATATTATTTTAGAATAATATAATTATTTCAATTCATAATAACTAACTATAAATGCCAATTCATTTTATAACTATACGTTGTAATTCACTAAACAATGTATCAAGTATTGACAGTAAAAAGTGTTCTCTATTCAATGTTGCTAGGGTTACAAGTTTGAGAATTCCTTTAGAAACTAAATAACAAGAAACTCTACAATGCATACATATGATATCAATGTTTAGACTTGTATCGGGAACGTGTACGGAAGATATTGACAACTTTAAACTTCTATATATGAAGGACTGCCGCGTAGATCTATTCCATATTCTACGTCGCATCCATATTAAAACTCCTTTAAACACACTATAGCCTGATTATTTTGTTTAAACATTTCCAAAGATAAACACTAGAGAACAACTTTCTCATGAATGATAGGGCCAGACCGTCACACGACCAAGGTTGATGCGTCCATCAAAGCTAAACCAAACTAAACCGAGAAACTAAAGCAACATCGTACTAGGCCTGAATATTATCACCTCTCGTTATAACTCCTCGATTACTTCTTATCATTATAAATGTTTTTAACTTTACCATCTATAATTCTACACAACTTTATAACACTGCATTATTTCCTTCAGATTATAATATTGACTCTATTATCTAATCGTAAATAATTACAAAAGAAAGTTGGAAACAAGTGATGTGTTGCCAGCGTAAAGATTCCAAATTTCCCTGAGATCAACAGACGGCAGTTAGTAAGTGGGTAAATTTAATTGACTGTCACCCATAAGTGATATGTCGCGGCTAAATACTTCGACTGTGGGCTCACTCGGCTTAGTCCTCTACATATAGGACAAGTTGTTTTGAAACCAGGTAATGTATACTTGCCAACTATAGATCTTCTGTATAGTGTCATATGAATGATGACGAACATTTCTTCTGGTTATTGAGACATGTGGCAACGGTAACTAATTATATTTTAACATAAACTTAATGTAATTACTTAAATTGAAATTTTGTTTCTGCAATTGATTGAATTCGGTGCTTCAGCAGAAACAACCTTTATATAAACATGTTATCTTTTAAATTATGTTAATCGAACTAAAGCCTGAAATAAGAAATTGTTCATGTCAATTAGCGAGCCCACAACAGTCGAAATATAATCGTAGGGAATCGAACCAGAAAGTTAGAAGTTATTTAAATGCACTCCAAACTCCGCAAAGGTCTGACCTACAGATAATACTGACAACACAGTATTATGTACAAAAGAGAAGTTTCAACATTGCTACAATACGCAAACAATACCGAATAGTGTTAAATAAAATGCAATAGGACCAACTTTGAGAAATACATAAGCATGAAGAGATAAAAATAAAGAAAATCACACATACACTTCAAGCAATATCCAATCTCAAAGCAGATAAAAATCAATTGAAGAAGTAGCAATGTCAAAACCTGAACAATAGATACTTATAGTTAACACTACTGAGCCGAATTAATGAACTGTGACGTTACCGCTATATATCCTTAACCCATACTTAGACATATATAACATTCAGTAGACATTAAAATATGTTCCATTGAGAAAATGTATATATTTGAGACAAGTATACAGTAATACATAATGGACTATTCTTCAATAGCTCATAAATGTGCTGAGAATGAATTGTGTGATCACATCACAGTTTTCTCTGCTGGTGTTAAATTGTTAAGCTATTGAAATACAGACCGGTGCTTTATTTGATAGACAACAGGTTAAATAAGGACACTGTAATATATACAATTCATATTATATCCACCAATTCAGGGATAAAGAAGCTATATTGTCATAATATTTATTATTTATATACGACACACGAGATAACAACAAGGATGAAGATATGACATCATTAGTGATATAGATTATATAAACTTTAAATTTAAAATAATAAGTAGCAAACAGCCATAAATTTTATATACGCTCAAATTATATTAGAGGTTGTGTGAAAGGATAACAGTGATTAACTTGACATAATAATGCCATAGCACACATTATTCGTTAATTGGAAGAAAACCATGTCGTCAATATAATACAAAAAAATATATATGATATTTTGTTTATGTGAAATTTTATTGAGAGTAACGCGTGAGCTGTTGGGTGCATTTTTTACTCCATATTAACACGACGTTAACTATAAATACCTACATTTTAATTAAATTATCCATAGTCCGCGGTGGGATTCTATTGTTAAACCAATGTGACGATAACCTAGAGAGTAAGCATGTGCGTTTCATCTAATCCTATCAAAATGTGATGGCATTATTTTATCAAGGTTAAAACAATTTGCTTAGGAGCCCTTATGTTGCGTAATAATATTTTGCTTAGCAAGCATAATATCGACCAGATATTAGTATCCCAGATCTATATACTATCGACGTTTAAAATTGGGAATTAGAAGTCTACGGTTGAAAATGTTAAAACTTAATGATAGCTGTTGTCCTGAGTGTTACTTGAGAGATGTCTCTATATTTAACTCTATTTAATATAAAATAGTATATAGGTCTGCGGCATCATGTGGTGTTATCGTTAGAGTTTGCGGTAGCCCATTGGTAGGTAGTCCGTGCATGTTGCTTAAGCTGCATTCCAGGAAAAAGGAAAACATTTTGCGTTTAACAAAAAACATCACACAACATGAAAAGTACAAATATATGATTGCTATTTAAATATGAATGAGTCTTGAAGGTTTAAGATTGATTCTAATCGATTGAAACAATATACAAAGAATTTTAAGCACGAAATACTTCTTTTCTTTTTATTTACGAAATAATCCACAATTTTTTTTGGTCAATTATTATATTCATACCAAATAATGTTAATAAAAAAAACTTTTATGATGAAATAATTAAATAATTTTAATATTTTTATTTAAAATATTTTATGGCATAATCCATTTCGCGAAATAAAATAAATAAAGTTAGTAATTTAAGAACACCTAATTAACATGCAATTAAAATAAATAGCATATTCCTCAAAGTTGGTTATTAATATATTTGAAGAACTCAGAATAAAGTACTCAATCGTGAATCGGTTTGACAAAAAATGAAAAACAATAATATAAATGATAATAATAAACTAAATAATACGGCTTAGTGTGTTATGAAACGACGAAAAATAAATGAAATAATTAAAAATGTATTTAAAAAATCATTTTGTTTTTATTTCACTGTTAGTAGTGTTGAATATTTCTGTGTTACTGAACACAAATTCAAGTCTTACCATCGTCGTTCTCTCTATCTGCTTTCAGTGACTTAATTCTCTTCTTGGCATCATCTATTGACTCTTGGGAGGATTTTTCTTTCATTATAAAGCTGTCACTTGCCGATTTAATATCTAATGTAGAGTGGAAAAAAATAAAATAAAAAATGAATTTACGAAAGTAATCATTAAAATAAAAAAGTAAATGGTTTGAGTTTACGATGTTTTATTATGAAGCTATTGTACAATATGAAACAGAACGGACCCATAAACTTTATTTTTCTGTTGGACCCTCAAAATGTTAGTAATGTGGATTGCCTGACTTATATGCTATAAAAGCATGATGTATTTCATCAAATAAACTTTTGTGATCATCAACTTCATTATAAATATAATGAAAATATAAATAGCATCTGTTTATTTCAGTACGAGGGTTATTAATAATGAAATCCAAATAAAGCCAATAATGTCCATATACTAGTTTGCATCAATGGCTAAGATAATTTTAAATTATGTCTTAAAATTCAAAAAATAGTTCATTAATTATTGAAAATTTCAAGAATATTATGTTTTCCAAATAATTCCTAAAGTTGGGCTGATCTCCAACTGTCCCAAGGTAGTATTTTGGGTCCGCTCTTGTTCGTGTCTAATTGGAATGGTGATAAACAACTAATTCTGCATACCCTGGGAGTCATCAGCGCTTTCCTGACGGCTGGCACTGGCAGCGGCGGCGTCGGCCTCGTTAGCCTGGCAGATCAGCGACAGGCGGTAGAAGTAGTTCCGCCAAAAGTTCTCCTCCGTGATACTGGAATAAAATATTCAATATTTTTGTATAACATTTTTAATTTACGTCATATTCAAAAACTTATTGTAATTGTGTACAAATATTAACAATCAGTGGTTTGATATAGGATACTAAATATCAATAAAAATTCTTCTCAGAAACTTCAGCCTGCGTGTGTTGGCGACCACAGCTTGGCCAATGGTGGCGAGAAGTACTCGTAGCTACTGCCCGTCACGTTCTGGTAGACCTCCGTTCGTCGTCTCTTACGGCGTTTATAGGGCAAGAAAAAGTGGTGCTATATTGGGCCGGCACCATACGGCCAATTTATGTATAGACCAATTTTCTTGATATATCCATTTAGCGAGGCGTCTAGAATAGAATAATCCTTATGGCACACCAAGCAAAGAAATTACAGGCAATTTTTATATTGAGATGTACAACTTAGGCGTTCTTATGTCTAAAAAGCGATCTCTTCCATATAACCTTTGGGTACAGGGAAAACTAAATACTACTACAAGCCTATCGCTTGGACTGTTGTCTAAATGTTGATAAATGGAACTTACACTTTTGGCACCAGATCGAAGCGCATCTTCTCGAGGTTGGGGTCCTCGCCCATGATGGCGACCGCCACCGGGTACATCTTGTCGTAGTCGAAATCGAACTCGACGCCGGCAGGTGGCGCGCGCACGAAGTTCCTTCGGTCCTGGAAGACGAGATATTGGGTTGTTGACACTAGCTTAGGTACTTGACTCACAATAAATTTGGCGCAATAAAAACATAAAGTAAAGTAACGGCTCATATTCATTCCACTGCGCCTTGCATCACTGTATTCAAGTTACCACAGCAATTATGGGTACAGGCATAATCACCACGCTTGCGAAATGCGGGTTGGTGATCACAAACCCGAGCAATGTTAGATTATTTGAAGCTCTTGTTGCCCAACCTGAGGATCTTCACTTCAATTAATAGGAGTTAAATTTGAAGCAATAAATGCATAGTTTATGTATTGTTTCACTTAAGAAACCAATATTTATCCATTTCAGTTAGTAAAAGTGCAAGGTAACTATACATATTTTGTCTTTGTTTCAAATTTTGAACTCTGAAAACGTTATCGGCCATGTTATGACGTCATAGGGACTTAAGCCAACTCCAGGACGGATCTTACAAGTAAAAATTATTATGTAACCTATGCATTGACATTGAAATTTATAAAACACGTGACTTAGTCAAAGCAGTGACAGAGGTTGTTTTCTTTTTCGAGTTTAAGATGCCCCAAACCATATGATCTATAGACCAATATGGCCGACAGCGTGTTCGTCGGTGTACAAAAGTGGACTTTTAAAATTAAGTTTTGCAGTAGGTACCTAGTACTTACAATAAAACCAAAACTCGCACACTCGATTATCCTTCAAAGATACAATACAGTTCTCGTTAATTTTGTAAGTATTCTATCGGCCAAGATGGTGCTACCAGTTTGACACAATTTCATGTGTAAGCAACATAGCGATAAGGTTGAAGTCATACACCCGTATTTATAAACAAGTAAAAGTAATTACCTGACTTGAAATAATTACTTATGTGACAATAAGTATTCTTTAACCAAGTAGGTATTTACTAGAATTGAGAACTATCAAAAGTTAGCAGTCTCTGCCAAATAATATGACTATTAATGATGATCCATTTCCTTCACTCAAGCACTAATTTAACACCTTAAGTTTTGTCTTTTTAAAACAATAAGTACCTAATTACTTCTTTATAAATACGGGTGACAGACTTATTACTTCTTAGAAATTAAAGAGTGCACAGTTAAGGCTGCCCGCCCACGTCCGATAATCGGTGACCGATTTTTTGTAGGAGAAAAATAGAACGTAGCAACGTGATAGCAATGGAGCAACGCACACGTTCTACAAAAAATCGGTCATGATTGTGTATGCTGCTGCCTACTATAGTAAAATCGGTCCGATTATCGGTCCTACAAAAAGTCGGACGTTGGCGGGCAGCCTAAGACGTATTACTCGTAGTATTAGTAGCTGTCAGAAAACATTTGCACGGGAAAATCAACCCTGTTGTTCTCTGACGAGCGAATGATTTTCAACCGTGGGTGATAGACCAATTTCTGGCCGACCGTACCATATAATTAACGTAGTGAAATGACAATAGATTTTAACCGTGCGGATATGTGTGGCGTAAAAATTTAACGCTAGCTTCGTTATACAGATTTTAAGGTAAATTATCATAATTTTGTTTTATTGTGACATTTGCATGCTCATATTTTGTAGTGAGTCCACAATTTTATTTAAGACTAGATTTTGCCGGCAACAACGTCAGCGTGAGACTTTGGTATTAGATTCAAAGAAAAACAAATAATGTTAGATTTTAAAAAAACATGGTAACCAACCGGCAGCGTCATAATTTGTCGTTTGTATTACATGACGTCACATAAAATACAACTATTATTCCGTATTCCCGCGGGAAGTACACGGAAGGTTAATTATATCATATACGTTATTATGATATCAAAGCTACATTACTAGAAAGTTTCATCAAAATCCGTTCAGTCCTAAGAGGCAAGTCAATAACGACCAACGATGATTTCTTCCTTGGCCAAACTTAAAATTTATGGCTATTACATACCGCCACTGTTCAAAATATGGGTCGATATCATGCTTGATGACTATTAGACCAACGAGCGCAATCACGAATTCACGACACGAGCGGTAATCGTTAAAAATTATAGCCATCTCGTTCATTTGCGTGCTATTTCGCATCTTTTGTTCTGCTTATCAGTAACTTGTCAATGTGTGCAATTTTGGATTGCTCGGAACAGATTTAATACGCGAATTAGGTACTATAAACGTAACATATCTATATATTTACTTACAGTGGAAAGCGAGAGACACTCCTCCTTCAGGGCCGCCTCGTTAGGCGCCCCTATCCAGGGCGCGACGGCGGCGTCGCCCCCGCGCTCCTGCCCCTTGATGAACGCGTCCTGCTCGCGGTTGAACTCGCCCAGGATGCTCTGGAGACAACGAGAGATGCAACATTAGTATAAAATATCACAATTAATTGATCCACGGAACGAAAAGCTTCTGATTTAATCTTTCATGGTCACTATCGTAAGAGTTAGTTGTGTGGAGATTTCTACCATGCACCTTGTTTACATGAGTTTCCGATATTTTGGCACTGTTGCAAGCACCAATGATCACAACAGAGTGGTGAAATATCGTACACTCAACGCGTTGGTCTAAATAATCGAATTGAGGTATAGCGACGATGAGGGAGTTATAGTCGATATATCCGAAAGACTTAACAGTGTTACGTCTAGGAGCTATGCTTATTCAAAAGTTTGCCAAACACAGTTGCTACTCAGAATATCGATTTTAAAACTGAACCATAGATCTCCAATTCTTTAACTTCAACTACTTAGCTAGCTATATCAATAATGAAAAGGTAAACTGTGGCGATCTCTGTTCATGTATATGTTACCGTAATACTGTGAGCTTCGTCATATTACAATGCAATGCGTGAGATTATAAAATACCGGTAGGATAGGTTAGGTTAGATTTGACGTCGAGGTTTGATTAAAAACAATGAAATTTTAAAAAAAATTTGAAACATGAACTCGGCGTTACATCCAAAGTCGCTAAAGCCACATGAATTTTGTGCTTAGGTTTAACGGGACCTAGATTTAACGGCGATCCATATGGTAGTAATAACAAAGGTTTTAATAAATAAAATCTACTATAGTGATAGTGATTCAATTTGCCCCTTCCACGTCCTGTGGGTGTAAGGTCAGGCAGTAACTAAAACAAGAACACTGACCGTAGCACCTTCTCTCCTCTATTGGCCAAAATGCGATTGCCAACTGTGGCAATTATTGCGAAATCCTCGTCTTGGAGATGCTTATCTTAAAGCAGTCACCCTATTTGGGCTGATGATATTAGTGATGATAGTAAATCCAGCTTCTCCTTAAGGATTCTCGCTATGCTCAAAATTGTTATCAGTAATAGACTCTACGCCATTGATGTAGTACTTATAGAAAACTAGACACACAACTAACGTCAAAAAAGTGTCCCAACTAAATGATCGCCCATCTTATATTATATACATATATAAAAAGTTATGTTGGTTTGTGTATGCTTCAAAAACTCAAAAAGTTCTGCACCGATCGAGCTGAAATTAGCATGATATACAATCCGCATCAAGGATTGTTTTTATCTATTTATCAGCGACTAGGGAAAAAAAACATAAAAACAAAAACCATTCAATCATAATGTGCCACGTCGAAGCGTGGCAGGGACCAGCTAGTTTTAAAATAAAAGGATGCACATTTAGTAAAACCACATCAATCAAATAGACACAATATGACATAAATATCCATACTATTACATGTCGACCGGGTTGTGATGTTGACTCTGACATAAAATCAACGTCAATCATTCAATCTAGGACAGTTTTTGGTGTCATCATTGTTTCGGACTCTGTATCTAGTGACTATTATATGTATATCGATGCACTACGTTCAAAGTTTGAGACCATGAAGAATGTTGCATTGTTTCGAATGAATACAGTAACTAATTACTCTCTGTGAGTTAATCTCCATTAATACTTACAAGAAAACAGTAATTATGACTTTAGTAAATAGATCTATGCTCAGATAACTTCACGCGACACAGAGAGTCAACGCGATATTGGAACTAGTGAGAGTAGTTTGTGTGATAGCGCGACAAAAAACCTATAAGCTTTATTTTGATGAATAAAAATACATAATTGTCCTGATAATTGATGAACTAAGACAAATAAGGCTCTGAATATAGTGATGGATTGCAAACCGCGTCAACGTTTGTCGATAGATCGAGTGTTTGTGTTATTTCTTGTTCCGGCGTCGGATAATTGTTACTCAAATAACATCCGAAAAATGCATGACCGATTATTTTTTTAAACTATATTACTTGATTAACAACTTTTGAGTTATTAATGACAAAACTAAATCAATTTGAACGTCGTCTATAGTTGAATTTGACAGATAGTTTTGCTGTTTTAAAAATACTTTGTACGAGAAATCAGTATTTCGTACACGTGGAATTTTGAATTTGAAACTTTCCCACATTTTTCTGAGATAAAAATAGTCAATTTTCTATTTCAGGCCTTAATTAATTGATCACAATATGTTGTGATATCAAGAACATAGTTGGAACGGTCAACTGTTCGATATTAATCGCGGCGCAGCTTGCTTTGGTAATCTAGTCAAAACAAAATATTTACAATTATAATTACGTATTATCACAATTGACTTTGAATCATGTGAATCGTATGCGATGTCTCCTTTACCCGGGAGCAGAATAAACTTAACGATAATTACAACATTAGCCGAGTGATCTTGATAAACGTTGTCACTATTTTCATTAACATATTGTTTATTATATCGACGATAGTACGGCCATTTAGTCGCACCACAGCATTAGTAACAGACGCTTGTTAATTTCAATGAATATAAACTTTAAATAGTTATTAAAATGAGTGTCGATATTAAAAACGGTGACGTTGAAGCGGTCAAGACAAAAACAGAAGATGATGACGGAGACGGCAAAAAAGACAAACTTTACGAGGCAATCGGTGAAATGGGACCGTGGCAATATTATTTATTGCTGTTTCTCTCTGTGCCCTGTAAAATGTCAGCAACATGGCAAATGATGGCAATAATATTTGTGGCGCCAAAGACCCAGCATAGATGTTTGTCCAGGCTGAACTCTACAGAAGAGATGATGATCAATGAATGCTACAGTGATTGCATTGAGTACGAGTACATTACGGAGTTCCAAGATTCGATCATAACTAGGTTCGGATTGATATGCGACAGAGCTTGGATGGCTAATTTTGCGCAGATGATGCTGATGCTGGGAATCCTTGTCGGGAGCATTGTGTATGGATTCATATCTGACAGGTGAGTACTTCCTTGCTACACCGGGATATAGGTGAACCGTGTCAGAGGCCTTCCCGGCAACTGCGCTGCTCCTCCAATCCGTGGTCTTAAGAACCGTTATTTTTTAACACTAGGGAGTTTTAGCTTTGTTTTTATTGTCATGATCAGCAATAACGATATCCAAAAGTTAAAGGTCCAAGGTTATACCTACTCTTCAGATTATCAAACAGGCAGTGGCTGTGAGCCTGGCACATCGCCCCTAGACCTTTTAATACCCTCGTCATCAGTCTATATTAGTTAACTGCTTGACTTAGCATCACAAAGAGATTTGTGCCACAATCGAAGATGGTGATGCTTGTATTTTTTTCTATCACTACTCTTTTAGTCGCCTTTAACAAGCCCTTTAGATCGAGAAAGGGCGATTGTATTCTATTTTAAACCGACACCAAAGCAACATGAGATTGTTTCATCTTAACCGATGATCAAATATATCTTTTGGGATGTTGGAGGTACATAACCAGAAACATAAATGAAATTACGCTAGCTTATAGCATAAAGCCTTAAAAAACAATGTCTTGGCAGCTATTGAGCTGCTAATGGTCACAGCAGCCGCCCTGTTTGCGGTAGGTTATACGATCGAGTCCCACCTAAGGCAGTCGAAATTTATATTCAAGAATTTGTATGTTTATATTAAACTAGCTATGTAATTGCTCTAAAAACTGATCAATTTAAATTAAATCGCTATGTAAAATTAAATAAAAAAAGAGAAAAAAACACTAAGCCCGTTTGGGCTTAGTGTTTACGTAAGTGTAGATCTGTGGATTTAAATATTACGAAAAACTTAGTTCGAATATGACCGTTGACAATAACCAGTGCGGCCCTGAGGCCTTACTCCGCAACACAATGTCCGTATAATCGAATCCATCTGTCCCTATCACTCATACCGATGTCTTAAAGTATCTGAAAGAGACAGATATATCCGTAAATACGAGCTTCGTGATGCAAAGTAAGGCAACTGATGAAGTAGGTAGGTATAACATTGTACACGAACACGATATGTCTGCTGAGAGTCAATATAACTTAATCTCCGTGAACCAAATTATTCATAAAAGAAAAGAGATAATAATGAGTAGACACCGTGTCTTGAGAGTTCGTATACACAAGATTCAATCTCAGAAACAACTTAGCAGCAGCGTAAATAGATATAACTCGTTTAGATAAGAAACCGTTAAATAGATTATTATTAAAACTTATATTATTCGCATGTCGACAGTAAGTAAAATTTTATTGCTTGTTTACATTAGAGCAGACAGACAAATTATTCGGTAATGATATTCATATTAACGCTAAAGTATATGATATTTTAATGATGACAATTTAGGTAGATGATTCTATACAGTCAACAGGTTATCGGCATAGGTCGGAATTATACTGTGATTTATGTACTTGCTAACAACGAAAATTAGATATCAAGATGGACATTCCCGGAGTCTTTGTGAATATTAACAAATTTTAACTGCTACTGATTTCGAAATTGGACACAAAATTTAAAACAACATCAACATTACACTTATTTTTTATAACTTACCAATTTTTTTTTTTAATAAACCCAGAGAAAAATATCATAGTACTACATTATTACTACATTTTTATCTTTAACTAGCTTGGCATGGGTTTACCAATGAAGCTAATGCAAGCAAATGGTGTTTATTCTTTGAATACTTTTCATGTCGATATTTCTATAACAGGGATTTTCAATCCTTCTCCTGACCATTACGAACATAAAAAAAACTACGCGATTTGGTGCAGTTGATCGAAAGAGTATTTTTATTTATATAGCAGAAGATAGAAAAATAAAATTAGTAAAATTCTCACTCCATTGTTACAGACACGGCAGAAGGAAAGCTTTGCTGATCGCCGCTATGATGCAATTGGTTGCCAGCTTGCTCATATCCCTCAGCCCCAACTACTGGTGCCTCATATTCTTCAGGTTCCTCTTAGGAACCTCCTCGGCCGGTCTCCTCGTGACCTCTTTCGTCATCATCATAGAGGTCACCGGCCCCTCTAGGAGGGAGTTCGCCGGCACAGTGTACCACATACCTTTGGCTATCAGCGAGATTCTAATGCCAGCGTTCGCATACTACTTAAGGTCTTGGACATCTTTCGCTCTCGGCCTGGGAATACCGAACTTCGTGTTCTTGCTGTACTTCCTACTTCCTGAATCGCCGAGATGGCTTATCTCAATGGGGAGGTTGGAGGAAGCGAGCAAGGTTATGGAAAGGGCTGCGAAAAGGTTGGTTGCAAAAAATCCGAATGTTTTTTTAATGTACGAGTAGATATTAAATCATACATATTAAAAATAAACGATTTTCCAAATATATTATGTTTTGTGAAATGAAACGAACCGTTACCGTTACAGTTCACTTTTTAAGATGTTCAAAACTTTTTACTATATCTCCTTTCAGAAACAAAATGCCTTCCTGCAACTACTTGGAGGTAGCTCAGAATATTGCAGAAGAATCGAAGATTGCAAGCTCAAAGAAGAAACAATCTTCTGTGTCATACATAGACCTGCTGACACACCCTCAACTCAGAATGAAGAATCTTCTGTCGTGCATCGCTTGGTTCATATTAGGACTGGTGTTCTATGGCGGCAAACAGTACATTGGGCAAACCAGTTCAAACGTGTTTATCACTGTCGCCTTGGCGGGAATATTACAGGTTTGTCGGAATACAATTGTTTAAAAAGAAAATTCGACTGCTACAAGATTTGAACACAAAACCTTCCGTTCCGTTTGTCGACGAATTTGCCTGTTAGCCAGCAGATTTTCATCAATGTTTTTTTAAGCATACAATGATGTAAAATAAAATTGCGGTTTTCCCAATGGTGGAAAGACGTGCTGCCCGTCTCCTTCTGGTAGTACACCTCTACTTACATCTTACGACACCTGCAGAACGGAGAAATATTCTACCACACTGAATCTATATCTACTTCACCTCATCCTCTTGACGTGTAGCTACTTCTAGACATAGGCTATTTTGACTGATTATTCTTGCATTTTGAAGATGAGGTGAACAGAAGAATTCAGTTGGGTTGGGCAGCATTTGGGAAACTACGTCGAGTCTTCTCATCGTCGATCCCACAATGCCTCAAGACGAAAGTCTTCAATCAGTGCGTCCTACCCGTCATGACATACGGAGCCGAAACGTGGACACTGACGGTACGGCTAATCCACAAGTTCAAAGTCGCTCAGCGGGCTATGGAAAGAACTATGCTCGGAGTTTCTCTTAGGGAAAAAATCAGAAATGAGGTGATCCGGCAGAGAACTAAAGATAACGACATAGCCCACTGGATTAGCAAGCTGAAGTGGCAGTGGGCTGGCCATATTAGCCGCAGAACCGACAACCGATGGGGTAAACGAGTTTTCGAGTGGAGACCGCGTCTCGGAAAACGTAAAGTAGGACGCCCTCAGGCCAGGTGGAGTGATGATTTGCGCAAGGTGGCTGGCAGGAGCTGGATGCGCGAAGCCGAGGATCGACTTAAGTGGCGATCATTTGGAGAGGCCTATGTCCAGCAGTGGACTGCAATAGGCTGATGATGATGATGATGATGATGATTCTTGCATTAAGGTACACATCAAGTGCCTGAATTACATGAACTGCCTATTATCGGAAACTAGAATTGTCCCAAAGCAGTGGCAGAATACAATACACTGTAAAGCATTTCTAATCGTAGGAATGTCACTCTTACTGTCTCCTACACAATTCTCAGTAGCCTATATGAAATGTTTCAGGTTCCCGGTCAGATGATATCTGGTTACTTCCTGAAGCGCTTCGGTCGCCAGAAGCCTGCCATGGGTTTCTTCCTGGTCTGCGCCGTGTGCAACGCCCTCTTGGAGCTGCCTGACGAGTGGTTTTACGTCAAGATTGTGACTGGTACCGTCGCCGTCAGCGCTGCGGCGGGAGCTTTCACCACGATGTGAGTAATTTTTATTCCATATTGGCTCAACTAAAGTTTCCGTCTATCATGCTTTATCCAAAGATATGACTTTGAATAAAAGTGTAAAAGACAGTTATGTTGAGAAAATATAGAAAAACAGATAATAGTATAATAATGAGTATCATACATGTAATAAACATGTATGATACTCATTATTATTCTGATTATTATATTATGAAGTTAAAATATTTAGAATTATGAAAATTAGAAACAGAGTAATTAGAAGTTGTGATTGTTAGGAGGAAAATTTTAAAAAGAACATTTAGGGAGTTCCTATTGTCGGAGTTGAAAATGCAAAGTCAAAGGAGGGTTGAGATTTTGACAGGCTATGTATGTATGTTTATCTGTTCTCTTATAGCTCTTAAACTACTCATTAGAACTGGGCAAACGAGGTATCGTTAGAAGCGTCATGATTGTCCACTGGTTATAGGTTATAGGCTATAGTCATATAGCCTATAACCAGTGGACAATCAAGACTTTTCTGAAGAAGAAGAAGGAAGGAAGGAGTTTTCCAGCTTGAATATTATGACGTGTCTCTGAACATCTTGTTTCATATTTTTTCAGCGTCGGGTTTTGGCATAATTTGGTTTTATTATTATATTTATCGATAACCTGAAAGATACATAATGAATAGAGATTATTCTGTTTTTTTTGGACTCGAGTAAAGCTTTTCCAGGCGTCGGGGTCCCGCTGAAAATCAGCGTCGTGATGGCTGCGGCTGTCACGACTAATGCTGAGCGGGGACCTTTTTGACACATTTTTATTTTATTTTTATATACCTACCTTTAAGTTTTTAAGCAATTTTCTGTCTGTGTTCCTTGTAATAATTGTGTCAAATAAATAATTCTTTCTTTCTTTCTTTCTTTCTTTCTTTTCATTTGAACATCGATAATGTTTGCGTCTAATTAAAATTTGTTGCTCGTTACAGCTACGCGTTTACATCAGAACTGTTCCCGACTGTAGCTCGCAACATGGCCATGGGAGCTTCCTCTACAACATCAAGGTATGTATAGTTTATGTATTTAATTTATAAAAAAAATGTATCATCTCTAATGGCCGGTCCCAATAAGCTATCTATCGCCAGTTTTGACATTTCGGAGATAGGGAACAGTTTCTATCTCTATTTTTTCCGTCCAGAGAAACAAAGACAGAAGTTGTTTTCTATCTCCGATATGCTAAAACTGAAGATAGATAAGTTATTAGGACCGGCCGTAATACACCTCCAATAAATGTGGACAACATCACATACATTGTTCAGATCCCAAAGTGAGTATCTACTTAAAGCACTCGTATTGTAAAAATCAGAAACCACGTAGGTACCACAAACACCCCGACCCGAGAAAATGTAGAAAAAAAACTTTTTTCTACATAAACCCGGAACCTCGGAGCTGGCAACACCATGAATACCGGTGTGTACGCCACTCCGCCACGAAGGTCGTATATCATAATGCTTGTTGGCTGTCTCAACCTCTTAGTCTCAACTCAACTAAAAATTTGTAAAATATTTCTTTTCGATGTCAGAGATACAAAATTAAAAACATTAAAAAAAAAACAGTCAAGTGCAAGTCGGACTCGAGCACAAAGGCGGAACCCTTTGTACCATTGACTAGGTAAAATTTAATAGTAATTTTAATTTATTATTAAAGTAAAAATACAACTGAGTATTTTGTGAATATTTCAAGTACCTGTTGCCATTATTTATATCGAGCAAAGAAGGGCAAAAAAGTCGCGTTTGTTAAACATATATTTTATTTTGTTTTTGTTGTTATAGCGGCAACAGAAACACATAATTTGCGAAAATTTCGACTGCCAGCTATCTCGAGATACAACAGCCTGGTGACAGACGCACGGACAGAAAGCGAGTCTTAGGCGGGTTTTAGTGTGACACTGACTGTCGGTACGGATAGGGTCCCATTTTAACCCTTTGGGTAGTATAACAGCCTATAATCATCCCACTGCAGGGAAAAGGCCTCCATCATTGAACTCAAGTTACCACAGCAATGATGGGTGCACTGGCATAATCACCACGCAACCCTTTGGGTACGGAATCATAAAAACGAAAGGGGCTTCTCTTATTTTAATAATTCTTTAACAGGCTGGGATCTATGCTGGCACCGTTCGTGGCCGGCATGTCACAGGGCGCGTGGGCCCCGCCGCTGGTGTTCGCGGTCGCGCCGCTGCTCGGCGTCCTCGTCTGCTGCTTCCTCCCCGAGACCAAGGGGAAGAAGCTCAAGGACACTCTAGACTTGGAGGATTAGGCTCAATTAGTTTAATAAAGAACAAAGTTACAGTGCATTAAAGATTTTATATGAATTAACAACGGTTTCAGGTGTTTTTATTTGTGCAAATGTGTGATTATGTAATGTAAAAAATTTGATAAAAAACAGCGTCAAAAAAGTGTCCCAGCTGCATGCACCATTGACATTAAATACATTTAATACAAACTTATCTAAGGCCTGATTTTTCAATAGTCAGATAAGAAATATTCGTCGAATAAAATATATTATGGCTAATTTGAAAACGTCACCTATTTGTCAGCAATCATTTATGTATTTGACATTTTAAAATCGGTTGTTTTACACTTATTCAGTCTGATAAGCTTTTTTTGGCGTTTGAAAAATCGGCCCTTAATCGAATATCCATATTGCATGTCGGCATAATTTGGCCGGGTTATAAAGTTGACACTGTTTAGGTGCCGTTTTAGTATCGGTCTGTGTGTATATATATATATTGTGACAACGGTATTTACTCATGATAGGGATGAATTAAATGGGAACAACCTGCTGTCATTTTAAGGTGACTAAAGAGCAAGAAAAGTTGCGAGTGAAAAGGATAAACCTATAAGAAACCACATTTTGGGTTTTTTTGACTAAAGCATAGCTCATGTAATGTTCCATTACATAAAGTCATTTGCTAAGATAAGTATTCTACTTTTTTGAGAATTGATTTTGTTTATAAGTAATAAAATTAAATCGATTTGGGGCAGCACATAGCTCTAGTGGTCCCCTTAAGAGTTGAATTCTCAAAAAATCTTTTTTCAGTGCTCGCCCACAGTTTCAGCTGATACGCCAATTATTCAGGTTCTCTTACTTCTATAAATAATAACGGTAGAGTTCACCAACAGTCGTTTAAGTTTTCAACAGCGTTTAAAATATTATTTGACATATTTTGTATGGGAATTGTGTCAAATTAATCGTCAATCTATGTTTACCGGCTGTTTAAGAATTGATGAACTCGGGTCTAAGTTGTTAAAATTCACGAACGCGAACACATAACCGTCAACCGTCTTAGAATGTTAACAAATTTTCAAGCCGCTTAGATTTTTGAATAGTTATGTGGCATTGTTCGTCGAACCTGTGTAACCATGTGACCAGAACAACCGTCTTATACGTCATGTTCTTTGTTATGATTTTCTCGTTTGTTTATGATTTCACAGCATTTGAGTAAAATTCTGTTTGTATTTTCTATATGAACGACTAGATATGGCCTTTTTTGCCTAAGGATTTGCAAATCATTTCGTTACGGAGTGAAGGCGAAAAATTGATCTAGCTGGTTAAAATTTTAGAAAACTTCATAGTTTTCGTGTTTACATCTATATATATATATATATATATATATATAAATGAATCCCTATTTCCCTTGGTCATCGCATCACGCGTGAACGGCGGAACCGATTTCGCTAATTATTTTTTTGTTTTATTTGTTATAGTCAGGAGAGTGTTCTTATGAAAGAAAGAAATAATAAAATTGCCCGGAAAATTAGAAAATTTAAGAAAACCTAATCACCATACTAAAAATTATTTGTAATGTAACCACTTTTGACAATTTAAACCTTTTTAATGTATGGCGTTTGACATAACATTGACAAAATGCGTGTTGCAAATATCGTCAAATATGGGGTAAAAAAACTGAATTTTGCACATGGCCAGTAATCTCGCCTGTTACCATGTCGGAATACCAACAAAGCTATTTATATACCCACCAGGAAAAAAACAAAGAATGTTGTGTATCCTGAAGCATAATTATAATAAACTATTGGTAACATATTTTTTTATCATAAAATCAGTTAAAATCAGTTTTATTTTTGCAAATAGGCCCCTGGAGGCGCTTTTACACGTCCCAATATTTAACCTACCACTGCTTCGGGACAAATGTGGGCTAGTGCCGAGAAGAAGCAGCGCAAGAAACTCGGTCACTATTGTCAGCCTCTTTTTAAATAAACATGTTTACATAAGATATATGCCAGTGCGAGCTGATACAATTTAAAGCCAAACGTTCCTATCATTTATATAATCATCAATAGTGTAATAGCCCTTTTTCATTAAAACAACTTTGATATGTGATTTGAATTTATGTACAGGGAGGTCAGCAATTGACAGTGGTAATTTGTTGAAAATACGGATACAATTTCCCATGAACGAATTACCTACTTTTCGCAGTCTGAATTTCGTACCATTTCGTTATCAATATTTATAGTTAAAGACAGGACAACGTCTGTCGGGTCCGCTAGTTTATTATAAAATGAGCAATGCTCGGTCGCCCAGTTGCAACAGCTTTAAAACGGTTTCCATCAGAAACCACCAACGCTAATTTAGGTGAAGTAAAGTTTAAGGCCTCTAAAATCGAGGTCAACAAGCCATCTGCTGCACCAGCCAGTGAGGCTTCTGCGAGCCCTCCAAATATCAGAGTGGACGGAGCCTCATTAGCAACTAGCGAGCATTTAGGTCAGATACCAATTTAAATCATTTTAAAAAAATAAGAACAAGTTTAAGATAATTGAATTTACATCTTGTGGATACTGTTTAGATACACAGACAAGATCTCGGGGTCCCGGCTTCGATCACCGGATCGGGCAACAAAAAGTTTCGAATTTTCGAACATTGCTCGGGTTTGTGATCACCATGCTGCATTTGGCAAGCGTTGTGATCATTCCCTCAATTCCCAAAAGGGACTTTTGTCACTTTTTGGATATAACTAATTAGCTTTTGGGAATTGAGCGATTATGCCTATACCCATTACTGCTATGGTAACTTGAATCCAATGATTGAGGCCTTCACCCTGATGATTATAGGGCGTTACTTTACACAGATATCGAAAGAAATGATCATCGCTTACCTACTTGGTATGATGGAGGAACGTTTATTTCGTTCGTATTTCGTTCGTCGTATAGATTTTTTCTTATTTATTTTATTTATTGAAAAGGTTAACCAACAGCATACATAAAAAAACAACAACAAAAAACAATACATTAAAGGCCTTAATCTTACATATATGCCGATTAGGTTAACACGGCATTTACAGTATTAAAAATTTACGTATAATTTAACAGTCAGTAATTATATTAAGTGCTCCATTTATGCTTAACCCTACATCTTCCCAATCCAATTTTCGGAACATTTGTTCGAGCATTGCTGTAAACAGCTTCGGTGAGAGTGGGTCACCTTGCCTGGCACCCCTATTTATCGGAAAAACGTCTCCCGTAGATTCTAGTCTGATTCTGGCCTTGGTTTTGCTGTAAATGTTTATGATGATATTTCTGTAACAATTTTGGATCCCTTGCTCTTTCAGACTCTGCCATACGAATTTATGTTTAAGGCTATCAAAAGCTTTGGAATAATCTATAAAGGCTAGGTAAATGGTTTTGTTGTATTAATTGTATTTTTGTATGAGCTGTTTGACTGTGTGTGTATGTGATCGATTGTACTAAAATCTTTTCTGAATCCTGCTTGTTCCACAGGTTGATTTTCGTCGAGTCTATGTGATATTCTATCTAGAATCACTTTAGCGAAAGCATAAATGGAGCACGATTGAGCCATCTAAGATTTGCAGACGACCTGGCCATACTGGAAGAGGATCCACAAAAGCTGGAATCTATGATACAAAACCTAGTAGACAGGAGTGGAGAAGTAGGTCTGCAAATTAACAAGTAAAACTAAAATGATGACCAACTCAATACCCATAGACATAATTATTAACGGGCAGAAACTCGAATATGTAGAGGAATATGTCTATCTAGGTCAGATAATATCGCCAATCAACCAAACGTCCAAAGAAATAAACAAAAGAATTGCGACTGGATGGAAAAAGTATTGGGCCATGAAAGAAATAATGAAGAGCAAAGAACTGGGCATGAAGATCAAGAAGAAGACTTATGATACCTGTATTCTCCCCTGCATTACATATGGTTGTGAAACCTGGGCTTTGACGAAGAGCCATAGGGAAAAACTAGCAAGATGTCAGAGAAGTATGGAAAGAAGCATGTTAGGTTTGAAATTAATGGACAAAGTTAGAAGTACAAATATCAGGGGAAAAACGAAACTAACAGACATACTGTCACGTATTGATCAGCTTAAATGGAGATGGACTGGACATATGCTCCGTTGCAAAAAGGATAAGTGGAGTAAACAGGTGACCACTTGGTACCCAAGGGACGGCACAAGAAGCAGAGGACGTAAAATAACAAGATGAGAGGACGACTTAAAAATGACCTTGGGACCCTTTGGATAAGAGTAGCGGCAGACAGAAAGCAGTAGAAAGAGTTGGAGGAGGTCTTTGTAGATAAGAGACATTATATTTTAAGCGTAGCACAGTGAATTTTTATATTTCGGAAATAAAGGCTTTATTATTATTAAGTATATTAAGTAGTAAGTATATACCTATATGTGACAACAATAAAATAAAAATAAAAAATAATATAAATTAATTAAATGAAATAAGGTAGATGATGATGAAGTTTTAAATTTTCTTTGTAACCCCCTGTAAATAGAATACATTAGTCAAGCATTGTCAAAATTGTTTTGAGTCAAAATGGTCATTCAAGCTATGTACTTTTTTTATTCCTTTACACTACTGTTCGTTCAGCCTCCTCTCGTAACCTTTGTTGTAAACGACGTATTTTTATGAATTTGATTATTGGCAGTAAAATTAAAGTACAAATAAATTAAATGGAATATGTCAAGGTATATAATTGGCGTATATCCTTTGTACTTGATACGGTACTTAGTCAAATTAATTAGCCCCAATATAAAATAATATTTGGTTGACAAAACAGTTTCGTATCGTACCCTTTTATAGTAAAATTACAAATGATTACACTTAATAACCATAATTTGGCTAAATAAACGGTGTTTATTGGATACAACGAACAAATGCCGAAACAAAACAGTTTTACTATTGTCGTTGCAAAAACAACACTTAGGCAGTGGCATTTGTTAAACAAACAATAAATGTAAATAATTATGTTTATTGTGAATATTGTCATTGTACTGTTGTCCATGGGTGTTAGTGACGTAAGTGGTAATTTTTTATGGTTTTTAATTTACTGTGTACAACGTGTTCCTTTTGATATCCCATAACTCTAGGGTATTAAACAGACCATAGTAAAGAATCAAATTGCATATGAATTATTTTTTGTTTAATTTTTTCATACAAAATAATTCTAAAAAGTCACGACTGTTTATGTAAAACACCCTTACCTTGTTATGAATGAACTTTTGAATGAAATCGATTTACTCGTACCTACTTATCAATGAAACACCCACACACGTCAATGTTTTGTACAAGTTACGCTCTCCCGCTACTGTAATACTACCTCAGATCATATAAAGAAATAGATATGAAATGAGGGCGTGGCGCGTGCGAATCCAATATGGGCAAACAGAACTATTGCACTCCGCGGCGAAATATTTAATGAAAACATCCATGTAACGATAATTGTATCGGCACAATATACATTGAAGGCTTGATACTAACTAGCTGTGTTGTGAATACTACGCAACTGCGCAATGTATCGAGGTTTAATCGAAGCGTTCACTGCCTGACGCGTGCGTCGTGACCACACTTTGTAGCAACACACTTATTTGCACACACCAAATGACGCATTGTGTAAGCGAGTAAGTGGTAGCCGCTGTGATTGGGTCCATGTTTGTGTGCGTACCAATGAACGTTGTAAATTGATATAGTGTGGTCCATATGGTTAAAACAGTGTTATGTAGTTGCGTTGCACACATAAATAATTCGGAGACACGGGTTCGCTACGGATTTACGAGTAATTTAATATCTCCTTCTTTATATGATCTGAGAATACTACACTTTAGTGTAAGGTTTCCAACGTCTTGCAAAACTAAGGAGTCGCCATACTGGTAAAAATTTTTTAACAAATTTAATTAAAATATATATTATAATATTCGAAACTATTGATTTTTCAACCACATGTTCTAGGGCGTTTTATATTATTTTTACCTATAGAACATAACCTTAGAGTTATGGGATACCAAAAGGAACACGTTGTATAATCTGGCATTTTGTGTAGAAAGATATTTACTTATTAATTCTTCCGCTATATCAATTTACATACGAAGCGAGTTCTCATTCAATACTATACATGAAGTAACATTACGGGGAATCATCAATGTTGGCAACATCACATATCATTATTTTTTAACCTATGAAAAAAGATATTAAATCACTTGCTGGTGAAAATAGAAACAGAGAAGGCACATAAAGCATTCAGACGCGAGAAAATAAGACTGGTGATTTTTCTACATTGACCCGTCCGGAAATCGAATCCGGGTCATAAGCTGGCGACGCCTTGAAAATCGGTGTTTACACTAGTCTACCACAGAGACCGCCAAAGGGGAATGTTACCAATTTAAAAAATATATATATAAATAGTAATGGTGCCCTCAATCAAACAAAATGAAGAGGGTAATCAAATTAATAACACGAGAAAATTGCGAAGTTCAAAGTTTAGCTAGAAGAAATGAATAGTTATTTGAATATAAGGCTAAATTGTTGATATGTTGTAATACATTTATGTGACCATTTAGTTAATAACCTCTTAGGTACGACACTATACGTATACAAGGAGGGGTGGAAATATTCCGTTTTTGTGACGACTCCACACGGTACAAAGATGACATAAAAACCCCGTATATGTTTACAGTGCCTGCAAATAATTCCGGAACGTGCAAACTTGACATATGTGAACCACAAGTATGTTGAAAACGGGAGGCTATACATATCCAGACACGGGAGGAGAAGCCCTTACTATTTTAATCTAGAGGGCATCATAAAACATAGTTGGGGCAACAACGTCACGGTAAAAGGGAAAACAAATGACCTGCCGGTTATCTTACTAATCTTGCTTAATTATCTATACTAATATTATAAAAAGGAAAGATTTGATTGTTTGTTTGTTTGTACTAAATCCTAATAAAAAAATATTGGAATGATTTGAAAAAATATTTTACCATTAGAAGCTGACATTATCCCTGATGAACATAGGCTACTTTTTACCGTGGGACTCGGTAGGTGGAGCTGCTGTCGGTATTTCAACTACCGAACGGCTTGGAATTTTGTATATGTATTTCCACGCTTTCACAGACACGAATGTAGGTATTGAACCTACCTAATCTATCTTTCTATATGCCACCGGTAGGCACAGGTTTCCGACCGCGCGACATGACGTGGAGTTCACGAGGGCAGAGCCGCGGGCGAAGAGCTAGTTCTGAATAAATTTAGCACCGAAATAGATAATAAATAGGCTAAATGATCGGAATAGCACATAAGCTATAGTTTCTAAATAAAGATTCTCGTAGTAGTATCTCCATGCGTTTGAAGTAAAATCAGTAAAATCATCAGTAAAATCAGTTTTATTTCTGCAAATAGGCCCCTGGAGGCGCTTTTACACGTCCCAATATTTAAACCTACCACTGCTTCGGGACAAATGTGGGCTAGTGCCGAGAAGAAGCAGCGCAAGAAACTCGGTCACTATTGTCAGCCCCTTTTTAAATAAATATGTTTACATAAGATATATGCCAGTGCGAGCTGGGGTAATTTAAAGCCACACGTTCCTATCATTTATATAATCATTAATAGTATAATAGCCCTTTTTCATTAAAATTAATTTGATATATGATATGAGTTTATTATATACTGGGAGTTCAACAATTGACAGTGGTAATTTATTGAAAATACGAATACAATTTCCCATGAATGAATTACCCACTTTTCGCAGTCTGAATCCTGGAACGGCAAGTTTATCTTTATTTCGGGTATTGAAATTGTGTACTTCACTATTTTTGACAAATAACTCTAGGTTCTTACGGACGTACATAATGTTTTCGAAAATGTATTGAGATGCAACTGTATGACGATCTCTTTGAATAGCTGTCTTGGAGAGTCACGGGGTCGAAGGCCATAAATAGCCCGCACAGCACGTTTTTGCAGTATAAAAATAGACTCAATATCTGCCGCTGAGCCCCATAACAGAATTCCGTATGACATTATACTATGAAAGTAGCTAAAATATACTAATCTTGCCGTTCCAACATCAGTCAATTCTCTTATCTTTCGCACAGCATAAGCAGCAGAACTAAGTCTTCCAGACAGAGACCTAATATGAGCACCCCATTGCAGTCGAGAGTCTACAGTTATACCTAAAAAGGTAGAGGAGTCTACTGTGTCTAATGGCTCATCTTTTACAATAACATTTGTGGCGGAATACCTTACATTAGGCAAAGTAAATTTAACACATTTTGTTTTTTTTGCATTAAGCAAAAGATTATTCGTAGCAAACCAATGCAATAATTTAGAGAGGGTATTGTTAACATCGTCAAATAAAGATTTGCCCCTCTTACTTTTAAATATCATTGATGTGTCATCTGCAAACAATACCATCTCACAAAGATTATGTAAATAACAGGGAAGGTCATTTATACAAATTAAAAATAGCAGGGGTCCTAATACTGATCCCTGAGGGACACCCATGATAACCCGACCCCGAAGACTCAGTTCCATCAATGCAAATTTTTTGTGTTCTACCTGTGAGATAAGAGTAAATTGAATCTAACGAATCATTCGAAGCACCATAATGTCTCAGTTTTTTGGTTAAGGTTTTATGGTCCACACAATCAAATGCCTTTGACAAGTCACAAAAAACACCTATAGCGTCTAACCTACTCTCCCAAGCATCAAACACGTGTTTTAGAAGTGCTACTCCCGCATCAGTGGTATTTCTACCTTTTCTGAATCCATATTAATTGTGATGTAATAATTTATTCAAACTAAAGTGCGATAAAAGTTGGCTAAACATATTTTTTTCAAATATTTTACTTAGTACTGGCAAGACAGATATTGGTCGAAATTAGCGGGATCACATTTCTCGCTAGTTTTAAATAATGGAATGATTTTGCTAAAAGTCATTAAAGTTAAAAACTCTCTATCATCAATACATTTGTTGAAAATTATTGTGAAACTATTGAATTTATAATTATATTGATAATATGAACAGAAATTCCCTAAAGATCTTCATCTTCATCTTTTTTTCATATTCAATTCTCTAAAAGTTTTTATAATTATCTCTAAAATTAAATGAAGATTTGCACTCATCGACAACTGACTTGAGAAGGGATTCAGCTAGAGCAGCGGAAGAAGCAAGCCCTTCAGTAGTTGAGGAAGCTATATTCGAAAAAAAAAACTCAAATGTATTTGCAACTTCATCTGTGCTCGTGTTTATTAGCTTATCCCCCAATTTGAGAGAGTAAGTAGGATTGCTTGGTTTTAGTCTACATGTTTCTTTATTTATAATATTCTAAGTAGTTTTCACTTTATTTTTGGAAGCTGAAATTAAATTATAAAGATAAATTGACTTTGCTTTGGCGCATATTATGTTAAATAATTTGGAGTATTTTTTAACATGGTCAATAATGTTGTGATTTTGAGATTCAGCCTTTAGGCTATACAAATCATATAATGTTTTCCTGATTTTGTAAATACCAGGTGTAGCCCATTCATTAAACTTACAATTGTGTTTGTTTATTTTAACTTTATTTCTGCTTAAAAAGATTATCAAATTCCTTTTTGACCAACCCAAAAAGGCCTTCATATAATTGATCAACATTCTGACTACTAGGCTAAAGCAAATTTACACCCTTTTCATTTTTTTCTTTAAATCTGTCTATTTTATTAATACTAACCTGCCTATACACATAATCTACTATGTTTGGGACATGATGGTGCTCAATGATGCTTCCTGTCCACTATGGTCTGAAGTTAGACAATTCAATATAGTTTTATTTAACACTTTACCATTACAAAAAATATTATCTAAGCAAGTAGCCGACGTGGCCTTTACCCTGGTAGGTTCATTAAAAAGATTTATTAAATCATATGACTTGAAGAGATTAAGAAATTGGGTGGTCGTATGTGTGTCTTCTAATATAAATAGTTGAAATCGCCGCATACAACTACTTTTTTACACGATTTCGATAGCCTTCTCAGAGCCTCATCCATAGTGGATTCAAAATATGGTAATTAGATTTGGGGGGGGCTATACAAGCTAATTATTATAAATTGTTCCAGCTCAACACATGCTAGCTCAATAGTTCGTTCAACCAAAAGCGACAGAATGTCTTTGCGTTCTTTACATTTTAAATTAATTTTTTACAAGAATAAGTGATCCTCCTCTTGCTGCAGACTCCCTTATGAGCGAACTACCGACTAACATTAGTTCATGTTTTTTAATCCAATGTTCTGTTAAGTAAATTACATGCACAATAAAATCTTTAAAAAATAATCCTAAACCTAACTCTTTGCCGGCCACGCCTTGAATGTTTTGATGAACAACATTAAAATACATATTCGGCCTAGCTTTTGTCTTCCCTCTTACTTTAAAGCCTCAGAGGTTGTCAAAGGAAAAATACTTGGATTAGTACGCGGGTAAGTCGCGGGCTACAGTTAGTATAAGTCAATCAATTATATCCATGGGCGTGAGGACTGAGGGATCAATCCTGGTATTCGCAAAGAACTTTACCAACATTTAGAAATTGTGTTGAAATTAGAACAATAAAAAAATTGAAAATTACTTGCACATTTTGTTAACCTATTTGTTTTGACATCTAATCTAACCCGACCTAAATTTTCTTTCACAGGTACACCTGGTCTTCTTCGAATACCTACACAATGAGTACCGGAGGTCCTTCATCGAGATCCACAGCCAGTTCTGCGACTTGATAAACACAGACCCTTACATCGGCGGCATGCTAGCTAAACATGGCGTTATATGTCCCGCACCAAAGGTAAATGTTAACTATACCTATAGAAATATACATAGATAGACATGTAGACGGGCAGATAGATACATAGATAAATAAATAGATACTAATTATTCTACACCAAAAACATCATAAGGAGCAGTACAACTTAGGAGGCAGAGTACATTGGAAATAGGAATGAGAAGACGATGAAAGTTCCAAAACATAAAAACAACAAAATTTACGTCACTATCATTATCATAAGCTAAATCAGTCCACAGCTGTCTATCTTATTGTAGCAGATCCTTCAGTCTACCTTTTCCCATCTAGGGAACAAAAAGGGTCGTTGCTAGTCTAGTTTAAAAAAAGGATTTTTTTCCACAGGGAGAATACCACCTCCTAAATATGACGGTGCCGACAGAGAACTTCCCGAATGTGTTTCCTCTGACGAAGGCGAAGATCGAAGTGGAGTTGACCACCACAGAGAAATCAGAGACCATCTTTAAGGCCTATGCGACGGCTTCGTTCATAAGCAAAAAGAAGACTTAATAATACTCTGTAACAAATAAACTAATCCACGTTCACAAAACACACAAACGAACGAGCGCACGCACGCACACAAACACGCAATGCATGCGCGCGCCCGCGCGCGCACACACACACACACACACACACACACACACACACACACACACACACACACACATTCCTGTACATATTACATTGCGGTTTGCTTGTTACGCAATGGCATTGCTGTTTAATTAATTAATTAATTAAACAAACAACCTCAATTATTTAGTTGTGGAAATAATGTTTAAAGAAAAAACCCGACTCTTATTATAACACAGGTTATCCTTATATTATGAGTATTTTTTAATAAAATTTGAATTTGAAATAATAACTAGCTGACCCGGAACACTTCTATTCGTTATGGCTAGGAATCAATGGATACAGTTTTTATTTATCAGTTGTGTTTTAATTGCAGAAACACAACTGATAAATAGAAACTGTATCCATTGATAGGCCCCAAGAACCGCTTTTTTACACCCCAATATTATTCTATCACTGTTTCGGGAGATTTGTGGGATAGTGCCGAGAAGTAGCGCAAGAAACTCGGTCATTACTGGCACCTTCTTTTAAAATAGATGTGATGCAAGAAAATGTGCAAGCTATTATAGTAGTTCCATACATTTTCATCGTTAACGAAATAACTCATTTTTTTTGTCATCAGCTAATTCGTTATTCACAGGATGATATGATCTGTAAAGGTCATCTTTCATTAACAAATCCATAAAAAATCACATCCCTTCTCCTAAAATAAGTTTATTATCAACCGTTAGCGTTTATTTTATTCTAAAACAATAATACGTCTGACATAAGAGCTATTTTATGGAGCCACGAGCTACTTTATGGACTCTAAACGCATCGGACTTCATTTGCTCGTAAACTCGAGAGACTGTGGACTTTAGTACACTGAACTTGTGTGGCAGCTTCAGCAATATAATGAATGTTACAGACATAAAGTCAGATGCAAAAGTATGTAAACACCTTATGTCGTTGTACTAAGAGTCAAAATTAGTCAGAAGTGTATACAGTTGTTTATAAAGTCGAATTTGACGCTAACGCCAAAAGCGGCCGCTTTTAGCAATAATGTACAATACGAAATAATGCCAGAATGAAAAGCGGTTAACATTGATTTAATAAATACTACAGGTAATTTGCTAAATTGATACTGTTCTAGTTTTTTGAGAATTTATTTTGTTTAGAAGTAATAAAATTAAATCAATTAGTCCCCTTAACCCTTTTTAAGGCTCTAACCATGCATTGGACACCATATTTTGAACATTATTCCACTTTAAATATAGCAGAAATTCAATGAAAAGTTTTGCGCCTTTTTAAAGATTAAACTTACTGGCTTGCTCTCAGTAGTTACTAATAGTAGAGGAGCCCAAGCGGGGATATCGGGATTTACTAAATAAAGCGCGGCAGATTAATACAGGAAGAAATTTTAACCACTTTCCAAAATTTTTGTAGGCGTTCAGTATCGTATTTAGAGCCCATTTATGAAGTAAAAAATGTAAATCAAGTTTTCACCCAAAAATATTTTTCGCAATATAGTTTTTAATTTTAACGGTTTTGTTCCTGTTTAGGTATAAAGGGCAAATCAAAAACTTATGATTAGTATCGTAATGAATTAATGTAATGTGCATTGCGTAAAAAAAGTGTTGCTAGGCGGCCGTATCAAACATTTTAGATTTTTGGCGGACATTTTCTAAGTGCTTTATCTTGATATTTTTGTACTGAGATATACCCAAAGAAAAAATACGTCATTTGTTTTTTGACTCGTAGATTGATATATTAAAATTTGGAAGGTGGTTAAAATTTCACCCTGTACACAGGTACCCGGTTAAGTACCTCCGCCAAATCAGAGTCCCATATATAAAGCCGCCCGTGAAGGATAAAGGATAAGATTAGTTAAAAAAAATTGATCATCTGAAATTCTCGAGCGCGCCAGATTAAGGTAGGATGAATTAATTACATGCTAAAAAGTGTATATTCCACTAATCTGGCAATTTGAGAGTGACGTACAGAAAGGGTAAGGCAGCAAAGTTGTTAAAAAAATAACAAGTAGACATTCCCGAGCAAAATTTTACTATACTTTAATTTTTATTTTTATTTTGAAGGAAATAATTCAAGAATAACGAAAAATATAAAATCTGTTGATTTCCGCAAGCCGAAATATTAAAAAATTCGTCGAAAAAGCATGCAGCTGCGTGATGCCTATATTTCCCTTTTCGTGTTTCTATTTCTCTCTTTCACTTTTATCTCTCACTGCGTCCCCACTCTGGATTCTGTTGCCATGACGCCATCACAGCTGATAGTATTACATATTTACAACAAGATAATTCTACTGATAAAGATGAAGATGATGATTACTTAATCAATTAATTATAAAAAATATTATTTTCTAGCAATTTTTTATTATTTTCTTATAAATACAGGTATTTTACTTAAAAAACATACACTTATTTATTTGCATGCTATTTTCCTGAGCTTTTCAATTAATTAAGTTCAATTTTTTTGGTCAGATTATGTGAATTCCTCTAGATAATCATCAGATAATGAGACAGCATGTCTAGAATATAAAGATGAACCATATATATCTTAATCTGCCGCGCTTAAGCATTTTAAAACGATTTTTTTTGCACCTTGTAACAATGGCCGCTAGTTTGCGTCAGATCGAAATCGTCAGATTATGGAATGAGAGCTTTCTTTTTTGGTGCACTTAACACCCCCTTAGAAAATCTGACGCGTTTGATTGTTTTTTTAATTTTTTACCCTTACGTACAACCACCCGTATCATGGAAAAGATCAGATTAACATACCTACGTAAGGACATTGATGTTATCAATATCTGACGCGCTCGAGTGTGTCTATGCAAGAGTATTTTTTTACATAATTTAACAATCTATAGCCGCTTCCCCCACCGATGAAAAGGTATATTATTATTTAACATTTTTTTCTTCTTATCATCTAAGCTTTGCAACCTAATAGGTCTCTATGACGCTCGAGTAAATCCACATTTAGCATCGTGGGCTCCCTTACTATAACATAAAAACTCAATATGCTTGATTATTATTATACATCAGACAATACAAAATCTACTAGCCATAAGCTTATTGGTTTCCCTTCAGTAGTTTCTATACTGAAAACTCAATCAAATGCTTGATTAGATATATACAATCTACGCTATTACGTTTGCGGTTCGTTAGTGTTGCCAACGTGAATAATTCCGGTCTCCGGACCGTCCAGACATCCGGCTGGCGTCCAATCCGTCCGGTAATGGCGTACATTACGCGCCACTTGAGAGCCCCTTGTGTGGCTTATACTCGTACCTTACAATCTCCTTAGCAGAACTCTGGTTTGAGGCTTACGTGTAAGCACTTTATAAAGAAGTTGTCTAAATTATGCACTCGATAGCTCATTTTCTAATGACTTAATGTTAAATTTATCTATTCATATTTAAATATATTCGTTAGACTGAAAAACGGAAATTTAATATTAATGTATAGCTCAAAGAAAGCTTTCTTAATTCTACTTTTAAACAAGACTAACATGAAAATTTCAATTGCAATAATTACTCACTAAATTCATCTCTTTATCACAAAACAGTTTCAAAACATTTATAAAACTGTTTCATCATAACGATACTTAAAAATATTTGAAGGTAGGTACTACATATCCAAAAAAGAAGAAGAAAAAAGAATTTAATACTTATTGGAACTTTGTAATATCATTAGGAAGAGGGCGTTGTTGTCTGCAATACAGATTTAAACTTCCGCACACAGATCATAGAAAAAGGTTAGAAATAGAAAGGCTGTTATGCCCCATTTGTGTGAGAATCGACGTTGCCGCGCCAATCAAGCGAATTAATCCCTATTGGTCGCGCGACGTCAAAAGAAACAAATCACAGCTCTCTAAGTATAAGCATTTGCTCATAACCCTTGCGGCGCGCCTGCCCCGCCTACATCGCCTTTATAACCTTTTTTCATTTTTTGACGACCTCCGTGGCGGAGTGGCGTAAACACCGGTATTCAAGGTGTCGCCTGCTCCGAGGTCCCGGGTTCGATTCCCGGACAGGTCAATGTAGAAAAAAAGGGTTTTTCTACATTTTCTCGGGTCTGGGTGTTTGTGGTACCTTCGTTGTTTCTGGTTTCCAAAATACGAATGCTTTAAATAGTTATTCGAATTGGGATCAGAACAATGTATGTGATGTTGTACACATTTTTTTTATCATGTTCTGTGCGTCCGCATATAACATCGTTTGTTTCATAACGTTTATTCTGTTTTTTTTCCAAATAAAGAATTTATGATTTTGATTTTGAATTAATTAAAGCCGAATTAGAGTAGAGTTAGAGTCAAATTTTTCCGGGGAAAAGAGTGTTGCCAACGTGATATTGTAAATATTATTTTGTATATTCAACCCCTATATAATTTGACTTGCAAATTCGTAATAAAACGTTCTAAATGGAAGGCCAGTGTATTTTTATCTTCGCGCTGACCCGAAACAGTGTAAAGGGACGAACGAGACCCTCCTGTGCCCTCCTCCCATGTAAGACGGATTACTAAGAGATAACAATTATGTTAGTTTAATCTGTCGCCTGCAGATACTGTCCAAAAATATCTAAAGGGCATTATTTTACACTCCGAATCACATAAGGTTTTAGAACGATATGGGTCTAGTGGTATACGTTGAGAACAAAAACATATTTTAAAGTAAAATAACATTTTACAAATATTTATATAAAAAATCGGCCAAATGGGAGTCGGACTCGCGCACGAAGGGTTCCGTACCATTGACTAGGTAAACAACTGTAGGTAGATAAATTTAGTTAATATTGTGCCTACCTGTTACCATTTATTGATATCGAGCAAAAATAGGCAAAAATGGCGGTTTTTGTATGGGAGCCCCCCTCAAATATCGATTTTATTTTGTTTTTAGTATTGTCGTTATTGCGGTAATAACAGAAATACATAATTTGTGAAAATTTCAACTGTCTAGCTATCGCGGCTCTTGAGATACAGCCTGGTGACAGACAGACGGACAGACGGACAGACAGCGAAGTCTTAGGGTCTGTTTCACAATCATTAAGTAAAGGCCTAAGTGGTTACTCAACGAGTTAATTACATAGAGGTTAAATCCTTTCGTTAACTTTCTTTGCATTTCACAATCATCCAATCAGTAAATTAAAGTGAAGATTATATAATAAATACTTACTTACAAGTTACGTTTCGTTTCAAGGTAAGAATAATTTATGTGTTTCTATAAAGTATAGTAATCACAGAATTATCATTAAAAATATTTTTTGTTATGATTATAAGTAATAAAAACAATAAATTCGTACAAAAAATGTTAACACTGTAATGTAAATGAGTTAATTTACCTTTTCTAAAATCAATGTTTCTGTAAGAATGGAACGCAACGAGGTTTCAACAAAAAGTCTATGTCGAGGCAACGTCAGTTAGTCAGTAAATGACAAATGTCAAATTTTCCGACGATGATGATGATGATTTTGTTTGCATTGAATTTACCATTACGAACATTGTGTTATTTTACAATGACTGCAAAACTGTCCATTTAAATAATAAAATAACTTGTTGTTGATGAAAATTTGGAAATGACGTATTTGAGGTTATCTTTTTAAATTTACTTGTCAAGTAAAAGGCTACTTGGCAGTGGGTCCGGTGATTAACTTAACGAGCAGATAAAGTGGTGATTAACCCTACTCAGGGATTGTGAAACGTGAAAAATAGTTTACTGAGCAGATAGGGTCGAAGTAGCTTACCCAGAACTTTACTCAGCGATTGTGAAACAGACCCTTAGTGATAGGGTCCTGTTTTTACCCTTTGGGTACGGAACCCTAAAAACAAATAAATGTTGATAAAATTACATATATTGTTCCGAACACAAGAGACTAATTAACTATGAAATATGGAATGTAATGGACGAGCAGCCAGCAGTTCGGTCAGCGAAATGCTGCAACTTCAAATCCCATCTAAGTTGGTCGAAATTTTTGATGACGAACTCCGCGATGAAGATATTTTTGGGGTGGTGGGATCTACTTCCTAGTGGTCCTCCCTGGGCAACGGCATCTTTTGTTTTCTAACCAATGATGACGGCTAACAGTTCCCTCTGGTGGTGGAAGGCTTCGTACGAGGCCGCCTGGATGCTACCACCCTCCTGCCGGAGTCCAGCGCCAAATAGTTTTTCTGTGTTCCGCTGGTGTGTTGGAGAACCAGTGCCACTTTCTGGGTAACCTCGCTCCATCTTAGGCTTCCTCTTAACCGTAGAGTTAAGTATGTAGTTAAGAGCAAGCCCATTGATTATAAAAGACGTGTGGCACTCGAAGACTGCCGCGGTAAAGCTATTGCATAGCATTTTTTATCAACTTATGCAATTATAAAACTAACAAGGCCCGCGATAGAAGCTATGCAATGCAATAGCTTAATTTTATAATTTTATGTATTTTCTAATTTTGACTTTTGTAATTAAATTTTTCTGTTATTTTGGCAGATATGGTTACCATAGGCAACCATACTGTCAAAATCCTTATGCTCTACTAAATCTTTTTAAATTTCGGAAATTCAAAATTGTTCGATCGTGCCTCGCCCCGAGTGTTAGGTTATTTTCGTTACGGAATTTCTGGATTCGGTCTCCACGCTCAAGGCCCGCGATAGAACCTATGCAATAGCTTAAAAAGAAAATTAAAAAAAGAAGAGGTATGTACCACCGATGTCAATGTGAAAATTAAATTTAAAAAAAAATGTGGACCAAATCACATACATTTTTCTGATGTGAAGTGAGTAACTATTTAAAGCACTCGTATTGAGGAAATCAGCAACAACGAAAGTACCAAACACCCATACCCGAGAAAATGTAGAAAAACATTTTTTTTCCTACATTGACCCGTCCGGGAATCGAACCCGGGACCTAGGAGCAGGCGTGGGACCTTGAAAACCGGTGTGTACGCCACTCCGCCACGCAAGACGTCAATTGCTAGTGTACATTGAAAATGCAATTCCTTGAATAACAATTCCGACCTTGTTTTCTATTTGCTGATGGCAAAACCTACGAGTTGCATTGTTGCCATCAATCGTTTAGTGCTTAACACCTTACTGCACGTTTGGCCCGCTACGCTTTTCCACTGTTGAATTAGCAAAACAAACAAAGCCTAATGAAGATTTACGACATTTCCCAGTCACACTATAATGAACCTTATCCTTACCGGTTAAGGTCCAAACCGTGACACAGCAAGTTCTCTTGGCAACATATGTGCTAAAATAAGCTTTATGCAAATGTGTTTAGGACGATGTACATTTACATAAGTCCTCTATATTCACAGCTGTATTTATAGCTTTAGCCTATTTTAATAGCCCTTAGGAGGAGGAAATTAGAAATTATAATATTCGCGTGATGACGTATCTACATTTAATACTGGAGAAAAATTACCCGAGTGCAAGTCATATTTTCACACGGAGGGTTTTATTGTGTGATTAAGAGAAATGGATGGTCTATTAATCATGTGTTTTATATGCATCTTTTTACACGAAAAAAAAAAACTTTTCTTACGAAATGATTTCGAACAAAATTGATTACACCCTCGCTTCTCAAGGTTTGATAGACTCCAGAAATGGAGATATATTTTACAATTACCTACGTTGCAAATCGCAATTTAAATTGAGTATTACAAACCAGCAAAATCAGAAAAATAATTTTAATAGAGTTAATTGATTCGAAGTTTATACAATTCACCTTATTTTTTATGAGTTTCTAAAATTTCGGCACTGTTCAGCACGGAAGAACTAATTCACGGACTCAGAAGGCGATTTTACACGTCCCAATATAACCTACCACTGCTTCGGGACAAATGCGGGCTAGTGCCGAGAGAAGCAACGAGCGCTAGAAACTCGGTCACCATTGTCATCTTCTGTTTAACTGTATAGATTTAAAAAAGATCCAATATGCTAGTGCGAGCTCGGCAAATTTTATACCATTCATTTCAGTCATTTATAAATTATAATATAATCAGGAGCAGTGTAGTTTTCATTTAAATTACTTTAACATACGATTTAAGTTCATATTTTTTCCTGCTGTCCTGTCCATCAGCTCCTGATGTCCTTCGCACAAGCGGCCTGGCGCTGTGCTACTCGGCCGGCGAATACGCTTGCCCTGTTTGGGCGAGCTCAGCACACGCGAAGGTTGTGGATGTCGCCCTCAATGAAACCTGCAGGGTGATTACGGGAACGCTAAAACCTACGCCTTTAAACGTACTCTACTCCCTAGCTGGAATAGCTCCCCCGTGTGTTCGGCGCCAGGTTGCATGCTCCATTGAAAGGCTCAAGCAAGAAAAAGATAGCAGGCACCCGTTGTATGGACATATACCTTCACCCCCACGTCTTAAGAGTCGCCGCAGCTTTATGCATAACACCGAGCCACTTAGCGTGGACCCACCTAAGGCCAGAGAACAGCTGTGGTCAGATAAATTCGCCCCCAACAACCCATCCATCCCTATGGCTGAGAAGCTGCCGCCTGGTCACAATCTTCCCTGGCCCATTTGGAAGGCGTTAAACAGACTTCGTTCAGGTGTAGGCAGGTGCAATTAACTCAGGAAAAAGTGGAGCTTCACTGAGGACGACACGTGCGAGTGTGGCGCCTTACAGTCTATGCCACACTTAATGTCGTGCCCTACTTCTCCTGCCACCTGCACGCAAGAGGACCTTTACAACGCCAACCAGAGGGCCATTGATGTGGCCACTTTTTGGGCGCAGAGAGTTTAATTGGTTGCCATTGACTCGAGAAGAAGAAGAAGTTCATATTTTATACAAGCAGTTTGGCAGTGGTGATTTTGAAAATTTGTTGAAAATGCGACTGCAATTACCCATGAACGAAGTTTTTTTTGTTTTAGTTCTATGTATGTAAAGCCCCCTTAAATATCACTATTTTTTTATTTTTTGTTTGAGAATCGTAAAGCGGTTAACAGGATACACCTACCTACCAAGTTTCAACTGTGTAATGCTAATACTTTCAGAATAAAGTGGCTGTGACATATGAACGGACAGACAGACAGACAGACTTGACGAAACTATAAGGGTTCCGTTTTTTTCCATTCGGCTACGGAACCCTGAAAATGCTTATTTATTACTTTGAACAGCTCTCTGGAGAGTGGGACTAAGGTCATGAATTTTAGTCCTTACATAATGCCTGTAGATGGCATTTTTTAATTTTATGTAATAGCTTTTATTTCAGCGATTATGCTCGTTTCGAAGGGTAGGTCATTAAGACATAATGCAAACTTAACACGTCATTTTAAACTCCGAAAATAGGGCGACCCATTTAAAATCTGGGTCAAACATCGCCGACTTAATCACAATCGGGGCTGGTACAGTGGGCGCACATGAATATTATATGTAAGTGAATACGAAATCTATTCAAACGAAACTGAATTGAAATGTAAGATACATTTACGGCTTTAACTCGCGTTTGTTAGGACTTTATACAAAGTTATCACTTAACACTTACGGGGTTTAATGCAACGAACTACATTATTTAAAGGTAAATAGTAATTTACCTTCCCAACGTTTCGATCCGGTTGCACGAATCCTGGCCCCTAATTCGCGTAACCGAATCGTATCACAATCATAATTGAACGACAGGTTTTTGACAGTTCTAGTATGGGCTAAATGTCAAAATCGTCCAATTCAATCACGATCGAACTGCGATTCAGTTACGCGAATTAGGCCCATGGTCGCGGGCAGACTCGCGTCGGGAAGGTAAATTACTATTTATATTTAAAATAATGTACGAGTAGTTCGTTGCGTTAAGCCCCGTAAGTGTTAAGTGTAAAAATGCAACAAGAAAGTTTAAAATCCTATTTATACAAAGTGTTAGGTAAATGGTATTATATCTAGCCGAAACTGGCCTATGTTAACATAGTACCTATTTTAACATAATATGCATATAAATACTTTAATGAAGTCAGATTTTTTTTTTCTTACAATCCAAAATATTTCGATTCCGATTTGTATGAAAATATTTTTTTCAAAAATGATGATAACGAATTTCTCTAACATCTAGGCCAGTTTCGGCTTTGTACGGGTTTACCAATAAAGATAACGCAAACAATTGGTCTTTCATGACCACGTTTAACCATTAATTTTTTTTATTTGAATATTACTAAAACAGTTTTTTTCCTTACGGTATGTACCTATATGGATGCAAGTTTCATCTCAGTAAAATCTAGATCACAATTGATCATTATGAGTTGTACAAATTACTAGGTATTAGGAGACCATTTTTATGTGTCGTACCTACCATATCTAAAACAAGTGGACCTACCCCTTTAATAAATGTTTCAGATACTGTTCCTTCGTACCTACGACTAGTCTAAACATTTGGACCTATTTGTCGCTCTAATAGGTGTGTCAAGATGGATACCTTTAAAACGATGTCGTAATGATTTATCTCTACAAAAATGTGGGGCGCCACACAAAGGATTGGCAGATTCCCCCTTCAAAGATGCTCAATACTGTAGGGATCTATTCCACGAGAACATTATTAATAATGGCATGCGCGCGGTGTTCACTGTCCCGTCAAATTATATTATTCAGATAAAACCCAGTGGACCGTATGCCGAAGACGGACGGACTTTATTTGCTTGTCACTGTCACCTTGAATTTTTTATCAATAGATTTATTCCTCTTGCCCAGCGGTTAAGGAATATTTGGTGTGGAAATTTGCACATTCAAGTTGACTTATTGTGATAAAGGCATTCGCTTCATCATCACAAGCCTATATCAGTCCACTGCTGGACGCAGGCCTCTCCAAAGGCCAGATTTTTCCGTAATAGCCACGCTTGGCAGGCGGTTTGTAGTTTGGCTAATGGCGGAGGGAGTCGCGCTGCTGCCTATCTTCTCCATTGGAGTACTTTAGTCTTCTCTTACGACCCTCATAGAAGGAGAAGGGGGTGATGATATTCTTTTAACGTGCCGGCACCACACGACACGGCAATCGCATTATGTATATCTTCTTATTATATAAAAGAAAGTCGTATTAGTTACACAACTTATAACTCGAAAGGTTGGACCGATTTTTATCATTTTGGTGTTCTTGGATTTGTCTTAGTCAGGAATAGGATAATAAATATAAAAAACATTGGAAACTCAACGTTTAAAAATTTATGAAAATGTATTACTTGAAATTGACCACGCCATATTTGATGACAATGACACTTAAGAGGAAACACTACGGGCGAGAGAATTGAAAAATAGGTATTTGTAAAATCTATTGCTGTCGCGCAATACCAAACGCCTTAACTGCAGAGTGTGATAGAGACAACTGCTTCTTGGACCGAAAATACCTACTAAAAGCACACCAAATCAACGTTTCGTAGTCCCTCGATTACTTTTCCAAAACTAGACCGATTTAAATACTTTTTTCATTAAAAATTAAAGTGAGGCTTTGGCCGTGTTCGTATGTTTTCCTTTTTTTCTAAAATTTTGCCATATTTGTTTTCTGGATGTTTGAACACAGCGGAAACTGACGAATTTTTTCGATTTTTGTGAGCTTATATCTTTTTTAATAATTAATTTATGAAAAGATAGAAAACATAGAAAAATGCTAATGGTGGCCATAGATTTTTGTGATAAAAATTATTGCTCTACTGGCTTTATCCAGGGAGGAAACAGGGGACTACGTTTGTATGGAAAAACGGCCCTTGTGTTTCCTCTTAAGACATCAAAATCAATAACTATTCTGAGGCTATACGAAGTTTGCGGGGTCGGCTAGTAAGAAATAAATAAACTTGTCGTTTTGGATTATGGCCAAGCATAACCCAACTATGTAGTCAATATGGCTATCTGTTTATCATATAACAAGTTATTAATGCAGTGATTTCAATTGCAAGTAGACAGATTACGCCAAACAGTCACGTATCACCTTATTGCCTCTTCTTCTATATATCGTTATCGATATCGTTCTACCGAACCCTCGCTATGACTTTTCATTATATTTTAAAGGTCATTAGAGTCGCCATTAATTAACCGTGTCGGTTAATATTAACTATAAGCCATTTCTCTCCCATCTCTTGATATTAGCTATAAGCTCGCTGAGTGCAGTAAAAGGTTTAGGAACCATAAACTCGATTATAGAACCGAGTTTTATCCTCGAGTCGAGAGCATTGCAGCAACGGCAACAGAACAACCAGCACAGGACGAAGTTTTTTTATTTACACACAACACTGTATGTGTGGAAACTTTATTGTTTTATGTACTATATATAAATATGTGTTACTTATAAGAATTAAATCATGTTTGTTTCCCATGAAAATAAATTTTATTTATTTATCATTTAAAAGGATGATGAAATGTCCAGCTGGTCAAGTGGTTTAATTAAGTATCGGACCAAGATCTCTGTATTCTAGGTTCGATTCCCTGTCGGTCAACAAGAGTTTTCGAGAAGTTTTCGAGAACATTGCTCGGGTTTGTGATTACCAACCCGCGTTTGTTTGCTTCGGTAACTTAAATTTAATGATGGAGGCCTTTGCCCTGCAGTCGGATGATTATAGATCGTATGAAGTAGTGTCAGATTTACAGATTTTTTCCTACTGCAGGGCTCTTAGCTCTAATGACGACCTTTTTACGACTTTGATTAGAGACAATTTAGAAATATTGAAATAGAGACACTCGTTCCTCGTGGTTATTTCAAGGCAGAGATTGACTGTCTATGACAAAGAGAATGTCGATAAAATAAAATAGACTGATTTATTATCGTAATTGTCAGCTAACTATTTTGCATATAACATAAATAAATGAACTAAAAAAAAAGACGTAACGTCGAAATAAAACACGGGTTTTTTTTATTTGCGTGGATCTTAATACGCTTAACATAATTATGACATGGCTGATCTAGTCCGTTGTGGCTCATTTGATTTTATCTTTCAGTTAATTGGTGATAATTAACCAGAAATTAATTACCAACTTTGTTCGAGTTAATTACATCAATCGTAATCACTGGTGGCACGTTTTAAAAGTTTTATCAAGAGTTAAAGTAGTAGTAGAGTAGTGTGGCGATTTTCTGTCACGTTATCTATGTAACGTGCGACACACATGTAACAATGTCCGAAAAACAGATTCGCGTTCCGACCGAAAAACAATAATACCTAGTCGGCGAAAGGTTGTGAATTCAAATCTCTACAGAAGCAGTCGAAATTTTATCATAAAAATGGTGTTTTGAAAAAAAAAAAAGGGATATTTCATTTTTTTGCGACAATGTTAATTATAGTTTCGGATTCGTGCGGAAGCTTTGTAACCGGTACTGTAATAGAAACGACTAGCTCACTTATCGATTAAACTGACACGCGTAGACATCGAGCGAAAACTGTTTGTCAAGGGAAAATGTACTGAAAGTAATATGTCGCTTATTTACTAGCGAAAAGGCACTGACTGACAGTTATATTTTATACTTATGGTTTGTCTACCAACGGAAAATGAGAATGAGAATTATTTTTCATCTCACCATTTATTAAACCGAAAAATGTACAGTTCCGGTGGGATAGTTTTATATTACTAAAACTAATATGTGAAAATAATGGGTTAAGGTGTGATGCTGTACGGATCATAATTGGGGCAGTCGAAGAGCCTAATTAGTTTTTTAACAGTTATAATTATAGCATTTCCTCGTCCTCTATTATTATTTATTATATTAGACCAACGAAAAAATAGAGGAGACTTTACAACTAATACACTATATCTCGTGTCAAAGTGTTTGTTATCAAATTAAAATAAAAGGTCTGACAATAGGCTGTAGGCTAATATGTATTCCGAAAAAAAAAATACAGATTCGTTTCCCGTGGGAGATTTCCAAATTTAAGTTTCCAGGCACACAAAGTTGTAGTACAATGTCTTAATTATTTTACACGATATCAAATTTTCATTACATAATTTTTATTTATGAAGCCTATGCAAATTCTTATCAAGTATTCAGGCCACCCCCGAGGAGCGGGGTCTATTTCCAACTTTTTCAATTATGTCATATCATAGCAACGAACCTGCGAGTCGGGGTTGGCTGAATTACTTTGAAATACATTATCGGATGTGTTTAATTTTTGCATTAAATTATGGCATAGTGTGTGACATATTTCTGATAATAGCTACGCACTTTTCAAACATTAAAAAAAAATTGTTCTTTACACTATAATTGAACCGAAAAAACACATGAAACTGCTGGATTATTCCAAGCTTTTCATTGAATTTTTTTAGAAAAATTTGATAATTTCTGCCTTAAGGGGATTATTAATACATTTCTATACCGCAAATCTTCAACTAAGCACAAGCGCAGCAAACTGGCATTAATCCAAGTTAGCGATTAACTATCCGTTGCAAGCGCCTCGCGAATGGGAACTTTGTCCATTAATATCTATCGGATGTCGGAGGCCGCGGCACGAGTTATTAGTTGGCGTAACATCCATTCTGTTTCGTTAGCTTTAGTTAAACAGTTTCGATCTATTTGGATGTTATCATCATTACAATAATGAATTTCACCAAATCATGTCTTTATAATAAGATGATAAATAAGGATATTTTAAATCTTTAAAAAGAAGGAAATATATGTATGTTATACATTTGACTCAATTACACTTCCATTAAGGGTTCCGTAACTCAAAAAGAAAAAAACAAACATTTATTTCGGAAACGCGTGGAAGTATTGAATCGAAATTAAAACCAAAATCTTTTTTTACTTAATATCACGTATTTATTTTTTACCATGTGGACCAATTTATAGGCATAACTTAGAGTTGGTTCCATATCAGTAATAGATATATCCTGTGATGTGGTAAAATAAGCTTAGGAGCTTACAAAAAATAAAAATTAAACCATTTTCTGGAATAATATTGAACGAAATGGAAAGCGTTAAATATAACCACTTTCGTCGTCGTTGCCAAACAAGAAATCAAATGCAAATAATACTGTTTACATTCAGGGTGTTCGGAAGAACGTTGAACATACGGAAATGGGGGGCAGGTGAGGTGGTCTGTTAACTAACTAGCCCAAAAGATTTTACCTAGGTCTCAATATCTTTTTTATTTCTGGAATTTTTCTCTTTTGTACCTTTACAAGCAACCTTAAGCGTTCACCCTTCATTCTGTGAAGATACTAAAAGCACTATATTCCAGTCATAAAGGGAAACAAAACGCGATAAAAAGTTTATTAAAAGCGATACATCAAAGCTCGAACAGAAACTCGTTCGCAGCGATAAAAGCGCCAAACCAAGCACATTAATACATTTAATAGCCATATGAACGGGAACAATAAACTTGATTTAGTATAAATTAAGATGGATAGATTGTATCAAAGATATGATGGGATGGGTGGACTAATCGATGACAACTGATAGGATTGTATGGTCTTCCATATAATAGGAAAACATACTGCGCCGAATTCAGATGATCTGGGAACAGGGCAAGCGAATGCCATCAGACCGGCAGTGGTAATACTTCTGTTAAATGGGAACGTACGTAGTTATTGATCAAAGTGAGGAGAAACACCGATCATTATAGTGATTGCGATTTACATAGATCAACGATGCGCGATGTTTGCAATTTGATTATAATTATCTTAGCTTAAGAGGTAACACAAGGGCTCTTTTTTCCATACAAACGTAGTCCCCTGTTTCCTCCCTGGATAATGCCAGTAGAGCAATAGTTTTTATTACAAAAATCTATGGCCACTATTGGCATGTTTCTATGCTTTCCTTTTTTTCATAAATTAATTAATAAAAGAGATATGAGCCATCAAAAATTTTAAAAATTCGCCACTTTTTCCGCTGTGTTGAATCCGAAAAACAAATTTGGCAAAATTTTGGAAATAAAAGCAAAATATACGAACACGGCCAAAGCCTATCTTTAATTTTAATGAAAAAAGTATTTAAATCGGTCTAGTTTTGGAAAAGGAATCGAGGGACTACGAAACGTTGATTTTGTGTGCTTTTAGTAGGTACGAGGGCGGGTCAATAAGTCTGTGACTTTTGGAATAAAACACAGATTTTTTGATAAACAAATCATTTTATTTTTCAACGTAGTCTCCCTTGAGCTCTATACACTTTGTCCAACGCTTCTCCAATTTTTTTATCCCTTCCAAAAAATATGATTTGTCGAGGTCCTCAAAATAGGCCTTTGTTTGCGAGATGACTTCATCATTGGAGTCAAATCTTTTTCCACCAAGCCATTTCTTCAGGTTTGGGAACAAAAAGTAGTCACTCGGAGCCAAATCTGGAGAATAGGGTGGATGAGGGAGCAATTCATAGCCCAATTCATGGATTTTTGCCATGGCAACTGCACATGTGTGCACCCTTGCATTGTCTTGGTGGAAAAGAATTTTTTTCTTGGCCAAATGAGGTCGGTTTTTATTCAAATCGTCATTGAAGCGGTCCAATAAGTTGGCATAATATTCCCCATTGATTGTTCTTCCCTTTTAAAGGTAGTCAATGTGGATTATCCCACGTGCATCTCAAAAAACAGTCGCCATAACTTTATTGGCTGACAAACCCGCCTTGGCCTTCTTTGGCGTCGATTCACCCTTAGAAACCCACTGTTTTGACTGTTGTTTGGTCTCTGGTGTGTTGTGATGGATCCATGTTTCGTCCATGGTTACAAAACGGCGCAAAAACTCCTCCATATTGCAATTAAACAACGCCAAACCTTCCTGTGAAGTTGTTACACGATTGCGTTTGTGGTCGACTGTGAGCAAACGCGGCACCCATCTTGCGGAAAGCTTTCTCATGCCCAATTGATCTTTTAAAATTGAAACCACTGAGCCATGCGAGATCCATACGGCTTCCACAATCTCTTGCACTTTCAATCTTCGGTCGGCCAACACCATATCGTGAATTTTTTCGATTGTTTCGGGTGTAGAGACCTCAACTGGGCGTCCAGGACGTTCGGCATCTTCAGTGCTTTTACGGCCACAACGAAATTCAGTAAACCACTTTTTTACCATTGAAATCGATGGTGCAGAGTCCCCATAGTATTTATCAAGCTTAGCCTTGGTCTCGGTAATGGTTTTTTTTCGCAAAAAATAATGCTTAATAAGCACACGAAATTCACCTTTTTCCATTTTTTCCTCAAATTACTGGGTAGTCTGATAAAAATAGCTGTCAAACACAAACTAACTGACGCAGCAAGTTCAAATTTTGATAGGAATCAACTGACAGATACCTGTTGACAGGAGTAGTGTTGCTTTTTCAGTAAAGAGGTCAGAAATTCAAAAAGTCACGGACTTATTGACCCACCCTCGTATTTTCGGTCCAAGATGCAGTTGTCTCTATCGCGCTCTGCTGGGCCTCCCCACTGATTCGGGTTCGGGACTGCGCGACAGCAATAGATTTTATAAATACCTATTTTTCAATTCTCTCGCCCTTAGGGCCGGTTTTTTGATCCGTAGTTAAGTCAACCAATGGTCAGAAACATTACCAATGGTTATATAGGTATAATCATCAAGTGTTCCTCGTAACTATCTGCTACTAACAGAATAGTAGCCTTTTGCTACGAAACTGCGTAGCTGTTTGCTACGAAACTCGTAGCTGTTTGCTACGTCGTAGTTAACCTGGGACTACGGCATGCTAAATATTCGTTAATTATTAAACAGTCAGCCGCAAAAGTATGTACTTACACACTTATTGGTTTTACCAACTTTTTTTTTTAAAGACATGCCTCACTGGGCCACACGGAGCCATCTAGTCCCAAATTAAGCTACTATTAAGTACTCTGTCGTATGAGGTACTAGACAACCGATAAACTTACTTATATACTTACTTTTTTTTTTTGTAAATACATACTTAAAATACATAGAAAACACCCAGACCAGTAAAAACAGACATGTTCATGCACACAAATATTTGTACTGTGCGGGGATCGAACTCGCGACCCATGGCTCAGAAGCAGCGTTAACTACCGCTAATCCAAATGGTCGTCAACCTTATGTCGTAAGAAAAATTTGTTCATGGGAAATTGTATGCGAATATTCAACAAATTACCACAGGGTATTGCTGAACTCCCTGTACATAAACTTAAATCATACGTCAAAGTAATTTTAATGAAAAGGGCTATTACACTATTAATGATTATATAAATGATAGAAATGTATGGCATTAAATTGTCCTAGCTAGTACTTGCTTAAACCCTTTGTAAAGATTTATTTAAAAAGAGGCTGACAATAGTGACCGAGATTCTTGCGCTGCTTCTTCTTGGCACTAGCTCAGACTTGTCCCGAAGCAGTGGTAGGTTTAAATATTGGGGCGTGTAAAAGCGTCTCCTGGGGCCTATTCACAGAAATAAAACTGATTATTACTGATTTTTTACTGATTAATCAGAAATACGCCCTGTTGGTCTAGTGGTTTAAATACCGGGCCAAGGTCTCGGGGTCCCAGGTTCGAATCCCGGGTCGGGCAACAAAAAGTCTCGAATTTTCGAACGTTTCTCGGGTTTGTGATCACCAACCCGCATTTGGAAAGCGTGATGATTATGCCAGTAAACCCATCATTGCTGTGGTAACTTGAATTCAATGATGGAGGCCTTTTTCCTGCAGTGGGATGATTATAGGCTGTTACTTTACTTTTTTTATCAGAAATATATTCTGTACAGTCGAAAGCACAGCAGACTACACACTAAGGTCTTAACACGGTTGACAGAAGTGCGAGATTGCAACGAAAATGTATAGCCAGATGTAGCCATTTATCAGTGTAGCAATTACTTCATAGTTAATGTAAACTCTGCTGTATCTTCCGCTACGTCGCGTTACCATATCACGCGAATATAGTGTAATTTAACCGAGTTTACTATGTATGGTTCAGCTTACCTAATAGTCTTAGGCCTCAGCCTCGAATTTCGCGGGCAGCGGGGCGGCAGCGGCGCGGGCATTGCAAATGTAGGCGCCCGCGCTCGTCCGCGCGACTTGTCTATACATTTGCAGTGCCGCGCCGCTCCCGCGCCGCTGCCCGCGAAATTCGAGGCCGAGGCCTTAGTTACAGCTTTTAACTCAAACAAATAAAATGAGACAATTTCAAGTGACTATTTAAGACACTTTTTTGTGGAAATCACAAACAACTCGTAGATATTTATTATAATTCTATTGTATTTATCTCACATAAGTGAATTGTATTCTTGTGAGAAATAAAGATTCTTTAAACCTAACAACGATGGTACCACAAACGCCCCAAGCCGAGAAAATATAGTTTTTTTTTTCATGGACCCGGCCGGGAATTGAACCGGTATAACCGCCACCCCACCGCGGAAGTCGTCATTGAAAGAATAAGTATAATCTACGAGGGCGGGTCAATAAGTCCGTGACTTTTTGAATTTCTGACCTGTTTACTGAAAAAGCAACACTACTCCTGTCAACAGGTATCTGTCAGTTGATTTCTATCAAAATTTGAACTTGCTGCGTCAGTTAGTTTGTGTTTGACAGCTATTTTTATCAGACTACCCAGTAATTTGAGGAAAAAATGGAAAAAGGTGAATTTCGTGTGCTTATTTTTTGCGAAAAAAAACCATTACCGAGACCAAGGCTAAGCTTGATAAATACTATGGGGACTCTGCACCATCGATTTCAATGGTAAAAAAGTGGTTTACTGAATTTCGTTGTGGCCGTAAAAGCACTCTACACCCGAAACAATCGAAAAAATTCACGATATGGTGTTGGCCGACCGAAGATTGAAAGTGCCAGAGATTGTGGAAGCCGTAGGGATCTCGCATGGCTCAGTGGTTTCAATTTTAAAAGATCAATTGGGCATGAGAAAGCTTTCCGCAAGATGGGTGCCGCGTTTGCTGACAGTCGACCACAAACGCAATCGTGTAACAACTTCACAGGAAGGTTTGGCGTTGTTTAATCGCAATATGGAGGAGTTTTTGCGACGTTTTGTAACATTGGACGAAACATGGATCCATCACAACACACCAGAGACCAAACAACAGTCAAAACAGTGGGTTTCTAAGGGTGAATCGGCGCCAAAGAAGGCCAAGGTGGGTTTGTCACCAATAAAGTTATGGCGGCTGTTTTTTGGAATGCACGTGGGATAATCCACATTGACTACCTTCAAAAGGGAAGAACAATCAATGGCGAATATTAGCCCAACTTATTGGACCGCTTCAATGACGATTTGAAAAAAAACCGACCTCATTTGGCCAAGAAAAAAGTTCTTTTCCACCAAGACAATGCAAGGGTGCACACATGTGCAGTTGCCATGGCAAAAATCCATGAATTGGGCTATGAATTGCTCCCTCATCCACCCTATTCTCCAGATTTGGCTCCGAGTGACTACTTTTTGTTCCCAAACCTGAAGAAATGGCTTGGTGGAAAAAGATTTGACTCCAATGATGAAGTCATCTCGCAAACAAAGGCCTATTTTGAGGACCACGACAAATCATATTTTTTGGAAGGGATAAAAAAATTGGAGAAGCGTTGGACAAAGTGTATAGAGCTCAAGGGAGACTACGTTGAAAAATAAAATGATTTGTTTATCAAAAAATCTGTGTTTTATTCCAAAAGTCACGGACTTATTGACCCGCCCTCGTATGTATAAAATAAAGAGATCTATAATAAAAAAATATTTGTCCGGAATAGCTTTTTTTGCACAAGGCTATGTCTAACAAGTTCAGAAAACACAATTCCCTAAATTAAAAATTTTAACTGCCTTAGCTGGGACTTGAAACCACGACCTTGATGACACAGCTTTCTTATCTTTTTTTCATTTTTGAATAAATATAAAAATAAAAAAAAGAATTTGCATAACTAAAATGTAGCTTGATCTAGGGTTTGCTTAATGCTTTATTAAATGCTTAATTAAGCTTTTGATACAACCGATAAAAATACTTTCTATGATATTTTAAGCAATTAAATTGCAATTATAATATCAATATTTAAACTTGAAAAATTATATCTCAGGCTTGACTCGAACCCGCATCTCCTCGCATGGCGCGACATGCGATTTTATTTAAAGTTTTAATACTGAAACCGATAAAAAATCACACCTATTGCGTTACTTGATCGTTGTAGAGGATTAAAGTGAGGTGAACAGTTCAAAGAGGCCACTGCCACGTAAACGTAAGATAAATGACAAAAACAACAATTTTCTAAGATTAACCTCACGGAAGTTGCGTCACTAAGCAGTCACAAGACAGCGCATCCCAGCCAGAGCTTAGCGGAAGCATTAAAGTCTCCGAGCGAGCGCTTATTAAGTTAGTTAAGTTATACGGTAGACGAACATCTAGTTATATTGTTCCTCGACTCACAAATAAACTACCAGTGGAATTGCGGGATAAATTAACTACTAAGAATATCAAATATAATCTCCGTGTGCATTATGTCAATAACATGTAATAGCAACCGAACAGAACGTCCCAGTTCGTGCAACTTTTGTCTTGCTTTTTGTAACCTACCTGCTAGCCGGTTTCGCTGGCTATTATTCCTAGTTCCTACCTGTTATGCATAAAATTTGTTGAATATGTTGACTGACGTAAACTAAATACTTTGTAAAATTCGAACCTTAGTGGTTTTGCTATGCTAAGTTAAATACCTAATTATTAAGTTTTTAATGTAGTAATGAATTGAAAAAAAAAAATCATCAATTTTGGATATTAATTCTCTTTGATTTATTCAGGGTGCTAGGTAAATAGTATAACAAGCAAACCAAGCCTATATGTTAATGTATATACATATAAATACTATAGTGAAGTTAGAAATTTGATATCATCATATTACTTTTTTTTTTAATACAAACCTGAATATTGAGATACCGATTTGTATGAAAATGTTTTATTCAAACATGATGATATCAAATTTATAACTTCACCATAGTATTTATACAGGATGAAATTTTAACTACTTTCCAAAATTTTTATAGGCGTTCAGTATAGTATTAAGATATGAAGTAAAAAATATAAATCAAGTTGTCACCCGAAAATATTTTTCGCTATATAGTTTTCAATTTTTACGGACCTAGACCTGTTAAAGTATAAAGGGAAAATCAAAAACTTATAAATAGTATAGTTATGAATGAATGAGATGCGCAACGCGATAAAAAACAAGTGTTGCTATGCGGCCGTATCAAAAATTTTAGATTTTTGGCGGACATTTTCTAAGTGCTTTATCTTGATGTTTTTGTACTGGTCTATACCAAAAGAAAAGATAAGTCATTTGTTGTTTGTCTCGTAGATTGATATATAAAAATTTGGAAGGTGGTTAAAGTTCATCCTGTAGGTATAATAATATGTTAACATAGTCTGGTTCGGGCGTGTCAAACAATTCACCAAACATAGCTGTATACTAATAAACGCTGAAAGGCACTTTTGACAAAAATGATTAAGTACATTCATTAATGCAAAATTATATTAATTAGGTACTAGTGGTTTAATTACCAGGTCACAATCTCGGGGTACCAGGTTCGAATCCCGGGTCGTCGTGCATCGTGCAACAAAAACTTTCGAATTTTCGAACGTTGCTCGGCTTTGTGATCACCAACCCGCATTTGGCAAGCGTGGTGATTATGCCAGTACATCCATAATTGCTGTGGTAACTTGAATTTAATGATGGAGGCCTTTTCCCTGCAGTGGGATGATTAAAGGCTGTTACTTTTAGGTAACTAAAGAAAAAAAGATAAACTACTATCAGCCCACATCAGTTCACTGCTGAACTCAGACTTCTCTAGAAGGAGGAATTTCTCATAGTCGCCACGCTTGGTAGATAGCAGACGGATTAAAATTTGTTATTAAAATGAAAGATATAATAACAAATTTGTATTTCATTCTGATGAAGTTTCAAACACTTTACGGCATAAGAATAAAAACCTAAAACAGGTACACAACGAAGTAGAAACCTCCATTATTGAACGACAGTAAAAAATAAATACACCTAACAAAGCCGCTGAAAGGTTAATTACAACGTGTATAACATACAAACGTTATCACATAAAAGTAGGTACATGTATTCGTGAAATAGATGATCATTAACCATCGGAGGGTTAAAAGCTAACGTTTTACCCTTATTGGGGTAAATGCGGCTTTCGTGTTCACTTCGTACAGTCAGATGCAAAAGTACGTAAACACTTTTTGGTTTTACCAACCTAATGTCGTTGAATTAAGAGTCAACATTAGTTAGCAGTGTATACATACTTTTACAGCTAACTGTACACAAACACTGGCCCAAACATCTGCGGATATGGGTCAATGAAGTTGAATAATCGAATACAAAAGGCTATGTTAACTGTAGCTTTACTATTGTAGCAGTGAATTTAATTGTATTGAGTAAACTGAAAACATAAGATAGTGTGTCATGATTTGGTATTTTTTTTACCAGGAATAGTTTTTTAACAATAAAAAATTTTTGAAATTTTTGAAATAAAGATAAATATTTTTGGTTCTATGTTACGGTCAGCAACAGTTATGTCTTATGACGTTAAAATAAAACCGGCCAAGTGCGAGTCGGACTCGCGCACGAAGGGTTCCGTACCAAAACAGCCAAAAAAAATGGGTTTGTTGTAGTATGGGAGCCCCCCTTAAATATTTATTTTATTTTGTTTTTAGTATTTGTTGTTATTGCGGTAGCAGAAATACATAATTTGTGAAAATTTCAACTGTCTAGTTATCGCGGCTCTTGAGATACAGCCTGGTGACAGAGCGACGGACAGACGGACAGACGGACAGACAGCGAAGTCTTAGTAATAGGGTCCCGTTTTTACTCTTTTGGTACGGAACCCTAAAAATGGTTTCTATATTACGGTTAGCAACAGTTATGACGTAATATATTTAAAATAGATGGAGGCTGCTAAAATATTTTGAATTAGGTGCAAAGCTATAGGTAGAAACATCATGCTTAGTAAATATTAATAATGTTAAAAACTATATTCTTATTTTTTTTTTACTCACTATACGATTGCTCTTTCAAGGGAGCTATTACCGAGACACTATTTCATATAGAGGCATTTTATTTAAAAATAAATAAAAGAATAAAATGAAATAAATGTAGTATTACGTTATTCGTCGAAATAGTTTTATTTTTATTTTTTAGAGGTAAAATCTTTTCTTTACATAAAATCAGTAAAGTTAAGCCTTCACACAATATAATAAGAAGAGGAAAAGAACCTTTCTTTTTTTCATCGACTGAATATAATAATAATAATAATAAATAAATATTTAAGACATGCCTCACTGGGCCACATTGAGCCATCTAGTCCCAAATTAAGGTACTATTAAGTACCCTGTCGTATTGGGTACTAGACAACCGATAAACTTACTTATATACTTTTTTTTTGTAAATATATACTTATAATACATAGAAAACACCCAGACCAGTACAAACAGACATGTTCATGCACACAAATATTTGTACTGTGCGGGGATCGAACCCGCGACCCATGGCTCAGAAGCAGCTTTAACTACCGCTGATCCAAATGGTCGTCAATAATTTACCCAACTATTAGGTATTTTGGCCATATCTAATTAATGTCAGGGCGTGACCCATCTTCAAGTGGGTATCATTAAGCCGGCAATTCAATTCCATAGTGCATCATTACCAAATGATTAACGAGCCCGTATAGCGCCATCTATCACCGAACGAGACAAAGAATATCGGAGCGAGATAAATGAGGTCCCGAACGAGGTATTTCTTCCGCGTCGAATGATCGCGAAATTGACTGATCCGGGATTTGGCCGCGGGGACTGTAGTGCTGGACAACAGCCAGGTCAGTTCAGAATTTTTAACCTTTTTAGGTTTCAATACCATTCCAGTACATTTCCGTTCCAATGGCCATCGGGTCTTATTACATGTATCCCGCCTACTGCCACTTCAGCCCCGCAATTCTTCAAGTGATATTGGTAATCTTAATCAGAAATTATTTTTTGGAAACATGTTTAAAACCTCCTCTTCTAATTATTATCATCAGCTATGTATGTATCATCCTATCCACGCAAAAAACTAAAATGGCATCGTTGTCGTATGTACTAAAAGACAGCAAAGGACTTGTTTTATTGTTAGGTGACGTTGTAATTTTGGGACCAGGGAGTGAAAATAAAATATTTTACTCTGTTGACGGATGTATTGGTAATCTCCATTAACGAGTCTTATGTCTAACTTATCAATCAATCAATTAATCAGCCTATTGCAGTCCACTGCTGGACGTAGGCCTCCCCAAGGGCACGCCACAGTGCACGATCCCCCGCTTTCCTCATCCAGCCACTACCAGCGACCTTCTTCAGGTCATCGGTACATCTAGCAGGGGGGCGTCCTACACTACGTTTGCCGAGACGTGGTCTCTATTCGAGAACCCGTCTACGACAAATATGGCCAGCCCACTGCCACTTCAGCTTGCTACACTTTTCTAACTTATAGTAATACTAAACCTATGCTACGTATGAGGTGAGGTTTACTGAGATCTACTTGCACTGCTACGCACTTACTATATTATGTCGTGTATACTAACAGATCTCAATCAAAGTAGATCAAAAGTGTCGAAAAGTACAGAAAAAAAAACTAAGTAATAGGAAAGATAATCCTCAAAATAATGCGTTGTATAATAACTCAAAGATGGCGGTACTCTACCAGCTGTGGCTTAGACGACGCTGGATTATTACATTCTATTTATTAGATTATACCGCGTGGGTTGACCTTTATCTCTTCTTTTATAGATGATGCTGTCTTTGCGTTATACGAGAAATAATAAGAAATAGGTCACGTGGAAAATATCAAAGATGGGGATAACAGTCTTTGATAAATTATGAAAACACTAGCTTGGGACTTTTTACACGTGGAATTTTGAATTTGAATCTGTTCTACGGAAACCATACGTTTTTCCAGGATATAAAGTAGCCGGTGTTCTATTCCAGTAATGGAACCCTAAAATCGTACAAATTAACATCAACATACTGGATGCGCCAGTGAAATACGTTTGTCACTTCTTATTTGACTCATACATATCTAATCGTGCTGTTTCAAGGCAAACCTCGCCGACTAAGCTGCAAGCTATATTCGTGTCAAGATTAACAAATATATTTCTATAAGATTTTTAATAGCATACAATCAAAAATGTGATTATGTTTGATTTTATTCGAAGTTCATAAAGTCGTAGTAGACATAACCACTTTCCTAAATGGGGAAACCCTAGGATCCAATGTGACCTTTATACTCGTAACTCAGTCTTCTGATCGCATTACCAAGAATATTTTATTCTTAGGGCCTAACCATTGGGCAGTCTCAATTTTGACTATAATTTTCTTGGCAAAATGATTCGAATTTACAGAATGAAGTTAGCGATTTATCAACTTACTTCAATATCGATTTCCAGAGAACTGAGTGCTATAAGTGATTTAAAGGTTAACTTGATTTAAAAGTTTGGTGGGAATAAGCAGAGTTGAAAATAAGCCAGAAATCTGTGTATCGTCTACGTTACGATCCCTGAAAATCAATACTAAAGTGGGTTACGATAAATCGAAGTTCTTCTGCGGATATGAGTTCGCTTCTCGAAAGGATATGTAAATCCTACGCTTTGCTGTAGAGCTTTCAACTTTCCTATACCTAATACTTCTAAGATATTGTTTTACTATTTCTGGCAGATGGAGATTTGTAGTAACCTTTATTCTATCTCTTTTATAATACAGTACTAGGGATTGTGTAAACCACATTCAGGTTTGATTATAAATAATAGAAAAGACCATAAACTATACTTACCCTGATCTTTTAGTATACTGCTGGCAGCTTTACGAGTATCACCGCATAACCTTGTTGGTCAGAACCCTCAACTGCGTTTGACAAGCAACTGTGTCCACTCTACCTCTATTTTATCACGAGTCCTGAGACCACGGCTTGATATACCTACATTCTAGAAGGATTTCCCATTATCTTCTTGCGGTACTCCTTTGATTGTCTCTAACAATACCCATGGGATGAGGAGAAGTGGTGCTGAAAATATGACCAGCCCTCTGATACTTTAGTTCTCTTAATCTTATTCTTACCAGACCTTGAATGATAGCCATACATAAGAATAAGTCTTATAAGCTATGTTCATAACTTATTTTTCTGACGAATTAAATCATTTCTGAGTGTATCCCTTAGAAACAACCTCTGAATAACTTTCTCCATAGCTCATTGAGAGTTTTGAAATTATCTTAGTAAGCAATGTAATACAATAGTTCACGTCTCACCTACGAATTTATGTCAAGTAGCAAATTGTTGGAGACTAGTTCAGACTATTCGGAACTAGTGATAAAGTCTGGACGAAATTTCCGAAATACCGTCCAGGACAAAATATCCTTTGGCAAACCCTATACTCCATGCTTCGATACATACTATTGAACAACTTCGAGGGCAACTCTGTTAACATCTAATAATCTTGGAGATTGCATGGTTAAGATAACATTTGTTTTCCGAGGTTCGTCTGAAGACCGACATGTTACGAAGATTGCAGCAAAAGTTTTAAAAATATCTTGTAATTTTAGAATTTTTCGTTTTCGTTTTCATCATGACTACGAAATCACTTGTTTCATCTTTAGCCTTTAGAAAATCAATGGTAGATTTAGACATTTCCAATAGAACAAGTATGTAACCAGGTCATCAGTCCACTGGAGAGTAGTCTGATTCGCGCAGTCTAACAATACTATATTATATTCCAAATGTCGAAGGAGATTGGAAAACAATAGCAAATTTTGTAAAGCTGCTAAAACCTATAAAAAAAAACAGGAATTGTTTTCTTAACGTAGAAACACCTAGTAAAAACTTACGGTCAGCAGAAAAAACGGGATTCAGCGTATCTGTACTTACCTGAAACAATAAAACATAAGAGTTAAACCTTTTACGAGTATTACTGTGGGTGAGTGTGAAGCGTAAGATCTCTAAGGGTGTGGATTAAGAGGGCCTTCCATATTCATTCTATAAAAACATACGTTACAAATCAAGTTGTACTATGTACACCTTTATAAATCACACTAAAATTTACCAGTACGACTATGAAATTATAGATATATTTACAGTTTTTGTTCATCTTTAATAAGATTATAGATTTTATTTAGTTTTGTTTTTTTCTTAACTCAAGCGATGTTTTGAACACTTAACATCGTTACGTACGGGTATAGGCTACCCGTGATAGTGAAATCTCAGTCAAATACGAAAATATATCTTATACTTCATTTACGCAAACACTATACAGTGTCTTATATATATTTTTTTTTACTTCATTCAAGAAACCACTACGAGTTTGCTTTTCCTAAAAGGATAATCTTACTTAATTGACGTTCTATGCTTTAAGTTATATTAGTTTGTTTAAGTGGGGTAAGAATAACATTTTAAGGTAAAACATTTTGAAGTATCAGTTAGTTAAAAATAAAAGTTCTCATGAACATAATTTTCTTATACTAACATCTTAGGAGATTAGAAGCCTTAACTAGCCACCAAACGGTAACATAACATACAAATCTCACAACTATGTATTGACCACGCCTGTATGTATTGTTTTTAGAACCCATGTCCCACAACTATACAAATGGCCATATAAACTCATGGACGATCTTATTAAAGAGTAAGAAAAATATAGCATCATCCTCCTTGGGGAATATTGCATTAGAGGTAGGCTAAAATGTACAGTTGAGGCTTTATCGGCAAATAAAACGAAGCTAGAGGCACTCAAGCCGATAATAGTGTTATCCCGACTTATGTATAAAAATCGAGTTCTGAAGACGCCGGTTTTATGTAATAGAAGCAATGGAGGAGCTAGTTATTTTAAATATTTTTCATCGTACACGAGCAAGGTACCTACATAAAGTAAAAAAAGTAATTCAAAGGAACATGATGCATGTAAAAGTAAAGTAAAGTAACAGCCTATAATCAACCCACTGCTGGGTTAGGGCCTCTTTCATTGAATTCATGTTGCCACAGCAATACGGGTTGGTCATCACAAAACCGAGCAATGTTCGAAAATTCGAAACTATAGTTTCGTACCCGGGGATCGAATTCAGGACCCAGAGAACTTGGTCCAGCTCTTATACCACTCGATCAACAGGGCGGTTGGTACAAGGTACATGGTAGAAAGCAACAAAATCTTACAACAACAATATTTTCCCATACGAACTGTTCCATGTAATATTCAATGTTGAAAGTTTATTTAAGCTGCATTCATTTTTTTTAAGAATAAGCTTATAAAACGGTAACAATCTGCATACAAATTTTCAAAAAGACATCTGTCAGGTAAGCTGATAATTCACAAAAGGTACCACGAAAAATTCATATCGGGATATGAATGCAAACACATACATTACATTTATTAAGTGATGTGGTCACAGGCTGACTGAGGTTGGTACTATTTGACCACGGTCGGTTCCCATTTGATAGTAATGAAACGGGTTTAAAAATACTAAACGTAACCTTTGGGGTAGTGGGATCTACCTCCTAGTGGTCCACCCTGGGCAATGGCTTCTTTGGTTTTCTAACCAATGATGACGGCTAACAGATCCCTCTGCGGTGGTAGGCTTCGTAAGAGGCTGCCTGGATGCTACCACCCTCCTGCCGGAGTCCAGCGCCAAACAGTTGTTCTGTGTTCCGCTAGTGTGTGGGAGAACCAGTGCCTCTGGGTAAGCTCGCTCCATCTTAGGCTTCTTCTTAACCGTAAAGTTAAGTATGTAGTTAAGAGCAAGCCCATTGATAATAAAAAAACCTAACCTAAACCTGGTTAGAGCAGTTGCCCGGTAAGTGAAGATTGTGATTTCAAGTCCCAACTAAGGCAATTATAAATTTAATTTAAATGTCTTTTGTTTGTATCGGAACGTTGTAACAGAAAGTTGGTAAAACAAACGCGTATATCATTGATCGCCCTACATCAATCGTAATGAATTTATTAACATGCGCGCTGCGATTCAGCGAAATCACAATGTGGAAAATATCATAATAGGAAACAATACTTGGAACAACATTACTGACGGTATTCCACTAATGCAGGTACAGTAAAGTAATGGCCTATAATCATCCCACTGCAGGGCAAAGGCCTCCATCCTCGAATTAAAGTCACCACAGCAATGATAGGTATCACTAGAGTTAATTGATATGGGATTTATACCATGTACCTCAGTTCTTCCGTGAGCATAGCGCTTGCAACAGTGTCGAAATATCGGAAACTCATAAAAACTAAGGTACAGACAACAGCACGTCAACCTACCACAAAACGTAATTTTTTCTCAATTGATATTGATCTCTACTTGTTTAACTTTTTGGGTAGGTCGACCTGCCGTTGTCTGTTCATGGTATAAATCCTGTATCAGTTAACTCTAATAATAATCATACTTGCCAAATGCGGGTTGGTGATCACAAACCCGAGCAGTGTTCGGAAATTCGAAACTCTTATTGACGACCCGGGGATCAAACCTAGGACCCCGAAATCTTGTATGTACGTGTATTTTCTTTCTAATAGCTTAAGATCATGAATTCAAATCCAAGCTATAGCAATTATTCATTTTTCTAAAAAATAAAAATTTCTTGATCTTCTCCTCACATTATCTTTAACCCTCGTTCACCCTCTACTCCGATCATGCCTACGTATTATTTTTCCGCGTCAGTTTACGCCAACGCAAACGAATATCAGCTCAGCTCACTCCACTTCGCTCAGCTTGATCCACTTCGCTCAGCTTTATCGACATTCAGTTTTACTGCTGACCTCGTATGCAAATCGCGCAGATTCCGTTTCTCTATGAGCTACACTGTTTCGTTAAGTGGCCTGTATTACGTGAGAGTTTATAAACGGCCGTAATCTTAATTAAAGACTTGGGAAGATAAGATGGAGGGAAAAAAGCGATCGTATTTGATTACAAGCTTAATTATGTAACTTTGGGCCGGGTTACTGGGGTGAGAGATCTTGAGCTTCATTCAACGGACTGTGGATTGTATTTTGAGTCACATTTGAACATAATCACTGCAAAGGCATTTAGACTTCTTGGATTAGAGTAGGGATTCTGAAAGAGCTCTCCCCTAACACTAAATATGTTAGATCACAGTTGAAATATGCGTTTTCTGTGTGGAACCCGATGTATTACAAATACATCAACATGTTGGAAGCAATACAGAAGAGATTTTCCATCTGATAGGTTGAAGTGTAAGTTTAGGAATTTCAGTACTAAAAAGATTGAATTGTTGCTGATTCGCCGGAGAATATTATATTTTTACACAGTTTACTTGATATTCACCTTCTCTTTTTACTGAATCGATGATCCTAGTATGTTCATTGTAGTACTAGAGTTATTTGATTTGGGATTTATACCATGTACCTTATTTATTATGAGAACGTTCTCACGTGATCATGGCGCTTGCAACAGTGCCGAAATATCGGAAACTCGTAATAATTAAGGAACACCGTATAAATCCCGAATCAAATAACTCTAGTGATACTGACCATGAAAGTTTAAATCAATATGTTCTTTCTAGGTATCTTGTCTTGTAGAGCAAGCGAGCAGAAGATTAATTGGCTACATAAATGGCCGGGCAATCGAAGAGCTAATAACTTAAATGAATCAATAAAGAACATTGCTCATCATATGTTTTTTTCATTTATCATCATCATTAATATTATAAATGGGAAACTAACTCTGTCTGCCTTTCTGATACGCTTTAACGTCTACACTACGAAACCGATTTTAATTAAATTTGATAAAAAAATAATTAGACTTTAAAAAAAGACAATATTTTGCATCCCACTGATGGACGACCGACGATTTGACGACCTCCTTGGCGGATTGGCGTTCACACCGGTTTTCAAGGTGTCGTTTGCTCCGAGGTCCCGGGTTCGATTCCCGAACAGGTACCTAAATGTATAAAAAAAGGGTTTTTCTACATTTTCTCGGGTCTGGGTGTTTGTGGTACCTTCGTTGTTTCTGGTTTCAAAAATACGAGTGCTTTAAATAGTTATTCAAATTGGGATCAGAACAATGTATGTGATGTTGTCCACATTTATTTATTTATTTATTACACAATTATCCGCTAGCGCGATATATAACGTGTAGTTCACGGAGCTCAGAATCGCGGGCATAAAGCTAGTTTAAATATAATTTCATACTATGACATTTAACACTACGACCAACAAACTCCTAGTTACAAAACCGATGCCAGCCCCCCAGATTATGCTATTCATGCTTCACTTGACTATACCTTTGCCAAGAATGCCAACTAGAAGAAATTGCCAAGCCGAGAATTTCATTTCTCATTCGGATAGCACAAAAATTGGCAAACATTACGAACGGAGGCAATAAAGACGGAAGTTTCTAGATATTAAAATGGGCAAGTTTACGCCAAGTTATATTGCTATAACGTTGTATTCGTATAAGTAGTAATTTTGAAGTTTTATAGTCAAAGTTCAATCAACAGCTGATCGTCTGGCGATCCGGCTTCGCACGGGCTTATCAATGAAGATAATGCAAGCAAATAGTATGTTTATGGCCATGTTTTCTCATTACACAACTTCATGTGGATATTTCTAAAACTGTTTTCTCAAAATAATTCATTTTCTACTACTTAGTGCCGTAAGAGGTGAATAAAAGAATACTGGAAAAAGACGGGCAGCAATTTTCATTTTCCACCATTGGCCAAATTGCGATCACAGACCCGAAAATCCTTCTTAAGAGGAAACACTACGGGCGAGAGAATTGAAAAATAGGTATTTGTAAAATCTATTGCTGTCGCGCAGTGCCAAACGCCTTCACCGCAGAGTGTGATAGAGACAACTGCTTCTTGGACCGAAAATACTTACTAAAAGCGCACCAAATCAACGTTTCGTAGTCCCCCGATTACTTTTCCAAAACTAGACCGATTTAAATTCTTTTTTCATTAAAAGCTTTGGCCGTGTTCGTATGTTTTTCTTTTTTTTCTAAAATTTAGCATGAACACAGCGGAAAACCTGGCGAATTTTTTCGATTTTTGAGGGCTCATACTATTTTTATTAATTAATTTTTGAAAAAACAGAAAACATAGAAACATGCTAATAGTGGCAAAAGATTTTTGTAATAAAAATTATTGCTCTACGGGCTTTATCCAGGGATGAAACAGGGGACTACGTTTGTATGGAAAAACGGCCCTTGTGTTTCCTCTTAAGGCACAGGCCAGGTGTGGACTGATAAACTGCATTTTCCTTAAAAAAAATATTTGTGTTTAAAGTTTTCTTTACACGACATTCCTCGATTACGACGACGACAACCCAAAGGATCTTGGAAAAGAGAAACCAAATTATATTCAAATTAGAATTTGAACCAAGGAAAATCATAATCTTATTACTTCTGCGTTCATATTAAATTCCAAACATACAAGGGGTGGTATCGGGAATCCATCGATTCAGATTACAGGGGTTCTACTACGTAGCACCGCCTCATTATTCGTCACTTTCACACTCTATGGACTTTTGGTAAGAGTAAAAGAGACAGATAGAGCTACATAAAATAGGCCTTGTCGAAGTAGCTGCCTTGGCACGAGGTATCAGAGGCCTGGGCTGGATTTCTATAGAAAAGCCGATCTTTTTAAATCCCCCTCATCGTAATTTAAAATATTATACAGAACATTTTTCGTGAAGGGAAAAAGCAGACTCAGTATTTCATGAGTCACCTTTCATTACATTTTTAATGAACTATGTTATTTGCAAAATATAAATATTTATTCATTTTCATACAGGAATAAGAGTACTGAGACGATAACGGTACTTTCTACTGATACAGTCATATAAACGTCCGTACAAATGCATTTAAACTGTATAAGAGTATACATATAACCGTATGCGCAGTCACAGAACACTAGTGTAATTTTTTAAGTCAAGAAATAAAATAAACCTCACAAAAATCAATATAATTTCAGAATTTTAAAATTTCGAAAGTAACAAACAATTTGTTAAAATTGAACTATGTCCCCTACTACGGTCCAAAAGACAGGCATACGGAAGGATAAACGGACAGCGCGAAGCTCGCAGCGGAGGCTTAATACAGGGTTCCGTTGATACCTTTTTGATTCGGAACCCTGACTGAAATAACTAAGGCTTAATTTGTTTCCCAGTCATTTTAAATACATGCTAAACTCAAGCCACTGAAAGTTGAATCTACACAAAAGGACATTGCCAATCCTTGTATGGAAGTTGGCCCAAGTGCTGCCCAGAATGAAGCTATGGTGCATTTTGTTCCTCAGGCCAACCCTAACCTGTAAACTAAAGCGCTCGAAAATCTATCCCCGGAGTCAAGAGAAAAAAAAAAGTTTTTAGTGAATTATTTATGTACAAAAAATTAATTTACCAATAAAAACCAACTATTGCATAATTATTACTTCAGTTTTACATCATTATCATCATCATATCAGCCACAGAACGTCCACTACTATAGTTTTACATGTATTGATTTAAAGCAATATTATTAATCAATCGATAATTACATTAATTAACATAATTAATCAGGAACAGTAATATTTTTCAAATAATAATCACTTTAATTAACATAAGTAATCAGTTGGTAACAGCAGTGGCAGTGACTATTACTTATTGTACTGTAATAGTATAGGTATAAAATTCACTAATAACATGACCTGTTCTTTTTTTGTCTAACGCCAATTTTTTTTTCTTTATTTTATAGTAATATAATATCACGGTACCAATTTAGCCGCAATAATACCTGGGCAGCATTTGGGCCAAACCCTGGCAATGTCCTTTAATTTAATTTCGTAAAACCAATGCCGCAATTTACATACCGACATATTATAACTGTAATTATAATTATAGTATGACTGAGCTGAATCGCTTCATAAGTTCATACTGTCGTTTATATTTTACTATACATATAGTGAAACTTTGACAGTATCAGCTTAAGTCGACAGCTGGACCTAGGCCTTTAAAAGGAGGGTTTAGCTATAAATGCCGCGCTAGGAAGGCGGTTAGGCCAAAGTTGGAGAAAAGACGATAGTGTCTTCCTCTGGCAATTATTATTTACTAGCTTTTGCCCGCGGCTTCGCTTTCCCTAAGTTTAATCGACCTTCGTACAAAACTTCATCAAAATCGGTTCAGTGGTTTAGGCGTGAAAGTGTAACACAGACAGACAGAGTTACTTTCGTATATATAATATTATATATAAAGTACGGATATATGTTGATAAAATTAACAAACTATCCAAAGAGCGGGCAATTCCTTGTCTTTTTATCTTTACTTTTGTCTTTATTTCTTTTGTTTCCGACTTGCATACTCATTTTTAGGGATCCGTACCCAAAGGGTAAAAACGGGACCCTATTACTAAGACTTCACTGTCTGTCCGTCTGTCCGTCTGTCCGTCGCTCTGTCACCAGGCTGTATCTCAAGAGCCGCGATAGCTAGACAGTTGAAATTTTCACAAATTATGTATTTCTGTTGTCGCAATAACAAAAAAAAACTAAAAACAAAATAAAATAAATATTTAAGGGGGCTCCCATACAACAAACCTGTTTTTTTGGCCGTTTTGGTACGGAACCCTTCGTGCGCGAGTCCGACTCGCACTTGGCCAGTTTTTACTAACTAGTATTTCATAACTATCTGTATAAAATTACTGTAGAACAATAAGCGCGTCTGCACAGAAACTTCGTAAGTTTTATTCCCTTTGGTAGCAGCTTATATCTTCCCTCCTTCACCTCATGCTGTAAGTACTCGTATATGTAGTTCCTCTTCCAAGATGAGTACGGAGAGGAAAGGAAGCGTTCAGAACGACAAATTGCACCGACATGTAGGCTCAGCATATTGGAATTTATTTTTAGGATTTTTATTAGCATTGAAATGTTTGTGGGGACATTTTTACGCCTCACAAATACAGTTGGGGAGTTTCTTTTTAAATATTTTGGGAATGATTTATTCATTTTGTTATATTTATTGAACAAATAATAATAACATGTGCGTGTATTTGTAAATTTCAGTTAATGCTTAGAAGAATTTTGCAAACAGAATAATTAACAAGTGTTTGAAATTGATAAAATATTCTGTATGAAAACACGCGTCTTTTTTTAGTGTAAAACGACAAGTTTATAGCTACAATGCAATAATATTAAAGTAATTTATTTCATCAGAGAAAACAAGACAAACTACATATTATACATAAATATATAAAGAGGAAAAAACAAAGTACGTTTAACTTTTTGGTTACTTGACTTATACCTATTTATTTAACACTTAAGATACCATTATACATTTTGTTAAAAAATTATATCTATAACTTCTCGTCTCGTCACATTGTAGCATCAGGCACTAGTTTTATTGAATATACTATTAATAATTCCATTGCAGCATTTCCGAAAAAAAGCTTATTTTTCTACTGTGTCATGTGTTGTTTGAATCATTTGGCGCCTGCTAAATCAATATTTTGACAATCCTATTTGAGATCAAATTCATTAGAGGGATTTTTACAAATTCTAGGTAGCACACAGACCTATTAGGAGCTGCAGCATAGTAAGATACTTAGGCTTACTTTTGTAAGATCGCGCTTAGAACGCGAGTACCGTATCATCCTCTTTTTCTTTGAATGTACTGACTCTGACTACTTAATATATTAAACAATATCTAATGTTTAACTATGACTTATGGCTAACGCTATATGCATAAACACGTGAAAACCGTTTGCGATATTGCATAATAGAACTCCCCATGGTACAATAGAACCATTCCACATAATGGAGCTCGCGAATTAAGGTTACCAGCGGGAATGAAACTACATTTAAAATGGTGACATGAAATACAGGGCGTGCTTTGTCTCCAAACAAATTTTCTACAGGATGTTCTGTGATTGAAAGCACTTATTTGAACAAAAAGGAAACATACATAACATGTTAGAATATAATAGTAATAGTTACAATGGTTTGAGTAAAAACTAATACAATTTTATTAAAAATAAGTGGTTTTTTTTCAAATCTTTAACAATTTAATGATAAATGTATGGCGAGCGCATGATATGACGTAAGTCTTACGTAGTTCAGTTTTTTTTTTTATTTTTATATTACAAATAAATAAGTTGTGGTAGAAAGATCTTATAGTTTACCTTGCTTTTCCCAACTAACTATTATATGATTACGAAGAAAAATAAAATAATTTTACAAATAATTTAATTGAAAAATAAGTTAGGTATTTTGAGTAACGCGGTATCCTCAAAAATATAAATTTTATTTAGGTATTCATGACACATATCAACATTCTATCATAATAATATTTTTTCAAAGAAAACTTCAAAATCGTTCTTGTAGAAACTGCAATGTGAATTCATTCCATCTTGCTATGAAACAAAAGCAACCAAAGACCCAAGACCACCGCAAGGCGGTTTTACAACATGTGCGAGTGACTTACGAGCTCGCCAGTACGTGCAAAGCGTCGCGCCCGTTACGTAACGTCTTGTATTGATCGTCCTCGCGCCCGCCCCCCGCTACCCGCGCCCCTCCGGCCGACCAATAGCGGCGCGCGGTTTAATTCTAATTCGATGGCGGCCAACGCGTCTGATTTGTCAGCCAGTTACGTCAAAATACGTCAAAGGTTCGGCGCGCGCCTTTTGTGAAGTCTTCCGGTGATTTTTCGCAGTCGAAAAGGCAAAGGAATTGGTCTATTCAGCCTGAAGGCAATTGAATTGATTGACGTAGGTTACATTCTACTGGGTCAGTCAGTTAGAAAACTATAATATGACATTTTTTTTTTATTCTTATTAGAAAATATATTAGTTGTTTATAACATTTAAACGTACACTGCATTAAAAATCTTTTGTTTTATGTAGGACCAAAGCAATATTTTTTTGTCATAAGAGGTTTCGTGGGCGGTTACCTGACACCAAGTCGCGTAACACAACGCCGTGAAATTTGTGTGTTTTTATAGTGTAATTTGTATTGTATGTATGTTAGTCTGTAAGGTATTTATTATATGGGCCTGTATTTTTTACTCTGTTGCCTGAAATAAATAAATAAATAAAAATAAAAAATAATAGTGAAAATACCCGCCTTTCCTTTCCAATCCTTATTTAAAAAAAAAACAATTTAGTTCCTTTTAAATCTTAATTCAAACTTAAGACAAGTAGAAGGTACAATCGGGGTCTCTGCCGCGAAACCACTTTAAAACAAAATAAAAAAGTCATTAAAATAACTAACAAATAATACGAGACTCACAGGGTTTTGCTAACATGAATGTATATTATAAAAACATAAATAAATGAAAATAAGTTAATGAGACCTATCTTTGCAAATTGCAATTGTTATAGTCACAAAATAATTCTAATTTATAAAATCACGCCTACATCAAACCATATAACTCAAAAATGCTAATTTGTGTTGAAAGTTATTTTATATTACTCGCTTTGTTGGTTATTTAAAATGTTCCTATATAACCAAAAAGACAAAAATGGACGTGTCGTTTTTTTTTGTTAATTAAAATATAATTGAATAAATCAGTCATACTGTTATTTTATTTAGTAGATATTATGCTGACTTTACTAGAAAAAAAAATTGCGTAACATCCAATTGCCTCATAGTGTACCTACGAAATATAAAACCGAATGGCTATTACAACAATGTCGGAACGTTAAAAAACAATCATTAAAGAATATTGAATATTCGATCTATAATCTCATCAACGTCGTATTTACTTAGCGAGAATTCAACAGCCCTTGTTTGAGCGAACATCTCACGCGCCATGGCGAAGATTAATTATGATATTATTATCCCGTGTTTTGAATATTAAAATATTTTATTACGAGGGTCCAGCGGCCGTGATATTTAAATAATTTGTGATTACCGGCAAGATGGAGAAAAAACGCACGTCGGAATCAGGATTATTTTCCTTCCTCGATCGGGCCTATTAGAACGGGCCCTGCGTGGATCGCTCTGCTTTCAGAGACCAGTCTGTAATGCAGTACTAATTGACGGTGCAAACACTAGTCGGGATCACCTCTTACCTCGGCATGATCCGTTTCTCGTGCTGAGGTCACCCAACCAAGAGGCAGGGAAGGCTACTAAGGTAGTGAAGTTGAAAGAAGCTCGAGAGCCCTCGTAAACTTACGTAATGGCCGGGTGTCCTCAGCACAAGGAAAGATACTCTGGCAGGCAGTGAGAGCTGACCTGTAGCCAAGAGGCGAGAATGTCTACTCGACCAGCAAAAGTGCGCTAACACGCGTCAAAAGACTCCTACCCCCGTATTTATAAAGAAGTAATTACTTATTGCTTAAGAAAGTCATAACTTAAAGTGTTAAAAATTGGTCACCATTAATAGTCATATTATTTGGCTGAAAATGCTAACTCTTGGTAGTTATAACTTCTAGTAATTTCTTGGTTAAGGCATACAAATTGTCTCTCAAGTAATTACTTTTAGTCAAGTAATTACTTTTACTTGTTTATAAATACGGGGGTTAAACGTATACCTGGGTTCCTTTCAGCAACGCGATTGGACCAGGCACTCGCGGTGAATCCATGGACTACCCAGTAGTAAAACACGACTAAAACGACGTTTTCTAAAAATGTCACCTAGCTTGATCGATTTATAGCCCCTGAAACCCCCTGTGTACTTAATTTCATGAAAATCTTAGAAGCCGTTTCCGAGATGATTATACAGGGTGAAATTTTAACCACTTTCCAAAATTTTTATAGGCGTTCAGTATCGTATTTAGAAGTGTGATTTTACGAAGTAAAAAATGTTAATCAAGCTTTCAACCGAAAATATTTTTCGCGATATAGTATTCAATTTTTACGGTCCTAGGCCTGATAAGGTAAAGGGAAAATCCAAAACGTATGAATAGTATCGTAATGAATAAATAAGATGCAATCCGCGTAAAAAATGTGTTCCTAGGCGGCCGTATCAAAAAGTTTAGATTTTTAGCGGACATTTTCTAAGTGCTTTATTATTTTATATTGACATTTGTGTACTGGGCTATACTAAAAGAAAAAATACGTCATTTGTTTTTTGTCTCGTAGATTGATATATTACAATTTGGAAAGTGGTTAAAATTTCATCCTGTATTACAAGCATTTCTCGTTTAATCATATTGCCTGGAATAAAACAGGTTGAGCTTCGAGAAAACGCTCGTACTTGGGCGTTATTCAAATAGTACTTCTATTAATAGCTCCAGCCCTTATGGTATTAAGCGAAACCAAACAATAGTTTCATTAAACATTAACATGGGTAAAGCAATTTGTAGTTCTATCGCACGCAACATGTTCTTATGAAACATTGTTTTACACCCGCTCGGGTGCTAAATTATAAGACTGCCTTCGCAGTAAAGAAGCGACAGCGAATTTATAAGCGTGTGCGGTGAAGTATACGACTATTTGGGGAACATGGAGTTTGGCTCTTTAGCGGTTCTTTTTCTGCAAATATAAACAGTCTTAAATACGAACCATTTTAAAATCCTTTTTATAACAGCCGTTCTATCCTAAATTGAGTGCTGTTAAATCAAATCGTATGAGACATATTTTTTTTATTGCGGTGAATGTAAAAAATATTTTTCCGCAAATTTGCATTTTATACTACAGATAGAGAAGACAAATTATAATTAATTAAATACATGAATATAATTTATTTTCTTTTGACGTGATAACGTCTTTAAAATCGTTTTAGTCGGGTGACATGTTCAGAAACTTGTGTCACACCAAAACCTCACGAGCGCGATCGCAGGTATAACGAGAGAGAGAGACGGACCGATCTCCCGTCTCATCTCGAGCGCTGCCAGTCATTCCGTGAAACTTGTCACGCGGAATCCTCACGAGCGGAGGCTGGCATAGCGTTCGAGTGAGTGGACCGATCTTCCGTCTCTCTCACTCTAGCGGCATACAAACGAATGGAGATTTTATCGTGCGGTTAAGTTTTCGTTGAATGTTTAAGATGTAATTTAAAATTTGAAAAAATTGTTATCTTCATTAATTCCTTACTTCCCAAAAACTTATATCACCAATAAGACGTTATCACGTAAACATCTCGATCGTAAACCTACTTTACAAACAACCAATTTTTTTTGACATATTTTTTTCTTAATACATTTGTTTATATAGATTCTTTCTTTGACATGTAAATTTTATTGTAAATGACTTAATTATTGTATTTAGTAATAGGTATTGACATTTTTATAATGGTTGCATGATTTCATTTACGTGTTTACATTTGACATCAAAATTCACAATGCCTAGAAAAGGTAAATTTGTAACCAATTTATTGACCTCGAAGTACCGATTACTGTATCTTTTGTTACAAATTTAATGTGATTAAATGAATATGAATATGAATATGAATATTAAGGCAACAAAGTTTTATAACAAAAAATTTGAATTCCATGCCCAACAGCAACTAGTACGCCACCGACATTTAAAATAAGGAGTCTAAACTTCACTTCCACGACTTTAACATGTTTAATTCACAACGCTTTTCTTACCGAAAGTCTGGAACATTGTTTCACGCCTCTCGTGTATTAAATTATAAATGTACTAGCTGACCCGGCAAACGTTGTTTTGCCATAAAAATGATTAAATTACTAAAATGGCTAATAAAAAATAGGGGTTGGTGGTAAAAGGGTAAAAATTTAGGGTTGTATATATTTTATAAAATTTTAATATTTTACTACCCTACCCCTACCCTACGCCTACCCTACCCTACCCCTACCCTACCCTACATACCCTACCCCTACCCTACCCCCACCCCTACTCTAAACCCTTCCCTACCCCTACCCTACCCTTACAAAAAAGACGATAATTGATCAGTTTTCGACCGGAGAGGAAAAATGATTAAATTACTAAAATGGCTATTAAAAAATAAGGGTTGATCGTAGAAGGGTGAAAATTGAGGAGTGTATGTATTTTTGTATGTTGTATCATAAAAAAAGAGAAATTAAAAACTTTGTCTAAAAAATAAATAAAAAAATTAGGGGTGGACTACCCCTAACATTTAGGGGGATGAAAAATAGATGTTGGCCGATTCTCATAGATACCGGATAAGCACAAAAAATTTCATCAAAATCGGTCAAGCCGTTTCGGAGGAGTATGGCAACGAAAACTGTGACACGAGAATTTTATATATTAGATGTATAATATATTCAATTATGACTGTAATAAGTTCTTTCAAAATTTGAGCGGTGAAGAAAGGTCTCATTATAACTTTCGAATAATAGAGATGAACAATGGAGTATGTATTATCAGGTTGCTAACATAGGCTTAGATCAAAAAAGGTCAATCTCATAACAATTTAACACTACATTAAAATAGTTGTAGATTAAGTAAGGTCAATCTAATCACAGTTTTGCATCATCATCATCAGCAATCCACATCAGTCCAATGCTGGGCTTCCATGAAAAGAAGGAGAGCTGCTGGTCGTCTACTAGTAGCCATACAAATATGAAAGCAAAACACAATTATTATTTTTTTCAAATAAATACTCTCAGAACGGAATAAAAGTAGCCACTTATAATCAACCCACTGTAGGGAAAAGGCCTCAATCATAGAATTTAAGTTAGCACAGCAATTATGGGTACAAACAAATCACCATTTTTGAGAACCATCTCTGAAACAAATCTGTTTAACATCAAAATCAATTCACGGAATAATCGCGCAACAAACATACAGCAGAACCGAGCCTCCTTTATTGACGTCAGTCGAAAAGTGCCTGCATATAATTGAATTAAACATAACACTTATACCAAAGACATACATCGTAGTAGCACAGGGTTGCGTGATCTCACACCATCGATCAAACCTTGTCTAGTGCCAAATATTAGCTTTGCCTTGTACCCTCAAGGGTAGGACGGCTTTTAACCTTTCGGACAGTTTAGGCAAGCTAAACATTTTACTTGATCATAATATTGATAATATGGACGCCTGTGTTGGACAACAAACTAAGTGAATTATTCCGAAGTATATATAGACTTTATATTTGAATACTCATACAAACACTAACCTCCGTATTTATAAAGAAGTAATTACTTATTGCTTAAGAAAGTCATAACTTAAAGTGTTCATACCTAGTGCTTAAGTGAAAGAAATTGGTCACCATTAATAGTCACATTATTTGACTGAAAATGCTAACTTTTGGTAGTTATAACTTCTAGTAATTTCTTGATTAAGGCATACAAATTGTCTCTCAAGTAATTACTTGTAGTCAAGTAATTACTTTTACTTGTTTATAAATACGGGGGTAAGTCAGTTATCTTAGACCTCCTGCGGATTTCCTTATTTTTGATTAGAATGATTGCGGATCTGCCGTGGCAGTGCAAGACACATAGTAAGAAGAAAGGATCTGGAATGGCGACCGCACGCCAGACAACGATCTGTGGGTAGGTCCCCACCATGTGGATGAACGATTTGGTGAAGGTCGCAGGAAACCGTTGGTGGCGGGTGGCCCAGGAGCGATCGCTGTGGACTACTTAGTAATTAGTGACTTTTAGAGAAAACAAAAGAAAAACAATCAAACAATAATTTGGTGTCAGTTTTCTAAGTCGCCTATAATATTATACTCGTATGTCTCGTGACTCGACTTATTTTTATGACTTCCACCTTGTTACAGAAGCCAGATGTTAATGTATTTTAAATATAGAATTTTTATTTTATTTTTTTTTAACAAATGTATAATAATATTTAAGATTGTTCTCAATATTTGTAGTATAAAACGGTATTACTTGTCAAATATCGTACAATATTCCTATGTCAAAGGTATTCCGTTTAATAAAACGATCGACACCCTTCCTCTAATGGAGTCGAAATATACGCCTTTGGGAATAAACGATCTATCTTTTTTTCACGTTAACATAATAGTTTGATTTTTTCACAGCTTCTAGGGATTTTTGACCTAAGTGTACAGTTTTTAATTTCAATATGATTCCTCCACTCGTTTCCGAGATAAACGGTCTTGACAGGACAGACAGACAACAAAATGATCCTAAAAAAGTTCAGTTTTTTACAAGCTTGTATTTAGCTTTCAATGTATGTAATACGTTTGCTTGGGTGGAATCCTGCAACTCAATTTTGAAGTAGATATTTTCTTTTGAAGACCCATAAAAAAAGATAAATATACCAGAAAATACATTATCTAAATCCGATCCTTCCTCTCGCCCACTATTTCATTGTGACAAACGTCTTAAGCCAAAAGGTGAGGCTCCTACCGCAGTAATTATTGGTTTCCGACGCGAGGAGCGGCTTAATTGAACCGTGTTAGTCCCAGATATGTGTTTGAATGGGAATTAATTGGGGCAGGTGAGGGTGGAGACTGGATATTGCATTTGTGATTCGAGTTATATAGGATGAAATATCTTTTAATTATTTTCAAATTTTAAATCGAGACAAAAACAAATGACGTGTTTTTTGCTTTTGGTATAGCCTTTTACAAAAATGTCAAGTAAAAAGCACTTAGAAAATGTCCGCCAAAAATCTAAAATTTTTGATGCGGCCTCCTCCATGAGGAGTCCTCACAACACTTTTTTTACGCGATTCGTATCTCATTCATTTAATAGGATACTATTAATAAGTTGATGATTTTCCCTTTATACCTTCACAGGCTTAGGACCGTAAAAATTGAAAACTATGTTGCGAAAAATATCTTCGGGTGAAAATTTGACCTACATTTTTACATCGTAAATTAGCTTTAAATACCCTTGACCCTAATAAAAAAAAATTAAGTCATCCTGCATATTGCAACTTGAAAATACAATTAGTTGCTTTTTTTTCTAATGTCTTATGTGCGACTACTCAAACCAATTGAGCTACCAACAAATTGTTTGTGTCGACGAACTTATTCAGAGTCTTTTAAGCTGTGAGCCAGCGGCCGTATCATCATGTTTTACGTTATTACCAAACTAACCTAACTTTTCGACTGTCTTATATGTTACGATTGTTAAAATTAATATGTACCGAATTTTATCTTTACATAGTGACAAATCCATAGGATAGAGTAGCTATATAATAACAGAAATTTTAGAGGTGATGAAAATGTCATTCTGTATAATACTTTTGATTTTGTTGCCACGCACTGTTACACTTAAAAATGTAGTTATTTCATTATGATGATCCACATTGACCACTGAAAAAATAGACCTCTCAAAACAGAGGATTTCGCCATAGTCTTCACGCAGGAGATCATGGGCTTAATGTGGAGGGAAAACGCCTCGGCTCGTTTAATACCGACAGATTTTTTTTTAAATGTTTCACTTTTAGGTAATTGATTTAGTACCTACGCAAAAAAGATAATGGTTGCGTTGACAAATCGTAGTGGCTAAGTAAAAAAATCCATGAATCGCCTGATTTCATATTTATTGAAGAGTTCTGTCTATCGTTATAATAATATCTTCTTTGTAAAGTCTCTAACAAAAGTACCCAAAAATAAAATCGTAGTGTCCGTTTGTAATATCAAAATAACCGTAAATATTTGAGTACAACCAATGTTAAATAAAGCCTGGGGCCTTATTCAGCTATTTCAATTGCAGCAGTTCGATCGTGATTGAATTGGGCGATTTATACATTTAGCCCATACTAGAACTGTCAAAAACCTGCTATTCAATTACGATTGTAATAAGATTTAGTTAGCTGAATTAGGGGCCTGGTCATAAATGACCGCTAATATAAATTCTGTCCGTTTGTCTTAAACTTTGACCCGATAAAACACGAATCGGCTCAACGATTTGAATATTAATTTTAGGGATTGAACAGAAACTTTCTGATTTATTCAATAACGATATCATAAGCGGTTCAAAAGATATGATAACAAATAGTTGCGAATCTATTACTCTGCCATCTAGACTTTGACAAATATTGGTATCAAAAACAAACATTTGTCAAAGTCCCATCCTCACACAGCTTTGCATAGTGTGGTAACCTGAATTCAATGATGAAGGCCTTTGCAGTGGGTTGATATTAGTTAGACCATTTCTATACGATAGTTACGACCATTTTCGTTTTCAAGGAACCACTCTTTATTAACTTCGGTTATTTACTTATTTTGATTGAATCGTATCTTGGTAACTACGGACATACAATTTCAAGAATTATGATGCGTGATGCATATGTTATTAGACTAAAAAGTCAGATAAGGAAGGTAAATGCATACAAATAGAATATGAATAGAAAACGGGATATTTGCAAACAATGTCCAAAACATCTATTTTTGTTAACTCAGATTTTGACAAGTTTTAGGAAGTCAAAACCAATTGATTACCTATATAAGTTTTTGTTTATTTGGGTATGTCACATTCCGAGGTAAAAACCCTAAAATGACTGAGCTGAAGGACTTTATAATGTACGTTCATGGTACAAACAGTTAACCTCTTGACCGCAACCTAATTAATCTTTACGACAGATTTGGCCCACGACGTAGCTGGCCCAATACGTCTATTTACTACCTTAACAGTTTTCAGTTCGACCCGACCCGATTCGTTTTTCGCAACAATTCGCATAAATACGAAGATAACGAGGCTGAAATACGCCGTTTTCACACAATTCGACCCTAAACCGTCCCGAACCGTGCCCTCGCCACCTTCCTGGTAACAAAGATACCTCTATGATGAACGACGATCAATGGCGAGGCTGTGTGACCCAGTAGGTACTAACTCAGAGGTATTGTTTGTCCGGAACCGCTATACATGGGCTACTAATTAAATCGATCCTACGCTTAAATAAAGTTTAAGAGGAAACACTACGGGCGAGAGAATTGAAAAATAGGTATTTGTAAAATCTATTGCCGTCGCGCAGTGCCAAACGCCTTCACCGCAGAGTGTAATAGAGACAACTGCTTCTTGGACAGAAAATACGTACTAAAAACACACCAAATCAACGTTTCGTAGTCCCCCGATTACTTTTCCAAAACTAGACCGATTTAAATATTTTTTTCATTAAAAATTAAAGAAAGGCTTTGGCCGTGTTAGTATGTTTTCCTTTTTTTCTAAAATTTTGCTTAATTTGTTTTCTGGATGTTTGAACACAGCGGAAAGTCTGGCGAATTTGTTCGATTTTTGAGGGCTTATATCTTTTTTATTAATTAATTTATGAAAAAAAAACAGAAAACATAGAAACATGCTAATAGTGGCCATGGATTTTTATAATAAAAATTATTGCTCTACTGGCTTTATCCTGGGAGGAAACAGGGGACTACGTTTGTATGGAAAAACGGCCCTTGTGTTTCCATAACTTAAAGTGTTCATACCTAGTGCTTAAGTAAAAGAAATTGGTCACCATTAATAGTCACATTATTTGGCTGAAAATGCTAACTTTTGGTAGTTATAACTTCTATTAATTTTTTTGATTAAGGCATAAAAATTGTCTCTCAAGTAATTACTTGTAGTCAAGTAATTACTTTTACTTGTTTATAAATACGGGGGTAAGACATAAAATCCCAACAGTTACTCAGGAGGAATGTGGCTAAATCTTTAAGAATTGAAAGCCAATTAGTGACAAAGAAAAATAAGGCAATAGCCAGACGGACGAAACGAGGTATTCGTTTATACCTGGATTTTACGTACTTTTAATTTAATAGGGGTTAAAGTATGAACTTGTCGATTATTTTCCCACTTTTTATTTTGTTTATAGCTCTTAAGTATAGTCGTATTATTGCGTAATTCTTTTTGTATTGTATCAAAACCTAAATAAAGTAACTTTTGACTAAAAAAAAAAGCAATACTAGTGCCTATTACTTCAAAGGAAGTCGTTGAAAAGACCCCTTACAATGTGTCAGCTGACCTTCTTGCTATTAAGTATATTTGTATTATATACTTTGATTTTCAGAAATTTAAATACTATAATACGTAGCTTTATAACCATCTAACTTTCACCTTTAATTGCATCGAAAACGGTTCAGGCGTTTTTAAAAAAACTAAAAAATTGTTAGTATGGAAAAATGACTTTTCTCTATTTCGTCCATACAAAACGGCAATTTCATACTTTAACCCCTAATATTTATTTTTATGGTATTTATTTATTTTTATGGTTAAGAGTTATAGGTGCTGAAAAAGCTGAAAAAAAATCCAGTTTCTTTAATTTACTTTCATTATTTTTTTGCTGTTAACGCCCCGTTGGTCTAGTGGTTTAAATACCGGGCCAAGATCTCGGGGTCCCAGGTTCGATCCCCGGGTCGGGCAACAAAAAGTTTCGTATTTTCGAACGTTGCTCGGGTTTGTGATCACCAACCCGCATTTGGCAAGCGTGGTGATTATGCCAGTTCCCATCATTGGGATGATTATAGGCTGTTACTTTTTTTTTTTTTTGCTGTTACAGCAACAGTATACAGAATCTGTGAAAGTTTTAGATACAGCCTGCTTCAACCTGTAAAAGGGCCTGTTGGCAACCTTTAGTCACGAATTCCGTAATCAAAGTTTGAGTACCGATGTTATCACTAAGCGTTATTTTTTCCCTTATGCTATTTATTAATTTCCTTCTGTTTTTTTCTCGTGAACTCAATACTTAGTCCACAAATAACTTGTCACAACAAATCGCTAACAATCCAGTATTTACCTTCTCTTCAGAGAAAAATTCGAGGGGCCTCGATTCCGAGTAATTGGGTCCCCATTGAGACTTCCGAAAAGCGCCTTTATCGCTAGAAAACTTGAACAAATGAAATAGTTGATATTGGGACAATGGAAAAATTCCAGAAATACTTTTAGGTGGCTATATCTGCCAAATCTAAATCGAATAAATGACAAAACAATATGGCCGATGAAAAAAAGAAAAAAAATTGTGACCCGTATTAATATGCATGGCCATGCGAAACAATATTGAAAATTACATTAGTATACTGATAACATAAATGTTTTATTTTGACTTAATAGTTCTTATGCCAGAAACATCATAAGCGCCTTTGTTTAAGTTAAATAATAAATGTGGATGTGGTTTCAACAAAATTACCAATAAATATATTCAGATACTAGCAGACCCGGCAAACGTTGTTTTGCCATAAAAAATATTTAATATTTTACTACCCTACTCCTACCCTACCCCTACCCTACCCCTACCCTACCCCTACCCTACCCCTACCCTACCCCTACCCTACCCTACCCTACCCCTACCCTACCCTACCCTACCCCTACCCTACCCCTACCCTACCCCTACCCTACCCCTAACCTACCCTACCCTACCCTACTTGTGAATCTAAACCATTCCCAGATCCCCTTGAACACACACAAAAAATTTCATCAAAATTGGTCCAGTCGTTTAGGAGGAGTTCAGTCACATACACACGCACACAAGAAATATATATATTAAGATAAACAAAATAACATCCCTTCATTATGTGGCGGCCATTTCACCGAATGACGTAGGACACATGGATGAACAGATGAAAGTTAATGAAGGACGTATTCCACTTACCGCCCGATAACGTCTTGTCTATCAAATGCATATTAGCAGCCAACACTAGGCTGCTGTAATTTGAATCTACGAAGAGTACCTGCCCAAAATATCGATAGGTGCTCTTCGTCGACTAGGCCAGGTGCTATTCGCGCAGGTGTTCTAAGTGGAATACGTCTAATGAAGAAATAAGAACGGCACAACCCCTTCTAGACCTATGGGTGTCGTTATAGGCAACTAAAGGCGTATTTCCAAAAAAAGATGGACGGCGAAGTCGAGTCTTCTCTTTACTATTGGCTAAACAATGATCTTCTACCCGCCCGCCAAAATTCCAATGGAAAAATACTCTTTTGGAAAGAAAGTGGCCTGATGTACTCGTAATTTGGTAATGAGATATTATAAGAAAATACAAACAACTTAAATTACTGATCATAGTCTCTCGAAACAACCCTATGAAATAAAAAAATAATCAAAGGACATCAGGATCTGATTGTTTATAATTTACGCATCGTAATCCTACCAATTTCTGTGTAATGACGCCTGTCAACACATATTAAGGGTATGAAAGATAAAATCACACAGCCAGGGCGGTGGTCGGGGTGTGGGTGAATAAATTACGCCTTTGACGACAGCGAGATGTGTGGCGAGATTAATGAACGCCAAAAGATCCTCAAAGGAAACCGAGAAACCGTGAAAATTATTTGCAGAAGCCAAACATTGTACGATGGTGAAGATTATAATTAAAGCGATGAGACATGATAGTTCTAGTGATGAAACATATAGTTCTAGTGATGAACTAGAAAATTCGAAAACGACAAACAAGTATAAATAATTTTGAAAAAGGTAATCCGACTACAAAAATGCTACGATTTCACAGTCACCCTATACCCTATATTAATTTAATGTATTGATTAAACATTTTTGTACTCAGAATTTTTCCTTTTCATTTACGACTGCAAACTTTTTTTTTTTTCAATATACCCCAATATATTATTGTACCATTCTCCATGTAATTCCACTAACTCCATTTAGCAAAAGGTTGCCTATGTTACCCGGACTATAATAAGGAATCGATTGATACCTCAATTACAGAAATCGGCAGCCTTTGTGCCGAACCTATCTACAGTCTATCTCCTTAAAAAACTATCAAGATCCGTTAAGCCGTTTCTTTATTAGTAATATTGCATTTAGGATACACTTTGTCAAACGGTTTAAAAGTATTTTTTACTAACTAAATTGCTAGCAGTTAGATTGTGGGTTCAAACCCTACCCGGGGCAGACCAATTATTTTTCTCCGAAATATCGTTTTTTCAACTAATAATAAACTATTTTAAATCGATGCAAAAAGGTCTTCGTTAAATCTGCTTCCAGATCTATAGCCTAAACACCTCTTTCATCGGTTAAATTTCTTGAAATATTTTTATTTTAAATCTGACTTTATTTATCTGGCCTCAGGGTTGGAGTTTTCTTTTCAAAGACAAATGGAACCTTTTCCAATCTATAAAATATCAAACAATACTTATATAATAACGGAATGGATCAACGCCGTAAAAAAATTTCGTAGTCAGATAGACTCATTAGGAAATTATTTTTACTTCCTTTGATTAAAATTCTCTATCTTAAAAATCAAAACAGTCCAAAGACTCTACAACATATCATCCTCGTTAACTTAACAAAGGCCTTCTATATTCAACAAAGGCTTTTCTATTTCGGCAAATATAATAATCGGGGGGAAAATGTAACGCTCAGATCGTACGTGCTTGGGACAATTTAGCCGAGGCGGACCTAACAACGTTTATCACAGAAGTACCAAGTTAGTTATTGGATAAGTTATTTTCGGCGGAATTTCTTTGTAGCAAAGGAAGAGATCCTTCATCGGCTGATTTGAACGAGCGAAGTTTGAACGCAGAAACTTCTAGTTTCCAGTGAATCGTATTTGCTGAATCTTTTAGGACTTAGGCGAGTCAATAAAAGAACTAGTTTAAGTGGGACTAAAAATCCCTCAGCTGAATTAGAAGTGGGTTCAGAACACTGAGACTGCTGAATACCTACTTATGACAACTTTGTATTGCTTCCTTGGAATTTACGAGCACACAATACACTGAAATGAAGATTTCAAGTTGAATGTTGTGGGATATAATATAATGGGACTTATACTCCTACCTACCTCCGCAATCAGCAGTTGGTGTCTCCGGTAAGGAAAATCAGTTAAAATCAGTTTTATATCTGCAAATAGGCCCCAAGAGGCGCTTTTAAAGGTCCCAATATTTAAACCTACCACTGCTTCGGGACAAGTCTGGGCAGTCTAGTGCCAAGAAGAAGCAGCGCAAGAAACTCGGTCACTATTGTCAGCCTCTTTTTAAATAAATGTTTACAAAAGGTTTAAGCAAGTACGAGCTAGGACAATTTAATGCCAAACATTTCTATCATTTAAATAATCATTAATAGTGTAATAGCCCTTTTTCATTAAAATTACTTTGACATACGATTTAATTTTATGTACAGGGAGTTCAGCAATACCCTGTGGTAATTTGTTGAAAATACAAATACAATTTCCTATGAACGATTTTCCTACTTTTCGCAGTCTGAAGCCTGGTACGGCAAGTTTATCTTTATTTCTGGTATTAAAATTGTGTACGTTACTTTTCTTAACAAATAAATGTAGGTTCTTAAAAATATAAATAATATTCTCGATATTGTATTGAGAAGCCACAGTAAGTATATTAATCTCTTTGAAAAGCTCTTTTAGCGAGTCACGGGGTCGAAGGCCGTAAATTAGCCCGTACAGCACGTTTATGTAATATAAAAATTGACTCAATATCTGCCGCTGAGCCCCAAACAATACCATCTCACAAAGATTATATATATAACAAGGAAGGTCATTAATATAAATTAAAAGTAGCAGGGGTCCTAATACTGATCCCTGAGGGACACCCATAACAAGGGCCGACCCTGAAGACTCAGCTCCATTTATGCAAACTTTCTCTAAGGTAAGGACTTATTAGATCCAAGGAATCATTCGATGCACCATAATGTTTAAGTTTTTTAAGTAATGTTTCATGGTCTACACAATCGAAAGCATTAGAAAGGTCACAAAATACACCTATGGCATCTAGCTTACTCTCCCAAGCATTAAACACATGTTTTAAGAGAGCAACTCCAGCATCAGTAGTATTTCTTTAGGGAAAAGTATAGCCCGGCCAACTACTTGGCCGTAGTCGCCGTTGACAATTACTAGAGTCCCTTGGACACCAACTGCCGATTGCAACTTACCCACATTGCACTTCAAATATAATGGGAGGTTGATAGATTGTAAATCGCTGGTAGCGTGATGGTTGCAATAATAGCTCCCACTTCTTTTATTTTATGTTGTTCCGATTACATAACATAGTTAGTTTCAATAGACCCTTCTCGGGAATTCTAAGTGTCGATTTATTCTACAATAAAATAATAATTTTACGCAGTCACCTCAAAAGATTGTCACAGACAGAAAATTTTATGATTTCGATAAAGAGGTGCGATCTTAAAACAAAAGACGAGAATTTGTAAGATAAGGGCAATATTTTGAGACCCTTCCAGCGATTTAGCTTTGATTTAAATTTATTTTTAAGCCATTGGCAGAGTTTCTTAAATGCTTTACGGTTTTATAATAAAAGTGTTCCACTTTCAGTCAGAACTTGGGTTTACTTTTTTGACTGGATTCCAAGATCGATACGGGAGCAACGGACGGTAAACGATCTCCGCCCTGAGGAACTCGCAAAGTCTGACTTCTGGCGTTTTTACTGGAATGTCGATGAGAATGAGGAAATACCTAGTCGTTTTGAAGCATATTTTTTACACTTAGCAAAAACATTAGGTACTTTTATTGACATGGAGAGGAAACTAACTTCAACCAAAAGTAAGGGTAAAAAACAAATCGGATTTTGTCTTAGTCATAGAGAAAGCAGACTTCACAAATAAAATAAAATACTATAGATATTCAAATACATAGTACGAGTACTTGACCATTCCATAGTTCGGTGAAAACAAAATGCAGAAAAAAACCACTTAATAAAAAAAAATAGGGTTAGAAAACTTGCAAAATGAAGTGATTCAGCACATAGTTTTTTACATATTGACGACCCAACCGGTGATGACCGACAAACCAGGCGTAGTAAACGATCTTTTGTGCATTGGCTGGGAGTTTTAAGAGGAGATTAGTTTACATTTATGTTTTTAAAAGTCACATAAAGCCGTTGGTCCCGTTTGAAGTCATAAGTCGAAAAAAAAGGCATGTCAGTCTGTAATAGGCAATTTGGAAAACATTGACACCAGACTATTCTTGAAGGACAATACGAGTAAAACCATAAGCTAGAACAAGGCCTACATAATGTTCTGAAATCACGTCATAATGTTAAGTTGTTGCCTCATCGTGACTGTCACTTAATATTAATGGTTTATTATTCTCTGAAGCGCTCAGTCATCCAGCAATCTGTAATTTAATGGAACATTGCTCCGAAGGGAATACACGTGAGAAATGAATACGAAATTTCTTTTTTTATTTTATTGGCGCCCAACGTGGTGGTCCGAATTTTATTATCAGAGCTATCTAAGGTGAACTATTACGTTTTTTGAAATCAACTCAGTAGTGTAGTAAATATACACAACAATCGAAATTTTACCTTTACTGTATGTTAGAACGTTTCATAGTTATCAAATTTATAGCAAGACCCTACAACTTGGGAATAAAGAAAGAATTCATTAAAGTGCAGGTCAACTTCAAGGACAACAACGATTTCTGCTGATGGCAATAATTCTATGAAGTCATTTTCAACTTTTGTTCGAAAGAAATTGTTTTTAGGAACCAAAGTAAATCTAATTACTTTTTCTCACATACAAAGTATATCAATCTTCTCACAATTCTTATCGGAGCTACACGGACCGGCGCTGAAATGAAATAAACGAAATACGAAGACCAAGAAAAATTGGATTTAGAGGATGTGGGGAATACAGATTTGAAGTATTAGAAGGGTGGCGTGGTTTCGTGGCGAATGAATCATATATCGGAAAGTATTTATAGCGACAGCTCCGTTAATGTAACGTTATTAAAGTGATCTTTGACCGTGTTTAATGGTGTGCAAAAAGGAGGTTAAACTTATCTTAAAATCACCGAGATGTATTAATGTTCTAACCAACCGATATATTCCATATTTATAGAATAATAAAATAAAAAATATGCAGACTGCAACACATAGGTAGGTATCAAACATGGGTCACACCTACAAGGAAGGAATCTGCTCCGATAGTGGTTGAGAACTCGAGAGGCAGAGGCAAGAGGGTATCTACACAGTTCACCCGCCGCCTGCAGACACGAAGATCGCCGGAGGCACTAACACATTTGACTAACGATTTTGCAGCATGCCGAATTAATGCAATGCCTTTGCAAATAACTGTGTAACAAACCAGAGGCTTTGATATAAAACGGGTCGTTTTTTTTAACAAAATACTAGCAATAAATAAATAAATAAATTTCAACAACATCACATACATTGTTCTAATCACAAAGGGCAATTGCATGGAGCGGCTAAAACTACACTAAATGTAAATAGAAACAAACAAAAGGTTTTTTTTTAATAAAAATAATCCTCATACAACAAAACAAAAGCTGCCAATAAAACTGGTCCCAACGAAGAAAACATTTCAAAATTAAGAAGTGGCCACGGTCAGATGACACTAAGTGACAATTCCCCCCAACCTCCCGAGATGATTAGAAAATTTAATGAGACGTAAAGAAGTTGGAAGGCAACGGAAAAGAGGAAACAGGCAATTACAGTCGAAGGGAATAACAGGGAATTACTCAAATTGCTTTTTGTATTACTTTTTGAGGGGCTGCGGAACGATGTCACCGACACAGATGTTATCTCACCCTAGGTTGTGGACATAAATAGGCGTTGTAAACAAACAGCCTGGCCAGATTAATTAATTAATAATCTCCGTTTAATAAATCCAGGAAACATCGCTATGAATTTCGAGCGAGGATTTTTCGTGAAAAGCAAAATTTAATCTTCTTGGTGTGAAGATTAATAATGGTAATATTTATGAATAATGTTTACAAAATGATGTTGTATCCACCACAATATGGTCTGGTGCTTCCTCAATTATGACGAAATTTGGGTCGATTATCAAATCGAATGGTTAAATCAGTATTCATGTTAAATTTGCATTAATGGGGACGGGCGACACATAGGCAATAAGGTACTGAAGCACAAAGGTATACACTGATAAACATCAGCAATTTAGAATATCTTCGTACTTAAGGCAAAAAAATTAGGAACTTAAAAAATACGAGCTGCGAAGTTCTTAGTTAAACAGCTTTTATTAAAGAGGATAACAATATGGCAAAACATTTTCTTAAATGTAATGAACTATGATACATAAATCTTTACAAACTAAACTTTATTGCTGGACACAGACCTCTCCAAAAGGAGGGTTTTATCACAAACACCACGCTCAGCAGTGGGTTGGCGATCGCAGTTAGGCCAATGATGCAAAGAAGACGCTGCTGCTCTCCTTTTTTTGGCAGTATTCCTTTAATCGCCTCTTAAGACACCCACAATAAGAGATAAGAGAAGAAGTGCCAGCACCACATGGCTTTGCATGGCACTTTACCATATTTTATTGCTTCACATATTTTATGACAATAAGAGTTTTGAATTTTAGAACATTTCTCCGGTTTGTGGTCACCGACCCGCATTTAGCAGGCCCGATGTTTTGCGTATACCCTTCATTGCAGTGGTAACTTGACTTCAATGATGGAGACACCTTGCAGTGGGATGATTACAGGCTTTTTACGTTAGATGTGACAAAACGCCAATATATCATGGTAAACGTGTCGCCAACATGAAATTCATGTATTGTAAAGAAAGTTCTTTTTTGCTGTGCACTGTCAGAACCTTCCATTAGCCTACCATTCATATACAATTGAACAACAAAAGTGGACGGACAAACATTTGTATTTGAAAGCGGCAAAGCGGAAACTTCTAGCGCATTTAACACGGAGGGGGAACACGGAAAATGGGACGAGGCGGTCGCAGAGAGGAAATGCACGATACATTTATGTATTATGAAACATTTGTGCTGGAGTAGGAGTACTGCGTACCCACATGACACACAAACAGACGTACAGCGCAGCTCACTTTAAAATAAATGTTTGGACTTAGCGCACAACATACGATTACGAGAGTCGGGCTAAAATATTTACACAACCTAGATTAAACACTCATTTTTTTTTTATAATTTTGAAATTAATTTGAATCGTTGTAGATTTTCAACTCTTCTTGCAAAAACGAAATCGTAGTAGTCAAATGCTAGTTACTTGGGATCAAAACAACGTATGTGAAGTTGTCCACATTTATATACGTATTCAATTATTTACAAAAAAAAATATGACTGAGTTAGACGGGAAAATATGTACGTTTTAGATTTTGGTCCAGGTTCCATCCAGGGTCCCTTGTGCAAAATACTATTTTGTGTTATACCTACTTATAATAGTATTACGTCATCTGAGAACTACAGAGACACCGTAGAAATTTATTTTACAAATTAAAAGTAAAAAACATCTCAAAGGAGACTATTCGTGTCGAATAAAAAAACTTACGTACAAAACTTTTTTCATGGTATGTCGTACTTAAAATAAAACCGGCCAAGTGCGAGTCGGACTCGCGCACGAAGGGTTCCGTACCAAAACGGCAAAAAAGCGGGTTTTTTGTATGGGAGCCCCCCTTAAATATTTATTTTATTTTATTTTTAGTATTTGATGGTATTGCGGTACCAGAAATACATATTTTGTGAAAATTTCAACTGTCTAGCTATCGCGGCTCTTGAGATACAGCCTGGTGACAGAGCGACGGACAGACGGACAGACAGCGAAGTCTTAGTAATAGGGTTCCGTTTTTACCCTTTGGGTACGGAACCCTAAAAACGGCATACAGTTACACATACGTACGATAAGACTTCCTAGCTACTTCAAAACTCGCAAACTAGTGCGACCAAGCTTTTGCATTTTACTATCAACTATTCCAGGACCGGCTTTTATACCTCAAACATAGATAATAATATGTTACAAAGTTGTCTCGTCTGGCTGACACAATGCTACATTGTTACACGGTTTAGAGACTGTAAAATTGTTACATTTATGTACAAAGTTTGTTTGATAAGAGAGCACTGTTTTACTTTATGTTAGATGTACTGCACAATAGATGCTGTTAAGCTTGTGTATTATTAGAGAGACTACAGAACCGTCCGCGTGGGAAGCGGCTCTCTGTTATTCTCTATACCAAATAAAGGAAATTTTGATTTTCAATACACAATCCAAACTCTTTTTTCGCATTCTTACAGGGATTATTTTAAGCTCATTTGGTCTAAATATACAAAAATATAAATATTTTCATTTATTGTCTTAATGTTATATCATCCCAATTCGTCAGATAAATTTTGATTTTGTTTTAATCCGTATACTTAGTATCAAATACTTTATCTCTGTCCATTGTTGTACCGAATACTAAACTTAGACGGTATTCGTTGAATAGCTAAAATAATGTAATAATAATACTCGTAGCTATAAAACTGCCCGTGTTAGTTGTACTATTAGCTGTTTTACGCAATAATATAATATAAAAACTAAGAACCAAATCAGTGACAAAAACACATCCAAATGAGCATGAATGTATGTTTTAGGTAAATAAAAAAGACGGTCACTCAGTTCAAAACATTTTATTTGATAGTAGAATTATTTGTAACAGGTACTAGTTCCAACTGATCCGACCTACATATAAGAGTAAAAGTACTTCCATAAAAATACGCCAGTGAATTCGCAGTAACAGAGTTCTTCCTTTTTCCCGTCCGGTGGGAATTTTTGAAAAATTGTGTGTATTCCAAGAGTGATGGCCGACATCAAAAAACGTTTACACGACGTTATATACTTGTCTAAGAGCTACAAATTTTTAGAGCCTCTGTTGGTAGTGAAAAATGGTTTGTTTCCCGCTAACGGAAATAAGAAGAAGTTCTTGTTTTGTCGTATTTCTTTTTTATTTACTGCCAGCTATTGAAGTACAGCACTTTTACGATGGCTGAGACTGACACAACGAGTTACGAGCTCAATAACTTTTTGATGTTTCTAAAGTTTTTTCATGGTTATTGCTTCATTATAAATCAAATTAAAATAATCTCAGTTTTGGCTGCTAAAATGGATACGAAAATTAGGGAAATCATCCCTTACAGAGTGAATTTTTGTTTGTGGAACCATTAATTTCTATAAATATGGTTACTTAAAGTAAAAATTTCAATTAAGGAATTATTTGGTGTTAAACACAATTAATAATGTGCTCTAAGTTTTTAATATATTTAAACTAATCTTGATACTACAATATCATCAGCCCATTTCAGTCCACTGTTGGACTTGGGCATAATCGACACGCTTGGCGCAAAGGTGGAGGAAGACACTGCTTCCCGTCTTCTTTTAGCAGTCCTTTTACGACAACAACAGGAAGATAAAGGGTTGTGCTATTCTTTTAACGTTACGCGAATATTACATAACAGGTGGGATCTACCTCCTGGTGGTCCACCCTGGGTAACGGCATTTTTTGTTTTCTAACCAATAAGAATAAGAATAAATAAGAATAAATTTATTTTTCTAGTAAAGTACAAGAAAACAAGTGTAAATGTAACATGACAAACAAGTACAAAAATAGATGAGCCGTTGATAGCTGCGCTAGTATGGCGACGGCTAACAGATCGCTCTGCGGTGGTAGGCTTCGTAAGAGGCGGCCTGGATGCTACCACCCTCCTGCCGGAGTCCAGCGCCAAACAGATTTTCTGTGTTCCGCTGGTGTGTGGGAGAACCAGTACCTCTGGGTAAGGTACCATCTTAGGCTTCTTCTTAACCGTAGAGTTAAGTATGTAAAATAGCAAGCCCATATAAAAAAAATACTTATCATCCTGGAAATCCTTCCTACTAATATTACAAACGTGAAAGTTTATGAGTATGGATGTCTGGATGTTTGTTGCTCTTACACGCTAAAACGACTCAAAACGTTGAGACTAAAATTTACTAAAAGGGATCAGAATAAAATTTGCTATCGGATATGAATTAAATTTGGCTCGGTGTTAGTTTATTGGCTGGAATAACATATAGGCTACTTTTTATCCCGGGAAAAGGTGACAGTTCCCATAGGATAATTTTGATGAATAGTTTTAACTAAACGGGTCTGAATGAAATTTAGCATATTATTATGCTGGAATAACATATATGCTCCTTTATGTACCGGGAAACCTATTCCCGGGATGGTTTCAAAACGTAGTTTAAAATTTAAAATTTCACGCCTTCGAAGTTAGTTCATAAACTTAGAATCCAGGCATAAAGTTAACGGCGCCGCGTAGTCCGGGCCGGGATCGATACGGGCGGGTTACGTAACACTGAAGCAACGAGTTTCTGAATGGACCCGTTTTCGAGGCAATAAGAGAACTGTAGAATGCATGCTAATATATTTTGATTTGATTCGAAGCCAAACATGAAATTACCCACAATCCCAGTGCACCGACCGACTCAATCATGCATTTCGACGGGTTTTTTTTCTGTGATAAAGTTTGTTTGTGTTAAACTGGTATACTGTGTACTATCGTGACTTTAAATAAGAGAATAAATCATTAATTTTAATGTGATACGACAAAAACGGTAATTTCTCAGATACACATTGATTTTTATGTAGCAAAAAACACCTATTAATCCCTCAACCCCCATGAGACAACCGGTTGTCGCGATAACAATTGATTTCAATTGTGTCTGGAATAACTCACGATCGAGGGATTAATAAATTTTAACCGTCCTCAATACAAGTAGGCATTTAAAGACTTTTTATGTTCGCGTAAATTCAAAAAACTAGAGTAGGTAACTGATGTTTAAGATTAAAATTAATAGACTCAGGCGTTACTTTGCGGAAATCCATAACTAATTATGAACTACCCGCGGGTAGTGTGGTGCAGGTGCTTGCTCAAACCAGTGTTAGTGCGGGCTAGTATTATATTATCTGTGGTGCGGGTAGTGTGGTGAAGGTACCTAGGCCGGTGTTAACAAGCGGAAATAATTAGCAAAATAATTTTCTAAATCCATAAGATGTTTAAGATTACAGGAAAAAAAAAACAACTGACAGTAAAAAAATACGCCGCTCCTTTATTTTAAGTCATTTAAGAATGCCATCATCAAAGGGGAAAGTTGCCATCGGTGCCATCGTCAAATACATCTCCTAAATGTTTACAATTTATATTTCGTCAGAATTTCTGAGAATCGGACAATAAATTATCAGTTTATTATCGCAACTTCACAAAACTCAGTTATATAACTTTATTCGTTATAAATTCAGCTTATCAAACAGTCCCGGAACTTCCAATGTCAGATTTACATAAACAACTCCTGTAAGCCTTCTGCTTGGGTGTATGTTAAATGGATTTATTGGAAAAGTAAATACATTTCGTACTTTGAAGGAAATCATACACCTTACTTTTAATCTTTTTGATCATGTGAACAATATCGACAATAAAAGTACTACATCATTGGGAAAGTTCAATATAAGATTTGGATGATGATTCTGACTAAAAATTTTACCGAAAGTCAATAGTTTTCGTTTAAGCTAGTCAAAGCTTAATTTTAAAATTTATCATTTTAAAAGCTACGGCTTTTGGGAAGTTTTTGAAATGATCTAAGAAACTGAGAAACCATTTTTTTTTATTCACAGTTCAAAATTAAGCTCTGACTAGCTTGAACGGAAACTACTGACTTTCGGTAAATTTTTCGGAAACTTTGGTTAGGCTTAGCTAGCTTATAATTTTATCTAAGTAACTTTAATTTGCAAAAAACAGTCTGACATATCATAATAAAAAGTGGAAAAGTAAGAAAAATCTGGTAACATATATTTGGATAGCCCTGGATGTAAGAAATCCAAAAAAAAATATTGGACGTCACCGTTTGGACTACCCTGTATAGATTGCCAGCAATCTAAGTTGATAGAGGTGTTTCGAATCAAAAATACGTCGTCACCCTACAGTCCGATGGCGATCATGGATCATCCTTCCTTTGGAGAAGCCTATGTCCAGCTAAGGGAGGATCACCATAATCGCAAAGCTTGATAAGCGGGATGGCCATCGTAGTTCGTCCAATAATGGACAAGAAGCGCTACTTACTGCCCGTCTTTTTCTGGCAGTACCCAATGATATTTTCTTTGTAATATCATTGGCAGTACCCTTACCACACCTTTCGGACGAGAATGAAAAGAACCATTCTATTTTATGCACCACAAGACATGGCATTTCAACCATTTGGTCAGCACTTTCAACAGTTAAACACTATTCATTTAAAAATTAACTATTTATTCTAAATTATTTTTTCCTTTACATGAAACAAGTTTCAAATCCAAACTACGTGTACGTTTATTGGCGTTAATCTCCAACATTAATTCAAGCAGGATAAGTTACAGTACAAGCTAGAGATACAGCATTTCCTTTGGTTTACTATTTTCTTAAATTTACGCGAATACATTGAAATGAAAGATATCTTTACGGATTGAAACTCGCGTTTATCCTTAGGTATACGAGTATTCCGGTGTTTGCGTCTAGCTAGCTCGCTCAGTTCGGAGTGGGAGTATAATCCAGCTAGAAGCTGTAGGTACTTAGCATTGATTATGCCGCGCGGAGTCGACTCTCTGTAATGTCTGTTGTAGACACGTCTCTCTCGTGGTATCAGGGCTATTAGAGCTTATTCACACTGATGTACTTTTACGACCGGTTCCAATAATCTATCTATCGCTAGTTTTGACATATCGGAGATAGGAAACAGTTTCTATCTCTGATTTTGCCGTCCAGAGAAACAAAGACAGAAGTTGTTTTCTATCTCTGATATGCCAAAACTGTAGATAGATAGGTTATTGGAATTACTAAAACTGATATCTATCTCTGCTATCGATATTTCAATTGCTAAGCAGATCTACGAAAATTTAATTTTGCCGGATTATACGAGATCATAAATGATGCGATCCGCAGGAGAACTAAAACAACCGACATCGCTCGAAGGATTGCATCGTTGAAGTGGCAGTGGGCGGGACACATAGCGCGGAGAATCGATGGCCGTTGGGGCGGAAAGGTTCTCGAATGGCGACCGCGTACCGGACGACGTTCCGTGGGCAGGCCCCCTACAAGGTGGACCGACGATCTGATCAAGGTCGCGGGAAGCCGCTGGATGCGGACAGCACAGGACCGATCGTTGTGGAGATCCTTGGGGGAGGCCTATGCCCAGCAGTGGGCGTCGTTCGGCTGATATGATGATGATGATGATACGACTGATGATAAGCAAATGACAGGTATACCGTAAAAACAGTGTTTATAATGTTATGGAAAATGACATGGTAAGTCTGAAAATGAACGAACATGGTGCGATCAGGAGCTCAGGTTTTCTTTTACCTCTGTAGATACATCCTCAACAAATATCATACTTTTACTTTGTTTAATCACAAAGTATAATTTCTAACATAATTGCATGTTATCGGTAATTTCAATCAATCAATACAGTATTTCTAAAATAATAACTTATTTTACATTAAAATCTTCAAATGAATCAAAATTATAAATCACAACTTAATCGCAACATTTCTACTTCCTTCCTTTCTTCGAATAGCATTCAAGATATTGACTTCCATTGCAATGGAATAAGGTCGAAGTAAATATAGCCTCCTTCGGCTCTTATCCCGACTTTTGCTCCATTAGAGTTCCCTCATTTCCCGTTTAGAGTTGAATCTGTAATACCTCTTCCACTCCCTGATTTAGGTCTGTTATAGCATCTACTTTTGTTCAGTAAAAGTTGCGAATAAGTTAAGTCGTAAGTTATAATGCCTATTGTATTTACTTGGCACGAACGACCACTTAAATCCATTAGCTGTGGCTGTACTCGACATTAAAAGCATTGTTATTTATAAATATTGCTTTATACTGAAGCCGGAAGCATACTACGTTACTTCTTCGGTACATGTTATGCGATATATTAAAAATGAATGATTTTTAAGATTACAAGTAAATGTTAAAAAGAGTCGTCTCGTGAAATCTTACGACACTACGTTACTTCAGTGGCTTGATTGTCAAAAGGATATTATTTTACGCATGTGAAATCAGTAGGATCCTACCAAATCTATACAGGTTTCTCAGGCATTGAAGGTGCGCGTCAACGTGCTTCAGATGAAAGGTTCTCCCGCCTTTATCTGGGTCCAAGTATCTTTCTAAGCGCCCCGTTGGTGTAGTGGTTTAAATTTTAATACCGGGCCAAGATCTCGGGGCCCCGGGTTCGATCCCCGGGTCGGGCAACAAAGTTTCGAATTTTCGAATATTGATTACATTTGGCAAGCCTGGTGATTATGCCTGTACCCATCATTGCTGTGGTAACTTGAATTCAATGATGGAGACCTTTGTCCTGCAGTGAGATGATTATAGGCCGTAACTTTCCCATTTTTTACTTTTATCTTTCTCCAGCACCCGAAACAGCGAGTCTATGGATGCTAAGAAGTTTCGTTGACTTTTAAACTTCCTTGCCTATCCATACCCTAGGTGACTTCCATAAGTCCCTTATAATGCACCTTTTAATTTGAACGCCCGATCAATTATCAGACAAAAGCTCACCTTGAAAATAAAAAGTCGAATAGAAAATGAGGTGAATGTCGAATCCATTAGAGGGAAACGGTGCTGGGTAAGGGTAACCCCTACACTGAAGTTTGTCTCCGGATAAATACGAAAATTGAATTTGTATGTTTTCCAAAACCACTGATCATATTTTGATGAAATTCCATCCACTTATTGTCTTTATAACGAGCATGGTTTTAGAAATACACTGATTTCCATGAGAACGAATTCGCAGGAAACAGATAATGTTGCTAATATTATAATGCGAAAGTTTTTTTTAGGGATGTTATTTATATGGAATTTCGGATCTGGATACAGATACGGATATGAAATTATTTCGGATTATCCGTTAGTTTCGGTTACGGATATTATATTTTTCAGAAATTGTGAATTATAACACAAATTCTAATTTGACTTTATTACTAACTTATTGTTTATTTATTACTAAGTACTAAGAAATTACTATAGTTAATATATTTCTAGCAATTATTACAACACTGGTGTGTTGCAATAATTGACAGGCAGAAAAACCTGTCATAACGCGTCTCATTTAGACTTCACCCCTATCCGAAAATAACCGAAACTTTTATATCGGATTCAGTTACGGTTATGGATAGTTTTTAATTTCGGATATCCAATAGTTTCGGTTACGGTTACGAAGCTCCCCAACAACCCTGTTTTTTTTTTTACTTATTTACACTAGGAAGCCTGAACGGTTTGATATAAATACTTACCACGGAGATAGATTATCAACTGAAATAGGACAAAGGTTACTTTCTTTTGTTGCCAGAAAAATTACAAAACTGATTACGATCCTAAAAGTACACATTATATGATTCATTTTACCGTGTCATGTGGTTTCAAATAATAGCACCACCCTTCCTACAATATCGTGACAGGCGACTAAAGGGGTGTGGGGGTGGTGGGATCTACCTCTTAGTGGTCCACTCTGGGCAACGGCATCTTTTTCTAACCAATGATGATGGCTAACGGATCCCTCTGCGATGGTAGGCTTCGTAAGAGGCTGCCTGGATGCTACCACCCTCCTGCCGGAGTCCAGCGCCAAACAGATTTTCTGTGTTCCGCTGGCGTGTGGGAGAACCAGTACCTCTAGGTAAGCTCGCTCCATCGTAGGCTTCTTCTTAACCGTATAGTTAAGTATGTAAGAGCAAGCCCATTGGTTATAAAAAAAAACATACAGAAGTATCGCATGCAATTGCTATCGCCAACCGCCTGCCAAGCGCTGCGATTATAGACACATCCTTATTTTGAAGACGTGACCGTATCCATGATGACGCAATTCAACTTGTCTTGAAAAAAATATGCTATACCTGGCTACCCTCGTACAGAGGGATAGGAAGGGGTGGGGGAGGCAAGTTCAAACGGGTCGCCTATGTGGGTCAGCCGATGAAATATTGGTTCTGATTCGTTGCGTTTTATTCATTACATCACCGGTAATTGAATTTTTCAGAGCTTAGTTAAGCCCGGAACTCTTAATCATCGGGCGGGTTTCATGGAAATAAAAAACAAAGGTCAATATTTCGTTTACTTCTATAACGGAATTTCAAATGACGGATTATGCGACGCCATTAAACCATAAAATACAACTGATTAATCTATAAAATAAATACAATTACCGAAATTTAGGTACGCGCATAACTTCCGGTCGACTGCACGAAGTTGGATAATTCTATTTTTTTATGTTTGTAATGGTCAGGAGAAGGTTTGTATGTAAGACAATGTTTGATATTTATATGGTAAGAGACAGATTCAGATACTTATTGTCTGATAGAAGCGCTCATAGCCCAATGCTTCTTAGTGATCAGTTTCTGTCACAAATATTAAGCAACGCTGAGAGCGGTCACTAGTTGGATGGGTGACCGTTTGTGACATTATATCTTGAGCGCTTCCGTGCTTCGGAGAGCACGTTAAGCCGTCGGTCCCGGCTGTTGTCAGGAGATAACAGTCGTTAAGCCCTGTTGGAGGCCTTCGGGCGGCTTGAAAAACGTCTAGATAATACTGAAACGTATAGAAAAATATTTCCGCAGCGTCGCCCTTGCCGTGCACCAACCCGCACTAGGCCAGCGTGGTGGAACTAAGGCCTTAACCCCTCTCCAAATAAAGGAGAGAGACCCGTGCTCAGCAGTGAGCGTAAATAAGTTGTTACTTTCTTTGTCTGATAGTAATTCCTACCCGATTCCTTATTACCTCCACGTCGCACACATAATTTCATGTAGGTTATAGCAAGTTGGTTCAATTACGGTAAAATAATGTAAACAGAATTGACAGTCAAATTTATTTCTAAATACAATAAAACTTGATTTTTCAAAGTGTTTCATCGGTTCAAACTGTTCAAAGTTCTGATAAAAATGTTATTATAATTTTGACAGTTGTGCAGTAGGTAAAATACAGTACACGTGAACGTTCAGGATCAAAAAGGAAGTGTCGATAAGGGTACACTCAACCATATCTCGTGGTAGCAGCGACCGGAAGCATTAGTTCGGGCGGAGACGGGATGCTCTCAGATACAGAATCCAATTAGGAAGTCCATCAACCTGTTTGTAAACTAAATATAATAATATGGTTAGAGCAATTTAATGGATTATAATGGGACAACATAGTTGTTAGTTTAAATTTTGCGTGGGGTGGTGCCGCCATATTAAAGTAGCCCCCACCCCTTCTCATCGTATATGTGTCGTAAGAGGCGAATAAAGGTGTACTGCCAAAAGAAGAGGAATAGCAGCTTCTACTCTTTAGCATTTGCCTAACTGCGATCACTAAAATCTTACCTATAATCTTACTGACACTCGGCCAGAACTGAACAAAGACCCAGAGGAAGCCTTAAATTTACAAGAAAAATACTACGTATAAGATAATATAATTCAGCAAGTAAATAAAATAAATACAGAATTGCTATAAGCAACCATTGAAAGCTTTAGAGTAAAATAAACGACAGTGAAGAATATTACCAATCTAGCTAAAAATGTATTTATGGTGCCTATATGGGGGGAATTAATATATTCCTTATTTGATATAGAATATAACAGTCGTAGCCACGATTTTAAGTGAAAATCAGGCAATTTTTTCATTTTAGAGTCACTTAACCAACCCTTTGTTCCTCAGTTTTATTTGTAATCTACGAAAATAGCCTTTACCACAATGGTAATACGGTTTACGGGGGGTGTCCCGCAGGGTTCCATCATGGGTCCTGTTTTGTGGCTAAGTGCCAGATATTCATGGGGCCCGAGTTTTCGTGGCTCTCGAGTGGTTGACACACTTGTAGGGCGTCAGCGTTTCACGGAATGGTGACACAAAAAGAGGCACGTTGAATAATGTAGGAGCTCGAGAGATTTTACGGATGCTTTCAGAGTTTTCACCTCGGCGGTTCTATTGTCAAAATGTCATTTAGAAGTAAATAAATAAGTTTCTATAACAATGTTACGTAACACAGCTTAGATATGTAATATCAAACGATATTAGACTGAAAGTTATTTGTTATATCTCGATTTAAGAATACGTTCTTTAAAATGCATATGATGACCCTTGATGTAGCGGTGTGGTAATTTTCCTTTTACGTAAGGGCTACGATTCCCATTCGTGTCGATTTAGGTATTTTTTCCGGAAGGCACGTTAGTCCTGGTTTTTGTCGCTATAAGATGGGAGTTGTAAAAATAAAACACGTCACACGCCTTTTATAGTCGGCATGGAAACCTTTAACCGCAGGTCATCTTTGCTGGACAATCACACGGTATGCAGAAGACGAACGTGTTTATTAAATACACAGGAATATGAGAATATGTCGAATTTATTTAAAGCTGTAAATGTTAACATTTTTCTTTATATATATTAACCATAATTATTATTTTCCTAGCCATATAACAGCAGCTGTTTTAAGAGTTTCGTTAACTGAAAAGGAACCCATATAGAAACTATTGTTCTACTCGTATATATGCATGACTCATCTCACGAGGATGGCGCAAGTACCACCCACACTTCTTAACCTAATTTCATCACTATGTAGGTATACGTTCGTGTTTTTCTAGCAAACGACTTGAGTATTTTCCATTAACTTCCCCCATTACTGTGTTCTAGTTTGAAAGACGACGTAACTTGTACTGCATTGAATTAATTCCGACTAGTAATTCGAAATGGAAGTGCAACTTGGCACTTTTCCCTCCCAAAGTGTTGATTAGCTTGGCGCATTGCCGTAGCCTGCGTTTATCTACGAGCATTTATCGTATAGATAGATACTCTTTATTGCACAATTTAACACATAATACATTTCGAGATGCATAAATAAGGCAGTCTTATCGCTGGAAGCGATCTATTCCAGACAACCTTCAGGAGGACTTAGACATCGTATGGAACGTATATAAGCGCCTCGTGAAGCCTACTAGCAAAACTAAAAATAGGTATTTTTTATACATTGCTATTAATGAAATCACAAGCAAATTATAACGTATTTATTTGTTTAGTTTTACAAAATCCAGATTTGAAGGTAATAATTTTTTTATTAAAAATTGTGTTTTACGACGTCATATTTCATTCTCTACATACATTGATAAAAAAATTTTTTTTTTTTGAGATATTGCTAAAACAATTTAAGCTATTTACGTGTTAGTCTATTGTTGATATGTTATTATAAAATTTGTGTAACATTTCGACCCTTTTGGTCTTTTAGGTCCAGACATCAGTGACATTTCTTATTTTGATTGATAGTAATATACATTTTTTATATGACAGGTATATTCTATCATGTAAACGAAGACAACACACTGGCACCTTAACACCCAATTCAAATCGGCACTATATAAATGAGACATAAACCAATTGCGGTTCGATCAGTCCTAACACACATACTTTCCAAATATCAAATTGATCGGGAGGAAACCAATCAATAATTTAAGGAGAAGGGGGTAAATGTCACTTACGGCTTAATCGCGTCTCCCAAAACCTGATTGCTTAATGAGGTCAAATGGCTACCGACAGTACCGCTACTTCTGTCACATAAACACACTAGCAAGCATTAGCCTGGTTATGGGTACCTACATTAATTAGGGGACTCTGTAGGAAACATTGGTGAAGGAACAGTTTAGAGTTGTTCAGACATAAAAATATTTCATCGATGTTATAAAAAGTAAAGTAACGGACTCCATCATTGTATTCAAGATCCATTCCACGAATAACTTGATTGAGGAGAATATCACCACCCACATCTCTTCCTATAGGTGTCGTAAGAGGCGATTTAAGGATTACCGCGAGAAAGAAGAGTCAACCCGCCTACCAAACGTATTGATTATAAGAAACGCCTCTTTTTGCAGAGGTCCTTTTGGATGTTGACGGCTTTTCTCACAAGATAGAAAAAAAAGTAACGGCCTTCATCCCACTGCAGGGAAAAGGCCTCCATCATCGAATTCAAGTTACAGCAATGATGGGTACAGGCATAATCACCACGCTTGCCAAATCCGGGTTGGTGATCACAAACCCGAGCAATGTTCGAAAGTGTGTAAGTTTTAAACTAGAATAATTCCTACAGTTAAGACATTAATGTAATTGACTGCCTAATCCCTAATAAGTCCCTAATAAGAAAAAAAGTTTCATATTTTAGTGGCAAATGACAACAAAAGTCGTATCGATAACAAACTTAGGTATTGATACTTTAGCAACAATGGCCGCTGTGACCAACCATTACAGTTTATGACCGCGGAGAGGCCTGACCGCATTAAGTGTTAGTAATATTTTATGACTTTGCAAGTGTTTTTCCAACACTCGCTGTTTATTCTTGTGATTACGAGGAATGACATGTACTCGTATGTGGCGTAAATAATAGAGTGTTCTACTGGAAATTGAACCGAAGTGTTAACTAGTTCTAAATCGATTTTTACGCGAAGGTTTAATTGCAATAAATGTACTAAACCAACGAGGTAATAATAGGGGTTAAAGTATGAAATTGCCGATTATTTTCCCACTTTTTATTTTGTTTATAGCTCTTTAGTATAGTCGTATTATTGCGTAATTCTTTTTGTATTGTATCAAAAACTAAATATAGTTACTGTTGACTAAAAAAAAATGCAATACTAGTGCCTATTACTTCAAAGGAAGTCGTTGAAAAGACCCCTTACAATGTGTCAGCTGACCTTCTTGCTTCAATTAAGCTTATTTGTATTATATACTTTGATTTTCAGAAATTTAAATACTATAATGCGTAGCTTTATAACCATCTAACTTTCACCTTTAATTGCATCGAAAACGGTTCAGGCGTTTTTAAAAAAACTAAAAAATTGTTAGTATGGAAAAGTGACTTTTCTCGATTTCGTTCATACAAAACGGCAATTTCATACTTTAACCCCTAATATTAAAAGAAGTACTTTAGAACTACTTAATGTCACAAGCAAAATGTAATACAATTAAAGTATGTGGTCTTAAGGAGCCAATCAGACAACGCTTAATATTTTAAGTATTTAATTCCATCTTTACTTAGTCGGTATAATTTTACTTTCGAAGCCAAACCAATTAAACGGGAACGCTTCGTTATTTAGTATTTTAGGAGTGGAGGAGAATTTAGTACATTCGGTATTTTGAAATTTTGAATATCCAAATTAGGAATTATATCTTCCGCAATTTTAGCCTCCCTCATTACAAAATTTTACATCAACACTTAAAGGCCTGTGTAGTGGGATGATTATAGGCCTTTAGAGATGTTTTATTTTCATTAGTTCATAACTAACTAATGGGATAATGAAAATAAAACACCTCGTTATCATCGCAATATTCCACGACGAGATACATTTCCCATCCTTAACGACCTCATTTGTTTAATTTATTAACAACTGCGCATTTTCGTGTTTTTTAAACCCATAGTTTCTTCAACAATTTACTGTACCCGAATTCTTATACTGAGTTTAGATCCTATGTTTAATAACAGTTTTGTCTGGGCTCTGAATGATTTACAGAATTACCCTTGAACGATATAATTGTACATAGAAATCACTGTTCATCGTTCATCGATACAAATATATTTTTTTGCCGACAGCTCGATTCGCCGAAAGAATGATATATATTTCTTTCGGCGAACCGAGCTGTCGACGTTGACAAAAATTTTCTTTTTAATGCGGCTTTATGGCCATTTACAGCCATATTCACGAACGTTGTAAAGGGTTCGAAACTTCGGGATGAATAAAACGGAAAAAATATTAGAAAAGAGAGGGAAACAATATAACACTATTAGTGATTATTTAACTCGTGGCTTTATATTGTCCTAGCTCGCACTGGCATATATCTCAAATAAACATATTGAGTGACCGAGTTTCGTGCGCTGCTTCTTCTCGGCACTAGCCCACATTTGTCTCGAAGCAGTGATAAAGCGCCTCCAGGGGCCTATTTGCAGAAATAAAACTGATTTTATTGATTTTATTTTAATGCATAATTTTTTTGTTTATCCCACAAATGCATTTCAAAATATCTTTACAATAAGGTTTATTGGCCCCAGAACAATATACGCAATAAATAACATAACAAAGAAATCGTGGACAATTGTGCATGCCCATTTTATAAATTCCTAATAGTAAAATATTAAAATAAATCACATACAATACGAGTATACCATGTGTATGGCTTGTTACTACCTATGACATTAATTAATTGTTACTTATCTTCTAAGACAAATAACCAAAAACAGGGTAATGTTTAATTACCGCAGATGAAAGAGACGTTCGGGAGTCTGGGGTAACTCAACAACGCCTTTGGAGATCGCCTACGGCTTTATCTAATACATTTTCTTAATCTTCCTCTCCAAATAATCCCTTCACACTTTGCAAGGAACACTACAAAAAACATTTTATTTAAAATAAAGATATAGCTTTTATAAAAATATTAATTTAACAGTAACGCCCGCAACAGGTTTGCAAATAATTGGTAGAAATTTAGATTATTGTGGCTTAATCTATACTAATATTATAAAGCTGAAGAGTTTGTTTGTTTGTTTGTTTGTTTGAACGCGCTAATCTCTGGAAGTACTGGTTCGAATTGAAAAATCATTTTTGTGTTGGATAGTCCATGCCTCGAGGAAGGCTTTAGGCTATATAACATCACGCTGCGACCAGTAGGATCGAAGCATCAGTGAAAAATGTTGAAAAAATAATCGCGATCTTAAAAACTGAAATTGACGCGTACGAAGTCGCGGGGAACAGCTAGTTATTGATATGAACTATAAAGTCATTTTAAGTTAATTAATTACAATTTGTAATATAATTATTCAATCTGTATTCGCCTTCACATGCCTTCGCGCCAGTCGCTAGGAGCACCTCTGTACTGACGCGCGCGTGGCGCGTGCGCCAATAAATGAGTATTAAGTGAACACGCATATTATTTGGGGGTCACCCCACCACCTTCCGACAAGAGACTCCTAAATAGGATCGACGGCGAATGAGAACGAGCGTACGTTCGGGTCGTGGACGAACATCGGTGCTCGGGCAAACATTTCCTTCAATATCTGCCTATTACATCAACGGTCATCATAACTGTACCTGTCTTGGATTACAATCAAACATTATAAAATACATTCCGCTTTTTATTACAATTTGTTTACTAACGAAAACACATACTCTAAAGATAAACTTGCCGTTCCAGGTTCAGACTGCGAAAAGTAAGAAATTTAGTTCATGGGATCGTATGTCAAAGTGTTTTTAATGAAAAAGGGCTATTACACTATTAATGATTATTTAAATGATAGAAATGTATCGTACTTGCATTAACCTTTTGTAGACATGTATTTAAAAAAGGGCTGACAATAGCGACCGAGTTTCTTGCGATACTTCATCTCGGCACTTGCCCAGACTCTTCCGAAGCAGTGGTAGATTTAAATATCGGGACTGATTTTACTGATTTTTACGTATTGCTCCTTCGAACCGGATTTAACATTATTAATATAGCCGGATTTAAGAACATAAGATCTAAAATCGATAGTAACGAACTTTAAATTGGTCTCATCAATCATAGAAATGGGCAGAAGACCGAAATCGAAGATATATGACGTCCACGAAGAAGTTTTTCGCATTAAAAGTTTTTGTGCTGAGTTTTTGTCCTCTTTGTCTTCGTCACGATCAATATAACGATTCAACACGTTTAATATTTTGATTGGATTTTATAAGTTATATCAAGCCAGGTATTTTTAGAAGGGAATTGAATCGGGATTACTTATTGAAATTGGAGTTCTTAAGGGCTCATTTCTAAGACCAGATGTATTTTGTCATCGTTTTAATTATTACTTTGCAAAGTTAATAAAATAACAGTATTGTCAAATTTCATATACATTTATTTTTATTGGAGTGGCTTTTTCTAATGTACTAATATACCAACTTCTAAAATTTTTAGGGAGTACATTACATTAACCTTTATTTTAAGTATACGTTATCCACCGTCGTGAATTGTTAAATAAAATGTGAGTTAGCATAATAAGCATCATAAACAAAAAAGCGTCCTGAGAAGCCAGCGTAAATTGATATTTATGAAGCTCTTATCCGGCTATTTACGATTTGACGGTGAATAATCCGGGGAAACTGCCACCCCGGGATATGCTGACGCTATATTCCCAGTTTAAATAAGAATCAAGTAGAAAATAGTCCTAATTTTCGAGATACGAGTATCTTTTAGCTGAAACTAACTGTAACATATTAATAACCAACCGTATAAAGAGTATAGAAATATTTTCACATCTGTTCGTAAACATTTTGAAATCAGTCATGGGATTAGTTTTTACGTTTTAATTAATTTGAACATGTCTATTTTTTTTCTTCATCATTTGGGATGAATCAAGATACAAACTTAATGTTTTTTTTTAACTTTAGATAATAGGAATTTATTTGCTTAAGTTATATAACCAAATATACAAAGAGTCTACTACTTTCAATGTCGTCATGTTTATGAATGCGACCGAATGCTTCTGGCAGAGTGAGAACTACATATTCCTTTTATCGGATAGTAGAAACTTATTCAGTCCCTCGCAAGTCCCAATACACTTCTGCAAACATAGTTATGTCTATAGCAACCTTGCCGTCGGGGTAAACGTTACAGCTTATATCGAGAAAAGTATTTTCTTATTTCACCATATTACTTAACCGTCATACTGACAGAAAATTGTAAATGGTATTGTGACAGGCAGTCAATTGCATCTATTTTATTCTCAATACTAACAATGAGTTGTGTATACATAAAAATATATATGTATTCATTTAATGCAAATATATAGTTTTCAGATTTTTCTGAATTTCATACTTCATTTCAAATACCCTATAAATTTGGATTCCATAGGGTAATCGAAATATATGTTTTATGGTGTAGATATAAATGACCGTATCTTTTTTCATCCTGTACAGTAGAACTACGAGTATGTGTTGGTTTAATTTTAACACCTCCACGAGTTCCCGAGATAACCGTTCTTGCTTGGCGGAACAGACAGGCGGACAAGAAAGTCTTCCAGCAAGGGTCTTTTCTTTTTCTTCTGAAGTACGGAGACCTACAAAATTTTTGTCAAGACCATCGCATTCCTTCCAGAAGCTCCTAGAACAATCCAGAAAGTACTTACGTTCTCCTCGACGGTCTTCTTGATCTTGGCGCTCGCCTCGCTGACCTTCGCGCCTGCCTTATTCACGGCGGAGTACAGGAAGCTGCCCAGGGACTTGGCGCCAGCGACAGCCTTGGTGGTCACTGGGGAACATTCAATATTGGCTTAAACTTTACGACTTTTCTTTATGAGTTGTGATGAATAGGAAACATTGGTTTTTAATGTATTTGTTTAGGTACTTAAATTGTGAATCATGTGGTGTCGGCACATTTTCATTTATTTAGGTCAAAAAACAGTTACAATGATTCTAAATTTAGTGTTATACTTAATAATACGTTACTTATTTTAAGACCCACAACATTGTCCACAAACACAACACAACACATTAAAAGAATATTTCTTCTTATGGGTGTCGTAAGAGGCGATTAAAGGAATACTACCAGAAGAGGAAAGACGCTGCAATTATTAATCAAATTAAAAACGTAGTATATCACCAGTGCGAAGTGATAATCATAAAGGAATACCTTTTACAAAGCAAACTTAAAAAACTCAGACATTACCTTCCGATTGATGTTAAGTAAGAGTTTTACAAATACCCATTGGTTATTACAGAATCTTCTGATAAATCCCCCAAAGGATGTCATAGGAATCGGAACAAAAACCGATTTCTGTCCTCAGGGGACGAGCCTAAGCAAACTGAGTTTATTAGTTCTGTGATGTCACCTGGACCCATAGACAACTCGGCCGATAGAAGCTCAGATTTTTTTATGCTGAAAATTAATAGGCTCAGGCGTTACTTTGCGGAAACCCATAATTAAATAGTAGTAAGGATAGTAACAGCCTATAATCATCCCACTGCAACGAAAAGGCCTCCATCATTGAATTTAAGTCACCACAGCAATGATGGGTGTACTGGCATAATCACCACGCTTGCCAAAATGCGGGTTGGTGATCACAAACCCGAGCAACGTTCGAAAATTTGAAACTTTTTATTGCCCGACCCGGGATTCGAACCTGGGGCCCCTGATCTTGGCCCGGTATTAAAAACCACTAGACCAACGGGGCGTCGTCATTATAAAATATGGATTTTGAAATCATTAGCAAAATAATTTTCAAAATCCATATTATGCTGGAAATGCTGGTCCCAAGAAGTCATCAATTGCAAACTAAATTACTTTCTTGAGTGATGGGGTGGCCTACGCTGAACCAAGTATTCCACTCGGCAAAATTCGAATATTGATAAATTTATTGATTTGATATTGATTATAATTAACGGCTACATTTTGCTTAAAATCAGGCCGCTACAAAACGTTTGTATATTTAAATTCGTCTGTCTCTCTTACGTTTACGTAGGAGGGTTCTGCGACAACTATCAGTCACAGAGACCCTACTACGCAAGTCATCGTGAAATAAAAATTCCCAACCATGACCGTCCCGATAATAGGCACAGTTCCTTACACAAAACTCCCATGACATCGTTATCAAACCAAAACCTTGCTTTGTGAACTGTAAGCTATAGTCGTCGTGCCGGAGTCTATACAGCCAATTGTTCTTTGCGCCGACCTAGTAATTGGCCATTGAGCGACACAACAGGGCAATTTCGAAGCTGCCTCGACAATTTTGGGATTGAGTCGCTGTCTATTAAACATCCGTAATTATTATTGTGAATCTTATGTAATTTCATTGTATTCTTTTATCCCTTTTTTGGTGTACATTACTCCATAGTATTTACTTTTTATTTAAATTTCCAATTTTCTTCATTAATTTTAAATACTAGTGCCCCAGGGCTCCCACTGTAAACAACGTCGCAGCCTTTCCTGCATTTTTCCGTACTAATGTATGACGTTATTGTCAAATATGGTGGACCCCATAAAAGCCAGCGTCGTGACTAACCTAGTGGGTCAAGAGCTCAAGACTTTTGCTGAGTGAGGTCCTTTTGCGATGGGTGTAGCGACGCACATAACGACATTGTTTAGGCATTTTTTTTTTGTTTTTACGCTTGCACCTGTTCTTTGTTTTTATTTTTAATTAGTTTTTATTGTATACATATTGTTTTGTTTTTATAAACGTTAGTTGGTGTTGTTCTATTGTATCTTTGTGATGTTTATTCCGATTCAGATTCTAAAATGAAAATCATTTCATTGCATCCCGGTTGTGGTTACAAAATTGACTATTAGTTGCAAGCATTTTGAAAGTGAACGCACTTATTTTGACTGGAAGATCTTTATTTCACAATTTGAAAGTTTTCCTGCTCTTTGCGTCAAGTCTAAAGATACTCGTATTTGCGTATTTTCCTCGCCTACTAAGCCTTGTGAAAGAAGAATGCAGTCAATATCTTTTTTGCACGTACGGCTTCTAATTTGCATTCACAAAGTGTTTTAACTCTAATACTTGCTCAAAGGCCTCGTCCAAGGCGATTTTGTAAAGGTGCTTGCAAACAGTTCAAACAAAAAAAAAACATTAGTGTAGTGAAAAAATATCTCTATTCAAAATATTTAACGTCAAAAATCATTATAGTACTTTTTTTCATTTGGTAACAAAACATTCTGTCGCAAAATGAAAGATCTTGTATTTTATATTAGAAGTGAAATCATTAAATGAAAATAAGTAAATGCATCACATAAGAGTTTTTATCCCAAAGTAAAGTTATTAAAGCATTTGTGTTTTGGAAATCAGAAGCAACAAAAGTACAACAGACACCCGAGAAATATAGCAAAATGTTCTGTTTCTAAATTGACCCGTCCGGGAATCGAACCTGGAACCTCAGAGAGACACCTTAAAGACCGGTGTGTATATCTCTTCACCACAGAGGTAAATGGTACCTGCGTTGCTTCTGACGAAACAAGTGCCTTAATAGATACTTACTATGGGATCCGTTGGTCTAGTAACGCCCCGTTGGTCTAGTGGTTTAAATACCGGGCCAAGATCTCGGGGTCCCAGGTTCGATCCCCGGGTCGGGCAACAAAAAGTTTCCAATTTTTGAATGTTGCTCGGGTTTGTGATCACCATCCCGCATTTGGCAAGCGTGGTTATTATGCCAGTTCCCATCATTGCCGTAGTAACTTGAATTCAATGATGGACGCCTTTTCCCTGCAGTGGGATGATTATAGGCTGTTACTAGCTATGGGATCAGAACGATGTATGTAGTGTGTTATTTATGTAAACATTCATTGATTTATAGTGAACTGCTGTGTGAAAGCACCTTAACTTTCGCAACAAACATTTTCGGGATCCACTATCCTGTTGGGACCCTAAACAACCCAACTCAGTTTGCGAGTCCGTAGCTCGGGTCCTATTAAGTAAGGGGGTTTGACCCCAGAATGGAGCAAACTACTAAATGTTGGGGACATCCCGACGAAATTGGTTTTAACAGATTTCTGTGTGAGGCGGTAATGTTATTTGGGAAACACACAATTTAATATTCGGACAAAGAGATGACACTTTAACATAGTGTTGGACGTAAATGTTTACGTTTTTAACTGACCATAGTAATTAGGCGCTTGAGAGGAATGTAGTTTCGGCCCCAGCACCGGACTCATCCCCTTAGTCTAAGATCCAACGACCGACGACGACACGGACTGAAATTTTTTAGGCAACCCATTTGCAATATATTTTTTGGCATATTTAATTGTATATAAAAAACTTTTTATCCAATAAACAGCTCGGTGAAGGTCGTTGTATGGTGGGATCTTAGACTACCTGATCTCACCATTTTGACGCTAAATCGTGTACTAAAGCTATAATACTTAGCATAATAATTATCTACATATGAGTTTTTATATTTTTAAAGTTTACTTTTCCTTAAAGCCAATAGTATTAAATGCGTACAAGTCACAACATACACTAAGTATAGATCATCATCCCTATATGAGGAAGTCCACTGCCAGTGAAATCATAGCTTTTGTTTTGCTTGCTTAGTAAATTTATAATTTATTTAGGGGGCACAGTAATGCCTACGCCCAAGTCGAGAAAAAAAGGAGATGTCCCATAATAGGCCCAGACATAGTACACCATTTTTAAAAATCAAGAAAAATTGTCTGTTTCTGGGAAAAATACATATAAATTTATATAACGTCTAATTTAGTGGTTAAAAATAAATAAGATCGAATAATTTATCAAACTCCATTAGGCATTCCAAGATGGCGTCAATCTAAAAAACTTTAAATGTCAGTAGCTGTCAGATACCCCTTGCCACTTTGGCATAATCATTCACTTCAAGTTTTTGTTCTGCTTGTCGCGTTTTAAATGTAGTTCATTATAACGACCTCTTTTCCGTTTTCTGGATTTGGTATTGATAGACACATTACCTTCATAATGTTTGTTGTTACTACAGCAAGCGGTGGCACTCAACTCCTAGATGCGCGATTTTGAAAATGCCAAAACTGACAGACGTCATCAAAATGTCATCTTCTGCCATGATGGTTTTGTAGTTTCGTATTGCTATTTACTTACTTATCTCTTTATTCTTTTAAAATGGCTTCGTGGTTCACACTTAACGAAGCCATTTTAAAAGAATTGGATAATAACAAAATCTTGTAGGTGAATTGGTCTATCTTTTGGTGGGGTGTACAGGTTCTGGGCCTGGCTTAAATACAATTTGGGACATCTCCTTTGTTTGTTTAAGCAGATCTGTGTCATATGACAATTGATTTCTATTGAGTCTGTACATTTAAGCTAACAAAAGAGTGAATGTCTCCTGAAACTTGGAAACTTCTTCTGGCAGTACCTATTTAGTTGCCTCTTACGACGACCACAGAAAGGAGTGAAACAAATAAAAAGATAAAGCAAAATAATAAACAGAATACTAACACTCCTGCATATCGGGTACCTCGATAGCATCGACCGAGAACAACTTTTTATTCTGTTGACCTGGAACTGGGGATAAACAAAACAAAAGTAAAAAATAGCCTACAAACAAAACAAAATAACAATACATTGTAAAACAACTTTCAAGCGAAACTATATCAAAGTAATATTGCTAGATAAAAAAGGATAAAAAATAATATACAATTCAATTCAATTAATATAAAAATATCAGAGATTTTACTTTGCAAGAAAATTATAACTTAGTCCACAGTTTAAAATGAAAATAGACTTTCCCAAGGTTTTGATCGCACTTATTTAGATTTTAATAAGTAAGTATCAGTACATAATATCATCAAGCTTAAATATATAATTTTACTGTTTCAAATGTGATAATTACTGATGATGATCATAGAAAATCTATTACTATATGAGCAAACATAAATTAAAATTGATTAATTTCAGTCTCCTTATCAGATTCCGTAGATAAATGGATGGATCAGAGGCAGAGCCCTTACTCCGCGACTGCATCTGAGGCACTACTCACTAGCGTCTCTCGAGCGTCGACGTCGCGGCATTGTCCAATCAGCGTCAAGTAAATGCCGCTGCGCTTGCGTTGCGTCAACACTGATTGGTTGCTGCCTCGACGTCGACGCTCGAAAGACGCTAGTGTGGGGGGTACTCTTAGATGTTTAGACCTAATGGCAGTCGGCTACTGCCACTACAATTAAAGCCATCCACTGTACTTACGTCCTACACTATAGTTTTAGATAAAGTATTGAGTACTGAAGTAGCGTACTAACAAAACGAAAACAACATTAGTTAGGTCAAAAATACATAAGCTCTTACCGTTGCCAACCCCAGCGGGTTGTTCCTCGGTGGGGGTCCCACCGGTGGACGCCGGCCTGCTGTCCGCCCCCCCGGTGGCGCTGCGACACAACACACCGACATATTATACATTCAACATTCATTATAACTATACTTAGAAAAAAAAGAGATTTTTTAAATACTTTATAAGTTTATTGGCAATTAAATTGAACTATAATAATAAGGGTTAAAGTATGAAATTGCCGATTATTTTCCCACTTTTTATTTTGTTCATAGCTCTTAAGTATAGTCATATTATTGCGTAATTCTTTTTGTATTGTATCAAAAACTAAATAAAGTAACTTTTGAATAAAAAAAAAATGCAATACTAGTAGCCTATTACTTCAAAGGAAGTCGTCGAAAAGACCCCTTACAATGTGTCAGCTGACCTTCTTGCTTCAATTAAGTATATTTGTATTATATACTTTGATTTTCAGAAATTTAAATACTTTAATGCGTAGCTTTATAACCATCTAACTTTCACCTTTAATTGCATCGAAAACGGTTTAGGCGTTTTTAAAAAAACTAAAAAATTGTTAGTTTGGAAAAATGAATTTTCTCGATTTCGTCCATACAAAACGGCAATGTCATACTTTAACTCCTAATATCAGTATATAAACTTGAGCTGACTGTCAAACATCTGTAAAGATGTTTCTTTCGGGTGTTAAGAGTGAAAAACTCCTAACATTGATGAGATAGTGCTGGCTTACAGCGATAAGAATATGCTTGAAAAATTGACTCCTATGACGTAGTGTCTCGGTGACTAAATGGTAAAGTGCCGCGCCCGGTATGCGAGGAGATGCGGGTTCGAGTCCCGCCTGAGACATAATTTTTCGAGTTGTAAACACCGTGATTTTTGAACCACCTAGAAAACGAAGCCCACGTTATTAGACCATTACGTTATAAACATCATGGCGGTGATATTAATTTTTTTATTAAAAATTTTTTTTTTAAATAATTAAATTTTGAATCAGACTTTTAATTTTGTAACACGCTCTGTGACGCGCTGAGATGTATTATTTTGCTGCGGCAGGGTCTCGGTTGAATGGACCATACACAGCTACATCAGTGTGCGTCACAGCGTGTTTCAAAATAAATAGCTGAACCGATATTTAATACTTTATTAAAAAATATATATTGGAAAAATAACACTGCGACGATGTTATACATAATGGTTACATAACGTGGGCTTCGTTTTACAGGTGGTTCAATTAAGTTGCACGGTGTATACTGAGATTTTTTAAACCTTCGTATAATAAGTAGAGATGGGTAACGCTGCGCTGCGCCGCCCAATTGCGCCAACTCATTTCACTGCGCCGGATGTGTCAACGCAGTTTCAAAATGAGTTGGCGCACAGTGCAGTACCGGTAAATTCAAAATGTGCCAAAGCACGCACGTAGGTAGCTGGCAAATTTTTGACAGGTGGCTCATTTGACAATAATTGTGACGGAATGTAGCTACTTGATACTAAAATATAATATTTTATGCTCCATACCTAGTTAACATAAAACAGAATTCGAATTATTATGAAGCTATAAATGAATGAACTCAATCAAGTGTCAAGTGTCATCAAAACATACATAGCACATCATTCCGATTTCATTCTTTCTTAAACTCACTCGTTGCGTTTAGTGAATATTTGAGCATTTTGAGCCAAAAACGTGAAAATGTTCAGCAGCTTCAGAGTACGGCGTACAGATGGTTATATTGAACTGGTTATATTCAATTGCGCCATGGCGCAATTTTGAGTTAACGCAATGAGTCGGCGCAATAGACTGCGCTTGAGTTACTGCGTTGACGCACGAAAATTTGCTGCGTATCCATCTCTAATAATAAGACCTAATATAATCCCTAGATACACAGTCCGATGCATAGGTAAATGACAAAATAAAACTGTCCTCATTTGAATAATTGATGCTGATTTTATATCAGTGTCAACTTTATAGCCTTTTATGGTTTTTATGCGTATCGGGCGTGGATTCCCTAAATCGTAATTAGTCTGATTATCTAAACTACCAGTTTCTCCCTTCGCGTCGTACACATCGGCAAATCGTCTTATTCGCAAAATGTCTATCTTTGTTGTATCTTTTCGATCGATATACAGGGTGTAACAAAAGGCTTAACGAAGCGGAATACCACGGATTCTACCCATTAGTACGATCATTTTTTCCAAGACACCTTACCTGGGAAATGAATCGTCACTGAGATATTGAGGGTCAAATGTTACTAAACGTTTTTCTTTAAAACCATATTGAAATTTTTTAGAACTTTTTCATAAAAAACGCTTTAAAGAGAGCAACCCGCAATGAACCGAATGAATGAAGTTAGGTCACAATCCTTCCTCGTCGAGTCTGTAGTGCTTAAAATGCTTAAAAGAAGGCGTTTGCCGGCGATTATTTTTGTTCCATACGATTTGGCTTGATGAACCGAATACGAGGTTTAAGGCTTCGATAAGCTTTTTGTTACAGCCTGTAGGTTGTACTAAAAGTGCACCCTTTAAGGAATGGGTGCACTTATAGTTGAGACACTTTTTTGGCGACGTTTGTATGTCTAGTTTTTTTATTATTACATCAATGCCTATACATAGAAAAATACAATGAGTTCCCAAAACGCCGCATGATAACGGCTCGCTAGTTGTCCTATGCGAGCGAAGGAAAGCGAACAGTTGCGAAGAGATGCGAATTAACACGATTCAACTGCGTAGGTTACCAATCTTCTTACTAATATCATAAATGCGAAAGTTTGGATGAATAATTTTTACCACAGAACACGGAAAAAATGTAAGAAAGGCGATGTAGGCGGGGCAGGCGCGCCACATAAGTTATAAGCAAATGCTCATACTTCTGCCCAAACATGAATGTAAGTGAGCGCTGTGATTGGTTTTTGGTCGCGCGACGTCAAAAGAATTCGCTTGATTGGCGTTCTTAGTTTATGTGTAGTGGGCGCAAGCGGCGACATCGTCGGTTGTCATAAAATGGCGCATGACAGCCTTTCTAACCTTTTTCCATGTTCTGTGATTGTAACTCAATCACGCTAAAACACATGAACGGATTCACAAACTTTGGCCGCAAATCTATACTAATATTATAAAGCTAAAGAGTTTGTTTGTTTGTTTGTTTGAACGCGCTAATCTCAGGAAGTATTGGTTCGAATTGAAAAATTATTTTTGTGTTGGATAGTACATTTATCGAGGAAGGCTTTAGGCTATACAACATCACGCTGCGACCAATAGGAGCGAAGCATCAGTGAAAAATGTTGCAAAAATAGTCGCGATCATAATAACAGAAATTGACGCGGACGAAGTCGCGGGCAACAGCTAGTAGATTATAATCTGGAATAGCACATAGGCTTTTATTCCGGATGTATGGTTGTGAGATTCGACATTTCCACACGTCATACGAAGTACAAAGGAAACAGCTAGTCAACCATAATTAATTACGTTTTCTTAGGGACTTGATTTCATTGTGACTAATGCGGTTATTCTGTGAGTTCGCTTTTCGATATATGACATTGTAATTAAACATTTTTTATAGTTACTATAGTTTAGTACCTATAGTAACCCACCAGTACTAGTGTAGGTACTGGTATAGGTAAGTACTGTTTAAATTGCTCGTGTCCTTCCGCATCGCATCGCATCGCATTTGTGCGTTTGTCGCTTGGATAGGACATCTATATATATATAAATGAATCCCTATTTCCCTTGGTCATCGCATCACGAGTGAACAGCTGGACCGACTTCGCTAATATTTTTTTGTTTTGTTTTTTTATTATCAGGAGAATGTTCTTATGAAAGAAAAAATAAGAAAATTGCGCGGTAAATTAGAAAATTTAAGAAAACTTAATCACTATACTAAATTATTTGTAATGTAACCTTAGCGCTTTTGACTATTTAAACTTTTTCAATGTAACATTGTGACGTTTGACATAGACAGAGACAGAGTCGATAAATAAATTTGTATCTGACATATTTTTTTTATTAATTAATTATACCAATTTGAAATCAATATTCATAGTTAAGACAGGACAACGTCTGTCGGGTCCGCTAGTTGCTTAATAATCTGCTAATTAAATCACAACTAGACTTTCAAAATGTCAGGTTTATAATTATAATTAAGTTACGACACAGTTTATCTATTTCAAATAAACTTAATGTAATATTTCAGCAATTTAATTGCTTTTATAATATCAGTATTTTAAATTTAATAATTTTGTCTGAGGCGGGAGTCGAACCCGCTTCCCCATACATATCGGGCGCGGTCCTCTGTCCATTTAAGCTACCGAGACATTACGTCACAGCGTAAATTTTTCAAGTGTCTTTATCGCTGTAAGCCAGCGTAGTTTTATCAAATGTTAGAAGTTTTCACTCTTAACACCCGAATGAAATGTTTAACAGTCAATTAAAATGAAACAGCTATTTAACAGAAACACTTTATATACCTATGATATTTAATTGCAAAGTTTAATTACTGATATTATATTACGAAACCCAAAAAATGTGTCGACTTTTTTGCGGTTGAAAAGTTATTAGTTTCTTGTCTAATGATAGCAAAATGATGATAGCCGTTAAAACACGTTGGACCGTTATATTTGGTGTTTTTCCTATCATTGATCAATTAGAGCAGTGTTTCCCAAACAATGTTCTGCCATGGCCCGGTAATTTTCGCACTGCCCCTTTGTGACCCACTTAATACTATTAAAACCAAACTGGTTCCATTAGTAAAATAATACATATTTATTATTAGCAAAAATGTTTTATTAATACTAATTTTAATGCGAATACTGCGCATGCTGCCTATGTTTTACTAAAGAATTCAAGTTCCCCGAGAATGACGAAAGTTTAAAAAGAATATTTACGATGCGTTGACCGATAGTAGGCATAATTAAACAAGGCGGGTATTTTGCGACCCGGTTATTATTTTGATCGCCCGGTACCGGGTCGCGACCCTGCAAATGGGAACCACTGAATTAGAGTATCGCGATTTCAATAGCAGAATCAAAGCGTAGGTTACCATGATAACAGCTCTATTTATAACAAAGCTATTATCATTTACGGTAATCAAACCTGAGCATACTTGCGTTTAAAATACATATCAGTTATTAACACTCTATTCAGACCTTAGAACAAAAATACATTGCAAGCAGATAGAAAATTTATCGAATTACGTTAATAAATGTAATAATATATGAAGTTTTTATCCTTAAATGAAAGAAGAAAATTTTTACATGGTTGTTATGTAAAATCGGAATAACTAACTGCACGAAAGTTCATAACTAGTCAATAAAAAACTTAATTATTCGTCCAGCCACACCTATGTATGAGTCACTAGGTAGGTATACCTATTATATAATTAACATTTCAACTTCAACAAATAAAATTATTTGAAAAATGACCTAACGTATTCTTATGGTACAGCAAAAAAATATATTTTTGTACAGCGCGTTAACACGAGGACGATTCGTGTTTTTTTACGAAGCTTTTTTTATTGCAATTCATTATTTTCTTTGACTACAGCAATGGCTTTTCAAGACCCATGTAACGTAACGTCTTAAATCAAGTATCGTCTTTTAAAAATCATCAATTCTTAATAAATAAATAAATAAATAAATTCTGTAGGAAAAATTACTCCGTAAATCGTGAAGTAATACCATTCCGTACCTCTAGCACCGAAAACTATCGACTTCGAATCGTTTGCGTATCGAAAGCAAACGACACAAAGTTCGTGCTTTGTTTTGTAGTTCTCGTTTTGACCGCGCGAGCGCTGTTTAAGATTTCATACTAAATATCTCGATGGCGATACGAACACGCAAACGATTCAAATTCGATAGTTTTTTGTGCTAGACCCGCCGTATGCAATTTGAACTTCCGTACGTCATAGTAATGACGTAACGTACGTAACGAACGTTACGTTTATGAGAAATCATCAATGACGCATCCCGTGTAAATGCGCACGTACTTATTGATTTATAGGTACTTTACTGTTAACTTTTTAAAACACAAAGTTAAACCTAGGATTCTAAACAAATAGATGTGACTGTACATATTTATATATTTTAAGATTTTATTATAGTAATTAATAACATAATGCACGACAATGATAAATAAAAAATGGGGTTTGAGCAGAATAAATGAGTTTACAAAACTCAGCATGTGCTTTAAAAACAGAAGTTAGATTGAGATTAAATCATTCTAGCATGCAATGTATTGTTTTTTTATACAATTTTATTATAAGCCATATATTTAAAAAGCATTGCAAAATATTAAATGTATTAGGCATATATGCACACGAGCGGATTTAGCAAATGCGCACTATCCATTTAATAAAAAAAGGTAGAGCTTCATTCTCTTAAGAATTCATTTGACGCCCTGTACTTCTCGCCCATCTTACCCAAATTTGTTATCCAATCAATTGTATAATGATGGTAGTTATACTTTTGCTTAAACAATCCGTCTTTTTATCAATAATTTGTAATTTTTTATAATCATAACAGATACCACAATGAAAATTTTTATTTCATTTTAAATACAGTTTATTAGTATAATAATATTTCAAATAATTATTTAACTCATAAACTCTTTAGAGATATCTGACTGAAATATAAGGATGGTGTAGAAAATTTCATAATGTCATGATAGTGTCAAAGTGCTATGAAAGCTGATGAAATAAATTATGTAAAGTAATTATTAAAAAAAGCATCAATTTAAACTACAAATATTATCGAAACCATTAGTGCGAGACTAATTTTATTCTTTAAAGCATTATTTAATAAAGGTATTATTAAAAATGAAGTAATATCTTTAGAAAAATATTTTAATTTAATCAAAAGCACTGCTTACGTTTAACATTTTAATTGACAATTAGTGTGTTATTTCATGACAGTACATTTACTTTAAAAAAAAAAACTACTGACAATAAAAAAATAATATTATGTGTCAAGTTCCAAAAATATGGACCAGCCATCAGTAAATCAATATTATGAACGAAATTTTTGATTGCATAATATCGAAGTGGTCACAGCACTCTGATTTATATTTTTTTTTTTTTTACCAGAATATTTTGTGATCAGGAACTGAAAATCTTTTGGTAACCCTAATAAGTTATAAAATCTTAGTTCATGAAACAACACACCACCTGCCAAAGCGTGGCTTCAAGAGTTGCAAACTCATTGCATCCGCCAACCCCTCGTACCTATTATACCTCGAGTTATCATCATCATCCTTCCCCTCTGGCTTTGGCTCGACCTCGGTAGGTTCCGCTGGTACCGGCTCGGCTTCTGTGGGTGGAGCTTCGTTTTTCCTGAGTCCAGGGATGGGGATGCCAGAACCAAGCCACCCGGTCATCTGTGACTTTACATTGGTGATAAGGTCCAGTTTGCTGCCACCTTTAGTAGGGCTGTAACAAGAGGCATGAATAGTTTTAAATTTTTTTTTATTAGTTATACTAATGGAATCAGTTAACCAGGCACATTTTAAATTCACACTAACTGTGTCAAGAATATTTTCATATAATAATCACACTTGTATTCCATGTGTAGTAACGAAACTCAACACCATAAAAAGTTTCCTGCATTATGCCCAATTACTGTCTAATAATTAAACTCATCACATTTTAAATATAATATAACTAATAGACTGTACACAGCTAGGTATAGCTATCATCATTGCAGTTAATAATAATTTCTAATTATTATACAGCACATAACTTTCAGAGTGAAATATCTAGGCCAAGAAATGTACTAAGAGCAATATCTAATTATCTAATTCAGCTATAAAAAACAAATTTTGAAAGTGAAATGTTATTCAAACTATTATTTTAGCAGTTATACAATTCAGGTAGGTACATGTAGAATAAAACGTTGACAATATGATAATGGACACACTATTGATTGTATGGAATGCAGTATGTTGAAATAGGTCACAATGTGCAGAACTTACTACATGACCTACTTTGGTAGGTTGGTAACAAAAAAAAAGTATAGTAATAAAATTAATCAATTATTGAAATCCTCTTTAGAAAAAACAAAACTAGAATCTTATTTAAATACATACTTGTGGAAAGAAAGCAAAATTAATCTATAATTAAAATCTTGATGTGCTAACAGCAAATTACTGATAGGTGGTGCAATATGCAGTTCAAACAAAACAAGTGTAGGTGCTGTTCGATAGACATCGTTTGATGGATCAATAAATGCAAATTTTTTTTCACACACTACATAAAATTTAAATTAAACAAGTACTTCCAGTCTGTTAGATATAAAGCTTTATTTCATTGTTACATCATATGGTTACTGGGCGAAAATCTTCCTAAGGATACCCTCTGACCCTTTAAGCACATAAAAAGGGCTATGTACTGAATAAAAATCAATGTTCACCTAGAATACGCAAGGACAGAATCTGTAGAACGCAGAAAAATATGTAAACAAAAGAATCCATACCTCTGTTTTTCGCCCTCTGCTGTGGCTTCCCCTGTCGCCTCCTTCGTAGGGGTGGGCACTTCCTCATCCTGAGGCTCGCCCTTCGCAGCCCCCATCCACGAACTGACCTGATTCGTAAGTCCTGAAAACATTATCACTGGCACTAGCTAAACAACTACACAACACAATCACTCAGCGATTTCACTACGCTGCGACAGTTTCGCACATGACCCACGACGCGGACAGTCTGCGATGCGGCTGCAGAAAGCGTGATCAGCTGAAAAACTAAATGGAAAATCGCGATCGACCTGGAAAATAGGATTTCACTGCGCATGAAAACTTGCGCCTATGCGTTATTTGCCACTAAAAGTAGTAGCGAAAGTACTGCCAAAATCTGTCAAACTCAGAATCAAATTTAGCTTTTATTGCATTGAAATTAAGTCTATTATACACAGTTAGTGTAACATCTGGGGCTGCAGCTGTGTGGCTTTTTGTACTATTGACAAATATCGTATCGTGACATCACAGACAAATAGCGTTTCGTTACAGCACACTAAAATGCAGGTCATGTCAGTTAAGAAAATAATAGATAGAGAGATAGTCTTTAGCACACACCGAAAAAAATAAATAAAAAAACACAGAAGTTGTGAAATTCAGGTAGTTTTATCTTCCAGACAACCTAAATAATTTTATTTTTAACAAAAAAAACTTTTTTGCCTTGCTCAATTTCGAAATGTTTTTCTTTATTCCACTGGCCACCACTATTGGAAGATTATTTTAATGTGACTAGCACTATGAAGTAGTACTATAGAGTAATGAATAAAACGAAACAGTAATAAAGTATAGGTCAATGTTGTTACTTTTATTGAATTTTAAAGAAAAATCGTTTTTTAAAATGGTTATGTCTTTGGTCCTATCGCAATAATTGCAGTCCGAAAAACTAACGTAATAAGCACAATCCTACACAAGTAGCAAGTAGTAGTGATTACTTGCTCAGTGGTCACACCATTCTCAACCCTAGCAGCTGTCATTCCTGAAAAAACATGACGTTTATTCACTAAGTTGTGATTTTTTTGTTTCCAGCGAAATTTTACAGCAATCTTGTTGATATTTTGTGCAAATGTAGTGTTTCAGTAGATTAAAATCTGTGTATTAATCATCTATACCGTTGTGGAATAAGAAAATTGCAATCGAGATGACAGAAACTAGAAGGATGCAGCTTCACCTTGGGAAATGTATTGAGGACTTGGATAAACTGTATAATGTACCTGATTTGAAGTCAAAAAAGGCTACGCTGTAAGTATCTATACTATATAACGTCTCCAAATATTGTTTAGAGGGTTTAGAAACATTGGTTTTGCTATATTGTTTTAGGTTATGCAAAACTGCTCAGAAGTTGTTGGAGAGTGCTGAAGAAGCGCGCGAGAAGGGAGATGAGGAGTATTCTTACATCTATTATATGAAATATCTACGAGTGGTTGCTTTTATCAGCAAAGACAAGGAGTACCAGAAGGACAAAGCATACTTCAATGGTATGCTAGGTACCAAAAACCCAAATAAAGCTATAGATGCTGCCGAGAAGTTAAAAAATAGTTTAATTGACAGGTATTTATTAAAATTCACTATTTAAGTTTCAGTAGTCCTTTACTTAACACATGATCTATGAAGAAACAGAAAGTCGAAGTGTGGGATAAGAAAATAGAATCTCAGTCTAAAATGACAATTAAGTTGAAAATAAATTCAACTAGTCTAGCTAAGTTTTAAAATAAGTTAGGTTAAAATTAGCAACTGTTAAGATAGGCTTTGTTTTTTTAATTTTTCTTTGTATTTGTATATGTGGTAAAGATTTTGATAGAAGTGACAAAGAGATTCCAGTGGACTTTACCTGTTTCTGAATATCTGAAACAATGCATCTCTTGATTATCAAGTCAATGTCAAACCAAATGTCAAGATAACTACAAGTACTGAATGATAATAGAGATCATACATTTCATAGTGTCAACTGAACTACAGTGGAATTCCTATTAACTGTTAGAGGAGGCCTATATCAAAAGACTCCAAAATTAGGGACATTTTTAGGGCAACATAAATCTACACATGTAATGTCAATGTCTCAATATTGGAATAAAGGGCTTTATCATTATTATTACAATTCTGGTATCCTGTTAGAGGCTACCCCGGCCTGCACTTTTACACACACATAAAAATAAACACTTTAATAAAAAAGGGACAAAGATGTAGGTCAGCCCATCCATCTTCATACTGGTAGCAGTTAGTTTTTTGATTGTTACATTTTGGCCATTATTGTGGGCAACAATTATTGCGAGCGGGTAGAATGTTTTCATAAGAGGCCATACCAAATTTTTTTTTCAATAGTTATCGAATCTTTTGCATACGATTATTAGTACAAAGAAAGATAGAGAATATTTCAGTTCGTCTTCATACTAGCAGCAGTTAATAGGAAATATTTATGTTTCCATTTTTAAATATAAAATACCTAGTTTTTTTATTATTCTTTATTTACCATTCTCAACTACTTTTAAACTTTCGCATTGCATAATTATTTGAAACGATACGATTTACCATTCTTGCTGGCAAAAATTAAAAAGTCATCCTAAGGTTGCCATAAGAGACAGCTGAAGGTGCCTGTGTGTTCAGCATTGGGCTGATATAATGATGATGAAGCATGGATAATAAATTACAATTTTTTATGGTCTTTTAGATATGCAAAGGAACAAAAAGCTAAAAGACTTAATGACATTAAAGAAAATGAGCTGATAAAACAGAAGATAGATGAAAATCGAAAAAAAGCAATGGAGGCGATGACTGTCGTGGAAACACCCCAGCCACTGAGTCTGCCAAGTAAGTTGAAAAAAAAAATTACAAGGGTATGAATAATGTAGTAATGCAAGACATCACATTTAATTGTTATGTTCTTGATGTAAGAAATAACGCAGTTACTTATCGAAGACCAATGTTTTGGAACATGGTAACAATGAATACAATGTGTTATTAAATCAGTGTTATGAAACATCAACCTATAAGGTAGAAAAATAGTTTGAAAATGAAAATGAAAAGATTTTTTTCGAAAAAAATCTTTTCATTTTTGAAAGTGGTGGTATAAGGTCTTATTTTAATAGTTCAGCACATTCTGCTACTAATAGCGTAGAAATATTCATTTATAATATTAAAATTGTTCTTTATTTGATATTTTAGCAACTTAATTGCACTTATAATATCAGTGTATAAACTTGAAAAATTTTGTCTCAGGCGGGACTGTTTTTCAAGTTTATATACTGATATTATAAGTGCAATTAAGTTGCTAAAATATCAAATAAAGTATATAAATGGCTGTTTCATCTTAACTGACTGTCAAACATCTGCAAAGATGTTTCTTTTGGGTGTTGGGGGTGCAAGCTCCTAACATTTGATGAAGTAACGCTGGCTCACAGCGTAAGAATATGCTTGAAAAATTCGCGCCGTGTCGCAGTGTCTCGGTGGCCTAATGGTATGGCGCCCGCCCGGCATGCGAGGAGATGCGGGTTCGAGTCCCGCCTGAGACAAAATTTTTCAAGTTTATATACTGATATTATAAGTGCAATTAAGTTGCTAAAATATCAAATAAAGTATATAAATGGCTGTTTCATCTTAACTGACTGTCAAACATCTGCAAAGATGTTTCTTTCGGGTGTTGGGGGTGCAAGCTCCTAACATTTGATGAAGCAACGCTGGCTCACAGCGTAAGAATATGCTTGAAAAATTCGCGCCGTGTCGCAGTGTCTCGGTGGCCTAATGGTATGGCGCCCGCCCGGCATGCGAGGAGATGCGGGTTCGAGTCCCGCCTGAGACAAAATTTTTCAAGTTTATATACTGATATTAAAATTATTGTTTAAATTCTAAAAGAAAAAAACATACTGAATTTTATAGATGTATTATTTTACTATTGAGTCAATGATAATCTGTCGGTGATTTCTTGTTTGATGCTTTCCTAAATATTATGAAATTTATTTGTTTATGTTATGATAGTGAATATACATATAAATTTATTTTTTTGGATTTATAACTTTCATATAATTAAATAATTCAAGTAATAATTAACTCAAAAATCTGATCATATTCCTAGTTTTAAGGTGTAGCTCTAACCATCAGTGACTAAAATGATTATCTAATTATCCACATTATGGGAATAGACATAATATTATATACTTGATGGTATGTATAATGAATGAATGAATACTCTTTATTGTACACAAATAAAAAAAACAGTTATTAACAGATGATTTTCCACAGAAATATGTACAATATAGGCGGTCTTATCGCTTAAGAGCGATCTCTTCCAGACAATCTTTGGGTGAAAGTAAATTTTTATAGAAAGGGGAAGGTATATACGATGATACAGTAAGAGAAAAAAAAATATATATATACATCTATTATTTATTACATAAACCTAAACAAAAATATACCTACATAGATATCTATTATAACTATATATATATACATACAATAAAATACACATACCTACTTAAATAATGAAATTAAAATACGCAAGAAACGACGTCATGACCTACCAACAATGTTTAATAGTTTACCAAATTAATATAGCTTTATCAGAGTGCCAGATAATGCATTTTTAAACGCTTTTTAAAAATTGCTATCGACTCTGATTGTTTATTAACCAAAGGTAGAGAGTTCCATAAGCGAATGGACTGAACTGTAAACGACTGGGTACAATAGCTAGTGGAGTGTGGGGGAAATTTAAGAATCAGTTTTTTGGATGACCGCATGTCACAATCCTGTGATGGCTGCAGGAATTGAAAGCGCTCTTTTACATACGGGGGTGATTTTGGACTTAATAATAGGCGTTAAATAATAAGGCAAGTATATGTGAGTCACGCCTGAGTCGGATAGGGAGCCATTTAAGCTGGATCCGGTATTTGGTAACATGTTCGGATTTCCGCAAGCGAAAGACTATTCTAATGCAATAGTTTTGTAAGCGTTCAAGCTTGTCGAGGAGATTTTCATTTAGGTCTAAGTCTGCATATACGAAGATAGGAAACAACAAAGCCATTTAGACGACCATTTGGATCAGCGGTAGTTAACGCTGCTTCTGAGCCATGGGTCGCGGGTTCGATCCCCGCACAGTACAAATATTTGTGTGCATGAACATGTCTGTTTGTACTGGTCTGGGTGTTTTCTATGTATTATAAGTATGTATTTACAAAAAAAAAGTATATAAGTAAGTTTATCGGTTGTCTAGTACCCCATACGACAGGGTACTTAATAGTACCTTAATTTGGGACTAGATGGCTCTGTGTGGCCCAGTGAGGCATGTCTTAAATATTTATTTATATTTATTTATTTATTTATTTATTTATTTAAAGCTCGAACAAGAGCAATTTTAGTACTAGTAGAATACAATTTGAATGTGGGGTTTATAGTCTTGCTTTAGATGCCGTTGGTCCTGGTTTCTGTAAGACACATCAGAGGCCTGTAATAGACATGAAAGTCGAGATGGCAACATTTTTTAACTTTGCGTTGCATAATTATTTGTAAGTTAACAGGAAATCGTATTGACAGTCAGTCAGGCTGTGACCACGGTCGGTGCAACCCGATCGAAACGTCAGGTAAAATAATAAAGTATGATCGCTTTTAATTTCCCGTTAACATTCAAATAACGACGTCCTTAGGTTTTAGAGCCATAAGTCTGCTATATTACTTGCATGAAAAAATTCTACACTCATAAATCTTCTGAATATTCTGTAACGAAAGTGGTGCCACTATTTTGACGTCAAATTAGCGGGACAACTATAATACAGATTATAAAAAACACTCTTAATACGATACAGTACGACTTCGTTTGAATCTATACTAATATTATAAAGCTGAAGAGTTTGTTTGTTTGAACGCGCTAATCTCAGGAAGTACTGGTTCGAATTGAAAAAATATTTTTGTGTTGGATAGTACATTTATCGAGAAAGGCTTTAGGCTATATAACATCACGCTGCGACCAATAAGAGCGAAGCATCAGTGAAAAATGTTACAAAAATAATCGCGATCATAATAACAGAAATTGACGCGTACGAAGTCGCGGGCAACAGCTAGTCCTTACATACATTTGAAACTGCAATATAAATTGATATTCGACTGAACTTGCCTAGTTTAATATGATATAGTACGACTTCGTTTGAATCCTTACATACATTTTTGAAACTGCAATATAAACCGCCATTTTGTCAAAATAGCGAGACCACTTTGTTTAAAGAATATTAAGAAATTTTATGTGTAGATTTTTTTTAAGAAAGTATGAAGTAATATATTGGCTGGTAAGGTCCCGCCATCTTGACGTTCATTAATAGGCGGCTTGGACAAACTCAATACTTTACTATGCTTGAACGGTAGCCGTGATTAGATAACTCCTTAGAAATGTAATATTCTTTTCAGGCTTAGACGAAGTGACAATCATGAGCGAACAACTATACACAATCCTCAAGAGTGGCAAGCTGAAGGTGATGATCCTCGACGCTCGACCAGGCAAGGACTACATAGAGTCGCACATCAACTATCCAGCATGTATTAGTGTGCCTGAGGAGTGCATATCGCCGGGGTAAGTTGACTATGTCTTGGTATGGCGCCATTCATTTGTTACGTAATTTCTTTTTTAATATTTTGAAATAAATACCGTGTTATTTGAATCACCTGGAAAACGCAGCCCACGTTATTGGACCATTATGTATAGCATCATGGCAGTGTTATTTATGTCTTGATTAAAAATATTTTTTGTAAGATTTGTTAATTTTGATTCAGACTTTTAATTTTGTAACACGCTGTGACGCGCACAGTCGAATTGTTTTGCTGCGGCGGGGTCTCGGTTAAATAGACCTTACACTGATATATCTGTGCGCGTCACAGCGTGTTTCAGAATAAATAGCTAAACCAATATTTAATATTTTTATTTAAAAAATATTTTTCCAAAAAAAATTAAATAACCCTGCCAAGATTTTATTCATAAATCTTTTTTTTTATTTTTATTTTTTTTATTAAGAAACCATACAGCGTTATAATAATGTGTAAACAGAATAAGATTGTACTACAAATAAGGCCAATTACTAGGTTTCACATAACATACCAATTGTGTAGCATAATATTGCTAATATAGGTAAAACAAGAACTGCTTTCGCTGTTTTAATAAATTCTTTAAACTAAATTAAATTAAACCAAGGACCTCAAATAAAAATAACCAAAGTTCTATATAACAATACATATTATAAATTGTATTTAAAGCTTATGGAGGAGTTTTATGACATAAAAGAGTAATGTTAAAATATGGTTCTTGTATTCCTTAATTATTGCATGCTATTTAATAATTTGGCAAAACATGAATGTTCTGTAATTTCTATAACATCTATATTATGTACCGTGTTTTATGCAATTTAATAATAAATCTAAATCTAAAAAATCTATGTAGAAAACGGAACTACTTATTAAAAAGGAAGGTGTATTCTTTCATAAAGGAATTATGATTTTAATATTATTATGTTTATATAGGTATCATATGTATATAAATGTTTTTGTGCAACTGGAAGTAACTAATCAAAACATGCATACTTACTTAGGGTCTATAATAATTAATGTTAGTTTCCTAATTTTAAATATAACAATTTACTATTCTATTCTAAATTTTAAATTTACAAATTCCTACTTATCTATCATAATGTGATGATGTTCGCATCACGACCATAACATTGTGTCTATTAAAGACTATGCAAGAAACACTTATCATAGCCGACACGTAAATAATATGTACATACGTTCTATAACATGTATGTTTCGGAGTGTTTATTCAAATACACTTATATTTTGCGTTTTATGTTACCTCGCGCGAAGCCGCGGGCATCAGCTAGTAGTATAATATTTTTAATTTATACAGTTTAATTTTGGTAAGTTTATTTTATTTTATTTTGTGTTTAATTATTTGATAAATTTTGTATATTAACAGGTTTGTTTTTTTCTTGTAGTAAATCAACTATATGGGCTTTAAAAACAGATTTAGATGAGGCAAAAAGGTCAATATGACCTAGCAGCTTATTGTACATCCGCGGTATTCTTGACAGCGGGGCGTTGCTACGTTGCTAGCATAGTTAGTGGTACGAGACGGCACACTCAGTAATGTTGTGTGACGCGTGCGTCGCGCGTCGCGCCGGAGCACAGTACGCTACACCCGCCACCAGCTCTGGACAATCTACAAGACTGTGAACTATATCGTAAATCTTGTTCCTATTATATACCGACACCGTGCATTTTGAACCGTCTGACAAACAAAGCCCAAGTTATGTTACCATTAATTTACGTATAACATCTACGACATGGCATGTAGTTTACAATCATTGCTTCTTCCAGGCAATCGGCTCACGTCCTAGAACAGAACCTGCCGCCTCCATCCCGGCCCGTGTGGGCCGAGCGCGCCTCCATGGAGCTGATCGTGATGCTGGACTGGAACAGCACGGCGGTCATACCCGGCAAGACTCTGCATCTGCTGAAGACTATTCTACTTAAGGTAATTTTGTTGCTGTCTAATGTATTTCGAATTCACTGTTTCTTTTGCTAAAATACCTCCACCAAGAAAACATCTGTTGGCTATTGTTGTCTATTTCAATTATAAAATTTGATATGTTTACAAATGTAACGCCACACCAGAAATTGCATATGAAATATTTTTTTAAAATAGTATTTTGTACATATGGGAGTAATTATTTTTGCAAATAGGTGACATGATCAATTAAATAAGCTTCAACAAGTGCTACAGCTTTATGTACTGCTTACTTTATGGTTATCCCCCCACCATTATCTACTGTTCATGTGCATGCACTAAACATAATGATTATGACAAAATCGTCCTTAGAGGCCTGTGTCCAGCAGTGGACTGTAATGGTAATTCTCCAGGAAAAGTAACTCTCCTGCAATTACTGTTTAAATTAACAACACAATGAACCTACAAAAAACCAGTCAAATTCAAATCATAGATTTTGATATAGTCTAATAAAGTAGTAGTAAAGCCTAGTAGTTCGCATAAGGCCAGGCCCCCAATGGGGACTACCGTTTCTTTGCTCGCCAGTTGGCGCCACTGTAGACTGAGGTCCGGAGTTATAGCTGTCAAAGGCGATCGGCGCCGAAACAAAGTGTTAAATGTTGAATCTAATTAAAGTTTATTATTTATAAATAACTATCTTGATATCAACAAAGTAACTTCTGAAATAGTTGCTCTTTGAAGCAGCCTACTTTATCGCCAAATAATCCATATTTGCGACAATTTTACGAAGGAGATCACTTTCCAGCAGGTAAATTAAAGAAATTATAATTTATGTAACGAAGCCCGCTAAAACCAGTGAAAAGTGAATGTTATTGGACCTCACGCGACACGAGCGCCTCTAGTGGCAAATTCACTAGCTGTAGCCCCCATTCCGCTAATTTACAAATGGCTTAATAAAATTGCAATTGCATCTCAAGTGTATTTGTGGAATTGGGGCCCAGTATTTTAGTCGAGTAACGAATATTTTTGTAGCAAAAGGCGTCTAAACTTCAAAAATTACTTTCTAACCTACTCAACTAAAGTAGGTTGGAAAGTAATTTAGTAGCGAGTTGAAAGCGAGTCACTCGACTAAAATACTTGCCTAATCCGAACTAGGCTTTGGTACCTATCTCAAGGTTAAAAGTGAAACTATAAGAACTAGAAGTGACGCTGGTTTCAACTTTCGACAGTGGGACATAAAGGTCCAGTACGCCCGGCCCCCGCTGGCGCTGAAGGGCGGCTACGACGACTGGCTGAACAAGTACCCCGCCTTCACCACCAACCCCACGCCCACGCTGCCGCCGCAGGACACGTTCATGGACGACATGCTCGGTAAATACAATCAGGCCCCCAATTCCGCTAATTTAAAAATGGCTCAATAGAATCTCAATTGTATATTTTGACACATTTAATATGGTAGTAATGTCAAAATATACGATTGCGATGCCATTGCGATTCTATTGAGCCATTTGTAAATTATATCACTCTTAAATGCATCAAAGCTTGCCTAAAAAAGTAAAGTAACAGCCTATTCATCCCACTGCAGGGAAAAGGCCTCCATCATTAAATTCAAGTTACCTCAGCAATGATGCGTACTGGCATAATCACCACGCTTGCCAAATGCGGGTGTTGGAAACGTTCGGTAAATACGGTCTATGTTAATAAACGAAATTATTAAAAGCCGGCCAAGTGCGAGTCGGACACGCGCACTGAGGGTTTCGTACTAACGAAGTGAATTAGGGGTCCACTTACTTCCACTGAACCACAATGTTTGATTGACTGTATAAATAACTTTGTTTTTCATTGTGTTTGTAAGAAGGACAAAGTTATATTTGCGGTTGTTAAAAATGTAGTAGTAGTAGTAGTAACAGCCTATAATCATCCCACTGCGGGCAAAAGGCCTCCATCATTGAATTCAAGTTACCACAGCAGTGATGGTTGTACTGGCATAATCGCCACTTGCCAAATGCGGGTTGGTGATCACAAACCCGAGCAACAAAATTCGAAACTTTTTTGTTGCCCAAACCGGGCCAAGATCTCGGGGTCCCAGGTTTTCGAACCTGACCGATCTTGGCCCGGTATTTAAACCACTAGACCAAAAATGTACTATTTCTCAAAAACTTCCAGTATGATCTTATTCAAACCAATTTTCGTTGAAAGTATTTGTTAAGATCTACAATATGTTTTTTTTTTCAAAATTTTCACTTGCTTAGTTTTAAAGTTAGAGGGTAGGACGCTTATTTTACCTCTTTGAAAGCGTCTATCTTCCAAATGTTAGACTTTTGGAAAAAGTGGTTTTAGGAACCTCTGTCATTTTAATAGACCTATCCATAGATACCCCATACGCATAGGTAAATTATATATATTATATATAAATTTTTGTTTTAGTATCTTGAAAATAATATTTTTTTTATTTTTTGTATGAGAATTGTAAAGCGGTCAGCAGGATACACCTACCTACCAAGTTTCAACTGTGTAATGCTAATACTTTCAGAATAAAGAGGCTGTGACATACGGACGGACAAACAGACAGACTTGACGAAACTATAAGCGTTCCAATTTTTGCCATTCGGCTTCGGATTTCTAAAAATTGTATTTAAACTTGAAAATTTTTGTCTAAAGTGAGACTGGATCCCGCATCCCCATGCATACATGACGTGGTGCTTTGTCCAATAAAGCTCCGAGACGTTACGTCACAGCATCAATTTTTAAAGTATGTTTTTATCGCTGTAAGCCAGCGTAGTTTCATCAAATGTTAGGAGTTTTGCCGTCTTATTGTACTCCTTTAGTCGTGTCTTTCGATTCCCATGGGGTAGTGGGAAGGGATGATGCTATACATATAATTCTAGACCGAATTTAAGTGTCATGACGATAGTTAGAGTAGTTGAGCTGTGGTTCGTCGTACTCAAAGGTTCTAAGTTCGAATCCTCGATGGATCAATTTAGGAAAACATCTATGCTAAGTTGCCTTTAGTCCAGATAAGGCTAATGTGTGTTTTTGGCGTGCTTTGGAAGGCACGTTAAGGAAACTTCTAGAGCTATGTGCTGCTCCTGATTGATTTAATTTTATTACTTCTAATCAAAATCAATTCTCAAAAACCTAGAACAGTATCATTTTTACAAATTACCTCTAGTATTTTATTGAATCACAGTAGACTTTTCGTTTAGTTGTTTATAAAGTCGAATTTGTCGCTAACGCCAAAAGCGGCCGCTTTTAGCAATAATGTACAATACGATTGAATACCAGAATGAAAAGCAGTTAACAGTGATTCAATAAATACTAGAGGTACGTAATATGCTAAAATGATACTGTTCAAGTTTTTTGAGAATTGATTTTGTTTGGAAGTAATATAATTAAATCAATGGAGACTACCGTTTCTTTGCTCACCAGTTGGCGCCACTGTAGACTGAGGTCCGGAGGTATAGCTGTAAAAGGCGACTTTATAAGATCGGCGCCGAAACAAAGATTTAAATCTTGAATGTAATTAAAGTTTATTATTTATAAATAACTATCTTCATATCAACAAACTAAATTCTGAAATAGTTGCTCTTTTAGGCCGCCTATTTTATCACTTTTTCTTATTTCCGCTTTCAAAGCGTTCACATTAATCGCCAAATAATTCATATTTGCTATAATTTTACGAAGGAATCACTTTCCAGCAGGTAAATTAAAGAAATTATAATTTATGTAACGAAGCCCGCTAAAACGAGTGAAAAGTGAATGTTATTGGACCTCACGCGACACAAGCGCCTCTAGTGGCAAATTCACTAGCGATAGCCCCCATCGGGGACAGCGCATAGCTCTAGTATCCCCTTAAGGCCGTATCGTCCCGCAGGCGACATCGACTACCCGAACTGGTCGGACCTGAGCCCCCCGCCGCCCGCCCCCCCGCGGCCCGGCGAGCCCGTCGTGGACCGAAGCAGCAAGGTACGTTTATACCTGCACTATCTATTTGTACAAGGTGATTATTTAAACTAGCAAATTATGTGAAGAATAGTCTACTTTACTATTCTGTGAAAAAAAAACTCTTGATTGTTAGTACACTCGACAGCACATCAAGTTAAACAGTTGAAGTGCGATAACAGCTTTTATTACGTAGGGCATAAAGGCGGTCTCAAGGTCAACATGTATAGTCTGATGTGCCGCCGTGTGTACCTAGAAAACTGCAAAACTTTAGGTACAAATAAATATTAAACACTTTTTCTTTTTTTGGATTGAGGTGAAGCAAGTGTTTTGACATACCTCTTACACGATAATCACTGCATTTTTACAGTCATTTATTTTATAAATGTCACAGTATAGGCAATATAACAAAATTTACTCGTAATATTCGCCATGAAGTTTGCTTAGAATTCTGTGATTAATGGACACCCCTAATGCAATCATACCTAACGTCTTTCTGCGATCAGTATATAGATACTGACTTAAACTTTCACAGTTACGATCCCTAGAATTAATTGATTCATCGTTTATACAGTGTACCTTGTTTTTACTAGTTTCCGATATTTCGGCACTACTGTTGCAAGCGCTATAATCACGAAAGAAGTAATCTTTCTATAGAGGTGATATTTTCATCATCTTCAAAATTTGTCAGTTTGTCAGTTCAATGTCGTATTTAGAGCCTATTTATGAAGTAAAAAATGATAATCAAGATTTCACCTGAAAATATTTTATGCAACATAGTTTTTAATTTTTATGTTTCTAAGCCTCTTAACGTATGAAGGGAAAATCAAAAACTTGCAAATAGTATCGTAATGAATGAATGAGTTGCGCATCGCGTAAAAAAAGTGTTGCTATAGTCCATAAAATTTAGCTTGATTAGAACGACACCTGTCAAACTGAGGTGACTAGTGATGGGACTGACTCGACTGATCAAACGAAAAAAACAGATAAGGCATGTAAAATAGAATGAAAATCACATATATTTAGATTTAACAGTAAGTCATTGTCTTGATCATTATAAGAATAATTGTAACAAACATGAAAATCAATTCGAATTTTTTTAACGCATATAGAATCTAATAAATTTGTAAATTTTTCGTCGACTATTAATAATTGCAATTTCATGTTTTAAGCATAAACCAATGCTCATTAAATCATCTGTTACATTTATGTTACATTACTTCGATTTTGAAATACTGTTAGTCTGTCGATTTCGATTTCTCGATTTTACCTCTTCATATTTAAAGTTAAAATCATTAAAATAATCCAGTCACAAAAATTACACTTAACCTTGTAAAGACGTCTTTAAGTTAATTAAATTGATTAATATGTACAGCAATGTATAAAAACATTTTCTTAACACGCCAGTTACCAATATTTTTCGTGTGCAAATGTGTTTCACTTGTGTGACGCTGGTACAAAGTTACGTCGTCTCTTTCAGTGAGAACTGTCATTCTAATCAAGCTATATTTTAAGGGAGTATAGGACTATAGGAGGCCGTATCAAATGTTTTAGATTTTTGGCGGACCTTTTATGAGTGCTTTATCTTGACAATTTTGTACTGGGCTTGTTAAAATTTCAAAGTGTATGTATCTCCAGGCGGCGGCGATGCAGATGTACGAGGAGCGGTCCCGCAACATGCAGCTGATCCTGCAGCAGCAGCAGCGCCTCGCCGACACCTCGCTCACGCTGGAGATGCAGCGGATCGAGGCTGAACAGGTTAGGAAATAAAGAAAGAAAGGAACATTAACGGTAGAACTTTCGGATTTCCTTATTTCTGATTCTATCATGCAGCGAAATAACAAGCATCGCTCCCTCAATTTCCACTTGTTTTACCCACGTTATATTTGTTTGGGGTGAGAGGTTTTTTTTAAATAAATAATGGGTTTGCTCTTGACTACATACTTTTATACGGTTAAGAAGAAACATAAGATGGAGCGGCAGCTACCTCGCACAGCGACTGAGCATCGCAATCCAGCGAGGTAATGCTGCCAGCATCTCGGGTACCTTACCACGAGGACCATTTTTATAGGTTTTTTCCCCCTTTTTGTATATAAGTATTTGTTTTTTTCTCGTTATTTTTATTTATAAGATATAAATATTGTAATTTTTTATGTTTATGTTAATTATTTTTGATTTCAACTACTTAGTTAAGTTATTATAGTGACATTTTTATTTGCTAGTAGTGATGGAACGAATACTAAGACGAATATTTTAAAAAAATTTTTTTTTGTACGTAACTCTATTTACTGCAGATTTGAAAAACGCGCGTAAAAATAAGACGTGTGCAGATGCCCTTAACCACAACGACGACGCGACGGGGGACTCCCCGGCCATAGTTTATACAGTTCCCGCGGCTCCGGGAGTTTTCCTATTATTACGATAACGAACCACGGATTTATTAATTCATTCCTTTCTTCCTTTAGTGCATTTCATTTGTTAGTCTTGAGCACAAGTCAAGCAAAAGAGTGTTGTTTTATTTATTTTCTGCGACTTGAAAGAAGTTGAAGTTGAATTGAAAATCTCTTTTATTAGCATGGCGATATATTCGTATTCGCGGAATAGTAGGTTTGATATTCGTATTCGTATTCGTAAAAGTAGTATTCGTTGCATCACTATTTGCTAGTGGGATAAATCAAATTAAAGTGAATTTTTTAAAGTTTAAAAAAATGTTATTTTCAAAAATAGAATGTTTTATTAACCTTTATGCCGCCAGGACTGGGACAAGGTGCACGTGCAGACGGAGACGGAGCAACAGGACGAGCTGCGCTCCATGTACAAGCTGCGCGAGCAGGAGATCATCTCGCAGCTCATGCAGCTGGAAAACAAGCAGTACGATATGGTAAGTATGTAGATATAACAACGTGACAATAGGGACCTGTTCCATACATCCTTGTGCGTTTAATTATGAAAGAAATGCTTAAGTTTCAATAATAACAAAAGTTTGATTGCCCTGCTCTGTAGGGCACGTATGTATGTCATTATGGATGTTAATAAATAATAAATAAAATAAATCTTCAAATAAATTCCCGGGGCTTCCCAGAATGCAATCCAATGATACTTGTGTTGGGAAAGCTTCGCTCTTCCTAGTATACTTCAAGTTAGATTTACAACACTGTAAATATTAGGGGTTAAAGTATGAAATTGCCGTTTTGTATGGACGAAATCGAGAAAAGTCATTTTTCCATACTAACAATTTTTTAGTTGTTTTTTAAAAACGCCTCAACCGTTTTCGATGCAATTAAAGGTGAAAGTTAGATGGTTATAAAGCTACGCATTATAGTATTTAAATTTCTGAAAATCAAAATATATAATACAAATATACTTAATTGAAGCAAGAAGGTCAGCTGACATCGTAAGTATGTCATGCATCATGTCATTGTAAGGAGTCTTTTCAACGACTTCTTTTGAAGTAATAGGCACTAGTATTGCATTTTTGTTTTAGTCAATTGTTACTTTATTCAGTTTTTGATACAATACAAAAAGAACTACGCAATAATATGACTATACTTAAGAGCTATAAACAAAATAAAAAGTGGGAAAATAATCGGCAATTTCATACTTTAACCCCTATTAAATAAATGCGAATATGAATGGTGAAGAAAAAAACTCTATATTTTACTGTGCTTTCGCTTTAAATTCAATTAGGTCAATGTTTGTTTTTTTTTCAGAATTTTGGTCTTGATGAGATGATAAAAAATAAAGATTTTTTTAGTTTTTTTTTTTCGATTTACATTTTAATCTTTACTTGCATAACATAGGATAAGGTATAAAAAATTTAAGTTGCCAAAAAAATAACATAATTTTTGATATCATCGCTCAGTCGGCCATTATGCTGTTTAAATCGTCTATGCTTGATTGCTAATGCAACGTTATTTATTTATTCATTGATAGAGAATGACAAATGTGTAGCTTACAAGAGAATAACTCGATTGTCGTGTATAGCAAACAAAATAATATCTCGAATGTTGTTTTAGCAATAAGAGAATTCGATTGTCGTTTGTAGCTAATAGATAATGACTTGATTGTCATCTGCATAAAGAGAATAACTCGATTTTGTCTTTTGAACACGAGGATAATTCGCGAACATAGACAATGTCTTAGTAGCTCAATGGGCTAGATTCACTTTATAAGCGAAGGTTGTGGGTGTACCCACAACCTCGCATCTAAGACAGTCTTTTCTTTTTTATATAGAGAGATTGTCGTATATAGCAATAAGATGCTACCCTAATTGCCTTGTATAGCGACAAGATGATAGCTCTATTATCATCCATAGGAACAAGAGAACCAGAGCCTCCGCGAGAAGCTGGAAGAGTACCAGCGCCGCGAGCGAGAGGAGGCGGAGAAGCTCGCCGTCAGCGTCGCGCAGCAGGCGCAGCACGACGGGGAAGATGTAGACGAGCAAGGTGTGTAGCATACATTTTTCTATCTCTTTAGGCATCGATATACACATTTGCTGTAACAATGCCAACAATGCCACGTCCTTTTTTTATAACTCCATGTTTCTATGCCTATAGTCCATTAAATATAGCTTGATTAGAATGACACCTGTCAAACTGAGGTGACTACTGATGGGACTGATTCGACTGATCAAACGAAAAAAAAACAGATAAGGCATATAAATAAAATGAAAATCAGATATATTTGAATTTAACAATAAGTCAGTGTCGTGATAATTATGAAAATAATTATTGTAACAATAATGAAAATTAATTAGATTTTTTTTAACACTTAATAAATTTGAAAAAAATTTCGAATACTTACTATTAATAATTGCAATTTGATGTTCTTAGCATCAACCAATGCTCATTAAATCATTTGTAACATTTATGTTACATTACTTCGATTATAAAATACTGTTAGTCTGTCGATTTCGATTTGTCGATTTTACCCATCACTAGCGATTATGAAAAATGACGTAACCTTGTAAAGACGTCTTTTCAAGTTAGGTGTAATTTTTGTTACTGGATTATTTTAATTTTTTCAACTTTAAATATCTATTTTATATAATTAAATTGATAAATATGTACAGCAATGTATGAAAAAATATTCTTAACATACCAGTTACCAATATTTTTTCGTGTGCAAATGTGTTTCACTTGTGTGACGCTGGTACAAACTTACGTCGTCTCTTTCAGTGGGAACTGTCATTCTAATCAAGCTATATTTTAAGGGCTATAGTCGTCGCTTGCAGTGAATGATTCGCATGGCGACGGGTTTAAGTTTTAAAACTACCGACTTTGATTGTTATTTTAGCGCGGCCATACAATTAATTTTTAATGTATTTATTTTTTAACACATTTAATGCTTATTTAATACTGAGATGTAGGTTGGATTCCCACCTTATCATCAAAGATGTTCGCGTAGGCCCAAATTGTTTAGATTGAAAAAGGATTATCCACGGCGCCGTGTAGTCGGCCTTGATTAATTGTTTTATTCTATACCTATAAATAAGTTATAAATAAGCCATAAAAAAACAATAATCTCCCCTCCCCACGGCGCCGTGTATTAGGCACTAAATGTGTTAAGTTTCTCAGTAAGTGAATTGTATTCTAATGAGAAATAAAGTATCTTTAACCATATATATATATATATACACCGTGCATTTTGAACCTCTTGAACAAAGCACAGGTTATGCAACTGTCGCAGCCATCTAAGTAAATTAGCCAGCCAATTTGACGCCTAGGCCGTTCATTGAACGCCGGCATTCAATTTAATCACTAGGCTAATGGTTAATTGAACTTGAATCACTCAACGTTCAATCGAATAGATAAAACCTGACATAAATATCCATTCTATTGCATATCAACATAATTTGGTTGGGTTATAAAGTTGACACTGACATAAAGTCAACGATTATCAGTATGCCTGAAATACAGGGAAACCTAGATCAAGCACTTAGGTTATTTTAAAGCATTTTGTATTTGTAGATTTTAAATATATTTCATGCTTCTTGTCATAAAGTTTATAAATAAATGAGCTTTAATTTGAAGGGAAAAAAAAAGGTCAGTTTTAAATGTCATTTTCGTTTTGGTCTGTTTATCTAGCTTTTTTTTTATCTTTATTATATTTAGGGAGGGTTTATTCACTCAGTGAACAAGTCACCCTCATCGGAAATCACAAATATAAAACAATACTGTTAGTTTCTGCGTCTTAAAGCTATATGAACTAATTTGTATAAAATTCTAGCCAGGTCTGATACAGGGGAAGCTAGAATGCTATTACATACACCTGGAGTTCTTAGTTCAATATTTTTCTGTCGGTAAAATGCTCCATTTTCTGCCTCGTTCCGTACACACTCCACCAAGATATGATATAAGTCTTCAATCATGTTACATTCGGATCATTTTGGAGATGGCACTTTACCCATTAGTGCTGCGAAACCATTGAGTGATCTAGTTTTTTTATCATATATTATTATCATCGGCTAGAGCCTTTCTAACTTAACATTAAAACGGGATTTTCAACTTACCGTTTTATGATTTAAACGTAAAATCGTATCTACCTTCGTCATTTCGATCCGATTGCTCTAATCATGGTTGCGGGCAGACTGAAAATAGAGCCTATAGAGACTAAAGAGCCATTAATTTACGTTTGTTTGTTGTATGATTAAAAGGTGAAATCGTATTTACGTTGCAATACGATTGCTCTAATCGTAGTCGCGGGCAAAAATAGAGCCTAAAGGGACTATAGAGCCTTTATATTATCTTATGAATTTTGGTCGGCAGCGTCTCTACTGGCGTCGTTGCAGGCGACGACGCCAGTACAAACCAGTACTTCCTGTGATTAGTGCGTTCAAACAAACAAACAAACTCTTCAGCTTTATAATATTAGTACACAACGTGTTCCTTTTGATATCCCATAACTCTAGGGTATTAAACAGACCATGGTAAAGGATGAAATTGCATTATGAATTATTTTTTAATTATTATTTTATTTTGTTTAATTTTTTAATATAAACTAATTCTAAAAAGTCACCACTGTTTATGTAAAACACCCTAACCTTGTTATGAATGAACTTTTGAATGAAAAGGATTTACTCGTACCTACTTATCAATGAAACACCCACACACGTCAATGTTTTTTACAAGTTACGCTCTCCCGCTACTTTACTACTACACTTTAGTGTAAGTTTACCAACGTCTCGCAAAACTAAGGATTCGCCATACTGGTTACATTTTTTTAACAAATTTAACTAAAATTGATGTTATATTCGAAACTATTGATTTTTGAACCACATGTTCTAGGGCGTTATATATATTATTTTTACCTATAGAACATAACCTTAGAGTTATGGGACATCAAAAGGAACACGTTGTAGATAATAAAATAATGAACGTACGTTTGACGTCCGGCAGCGTCTCTCCTGGCGTCGTCGCAGGCGGCGACGGCTCGCGAGCTGGCGACGGCGCGCTCGCGGCTGGCGGCGGTGGAGGCGCAGCGCTCGCGGCTGGACCGCACGCGCTCGCGGCTCGAGCTCGAGCGCAAGCGGAAGCTAGCCGAGGCGAGGGGCAAGCGGAAGCCGGACCTGCAGGTTGGTAGTAGCGGCAGTGGTTTGATCAATTTAGGAAACAATTAATTTGCAGTAAACCCGGTGTAGTGTTACATTCTTATATAAAAACTTAAAAATGTGTAATAATGCATTGAGAAAGTTTAAAAACCTAATGTAAATTGTCTCGGGTATGGGTAACAATTGCCATTGATCAGAAAAATCTATGTGATGTTTTCCGCATTTATTTATTTACTAGCGGACCCTGCGAACTTCGTATCGCTTCAGAATAGTATGATATATAACGTCTTATATATCATTGTCATCAAATATGGCGTGATTTGAAAAAAATATCTTAATATTTTTAACGAAATAATTTCTATCCTATTCCTGACAAAGACAAAACCAAATACGCCAAAATCATAAAAATCGGTCCAGCCGGTCTCGACTTAAAAGTTGTGTGACTAACACGACTTTCTTTGATGTATTAGCCTTATAAAGGAGTTAGATTAATGGTGTATCATGCAGAAACTAGCCTCTGTTAACGTATGCGTAAAATTGTACAGTCAAGTCAGAAATTTTGTATCATCTTTTTTTATTTAATTTTATACAAACTATAAGTATGCGATGCCGGTTAGTATAAATATTACCATGGTCTGGTTTCGGCTTGATGTACCATGCCATCTATGTATGTAACACATAATGTTTGTATCGTACATCCAGGACGAGGACGGCGACACATACATGGTGTCCCCGGCGGACGCGCCCGCCGCGACGCTCAGCCGATCGCAATCGTCGCCCAACATGCCCAAGGTACGAATACACTAACAAACATAGACGCACTTACATAACAGACAGACACATACACACGTATACATACACACGTGGAAACACACACACACACACGCATAAAACAAAAACACAGCGCTCAGTCACTCGCATTACTCGCCCTACATGACTCGGGTACGTGCATAAACGTACACGCACACGCGGTAACATAACACACACACACACACACACACACACACACACATAACACGCACACACACATACTAGCAAAACACACAGCTCCTCACAAACATGTGTGAGAATCGGCAACAGACGTTAACGGAAAAACTGCTTCTTATTTGAAGTTAATTATAAGTGCTACATACTACTATAATGAAATTCTGGTATTTCAATGTTCTCATATACATACACCACACCACACAGGTCATCGTGGCCGTGGTCACAAAACTACGTGACCACGGCTGGTTCAGTAATTTTACCTCAACAACACTTTAAACAGTTATTTTTTTATTCTATGTTAAAGCAGGCGTATATTCGTATGAATACTCGTATCATATAATATATTATGAGTAGTTTGTAATTAGGAAACTGTATAATGACCATAATGTAGGTATAATGCGTATTAAGGTCAAGTATTCTTTTATTTGAAAGCTATTCTACAGGGTATGTTTTTTAGAAATACAGATAATATCTAAAATTTTAGATTTTTGGCGGAAATTTTAGATTCTAAAAGCACTCAGAAGCTTTATCTTGACATTTTATACTGGGCTATACCAAGAGAAAAAATACGTCATTCGTTTTTTGTCTCGTAGATTGTTGTATTAAAATTTGGAAGGTGGTTAAAATTTCATCATGTATACTTAAATAAATCCCTCGATCGTGAGTTATTCCAGACACAATTGAAATCAATTGTTATCGTGGCACCCGAGTGCCTCCTGGGGGTTGAGGGATTAATAAAACATATTTCAAAAAAAAAAACCACAATAAAACAATCACAATTCAACTGCGCAAGCGTAAAGTCTAATTCATGACCTGGGGCCTTATTCAGCTATTTCAATCGCAGTTCGATCGTGATTGAATCGTGCGATTTTGACATTAAGCCCATACTAGAACTGTCGAAAACCTGCTATTCAATCACGATTGTGATACGATTCGGTTAGCTGAATTAGGGGCCTGCGTTCAACGTAAGCGATTATGCCAGATGGCGTCGGACGACGAGGAGGGCCCGGCGCCCGCGTTCGACCGCAGCACGAAGCCGGCGCGGGTGGCGCCCTCCAGCGAGATGCGCCAGAGGGACTTCCAGCCCGTCTGGGGAGAGGTGGTGAGTGATATCAGTGATATACTAAATTTATACTGAATATCCGGTCTAGGTACCCACACCAACCATACAACCGCACCGGTACCGAATGCCGTTTAGTCTACATTTGACAGATGACATCATAGTTTACTTATGAAAGATTCTAAATATGAGAAATTCTACATTTGACAGATTCTACGTTTGACAGATTCTACATATGACAGATTTTGAAAAAAGTAAGACAAGTAAAGGACATTGTGGAATCAATAAAAATTATATAATTTGTATACTTTGTATTTATTGATAAGAATATTTGTTTTTTTTTTAAGAATATCCATACTAATATTATAAATGAGAAAGTGTGTGTGTCTGTTTGTTTGTCCGTCTTTCAAAGCAAAACGGAGCGACAAATTGACGTGATTTTTTAAGTGGAGTTAGTTGAAGGGATGGAGAGTGACATAGCCTACTTTTTGTCTCTTTCTCACCCCCCACTACCTTAAAAGAGGGCGGAAATTGGTATGGAGCATTCTGCAATTTTCAAAGTAGAAAGATAAAAATTGATATGCGGACTATTTGTGACTTAGAAAAAATTCGTGCGTCATTTGTTTTTTCGTGCACAAATTAAACTTAATAATCATGAATGAGACAAAAAATTCCTGTTAATTAACAGCTGTTTTCACTGTGATTATTTTATGCGTCATGTAACAAAAAAATAATTTTATACCTAAAATACTGATTACTATAGAACTTTTATCTATGATTCCACAATGTCCTTTACTTTTCTTACTTTTTTATAAATCTGTCTTATGTAGAATCTGTCATAAGTAAACTATGATGTCTAAATTAGAATCTGTCAAATGTAGACTAAACGAAGAAAACTGCTTGCAGTACAGATAATGCAAATATTAATACCCAAAACCGATATAAAAAAACCTCGCGGAGTTTAAACTTATCTTAGGCCGGCCGGTGTTAACGATTGGAATTTGGAAATCAATAACAAAATAATTTTCGAAATTCATATTTAAATTACCACAAAGTAACGCCTGAGTCTATTAATTTTAGTTTTATACTCTTTTCTTTGGTTTGTTCTCTGTAGTCGGTACCTCATGTCTGAGGATCGTGGTCAGCTTCGGGGTTGCATTTGGGTCAAATGATCTGACACCACCGGTTTCTGACCAGCGCGTTCTTGAGTTTACGCGAACACTACTATACATTGAAATGACAGATGTGTTTTCGGATTCGCTTTTGCTTTGGTTTATTCCGACGTTTCGAACACTTAACAGCTTTCATGGTCACGGGCAGACGATGAACGCTGCATAGTGTTCGAAGAGATAAATAAAAAAACGCGGAAGTAAAATTCCGTAAACATGTCTGTCATTTTAATCAATTTTATTTCTGCAAATAAGCCTTAAGAAGCGTTTTTAAACCTAATACGTACACATGTTACCATCATATATTTAGCATTACCGTCTGCATTAATGTTTGTTACTCTTTCCAGTAATGTAGCTTAAACATTTGAGTAACTTATATAATTTACCCAAATAATAGGGGTTAAAGTATGAAATTGCCGATTATGTTCCCACTTTTCATTTTGTTTATAGCTTTTAAGTATAGTCATATTATTGCGTAATTCTTTTTGTATTGTATCAAAAACTAATAAAGTAACTTTTGACTAAAAAAAAAATGCAATACTAGTGCCTATTGATTCAAAGGAAGTCGTTGAAAAGACCCCTTACAATGTGTCAGCTGACCTTCTTGCTTCAACTAAGTATATTTGTATTATATACTTTGATTTTCAAAAATTATAATGCGTAGCTTTATAACCATCTAACTTTTACCTTTAATTGCATTGAAAACGGTTCAGGCGTTTTTAAAAAAAACTAAAAAATTGTTAGTATGGAAAAATGACTTTTCTCGATTTCGTCCATACAAAACGGCAATTTTATACTTTAACCCCTAATATTACAAGTACTGTGAGACATTCGATTCAAATAGTGAATGATCAGAATTGTACCCCTATATGAGTGTTTTAATATCACTCCCCTTTTGATTCACCCTTTTGATTAGCGACAAATACTATTTATGTTTATTAACCAACCCGGCTGACGTTGTTCCGCCCTACAAATAATCAAAGGCTGCGAACTGAAATATTCCATGCACTTCGTTTTGATAAACAAATGCAGAATGAAATGTCAAAGTCAGTTTGACATTTCTATAAACGACGGTAAATATATTTTTTTAACATAAAACGGTGCCCTCTTTTGGTTAGAAGGTCAAAAAAACCCGCTGAAGGCGCTCAGCCTAGGTCCGCCACGCTAGCGGTACTCCGGGGCCCATACTAGCGGGCGTGATCGGGCCAGTGTGGGGTGCTAAGGGCACCCTACCAAATGGCGAACCCACCAGTGGTGGCGCCGCCGGAACCGGAGATGCCGTGGCATGCCGGATCACGGTCGGGCTCCATTCTGGCGGGCCCGATCTGGGAGGGGGGATCGGACAGCCGTACTGAATATCTGTACCTATGCCGAAGTACAATTTTCTAATACTAATAGTGTCTTAAATTAATCGTTGCTGCAAAGCCAGTGAGACGAACATGGCAAAACTATGAGGATTACTTGTGATAACCACGTAACCCTAAAAAAGATTCTACACAAATAGCAGAGCTGTTGATAAGCCGCGATGAGTCAGGAGTGCCTCGTCACAGCGGAATGCAGACCACGGAACCCTAGAAATTATTGTAGACAAGTTGCATAAAAAAGTTTCTAGACAAAGTAAGTTGCATTCTAATCGCTCCTAACGAGTCCTGGGGCCTAATTCGCGTAACCGAATCGCAGTTCGATCGTGATTGAATGGGACGATTTTGACATTTAGCCCACACTAGAACTGTCAAAAACCTGTCGTTCAATTACGATTGTGATACGATTCGGTTACGCGAATTAGGGGCCAGGGGCCTTATTCAGCTATTTCAATCGCATTTCAATCGTGATCGAATTGGACGATTTTGACATTTAGCCCATACTAGAACTGTCAAAAAATCTGCTATTCAATTACAATTGTGATACGATTTGGTAACGCGAATTAGAGATCAGATCATTCGAGAGGCTGCGATGAGTCAGAGTGCATTTACAGCGGAATGCAGACCACGGAACCCTAAAAAATATTCTAGACACTAGCTGTTGCCCGCAAATTAAACGCGTGAAATTTAAAAATATGTAAATTATCCCACGGGAACCCTATATGTTATTCCAACTAATAAACTAACACTGTGCCAAATTTTATTCAGATCCGTTGAGTCGTTTTAGCGTGAAATAGCAACAAGCATCCAGACATCCATACTCACAAACTTTCACATTTATAATTTAATAGGATAGGGTGTTGCATAAAAAAGATTCTAGACAAAGCAAGTTGCATTCTAATCGTTCCTAACGAGTCCAGATCATTCTAGAGGCCGTAATGAGTCAGAGTACTCTAGAGTGCATCGTCACAGCGGAATGCATGACGCGAGACCGCCAAGGGCGAAGCCTTACGAGTATAATCCGTGTACTAACGTGCCCGCGCCCCACATATTGACTTGCACCCTGCACCTTGATGACGTGAGTAATGCATTCAATGCCGTCACTGATAAGTCTTATTTCTTTAATGAACTTTAATAAAGAAAACATCGGCCATTAACTACATTTAAACTATTGCGTTGCATAATTATTTAAGGTGTAATGGGGTTTATCGCGAACATACCTTATTTTATTTCTGACGTTTCATAGGTTTATTACGTATATCATCTTAATTAACCTATGTATCACAAATAAATGATTTGATTTGATTTGAGTTGCATCTGTCGTGGTCACAGGCTGATTATCAGGCAAATAAAATAAGGTATGTTCGCGATAAATCCCGTTCTATAATTATCTCACTGCGCAGGGAAAAGGACTACATCTTTGAATTCAAGTTACCACCAGCATTGATGGGTACTGGTATTATAACCACGCTTGCCAAATGGGGTTGGTGATCACAAACCCGAGCCTTGTTCAAAAATTTGAAACTGTTTACTGCCCAACCCGGGGATCGAACCCGGGACCCCGAGATCTTGGCCCGGTATTTAAACCACTAGACCAACGGAGCGTCAATGTCGTCACCGATAAATCATATCAACACAATCAAAGAAAACATCGATTGCCTTATGCAATAAAGTTTATTAGTTTTAATCCCTCGATCGTGAGTTATTCCAGACACAATTGAAATCAATTGTTATCGCGGCAGGCGCGTGCCGCCTGGGGGTTGAGGGATTAATTATAATTATTACAAGCCTATTATAAATAACCTTGGTATCGAAACGCAATAAAAGAATTAATGCGGTAACACAACTGGAAATAGTAAAAGTAAAATACGAGTAAAACAAATAAAACAAGCTTTAATGGCAAAATTTGTATAGAAACAATATTATTATGATGAACGCAAAATATTCGTATTATTTAGAGAGAAATGGCATGGCATATTATATCTAAACTTTCGAATTTATATATTTACAGCTGTTGCCCGCAACTTCGTCCGCGTCAATTTCTGTTATGATTGCGATTAAGAAGTTTAAAAAAATATAGCCTTAAGTCTTTCTCGATAAATGGACTATCCAACACAAAAATATTTATTCAATTCGAACCAGTACTTCTTGAGATAAGTGCGTTCAAACAAACAAACTCTTCAGCTTTATAATATTAGTATAGATTAGAATTTGATTTATTCCGACATTTCAAATGCTCAACAACGTTTCCTGGTCATAAGTAGGTCAAGGTGTTATCCTTCTTTAGAAGGCAATTTTGTAAACTTATCATAACTGCAGCCTCTAAAATATGGGTGTACTGAAAGTAATAATAACTCATAAAGAGTTTTAAATATGGTTTTAAAATTATCTTTTAAAGGCGAATAACACATTAGCTCTCCCGTGACTATACTACTACGTTGTCAAATGTTTGAAACGTCGGGATAAATAACGATATATTATAATTTTATAAAATCATAATTAACGTGATTCGAATCCGTAAATGTATCTTTCATCTCAATGTTTATTTCCAAGTAACTTCAAGAAACCAATAAATTTCATTGAAATTTACCTAGTTCGTAGCAAACCGTATATCTCCGTGACTATGACAATGTATTGTCTGCCGCATGTCATATGTTGTCAAACGTGCTTATTGGATAGGCAGATCCAAGTTCATCGGTCGCATTACACACACGTGGGTCAAGCACGCGCTTCGCACTTACTGTCAGAAATTAAGACGAGACGAGGTATCACATGGCCTAAAGGAAAACACGGTTGCGTCAAACATGCGTTCAGATTTGATAAGAGTACAGTGGCGGAACTCTGAAATAACAGACTTTCAGAAATTAAGCCGAGACGAGGTGTCACATGGCCTAAAGGAAAACACGGTTGCGTCAAACATGCGTTCAGATTTGATAAGAGTACAGTGGCGGAACTCTGAAATAACAGACTTTCAGAAATTAAGCCGAGACGAGGTGTCACATGGCCTAAAGGAAAACGCGGTTGCGTCATACAAACGTGCGTTCATATATAATGTAGGTACACAGTGTCGATACACGGAAAGAATAGGCTTTCAGAAATTAAGCCGAGATTGTCACATGGCCTTAAGGGGTACTCGCTGTCTGAGAAACGTGGTTTCAGATTTAACAGTACAGTACGGAACACTGAAAGAATGGACTGACAGATATTAAGCCGAGATTGTCACATGGCCTAAACGAAAACGCGGTTGCGTCATACAAACGTGCGTTCAGATTTGATATGGGTACAGTGGCGGTACTCTAACAGAACAGACTTTCAGAAATCACACGGAGATAAGGTGTCACATGGCCTAAAGGGCAATCAATTGTCAGAAGAAAGTGCGTTCAGATTTTATGTACGTACAGTACGGTACACTGAAAGAATGGACTGACAGAAATTAAGCCGAGATTGTCACGTCTTGGCCTTAAGGGGTACTCGCTATCTGAGAAACGTGGTTTCAGATTTAATGTAGGTACAGTACGGAACACTAAAATATTAGACTGTCAGATATTAAGCTGAGACGCGGTGTCCCATGGCCTAAAGGGAAACTCGATTGTCATAAGAACGTGCGTTCAGATTTTATGTGGGTACAGTGGCGGTACACTGAAAGAATGGCACCACTATTTTCTCTTTCTTCTTGTGGCTTCCATTAAATCAATATTGCTAACAGGAGACGGGACAGGAACACCATGTTTGCCAAATTGTTATCGCCAAGTATAGTGATTCGTCATCGTCAATCTTTGAAATTTGTAAACCGATATTTCGCGTGGTACGGTCACGCGGCTCGCCGAGTGCTCGGTAATCCCCGCGGGCTTCCCGTTACGATTGCAATAATACATTTCTAACGTTAATTGTGGGCTTAGGGCTTAAGTTAATTGGTTTAAAACAAGCATATTTTGAATGCGTTAATTTGAAAATAGTATTCCTTAAATAAACTGGACGGGCTTAGGTGAGACTTTATTATTTAGCTATTGTCTGCGACTTCCGACGTGTGGAATTTTGAATTAAAAGTAGCAGGCAAAAAGTTGTATGTATTAAATTATTTTACTCGCACCCGCTACGAGAAGTGTTACTCGTTTTCTTGGTTAGTATTTCGCTACGATTCATAATATAATCGTATTCGTAGCAATTTCCCGCAATCACTACGAAACTACGGCGCAATCTACAGTACTACGGTTGTCGTAGTACATTACTACTACGGTTGCTACGATTTCGTAGTACTTTACAAATAACATGATTCGCTTCTCGTAAATGTTTGAAATTTCAATTTTCTCACAGCTTATGCCGCTCACTGACATAAGCCCCTGATAAACGAGGATTATATCCTAATGGCCTCGCTTGGAAAACGTATTTGCGTTCCTACTATTAGTCTTTTGGATTAAAACGACTACGATATATTCAAATTAAAGATTTAACTGATTTAATTAGAGTATACATTTTATTTTATCCCGACGCAACGTTTCGAACAGTTTACAGCTTTTGTTTTCATAGACTTAGTAAGTCCATCCACGGGTATTTTTGAGCAACCCGTGAACAAAACGTAAAACGTTAATAAGTGTTACAAGTGTTAATTCCTTAAAAATTTCTTTCAATTCGGTATCTTCCAGTTAGCGATTTGAATAACAAAGCAAATTGCTTCTTGGTGTGACAACTCGATCGTGCAGACTTTATTCAGTCCGTTTATCGCGCGAGTGACCTTTTTGCGAAGTCAAGGACAACTGTATGTCTACCTATTGGTATTCCACAAAAAGACAGATAGGTACAGAAGTCAATCCCATGTATGTGCTTCACTTTTCATACCTATTACAATCGGCGGTCGCGCTAGGCTCGTCAAATTTGGCTTATGCACAAAACTATCGTAGTAGTGACACTATTATCTAGTTGTTCAATTTATTATTGTTTAGTGATAGCAAAATAGCAAATATAACTAATGTACCTTCTTGGGTATGCAAAATACCCAATACCCATTATTGACATGGTAACTTGAATTCAATGATGAGGGCTTAGTTTGCCCTGCATTGGAATGATTATAGGCTATTGCTGACGATATTTAAAGTTTGTCACGGAAAGTATCTTGACACATTGACGAAATGCACGATAATTAAATTTTAATTGCATTCTTATATGCAATTAATTGAAGTAAGTTGGCAGAAAACACTTGTATGGCATTAAGAAAGTTAAAATCTGAACCTCATTAAGATAAATAGTCCGAACTGGTCCGAGATATCGTGTCCGTGGGACGTGTTCATGTGTGCGTTGCTCTAGCACACTTTTTATGAAGATTGACATCTGTACCCGTCTGTATTCTGTGCCATTACTGAGCTATGGCGGGGTAACGATGCATGGTAAGTGTCTCGAACCGACACAGAACTATGTACAGTATATTGCGATATATTTCTGTTGCAAACTCGCACTTCTGTCAACGATTTTAAGATGCCCCGGTGTTAAGCATGATGTGCTGTCGTCTGTACAATGCGCATACAAGTATATCTAGGTAAACTTTAAAGATATGGTATCGATTCCCACCTGTGGCAATCAAAAGAGTTAAGTGAAGTCGGCCTTTAAGAGGAAACACAAGGGCCGTTTTTCCATACAAACGTAGTCCCCTGTTTCCTCCCTAGATAAAGCCAGTAGAGCAATAATTTTTATTACAAAAATTCATGGCCACTATTAGCATGTTTCTATGTTTTCTGTTTTATCATAAATTAATTAATAAAAAATACATGAGCCCTCAAAAATCTAAAAGTTCGCCAGATTTTCCGCTGTGTTCAAACATCCAGAAAACAAGTTTAGCTAAATTTAAGAAAAAAAGGAAAAAAACGAACACGGCCAAAGCCTTTCTTTAATTTTTAATGCTAAAAGTATTTAAATCGGTCTAGTTTTAGTAGGTATTTTCGGTCCAAGAAGCAGTTGTCTCTATCACACTCTGCGGTGAAGGCGTTTGGCACTGCGCGACAGCAATAGATTTTACAAATACCTATTTTTCAATTGTCTCGCCCGTAGTTTTTCCTCTTAATCTACCCATATAATGGGCAAAGACCACCATCATTAAATTCAAGATTCCACAGTAATAATAGGTACAGGCAATGTTACTAATATTATGAATGCGAACATTTGGATTGATATTTGTTCCCTTATTGTTTTTATCCCGAAAAAGTGCACGGTTATTTTCTAGCTTAAAAAACTACGCGTACGAACTCGCAGACACAACTAGTTTAACATGTTTAGGCTTACTGATTTAAACTTTTATGGTCGTTATCGTAAAAGTTATTTATTTCCAGATTTCTACCATGTACCTTGTTTGAGTTGAGTTATGATAAGTTTCCGATATATCGGCACGGAAGAACTGTTCTTCCGAAATCTCGAAATAACTTACTCTTATATATAGGTTCAGTATTGAAACACAATGTTTTGGTGAAACAAAGTCAAGTTCACAGCGAAGGCTATTTATCAGAGCCGTCTGTCGGTGCAACACACGCAGATTCGTTGGCCGCGATCGCGCGATAAAACAACGCTGGGACGGTCTACAGATAAATCTTAATAAATATTTTTAAAAAGAGTAAAGTAAAGGCCTATAATGTTTCTTTCGGGTGTTAAGAGTGCAAACTCCTAACATGTGATGAAACTACACCACCTTATAGCGATAAGAATATGCTTGAAAAATTCCCGATGTGACGCAGTGTCTCGGTGGTTTAATGGTATACGTTTGAAGTCTCGGGGCGTAGCTAGCTAATAGCTTTCTATTTTTACTCGCAATGTTTTAACGAGTTTCCTTGCTGATGGTACAATAAAAGAAAAGCCGCAGTGTGGAGGCGATTATACATTTACACGACCCCGCCCCACACTAAACAATCGCCACTAATACTAGATTTGAACGTTTTATTTAGATTGGGTTTTAGTTAACACCACAAACTCGAATATGCTTGATATGGAATTATAAACTCGTGTTTTGTGATGGTATGAGGCTTTTCTAGCCGACGTAAAAAAGAAGCTGTTTATAGTGAACCCGTATATTTTGTGCTAGAGTTCTGCCTGCTACTTCGCTTGCTTTCGCTGGGGAATCGCCTATATTGCATTTTCGAGTATAATGCGTAAATTTTAAGATTAATCAACTAAATGTTTGTAATATACATATATCTGTTATTCTATATACAGAGAGGGACCTCCTCTTCAGCATTTTTAATGGGATGTTTCAAATAAAAAACAATTATAATATCAGGGTCAAATTAACAAATTTCACCTAACTCGGTAGAAGTGGCGTGGTCCAGTAGTGGTTGGTGCCAAGGTATTAAAAATTCGTAATTAACATTGCCATACCGTAATACCAATTTACCTAAAATCCTGTATACATTAAATGCAACTGTTATTTTATTAATTTGATGTTGTAAATATTATTATTGAAATTAAATGTGACTGAAAACCCTAAGTTCCTTTTCAGGAAACACGAAAAACATTGATTACAATTTTATTTATTACCATAAGCATAAACTCGCTACAAGAAATTACAGCTATAAATATTTTTATTTTCTGTTCCTTAAAACGTGTTATTTATTACCTAATTTATAGCATTATTATAGTAATAAAACCCCCCACATTGCGTCACTGTACTATGACGTCTTTAAACACGCAACGATTGACTTATATTAATGAAGCATTTAGTTTTTCTGTTGGTCGTGAAATTTTCAACGTCTTTGTTTTTCATAATAAAAATGTAGTAGACCTGCCACATCGGATTACACAAACAAACATATATCTCTCGTTGCACCTCCTTAAGGTATAGATTGATTTAAATAAAACTATTTGTCCTGAATGGCTGACTGACTGAAGGATCAACGCACAGTCTAAAACTCTGTTCGTAGAAACCTTAAACTTTGAGTGTGTTCTTTGTATATATGTAGGCATCCGATAAGAAAGGATTTTTCCGAGTTCCATCCCTAAGGGGGTGAAAAGGCCAATTTAATATAGGACAACGTGATTCCTTGGTCCAATCTATTTTAAATTTTCTTGCACATAATTGATGGAAAAGATATTTCGTATTTTATTGAAAGTCGTTGGGTTGGGTGTGATTTGCTTCGAAGTTGGTATCAATTCTCCTTAATGTTTTGGATTTTTTTCTTTCAAATTCTGTTGCGCAATAACCATAAACAAAGCTCAAGGTCAAACATTTGAAGTAGCGGGAGTAGACTTAAGGGAAAGCGAGCGCAACGGTCAGTTTGTCTTTATGTCTGCTGTTGTATGTTTCTTCTTATTATAAGGAGAAACATGAAAATACGTTGTACAAATACGCTGGTAGAGATAAAGCATTACCCTACGCGTACGCCCTTTAGTGCTAAAATTACTTGCTTTAAAGTACTTTAAACATAAAAACTTTTCATTATTAATGAGATCTTGATATCTTGCTTCGAGATGCCTATTGCATTATAACAGTGTTTCTTAACCTGTAGTTTCCAAACCCCTAGGGATCCACGAGTGTGTGTATGCCGTTTATCTATGGCAATTTGAGTTAGTAAATAAATGCTAGCAAGTCTTTTAATCGTTACACCATAGGGAAAGAAATATACTAGAGTGACAATCTTCATAGTAAAGATTGTCCTTCGGAAGAAAGCTAAAATCCTGTACTAGGCATAGATGGCATTACTGCTTCGCCAGGTACAAATCGAAAGAGACAGAAAATCTTTCTCTGTTTCGGCTGTTTGTAGACTGTCCTGCTATTTCCGTAGCGCTAGTGTGGCAATGCATGCTTTTGCCCGTTAGTTGTTGTTAAAAATATAAAAGATGGCGCAATACGGAAATGTAGTAATGTAGTATGACAATGATTAGAAAAGAGGAATCCTAAAACGATCGAATAAATAATAACTTAACGACTGATGATAACATACTGTTTTAATAACTTGGACAGTATGTAAGCGAAAAATTAACTAAACTAACGACGAATATTTTCCCTATGCTAATAATCAAACCCAGAACGAGCTTGTAAAAAGTGGGTTGTGATTTATTTATCCATTTCAGATACATATTTAAATTCTATCCGTGAGCCTACATTAGTGAGCAACCCACTACAGTGCCCCGTGCAACTCTAGTTGCACTTATGCACAAGGCCAAAGTGCTCCATGCAACTATAGTTGCAGACATTTTCTTTTTTTTTTATTCTCAACTATTTTAACGTTTCTTTGTCACTTTGGACAGTTTTTTGGTAGAAATAACTTGTCAAACGTGTAGAATGATAGTTTAGAATAATGTAGCAACACAAACATAGTTTCATCAAATGAAAAAAAAAAAAAAATTGTATGGGTGGCCGTTGTTAATAAGAACTATGGTAAGAAAATATTCATGCGAGCTTGAAGGATTTACGAATTTCCGATGATTTCGACTTAAATAATGAATTTTTAATAGTCTTGGCTAAACTTCAGTTATATTGTAATGGTGTGACATACAAAATTATGCCCTAACTCCATCACAATAAGAATCACACTGTTAATACTTTTAACATGATTAACATTTTTACTATATCTTTTAATGGTTAATTGGCTCAGCGGTTTAGGCTGGTGACATTTGTTATAGATCCGACGAACGCGAGTTCAAATCACGTAGTTCCTCCACAAAGATCTTATTTTAGTGTTTTTTTCTGAATGATCGAAGAAGTTTATTATAGTCAAACAAACGTAATGAAATCACAGGCATCGTTTAAAATTGAAAGTTTAAGAACATAGCGGTGATTGCGGTTTACGGAGTGTCAACGGTCGTACCTATGCTCGATATCTGGCCATTTTGATGTGCGAATACCGAAATTTGAGAATATTAACGTATCGTGATGAAAAACTGAAAATTAGAAGTGATATGTACCGAAATTACTGTATTCTTTTGTGTTTAGTGAATGCATAAAGGGCCTTTGGAAACGCCCTTAGAAGCACTGTGATCAGTGTCCTGAACCCAACACATAGAAATACTTCTCATATCTGTAACTCATCATAATAAGGAGAGAGATCAGATAATCACTGTGCCGTGTGCTAGCCGGTTACTAAGGAGTGGAAGGGCTCCACCATCAACATCCGTAGGAAAACCCTCCTGGCGTCCAACAATAACAATTAGTATTAGGAATTAAATTTAGTTAAGGAATTAGCATTGAGATAATAAGTAGTTAAGCATTAAGTTAAGCAGTTATGTTATATTGATATGTAGTAGGCTTAGTAGTACTTTAGGACGTGCACGTCAGTAACCTTCTTAGTCAAAAATATGCTCGTCAGTTTGGCATTATAATAATAAATAAATGTAATTATTTAAGTAGCACTCTTTTATTGATTTGGGACACATTACAATATGTCTAATTTATTTCATAACTAAACCGGCATAAATTCATGTAAGTATTCAATATTATTTATCGTAAAAAAAACACTTTATCCACGGGATAAATTTTATTACTTGACTTTTGAACAATTGTTATGGTTTGAATTTTTAATTCTAAACGACCTATCTTATTAATTTATATCAAATAGACACTAATCTTCATAAGTGCATATTTATTTTTGGTCGGATGATCCAAATTAATCATAAAAAATGGACTTAAATTTCCCGCTCCATACTATTGCGTTAATTCGTTAAATTTCTTCTTACTTTAAAAATCTGTTACTTTTTATTTGCACGTGTATGTGTTGAAATTTTTATGTAAATAGAGGAGTTAGTATATGTACTCTATAAATAAAACACAAAAAGATCGTTATCTTGCTTTGAATTGTAAAAAAAATAACTTTTCCTTTATTTTTCCTCACCAAAAAGTTTAACCACTTTTTATAAACTTCATACTTATGAAGTGACCCTGGCTTAGCATTAAACGAATTTGTCGTTTATTCAGCTCCCTAAAACAATAATTGCTTTCTAATTACTTTACTATGAGAGGTACAAGATTTGATCTCCAAAGCACTGCGCCGCTCTCCGAGCCGCTCTCCGAGCCGCTCGCCGAGCCGTTCCGTGCCGCGGACAACTCTGATGGGAATAATCTTGTTAATAAGGGGCACTAAAATGGGATTCGATTTTTCCGATTGGATTTATTTACTTACTTATTGAACTGCTGCTTTATTAATGACTGGCGGAAGAAATACAGTTTCTTAATTAGGTAGTTATTTCTACGTTAACTTTTCAATATTTTAAATAGTTATTATCCTATTCCCGACGAAGACAAATCCAAAAACACCAAAATCTGAAAATTCTGTCCAGCCGTTCTCGACTTATAAGTTTCTTCAAATAGTTACCTATTTAATAAGAAAATATTCGTACGCAAAGGCAGACTAAGTGTATGCAAAATGCAATCCTAATTCCTATGCTAGAAGTCCGAGTCCGGGACGCGGCCGACGCTCGGGAATTTAGCCACGACATCCACGTGAGTGAAAGGGGCCGCTGCCTGGGAGCGGGGGCGCGTGCGATCGCGCGATTTAATAGATAAGAACAAGTGTGCGGTGCGTTACAAAGAAATAGGTAAATTACTAGTTCCCGCCATTAAACTCGGGCAAGTTTAACGCGTTCTGAGTAGAAAGAATATGCGTTTGGGTTTTGGTCGGTTTCGTATTTTTCTTATTATTTTTTAAATGTTATGTTCATCTAAATAAATACATAAATAATAAATAAATGTGGACAACATCACATACATTGTTCTGACCCCAATTTGAATAACTGTTTAAAGCATTCGTATTTTGGAAACCAGAGACAACGAAGGTACCACAAACACCCAGACCCGAGAAAATGTAGAAAAACTCATTTTTTCTACATTGACCCGTCCGGGAATCGAACCCGGGACCTCGGAGCAGGCAACACCTTGAAAACCGGTGTGTACGCCACTCCGCCACGAAGGTCGTCGAAATCAACTTATAATAAAATGATTATGAGGATAGGTTGTCATTTATAAAAAAAGTAAAACTTTTTTTAAGTGTTCATACCATATATTTTTACCTATCTCACACGTTTATTTTCTTGACGGTAAAAAAGGCATCCAGTAGATTGCAGGTATCGATAGCTAAATGATTTTCCAAGTTGCAAGGCAGGCACCTCATTCCGATGAAGCGGGTTCGATCCTCAGTTTGAGAGCGTAAGGTTTTAGATAAAAGGAATAGGTATATGTTTTAAATAAGGTGGGTGGACCATGGAAGGCCATGCTTCTTGGAAGGCCGACTATAAAAAAGTCATATTTATAGTCATGCGATGATGAATTATTTTCATTAACCTTTTAACCGCCGCGTGATTCTTCCAAAGAATATGTCTCTGGCGCCGTGCACATTTTTTCATACTTCACCTATAGTGTTGTGACACATTATTACAACAAATTAATTATAAGGTAGAAATATTACATTCATACCGGAAACTAGTGGCTGTTTTATTTGTTTCCCTCTTACAATTAATGTAATTTAAATTAAAAACTAGATGTTCTTAATTCTAAACATCTATAATTTTTGGAATAAATAGTACCTTAGCCAAGATAAAGTCTAGGTGATATCTATAAAAATACCGTTTTTGGAATCCCTAGCGTTGGATATATACAACAACGGCGCTAGCATTATAGAAAAATATTGAAATGTATTCTAAGTAACGTTTCCGGTTATCGGTTCTATTATTCAGGTTATAATACTAGTTATCGGTATTTCTTTTAGTAGCTGTACCTGAAGATTCAGTTCTCTAAAGTAATCGTGATATAAAAACATTATTCTTTAAAGCCCAATACAGATGTGATGAACAGTGATTGATAGAATGGAACGCATTTTAATTGGAATAATCAGAGGGTAGGTGGTCATTGCAATTACACCAACTGTTAAAAATGGAAAATCGTCCCTCAGGTATGTTTAATGTTATTTGAATTTATACAACAATTTTCGATTCCCGCTTATCATATAGAATATTTTCCACTCTCCCTATACAAAGTGCAATACTGTGCGTCGCAACGGTGCACCATGAGCAGTTAAAATGTTCAGCAGTGACTACCTACATATCCTAACCTATCTGATCCTACGGTGACGGACGATTTTTGAGCATTCGTTGTTCAATCAATCCCGCACATAATCCGTTGATACTTATACCTTACCTATATGATATTTAAAAATTCAACCATACCCGAAACTGTTTTAAATAAATTCAAGTGATATTGATTGGACTTAGCTTACTAGGTATTGTGTTATTGGCCGTATTTATGACTTTGTAAACAAATTTCTAAGTGATCCGCAACTTAATTACCTATTTTCCTTCGTACAATTAGCACATAACTATATCCACATATTGAGATAACTTGTTTTATTTGCACTTTAGTAATTATCTAACAATAAAACAAGGTAATGTTTACAAACTTATCTCATTATCCTCCTCCTCCGTGAATGTGCTACTGTTTTCCATTTAATAATTCTAATATCCGCAAAAACTCATTAGAGTCAAATTCACTGTCACTCATTTTATTACTTTAACCGGGAAAGAAACAGACGTCACTATGACACAATGACCTTGATACGTGTACGCTTATGACGTCACAGATTTACTTGAAATAAAGCATAAACGTAGAATATAATAGACGGACAAAGCGTGCGAGATAGAAGAAAACCTCTTATGGAAATCTAGCAAGATAGAAAGAGAAAACGAATCTTTTCGTTTTGTGATCAGTCTTAATTGACAGAGTGACATCCAGTGGCATAAGCGATATAAGCTTCAACATTTTATGGAATTATCTAGTACATCGTAGATTATCTAAAGTAAATACAATTTTATTTAACAATGGTCACATGTTCTGTGAGTGCCTGTGGAGTCAATCACAAAAATAGTCTAGAAAATTGCTCATTTCACAGGTAAATACGTAGAAAGTCGTCATCGTAAAAACGCGTTATTTTTGTTGAATTTGATCTTGTTGTTATGTTGTAAATGTGAAATTACTTCAATCCGTTTGTTCCGTCTAATATTTTGTATAGATAAAGTTCTATGTATTGATTATTTACATTATTTTGGTGGATAATTAATTCATCAAAATATTTTACATGTACGCTAGAGCTTGACTCAAATTTATCGATACTATTGTCGACATTTATCTCGAATGTTTCCGGAGAAATTTGATGTTATTTAACGTTTAGCGTCTCAAATGAATGACAACTTAACAATTTGAAGAAGGAAACTGTAAGGAATCACATACGCAAACTTACGCAAACTTATTGAATTTTGACGCATAATTTAATACTAATCATTAATTAAACATAGTAATTTAATTAAATGTGGAAAACACCACAAACATTGTTCTGATCCCAATTTGAATAACTATTAAAAGCATTCGTATTTTGGAAACTGTTGGCACGCTATCCAACATCACTATTTTTTATAGACAACACTAGTTGCTGTATGCTGTAACTCTCTCTCCACGTTAGGCCACCGTACTATACGGACGTGTTCCAACCTACAAATAAGTACTTAACTAAGCGTCTGCTAAGGTATAATTTAGTGCATAAGACGTGTATTAGAATTATTAAGTACCTACTTGATTCAGTGACAGTTTCTTGTGAGCTCAAAATAAACTCTTGCGAAATACCAACCAGTGTTTATGTCAATTCTCCTCATCTACAGTCCACTACTAACACAAGCCCCAACAGAAACCAGAAACAACGAAGGTACCTCAAACACCCAGACCCGAGAAAATGTAGAAAAACACTATTTTAAGCTTGCATAGCTTCTATCGCGGGCCTTGAGCGTGGAGACCGAATCCAGACATTCCGTAACGAAAATAACCTAACACTCGGGGCGAGGCACGATCGAACAATTTTGAATTTCCGAAATTTAAAAGAATTTAGAAGAAAATAAGGATTTTGACAGTATGGAGAGGGATCTGCTAATGAACGCACCGTGCGATTTTGGTTTAAACGCTTTCGTGATGGAAACTTCGACTTGAAGAACGAGCCACGAGGAAGACTCACACAGGTGATTAACGATGAATTAAGAGAGATAGTGGAAGCCGATCCTAGTCAAACTACCCAGGAATTAGCGGCATGGTTTAACGTAACCTTACCCACAATATTGACTCATTTGCGTCAAATCAATAAAATAAAAAAAATACGAAAAATGGGTGCCTCATGATTTGACTGATGTGCAGAAAGAAACGCGTGTTGAAACTTGTGTTGCCTTGTTAAATCGGTACAGAAATGAAGGAATATTAAATCGAATTGTGACAAGAATGCAATGACTGACCCAGGTCAAACAAATGCCACAACAGTGTCCTAAAGTAAAACTTACCAATAAAAAGGTAATGTTAATTGTTTGGTGGTCTCAGCATGGTGTTATTCACTATAGTTTTCTCCGATCTGGTCAATCAATAACGGCAGATGTCTATTGTGCCGAACTCCGAACAATGTTGGCAAAACTAGCAGTAAAACAGCCCCGACTCATGAATCGATCTTCACCATTATTGCTCCATGACAACGCGAGACCTCATACAGCACGAGAAACCGTTTTGACGCATCAGGAACTGCAACTAGAAACCATTTGACATCATCCGTATTCGCCAGACCTTGCTCCAACGGACTACCATTTTTTTCGTGTTTTGGACAATTATCTACGTGACAAGAAGTTTTCTTCCCAGGAGGCAGTACAAAATGCTTTCACACAGTTTGTGCAGTCTAGATCCTCAGAGTTCTATCACAAAGGCATAAATGACCTTCCTATTAGATGGCAGCAATGTATAGATAATAATGGTAACAATTTTGATTAAATAAATTTGTTAAAAATTAAAAAATAAACAATTTTGATTTTCAGTACAAATCGTCAATTTCATACTTTAACCCCTATTATAACAATTTATTGATTAATACGTTGTTCACTGACTGAAATTGATTCATAAATCATGAAATGTATGCTCATTTGTATGAACTAAAACAAATTAACGGTAGTGGATTGTAATGAATGCAACTTTCGCGTCACAACACTGGCCAACTTGATATGAAGTAGTTGGCGTGAAGGACATGTCAATATTAGAGGCGTTTTTTATTTTATCCATTTTAAAACACAAAAAATCGCCTGTTTTCGCTAGAAATATATCGGGTTTCAGTAGTGTCCATCTTTAAAATTTACAAAAAAAAGAAATGTTATATGTATCGTAATTGTATTTTATTACATTAAGTACAATGAAGAGCTTCTATAGAAGTCGTGGCGTGGGGGGCACGAAAATCTCTAACTTCTATAGAAGTCGTTGGCTGTGAAAAGGTTAAGCAAAGTCAGTAGAAAAAGGCGTATGTAATGTAAGATCGTAGGATTGTAGGTAAACACTAAAACAGGAAAAGTAGTGACAGTGAGTAGAGTAGTGGTGAGTGACGGCTTATTCCACTGCGCTCCAAGAAATTATTCCACCGGGCTCCATAATTGATTTTAAGTATAATTATTTTAAATAATAAAATGTTCCACTAAGCTCCATGAAAAACATGAAAGTACAGTCGGCTAGTAAAATACTATTTATTTTAGTTAAATTTACTATTCAATTCAAAACGACGTAAATTGAAGTAAACGTGAAACATGGAAAAACTCAACATCATTATTTATCTAGAATTATAACAATGCATTTGCGAAACAAAAGATTACCGGGAAGGAGCGTTACCGGCCTATAGCCAGACAGAAAACGGTTATACTTATATTTTCTCTCCTAATCGGAAGACAAGTTCTTGATTAATTTATATGATTTTTAATATCAGTATATAAACTTGAAAAATTTTGTCTCAGGCGGGACTCGAACCCGCATCTCCTCGCGAGGAGATGCGGGTTCGAGTCCCGCCTGAGACAAAATTTTTCAAGTTTATATACTGATATTATAAGTGCAATTAAGTTGCTAAAATATCAAATAAAATTATATGATTTTTGTACAAGTAGGTACAAGTAATTTTATGACCATTTCCAATAACCTATCTATCTTCAGTTTTGGCATATCGGAGATAGGAAACTAGGTTTCTATCTCTGTTTTTGCCGTCCAGAGAAACAAAGACAGAAGTTGATTTCTATCTCCGATATGCCAAAACTGAAGATAGATAGGTTATTGGAAATGGCCGTTAGTTTATAACGTTCTACGATTACCAAAATTTATTGTTTTTATATAGGAACATACTTAATTTAGGCACTTACTCAATATGGGGAGGGCGATCTTGCATTTTAATATTTTGTCTTAGTAAAATATTCTAATCTGGAGCTGTGATTATTGTGCTATTTTATAATAGTTACATACATTTTTAAGTTAATTGTTTTAAGTGAATTGTTGTTTTATGCGTGGTTATAATTCTGTATTGTGTCTTTTATTTGGTGGAATAAGCCGAGTGACAGCATGACCACATTCCGAATTGAGACAAAACCGATATCAGCATGTCAAACTCGCTCCGATAAGTGGTAACTTAGATTAAAAAATTGACGCCATAACTTATTTCAGCTCAACTCGGAACCAACTTCAACATTGTTAGATAAAATAAAAATAGATTCTGCATTTGATTTTTCTGTCCGTAGGCCGAGAGTTCGAATCTTAGTACGTACTTCTATTTTTTACGTTTTGTAACGATTTGCAAAAAAATAAAAACATATAATGCAATTTTCTTGAGATTTAAAATAAAAAACAGAAATACTAATAAGTAACTTGCTTTGATTTTTTCTTGGTCTTTGCATTAAAAGTTAAATGCTAATAAGCGCCATCTTACGGCACGTGTCATTCATGGTCAAAGCATAGCCACACGTGCTTGCAAATGGTTCTCGTAATTGGCAAAATTTGGATTGTATTTACCTTGGTCTATGATTTTATTCAAATCGAGACTCCTAGCGCAATCTGTCGTAATATTTTGAAAAGAATTCGGAAAGACATTTCTTGACTAGCGATTGGAACTCTAGTATATTTCTTTCCCTATGGTTACACTTACTAAGCACGGCGAATTTACAACCCGACCGAGATTAACAAGTAAAAAGTTAATAATAAAATAAAAGTTACTTAACTGATTCGGTTGCAAAAAGCAGCACCAACCTTCACATTGATACCAGTATTTTTATTTTTATAAATATTTAAGCTTTTGCAGTTATTAATTGATTGTACTAAATTAATGCCTGTGCTTTTTATTACGGGGGTCCTTCAAAATCTGCTTCATTTACTAAGGGACCACGGACTGAAAAATGTTAAGAACACAGCATTATATTTATAAATCGATGGTTTTTCCAAGAATAGCTGTTATAAGTATCCTTCGCTTATTGTTGTATCGATTAATCCTAAAAATAGTCGGTTCGAAACGCGATAATTCTTTAAAATTAGACCCGGTCAGCCCCGCCTCTCATTCGAAGGTCGCGAAACTGACTGCTGCCAGGTAGTTTCCGCCCCTATCTTAATTATAGCAGTTTCGCAAGGGTGGTTAGCCGGACGAATAATAATTGCCTACTCATATTTTCGTTTTTAGGGTTACATAGTAAAACAGTGATAAAAAACAAAATTCCCTGAAAATTTTTTTCGACTTGCTTAGATGGGGCTTAATATAAAGGAACTCACAACCCCAAATACATTTACACCTGCAATTTACTTGGTCATAAAACAGTTTCAAAATGAAACTGAAGTTTCCGGACAGTGGGAGTGGACCGATATTGACTAATGATAATGATGTGCATGTTAGTACTCGTATTAGGTGTTAAAATATGAAATTGCCGTTTTGTATGGACGAAATCGAGAAAAGTCATTTTTCCATACCAACAATTTTTTAGTTTTTTTTAAAAACGCCTGAACCGTTTTCGATGCAATTAAAGGTGAAAGTTAGATGGTTATAAAGCTACGCATTATAGTATTTAAATTTCTGAAAATCAAAGTATATAATACAAATATACTTAATTGAAGCAAGAAGGTCAGCTGACACATTGCAAGGGGTCTTTTCAACGACTTCCTTTGAAGTAATAGGCACTAGTATTGCATTTTTTTTTAGTCAAGGTTACTTTATTTAGTTTTTGATACAATACAAAAAGAATTACGCAATAATACGACTATACTTAAGAGCTATAAACAAAATAAAAAGTGGGAAAATATTTCGGCAATTTCATACTTTAACCCCTATTACTACAAGAGTTATATTGAAACTACATATTAGTTTTTCTATTAAAGTAACAGCCTATAATCGTCCCACTGCATGGAAAAGGCCTCCATTATTGAATTCAAGTTACCACAGAAATGATGGGAATATAGTTTTTCTATTATTCTTTAAATATTTATGAACTATCAGGCTTTGCAGTTTGATTTGTTTTTGTAATATTAATAGCTAAAACGTTGAATGAGTTAGATATACTAACGATAGTTTTGTATTCTACTTGATAAAAGGAAAGGTATCTGGTAACTGTATGTAGCTAGAAAACTGATACCCAATCCCAATACCGAAAGAACCGTGCTATTTAAAAACTCACTTACGATTTAATAGGAATTAATACTCCAGTCACTAGCTCGGTTAAGTAACCATATTACTTATACTTCAATAATTTGATGGGTCTATTTGCCTGGCGTTTACGACTATATGTTCAGAAACTAGGTTGAAAGTCAAAGGTGAGGTGCTGCGAAGAATAACAGCCTACCCTCAGAGAGGGCGAGTGCAATCAATCAAACGCGCCCGTTTCCTCCGGTTAAACTCCGCGCAGCACGCACGTCACGGCTTGACCGGGCTGGCTTGTTTGAAGGAAATATCACACCTTAGAGTAGGGAACGTAATAACGCCCCGTTGGTCAAGTGGTTAAAATACCAGGCCTAGATCTCGAGGTCCCGAGTTCGATCCAGGTCGAGAAAAAAAAGTTTCGAATTTTCGAAAATTGCTCGATCAAGTTTATGATCACCAACCGGCGTTTGGCAAGCGTGGTGATTATGAAAGTACCCATTATTTCTTTGGTAACTTGAATTTAATGATGGAGGCCTTTTCCCTGTAGGGGGATGATAATGGCTGTGATTAAGAGTAGGGATGGAGGAATCGGGATGATGACATTTATCCTTATCCTTACTAATATTTTAACAGATCTAACTGAAATTTGGCACAAAGATAGATTAAAGGCGGGAATAGTAGCACATAGGATACTTTTAATCCGGAAAAAATCACAACTCAAATTTAGAATTCCGCACGTACAAGTCGCGGGCAACAGCTAGTGAACTATATTTTTGATGATCTGATTAAATCCATTCAAACAATCTCTTATTGAGTAACTAATATTAATGCCTATAGTATAGTTTAAGAATGACTCCAATCTGTCTCTCATAAGTAAATAAACATTAAAACTATAATTATCAATAATTGATTTACACATTGGAGTGCACACCATACATGCTAATAAGCATACTTTGCCTTACTACGTTTGACTAAACAAAATACTGATCACTGCATTACTGCTATAGTTAAATTTTTTTAAACTTAAGTTCTGCATTTCTTACTCAGAAATGCTGCGCACAAACGTCCCTGGATGTATACCGAGTAATGTCAATTGTTATAGAGAGAGACTTTAACTAAGCTTTCACGATTAAAAAGAGTAAGTATACTGAAAATCGTGAAAATAACGGCTGTTTTATATATGTACTCAAATCAAAGTGCTACTCGACACTGGTAAAAACTATACGAAGCATCAGACCTCAGCATAGAGACAGAAGCTAAGAAATCCAACGAAAGCTATCAAATTCGATAAACGTGTAAACATTTGAGCTTTCCATAACCGCTGATCGATTGCCAAACCTTGTTTTGCGAAAGCCAGACATACACATATTTGTTTGTACTCCCGCCATCGCATTAAGTCCAGTCCACAACCAAACAAACACTAACAAAAACTAGACATTCCGAGCCACCCCCTATAGCTTAGCCACCCCATCCCCACCCCACGGCCAGCCCTTCCACGTGAAGTGCGAGAGTCGTCAGTCTTACTCCAGCTATGCTAACGAGCGTACGTCTGTGCTGCCGCCGCGACGAAAATAAAAATACGCTACGCATTTACTGTTATAGAGAGTTCTATAAAAAATAAACTTGTGTGTACCAGGCGGAATCTCAAAATGTTGTGTTGTTTTAATTATTTTTGTATTTTGAACTAACAGAAAACATTTAAAGTATAAATATCTACAGGAAAAGTGTTCAAAGTCAAGCCCAATCCCTTTGATGAAAGTTATGATAGTTGTGATCTAATACTAATATTAAATTGAAAATAAAACGTTGTGCCTTATCCTAAGAAATTCTAAATCTGTGTTCAATCTAGATCATATCCAAAATATGACTGAATCAGATATTTTTTTGTGTGGAAAAGTTTAATAAACTCGATATAAATGCTTCAATCACTAGCTACGGTGATATCGACTGTTTTCTTACTTTATTTGATTGTGATGGTGATCCTAGTGTTTCCATTCTCTAAGTATACTGGACCGAAAGTACTATTGTAAAAATATATATCCAGAAGATTTAAGGAGTCAGTTAGTTGTCTGATACATATCCTAGAGACGCAATGTTAATTTTGCACTAAGGAATATTAAATTAAAGGTAGCTGGATAAAAACTGAAAGATAAACAAAGAAGTTAAACTAACTAAGCCAGCATATAGTCGACAAAGAAATTTCGAGACGTGACAAAGAAAATACAAAGTCAGAACTGAGTACACTCGAAGTCGCGAGCGAAAGAACCTCTTACAAAGAGTACCGACCGAAATAAAAACATCAAACAAATCTAGTTTATACAAGGTTAAAACTGTATTCAAGTATTTGGTACATACAATTCAGTTGCTAAGGCTTCCAAAAGTCTATCGAATCGAATAATTAGTAAAAATTGAGGTACGCTGTTAAGACGGTTCGTAGCCAGCCAAAGTCGGTCGTGTGAGCAAAATTGCCAAGATTCTGAGGTACGAACAGAGATGCATACCACTGGACACAGCTAACATGGTGCTCAAGGTCAAGGTCAGGCTAAAGTACTCTCAGAACCATATCGTCTGGCTGTTCAGAAGGGTGAGCGAGTAACTTTAGGTTAGACGTTCATATACAGAGTGTTATGTAAATGGTTTTACAAACTATAATTAGTTTTAATTATTTATTAAAAAGTAATATTTTTTTTTTGTTAAAAATATATTTTGTACTTTTTAGGTTAAGCAAAGGCTGGTGTCGGCTTGTATGTTTTATAATTTCTTCTTATTCCTTTTCTGACACCCTGTATACGAGGGCGGGTCAATAAGTCCGTGACTTTTGGAATAAAACACAGATTTTTTGATAAACAAATCATTTTATTTTTCAACGTAGTCTCCCTTGAGCTCTATACACTTTGTCCAACGCTTCTCCAATTTTTTTATCCCTTCCAAAAAATATGATTTGTCGAGGTCCTCAAAATAGGCCTTTGTTTGCGAGATGACTTCATCATTGGAGTCAAATCTTTTTCCACCAAGCCATTTCTTCAGGTTTGGGAACAAAAAGTAGTCACTCGGAGCCAAATCTGGAGAATAGGGTGGATGAGGGAGCAATTCATAGCCCAATTCATGGATTTTTGCCATGGCAACTGCACATGTGTGCACCCTTGCATTGTCTTGGTGGAAAAGAACTTTTTTCTTGACCAAATGAGGTCGGTTTTTATTCAAATCGTCATTGAAGCGGTCCAATAAGTTGGCATAATATTCCCCATTGATTGTTCTTCCCTTTTGAAGGTAGTCAATGTGGATTATCCCACGTGCATCCCAAAAAACAGTCGCCATAACTTTATTGGCTGACAAACCCGCCTTGGCCTTCTTTGGCGCCGATTCACCCTTAGAAACCCACTGTTTTGACTGTTGTTTGGTCTCTGGTGTGTTGTGATGGATCCATGTTTCGTCCATGGTTACAAAACGGCGCAAAAACTCCTCCATATTGCAATTAAACAACGCCAAACCTTCCTGTGAAGTTGTTACACGATTGCGTTTGTGGTCGACTGTGAGCAAACGCGGCACCCATCTTGCGGAAAACATTCTCATGCCCAATTGATCTTTTAAAATTGAAACCACTGAGCCATGCGAGATCCCTACGGCTTCCACAATCTCTTGCACTTTCAATCTTCGGTCGGCCAACACCATATCGTGAATTTTTTCGATTGTTTCGGGTGTAGAGACCTCAACTGGGCGTCCAGGACGTTCGGCATCTTCAGTGCTTTTACGGCCACAACGAAATTCAGTAAACCACTTTTTTACCATTGAAATCGATGGTGCAGAGTCCCCATAGTATTTATCAAGCTTAGCCTTGGTCTCGGTAATGGTTTTTTTTCGCAAAAAATAATGCTTAATAAGCACAAGAAATTCACCTTTTTCCATTTTTTCCTCAAATTACTGGGTAGTCTGATAAAAATAGCTGTCAAACACAAACTAACTGACGCAGCAAGTTCAAATTTTGATAGGAATCAACTGACAGATACCTGTTGACAGGAGTAGTGTTGCTTTTTCAGTAAAGAGGTCAGAAATTCAAAAAGTCACGGACTTATTGACCCGCCCTCGTATTTAGACTTAATAATTTGTCAACTTCTTTACAAAACTTATTCCTTAACTGATTTTTTCGCGATGTCTCACGAGTCTTGACTTTAATAATAAAGTAGTAGGACCCTATATAACTTTTCTGCCAGCTATTTGTTTATTTCGTGATTATTGCACATATAAAAGGTCAATCAGAAATCAGGCAATCGCAATAGAATAACTAATTCAGTAATTATTTTTGTACAAGTTGTGTAAATTTTAGGGACTATACAAAAAAAAAGGAGAAAAACTGTATAGCGTTATAATTAAAAGTAAAGATAATTGCATACACTGTACATTAAAAGTAAAGGTAATTCCATACACCGTACATACTGGTACTTTTCTTCATTTTATTGTTCAGAGGCCTCAGATATTTTTTCTGGCAATCTTTGAAATAGGCACTAATCACTGAATAACCTAAGCAGTCAAAAAATTTTATAGACCTCTTAAGCATAACAATTACGTTCTGTTTGTAAATGGAACGCGTTTTAAATGGGACGGATTCCCTGCCTCCTAAGGAAGATTAACTGTAGTTCAAAAACCATATTACACCTAACATTAGAAACACACTCTAACTTCTATAAATGTTCAGGGTCGAGGGCTGACGGGGCTGAAGAACCTCGGGAACACGTGCTACATGAACTCCATCATCCAGTGCCTGAACAACACCGCCATACTCGTCACTTACTTCTGCAATGGACAGTATTTGGAACACGTAAACAAGTAAGTTCTAAAAATACAATTACTTAAACCAAACCAATAATCTTTCGCTTACTGGGAGACTGCTCTAACCATTGAGCTACCCATATTTTTTTAAACTTGGTACTGGCGATGTATTTGCTTAAATAACAGTTTGTTAAACAGCGCCATCTGTACAATAGCAACTTAAGTTGCTTGCATCAAGTAGCTTGTTTCCAAATATACTCGTAGATGTGTCTAGCTTTTTAATGTGTATACAAAACCGTAGTCAAGGAAATTAATTTCTTTTTCAATCTCTTTAGCCATATTCGTTTCGTTGTTTGACACAGTTTAAAAAGTATCAACCCAGTATAAGTGTCAACCCAGTTGGTATAGTTCGTAATCTCACATCGTTTCGACTCGAATTCTGTCAGGAAAGTTTAAGAAACGAAAACTGCATCTAGCAGGATACAAGGCTATGTCCTTTCTTAAGATATAATCTAATTTTTCTACAAAATTTCATCAAAATCACTTCATCATTAGTTTTAACGTGATTGCGTTACAGACAGACAGACAGCTGACCCCGCGAACTTCGTATCGCCTCAGAGTAGTATTTGATTTTGACGTCTTATTATTATGTCATTGTCATCAAATATGGCATGGTTGGAATTAAATACAATTTCTAAATATTTCAAATTTTAACTTTCATACGTTTCTAATACTTATTATCCTGCTAGCTGTTGCCCGCGACTTCGTCCGCGTCAATTTATGTTATTATGCAACATTTTTGCAACATTTTTCACTAATTCTTCGCTCCTATTGATCCCAGCATGATGTTATATAGCCTAAAGCCTGCCTCAATAAATGGACTATCCAACACAAAAATAATTTTTCAATTTAAACCAGTACTTCCTGAGATTAGCGCGTTCAAACAAACAAACTCTTCAGCTTTATAATATTAGAATAGATTCCTGACGAAGACAAATCCAAAAATACCAAAATCATAAAAATCGGTCCAGCCGCTCTCGAGTTATATGTGGTGTTACTAACACGACTTTCTTTTGGACTTATAATATTAGTAAAGATATTAAATCGATTGTTAAAGGTCTATAATTGAACGTAAATTTTATTATTTTTAGCCGATTTTCACAAAAACTATAGTTCTTTAACTTATAATTTTTTTTTAACATTGTTTCATTATTACTTCCGGTTTTTCTTTTATATTCTACTACAACGCCCCATTGGTCTAGTGGTTTAAATACCGGGCCATGATCTCGGGGTCCCAGGTTCGAATCCCGGGTCGGGCAACAAAAAAGTTTCGAATTTTCGAACGTTACTCGGGTTTGTGATCACCAACCCGCATTTGGCAAGCGTGGTGATTATGCCAGTACTCCCATCATTGCTGTGGCAACTTGAATTCAATGATGGAGGCCTTTTCCCTGCAGTGGAATGATTATAGGCTGTTACTTACTGTTACTTTTATTACAAAAGCGTGTATGTCTCTGGCAGGTCGCACAGCACCCGCGGGGCGATAGCGGAGGAGCTGGCGGCGGTGGTGCGCGCGCTGTGGTCGGGCCAGTACCGGTTCATCGCCACCAAGGACCTGAGGGTACGTGCCACATCTTATACAGAATGAAATTTTAATCACCATCAAAATTCTAATAGAGCTCGTCTTAGATGAAATGACGCGCCCCGCTACTTAATTAGTTGATTTCTATGTGTGAGTGCAAATATTAATAATGACACTTCATCTGTGTGGGAGCGTCGACTGCTCCACGAACTACGATCCGTATGCCTACGTCACGGTCGACTAGTCGCGTGATAAATCTAACAACGCTCTTCTTAGGGAGCAGCGCTGGCGTATTGTATGAAACAAGACGTCCGCTCTCTCGCGCGTTAAGGCAAATTATGACAAGGTTGGACAACAAATCCAAGAAAAGCTTTGAATCTCACCGGCAACTGAATGACCAATTACAACGGCATTTGTATATGTATTGCGTCCATATTTTTAATTTGCTTGTGTGCGTTAATGCGATAGTGGGGCGCGTCATTTCAGCTTAGACGATCTCTACAACAATATACGGAATAAAACACTAATGACGTATTTTTTCTATTGGTATGACCCAGTACAAAAGTGTCTAAATAAAGCACCAAGAAAATGTCCTCCAAAAATCTAAAATTTTGGATACGGCCGGGCTCGGCGCTATACTATTAAGCCAGTATTGTATAGCGCTGCGCCCGGTATGCATGGAGATGCGGGTTCGAGTCCTGAAAGAGACATAATTTTTCAAGTTTAATAATTAGTCTTTATTTTTTTTTTATGAAAGCCATATTTTGAGAATTCAATTTTAGCGAAGCCACAAAATCCTATTGGCAGATGAATTCACAACCTCCGATTAACAATAGGGTTATCTTTATTTTTAGACTGACACATTTTGATAATTAGACCAACAATATGCTTCTCTCTACAGGATGAAATTTTAACCACCTTCCAAATTTTAGTATATCAATCTACGAGACAAAAAACAAATGACGTACTTTTTCTTTTGGTATAGTCCAGTACAAAAATGTCAAAATAAAGCACTTGGAAAATGTCCGCTAAAAATCTGAAACTTTTGATACGGCCGCCTAGCAACACTTTTTTTACGCGATTCGCATCTCATTTATTCATTACGATACTATTCATACGTTTTAGATTTTCCCTTTATACCTTATCAGGCCCACGACCGTAAAAATTGAGAACTATATTGCGAAATATATTTTCGGGTGAAAGCTTGATTTACATTTTTTACTTCATAAATGGGTTCCAAATACGACACCGAACGCCTATACAAATTTTGGAAAGTGGTTAAAATTTCACCCTGTATAGCTTTGTTGTTCTCTTTCTTAGTTCTTACTAATTGCTTATTGTTTGATCACAGAACGAGGTGGGCAAACACCAGCGCGCGTTCCGCGGCTGCGAACAGCAAGACTCGCACGAGTTCCTCACCATCCTCATGGACTGGCTGCACCTGGACCTGCAGTTCACTAGCAACGTGCCCTCGCACAAGGTGACCGTACATTAAAGCCGCCTGACAGAATAACACCAATTTATCTATGCTATATGATAAACCTCTTGGCGTTATTAAGTGTTATTGTAGCATTTTCCAGCGATAATATTTTGTAATATGATTTGGTTTGATATTCAGATTGCTTAGCTTCAGGGTCGGCGTTTGGGTTTTTAGGGTTCCGTACCCAAAGGGTAAAAACGGGACCCTATTACTAAGACTACGCTGTCTGTCCGTCTGTCCGTCGCTCTGTCGCCAGGCTGTATCTCAAGAGCCGCAATAGCTAGACAGTTGACATTTTCACAAATTGTGTATTTCTGTTGCCGCAATAACAACAAATACTAAAAACAAAATAAATTAAATATTTAAGGGGGGCTCCCATACAACAAACCCGTTTTTTTGGCCTTTTTGGTACGGAACCCTTCGTGCGCGAGTCCGACTCGCACTTGGCCGGTTTTTACACATGATTTGAATTTTAATCACCATTCAAATTATGATAGAACAATACGTGAGACAAAAAACAAAGAACCTTTGTTTTCTTTTGGTATAGCCCAGTACAAAAATGTCAAGATAAAGCACCTAGAAGATGTCCGCCAATAATCAAAAATTTTGGATACACTTTTACGCGATACGCATCTCATTCATTCGTTACGAAACTATTCATAAGTTGTAATAGTATTCGTGTAAACAAAAGAGATGCATATACATGGTGAAATTTTAACCACTTTCCAAAATTTTTATAGGCGTATTAATAATTAATATTATCGTATTTAGAGCCCATTTATGAAGAAAAAAATGTAAATCAAGCTGTCACCCGAAAATATTTTACGCAATTCAGTTTTCAATTTTTACGGTCCTAGGCCTCTTAAGGTGTAAAGGGTAAATCAAAAACGTATGAATAGTATCGGTATGAATAAATGTGATGCGAATCGCGTAAAAAAAGTGTTGCTAGGTGGCTGTATCAAAAATTTTAGATTTTACGGTTTACGGTTTAAGAAGAACTTTATTTCTCTTAAAGAATACAGATAATTCACTTACAGAGAAAATAAACTATACTTACTGAAAACTATACACTAACACTAACACTGTTTTAAATGTAAACAAAAGTCTATTAAGTAATAAGTTTTACAGTAACTATTCACTTATTTGATTGAGCGTACACAATAATTAATGTTCGATATAAAAAGAGGTGTCGGGTAGAAATGAAAGCCGTTGGAACTCGCCTAGCAACCACGGATATAAGAAGCGAGTGAGCGTACTTGCATACTGAATGCGGCAATTAAATAATAAGCAATAGTCATGGGTCAACAAAATATTGTTTTATGTCTGGTCTGGGTGTTTTATATGTACTATAAGTATACTATTTACGAAATATATGTACTATAAATATATATATTTATGCAAGTTTATCGGTAGTCTAGCACCCCATATACGACGGGGTACTTAATAGTAGCTTAATTTGGGACTGGATGGCTCTCTGTGGCCCAGAGAGGCATGTCTTAAATTTTTATTTTATTTTATACATAAATATGTTTGAACATTGTATACTATATTTATCCTTTGTATAATTTTAATTGATATTTATTTTTGATATTATATTTATGTGTTTAAACTAGAATATATTTTGGTAACATTTAGGTACTATTATTGTTATATATGAGACTAGTTTAGAAAATTTTATTTTACATTTCATTTATTACATGAAGTTTAAGTTGTCTTTTAAAGCTTATCAGCGATTGAGCCTCTTTTATTTCTTCAGGTAATTTGTTAAATATTCTGACTCTATCAAATTCTATATTTTTTCTGCCATAGTTTGTTCTAGGGCGACGTGATATTAAGTGATTAGAATTTCTTAGTTTTATTTTATGTATGCGGTCTTTTTTTTTAAACGATAGTGATGTGTGGATATGTTTATTTAAAATTTTATAAATTAATATGCATGTCTTATTGATGTATGTCTGTTTGATGTTCATTATTTCAGTATCTTCATATATGTTTTTCGTGTGTGTACGGAAGTCGTAATGGAAATTAGATTTTATTAATTTGTTTTGTGATATTTGTAATATGTTTAAGTTTGTTTTAGCTGCTGTACCCCAAATTTCAATTAAATAATCTATGTGTGGTTTGATTAGTGAGTTATAAATGAGATATTTGATTTTACGAGGAAGGCAATTTGCTATATTACGTACTATATCGGTTAAAGCGGTAAGTTTTGTTTTAATTCTATCTATATGTTTTTTTCCAGTTAAGGTGCCGATCGAGGATAAGGCCTAAATACTTTTCATGTGTTTTTTCTTCAATTATCTTGTCGTTTATCTTAAGTTGTATTTTATTGATCTTTTTGTTTTTAGCCGCAAATATTACAAAATTTGTTTTGCTAGTATTTATAGTGAGTGAATTTGATAAAAACCATTTATTGAGAAGATCCAAATCGGTTTGTGCAATGGAAGTTATTGCATTAGTAGAGTGCCCATGGTAAAATAAAGCTGTATCATCTGCATAAAGAGAAATATCGCCAGTTAGACCTAAGTGTTGTATGTTGTTTATGTAAATTAGAAACAACAATGGCCCTAATATCGACCCCTGGGGGACGCCGAAAGTTATCGGTCTAGCGGAACTTTGATTTTCTCTTATTTTGACGATTTGACTGCGATTTTGAAGATAAGACTTAAGTATAGCGTGGGCCTTGCCAGCGATACCAATATCGTTTAGTATTTTTAGCAGTATTTTGTGACTAATGGTATCAAAAGCTTTCCTTAAGTCAATGAAGATCCCGAGAACTATTTGCCTTTCGTCTATCTTATTTTTTATTTTAGTGATAAGGTCAAGTGTTGCTGAGAGCGTGTTTGATCCAGATCTAAACCCGTATTGCTTTTTATAAAAAAAAATTTCAGTGTCGAGGTATTTTTCTAAACGAGAGTAAATTACTTTTTCAAAGATTTTTGAAAACACTGGTAGAACCGAAATAGGCCGATAATTATTTGGGTCTGACTTATCACCAGCTTTGAAAATTGGTTTAACTTTTGCGATTTTTAGGGTGTTCGGGAAAGTACCACAGCTCAAGCAATTGTTAATGCATTCTGTGAGTGGAACGACGATTAAATTTTTGATGCATTTTACAGCTTTGGTTGTGATGCCATCTATACCACTACTCGTATTTGGGTCTAGTTTATCGATAATTTTAATGATTTCATCCGTGGTTGCTGGGTTAAAGTTAGTCAAGTTTGCTGTCGGTGAAGAATCTGGTGCCCACATCGAACTTGAAGTTTTCAGGTGGTCATCTGGGATTTTGCTTGCTAGTACGGAGCCAATTGTTGAAAAGTAACAGTTAAAATGTTCACAGATTTCTTGTTGATTGATTATTATTTTAGTGTCAGTGACCAATCTATTTGGACCCTCTGTGTCTTTTGATTTATTTTTTGTAAAATCATTGACAGCTTTCCACATTTTTTTCGGCTTCTTCACGTGGTCCTCAAAATACTTGTAGTAGTACGTTTTTTTCGTGTTCTGAATATTGGCATGAACTTTGTTTCTAAAGGCCTTAAATTCTTCTTCAAATTTTTTATCTGATCGGTTATTTTTGTACTTATGCCATAACTCGTTTCTCTTGTTTATGTCATCTATTATTCCTTTATTTATCCAGTTTTTACTCGGTGGGTTTAAAAGTTTCTTTTTTATAACTTTGTTTCTGGATAAACTGTTTAATATTATTTGTTGCAATGCATTATATTCATAATTGTTCCCGGCATCGTGAGTGTTTATAGCACTTTCTACAGATTCATAAAATTTTTCGTAATCTATCGCTGTGTATTCAACCATTTTGATAGGCAAGGGCTGGTAATACTCAATCTCAAAGTATATTTGCTTGTGATCAGACAGTGATGACTCAATAATACAAAAGTTGTAATTGTTATCTTTTAAATTAGTAGCTATGTTGAAATGAAAGATAGTTTACGGATTTAGAACGCGTTTATTTTTGATTTAACCCGACGTTTCGAACCCTTTACAGCGTTCATGGTCACGGGTAGACTAAGGTGTTAATCGTCTTTAATCTTTATTCGTTAAGACGAATAACACCTTAGTCTACCCGTGACCATGAACGCTGTAAAGGGTTCGAAACGTCGGGTTAAATCAAAAATAAACGCGTTCTAAATCCGTAAACTATCTTTCATTTCAATGTATAGTGTTCGCGTAAACTCAAGAAAACAGTATAGTAGCTATGTGATATATTATAGTTCTGGTTGAAGCTGTTTCTCGGGTACAATATTTTTTGCTTATTTTGTTTAACAGTCTATAGTCACATTCTCTTAATGAGTTTTTGTATTTATGCAAGTCTGTATCTGGTGTAAGCAAATCAATGTTAAAATCACCGAAGACCACAGCTCTCCTTCTTTGAAGTAGTTGCCTGGAGTAAGTATCTAGGAAGTCATCAATCTTATTCTTATGAGGATTATATACAGCGCCGATATCAATACTCTGTTTATCTAGGTGAATCCAGAGAAAATGGATATCATCATTAATGCATGGTTCCTCGATGAAGTGGTGCTCTAAGTCATTATGTATGAAAATTGAGACACCTCCACCCTTGCGGTATTTTCTGTGGCTATTATAGTGGGTATAGCACGGAATTTGGAGTGTTTGAAGATCATTGTCACCCTTGATCCAGGTTTCTGAGACTACCACAATATGTGGTTTCAGTGTAGCAACAATGCAGTTGAGTTCATTAAATTTACCTCGTTTTACAAGACTACGAGCGTTTAGGTAAAGAAATTTGAGAGACTGTTTTGTTTGCCTGATATCATTATAAGTTGAGGTAATATTGTATGTTATTCTTCCCGTTTCTTGTAAAATGTTTTTTCCTTTAGGTTTTTTGAAGGCTCTTCACTTTGTTGGGGTTCTTTTGTTTGTATGATTTTGGGTACCCCTTTTATATATTTAATGGCCAGATTCGTCTCTTCATTATCCTTGCGATTTTCCAGCTCTTTCTTAAGACTTTGTAGATACTTTCTTTGTTTAAGAGTTTGATCCGAGTATATTTTAATGTTATCGGATTTCAAAGAAATTTTCCTACGCAAGAGGTCTTTGACAGTAGCTTCAGATACAAAGCTTACTTTGATAGGACGATTGTGACCAGTTTTAAACTTACCAAGACGAGAGATTTTGATAGGTTCGGGACAAGTTTCTTGTATTGATTTCAGGATTTTCTTAACCTCATTGTTATTATGGCTGTGCCGATCTATTATTGTAGCATCTGGTTCAGGAATTCCTACAATCACAATATTTTTTGACCGTAAATTTCGCTCATTGACTTCACTCATCAGGTCTTCGTAGTTTTGATCTGTTATAGAAGTTGTTTGAGGTGACGGTGTAGTACATTTTAGCTTCTGTATGTCTAATTCGAGGAAGTTAATTTTTTTCCCAAAATTTTCACTTGTCGTTTCTAAACTGCACATTTTTATTTTAATGTTTTTCTGTTCCGACATTACATTTTCTAAGGTGCTTCCAATATCATTGACTTGCTCTTTTATAATAGAAATGTCCTCTTTAATTTTACCCATGTTTTCAATTTGAGAATTATTACTGGATTTTATTAAAGCCATCATTTCTGCCATTTCCTTTTTTATGTCTGATAATTCAGATCTCATCCAGGCGTTGTCATCAAGTTCTTTTCTCTTATTACGGTGGGTTATATTTAAATACAAATACAAATATTTTATTTGCCATTAAGTAGGGTACAGATACATAGAATGTGATATAGATTTGATATAAAGGTTCTTTAACCTACTTAGCCAAATGTTGTAGCATGCAAATAATAAATTAGATTAAATTGAATTGAATTAATTAATTAATGATTTTATACAAGATACAGAATTCAAGAACAATGCATCGACCTTAAACATTGGGTTCTTTATGTTTTAAGAATTCATCAATTGAATAGAATGTCTTGTCCAACAGCCACCTACGCAGCGATTTTCTAAAGCTATTAAATGGGAGTTCTTTAATATAACTTGGTATTTTATTATATATGGTTTTACACATCGCATAACAATTTTTTTGGAATCGTCGGGTTTTTGGGACTATCTCTAACACCAGTCTATGACGATTTCGCGTTGACCTTTGGTATACGTCCTTTGCTTGTACGAACTTTTCAGTATTTCGCTTGACAAACACACCGACTTCTAATATATAAAGGCAAGGCAGGAGCAGTATTTGAAGCGATCTGAAATATGTTAAACACGATATATCAGGTGCTATATTGCATATGGCTCTAATACACCGCTTCTGGGCAATAAATATGTTTTTAACATCAGTCCCGTTTCCCCACATTAATAAACCATATCTTAAAACTGATTCCACATAGGCATAATAAGCAGTAATAGCCGTACTGACATTTGCGACTTTAGTCAGTTTATAAAGAGCAAAGGCAAATCCATTTATTTTGTTGCAAACCTTTTCTATTTGATCTTTCCAACTTAATTGTGGATCCAAAATTAAACCTAAAAATGTCACATTGTCAGCGTTCCTTAGAATTTGTCCATTAAAATTTACGTCAACTAAAATATATTTGTAATTATTAAAATTATTCAAATGCGTTTTTGTTAAATTTATTGAAAGATTATTTTTTTGAAGCCAATTTATCATCAATGTCAATGTACTTATGATATCATTTTTATGTTGATTTAGCGTCGAGTTCTTGTCAGTAGTAACTAAAACCGATACATCATCGGCAAATAATATAGTTTTTTGTTCTGTTACATTCGGCAGGTCATTTATATACAATATAAATAATAATGGGCCAAGCACACTTCCTTGTGGGACACCTATTTGATTTTCTTTTCGTTCAGATTTATATGCTATAGCTGCAGAATCTGTATTTATATGCGTTATCTCTACGTATTGGGATCTATTTGTAAGGTAGGATTTTAACCAATCTAGAGCGTAAGGCATTGTCATGAATGGGATTTATATCTGTCAGGTTTGGCTGTGATCCACTGATTCTTATGTCACTGCCACATCCAGGTGGTGATCGTTGCATTATAGATCCTTGTTATAAGTTACTCACGTGAAATGGTTGAACGACGTGTATGCGAGAACAGAAAAAAAAATCATGAGCCCGTCTCGTTTCCCCAAGGTGGTGAAGAGCGGTTACCGCAAGCGAATAGACCGATCGACAGTCGTCACACGAAGATAATTAGTCACAACACACACTCCACTATCGTATGAAAAGGTGTTATAGCCTACCGGCGGATAATGTTCAAGGTTCACTGGCAAATAATTTTAAGATTTTTAATAATTTTGCGACACGTCTGTACTGTACGCTTGCTTAACAGTAAGCTTTTATGCGGACATTTTCTAAGTGCTTTATCTTGACATTTTTGTACTGGGCTATACCAAAAGAAAAAATACGTCATTTGTTTTTTGTCTCGTAGATTGATATACTAAAATTTGGAAAGTGGTTAAAATTTCACCCTGTATATATATAGTTGATCGCTGACTTCACTCCGCCTGCGAGGACTCGCTCCTCTAGTTCATCATACAACACACTCGTTTCCCGCTGTGAGACAATTCGTTTCTAGTTACTAGCAATACTCGATTCTCGGTCATCTACGGCGGTGGGTCAAGTGTCTTATAGCGATAGTCCTAATATCCTTTTAATATTAATAACGTGAAATTTTGTGGGTATGGATGCAGGGATGTCTAGATGTCTGTTGCTCTTTCACGCTAAAACGGATCTGAATGAAATGTGGCACGGTGTTAGTTCATTGGCTGGAATAACATATAGGGTACTTTATATCCCGGGAAAAAGGTACGGTATCCGTGGGATAATTTTAATCTATACTACATAATATTATCAAGCTGAAGAGTTTGTTTGTTTGTTTGTTTGAACGTGCTAATCTCAGGAAGTACTGGTTCGAATTGAAAAAATATTTTTGTGTTGGATAGTCCATTTTTTGAGGAAGGCTTTAGACTATATACTTAACATCACGCTACGACCAATAGGAGCGAAGCATCAGTGAAAAATGTTGCAAAAATAATCGCGATCATAATAACAGAAATTGACGCAGACGAAGTCGCGGGCAACAGCTAGCTAGTACTGTATAAAATTCAATATATCAAGCGCTCGAAGTCGCGGGCAACTGCTAGTATGCTATAATATTTTGTGTCCGTTGTCAATAAACTCTAACGGTGTCTAGACACACGAGTCCCGTGGGATATGCGGGAAAAAGATGTGTAATAACAATTAAATTCTGAGACTGTTTTTAAATGTTAATCAACACTATTATTGAGATATATTATCTTATCCACTATTATCCTGCTTGAAACATAATTTTTCAAGTTTATATACTGATACTATTATTACTATTGTTATACTTTTTTCGTATTTGATTTTACATCAAGATAAAATACATGCATTTCTACGATTCTCCGATATGACACCTCTGAAGTTAGTTTTTTTTTTTTTATATTTTCACACAAACTAAAATTTTTAGGTGCCGATTTGTATAAAAAATATTCTATTCAAAAATAATAGCAAAATTCTACTTTTCTTCAAATGTATACAGGATGAAATTTTAACCACCTTTAATGAAATGAAATGAAATGAAATGAAATATTTTTATTTGTCCTTGAAGAAGGTACATTTTAGTTGTTACATAGAGTTGCGAACCTCTTCCTCAGCAAACCAATGTTGCATACAAATATATTAAATTTAGCTACAGTACATAATTCTTTAATTAATTCAATCCTTTCTTAAAACACATGCATTATTTATATTAAATTTCAATTTAGATTCTTTATGTAAATCAATGTCAATCTTATAAAATCAATCAATTATACTTAATGTCAATATTAAAGAAAAACAAATGTCAAAGCTAGTGTTAAAAAAAAAGAAAACAAATTCAAGCCTTACAAGGTACATGCATTATTATAACAATCGTGCTTTAAATATTCGTCTACAGTGTAAAAGACATGTGTAATTAGCCATTTAAACAAATGTGTTTGGAACCTTTTACCAGTCAGTTCTTTAATTGTTTCAGGCAATTTATTATAAATGACCATACACATCCAGGCGACATTTTTTTTTAAACGAGCACTTTTTGGGACAAATGCTGACACCAACCTATTTCCATTCCTTGTGTTTCGTGGATAAATATCACGTGCCTGTTTGAAGTAATGTAGATTTTGTTTTACAAACTTGGCTATTTCATATATGTACAGGCATGGGACCGGCAAGATGTTTAATGATTTAAACAGAGGGGTACACGGTTCGTCTGGTGGAGCACCGCAGATTGCTCTGATGCATTTTTTTTGTGCAAGAAATACCTTTTTGATGTCCGTGCTATTGCCCCATATGATGAGACCATATCGTAGGATTGACTCCACATAGGCAAAGTATGCCGTAAGAGCTGTATTTTGTGATGCAACTTTAGTTAGTTTATAAAGTGCGAATGAAAACCTATTTATTTTACTACATATTTTTATAATTTGTTGTTTCCAGTCTAAGTTATGGTCAATCTCTATACCTAAAAACGTAGTCGCATTTGTCTCTTTTATATGTTTTCCCTGATAGTTAATATTTAATTGTTCATGAGTTACATTATTGAAATTTATATAGTAAGTTTTGTCAAAGTTTATTTTTAGATTGTTACCTTTAAGCCAATTTGTTATTGTATTAATCGTATTGTTTATGTCCTTAATTTAAAATTTTTATATATTTTATCAATCTACGAGACAAAAACCAAACGACGTATTTTTTCTTTTGGTATAGCCCAGTACAAAAAGGTCAAGATAAAGGTCTTAGAAAATGTCCGACAAAAATCTAAAATTTGTGATACGGCCGCCTAGCAACAGTTTTTTACGCGATGCGCATCTCATTAATTAATAATTTTTCGATTTTCTAAAACTTGAAAACTATATCGCAAAAAATTTTTTCGGGTGACAACTTGATTTAAGTTTTTTACTTCATAAATAGGCTCTAAATACGATACTGAACGAATATAAAAAATTTTGAAAGTGGTTAAAATTTCATCCTGTATCTTAACATGGCCTAGTTTCGGTTTAATATACCATTCACCTGACACACTGTATATCGATGACTGACTCTAATCGTTGATTCACAGGACAGCCTCCCCCCCTCGGAGAAGGCGTGGCACGAGTACACCAAGTCTAAAGAGAGCCTGATCCTGCGGCTGTTCTACGGGCAGATCAAGTCCACCGTCCGCTGCACGGTGTGCGGGAAGCAGAGCGCCACCTACGAGTCATTCTCGAACCTGTCGCTCGAGCTGCCCGCCAGCGCCTCCCGGTGTACGCTTAGTGTGAGTACACAGTGGGTCTAGCACGAAAAACTATCGAATTCGAATCGTTTGCGTGTTCGTATCGCCATCGAAATATTTAGTATGAAAACTTAAACAGCGCTCGCGCGGTCAAAACGAGAACTACAAAACAAAGCACGAACTTTGTGTCGTTTGCTTTCGATACGCAAACGATTCGAAGTCGATAGTTCTTTGTGCTAGACCCACTGAAGTAAAAAGTATAGTAAAGTAACAGCCTCTAATCATCCCACTGCAGGGAAAAGGCCTCCATCATTGAATTCAAGTTACCACTGCAATGATGGGTGTACTGGCAAGCGTGGTAGCGTGGTAAAACCCGAGCATCGTTCGAAAATTCGAAACTTTTTGTTGCCCGACCCGTGATTCGAACCTGGGACCCCGAGATCTTGGCCCAGTATTTAAACCACTAGACCAACGGGGCGTTTCTAACAGATTTTTCTAAAAAGAATTTTAGACTAATACTGTAACTTACGCTTTAACATATCAAAATTCAAAATCTGTCATACTTATGACTATACAGGGTGTTAGGTAAAGGGTATATTTTCAGATTTCAGATTTTTATTTGCGAAAAAACATATAACAACACGAAACCAGCCCATGGTAACATAAAATATGCATATAAATACTGTCGCGGACATGCTAGAAGGTTCGAGATATCGCTAGAGGAATGTACATAACTACCCAAGTTCAACCACAAAGTAATAACAAGATGTTAGTGCAAGCGACATTGAACTTTAAGTTTACAGATTAAGGCGCAAAATGGCATAACTCACTAGTGTTGTTTACGTTTAACGTCCTTGTTTATTCTTCTGGAAAACGAACGTTCTAGTACTTACGACCGGCGTCCTTGTCGAGAGATATAAATAACAGGAGTTGAGACGCCGCAGTCAGTTCATTCTGAGCTTTCGGTGCGATACCTCCGAAAAGTGATCTAGTGCGAAGTAACGACGACTTTAGCGATACCAACGGATATAAGGACTACTCTACGGATTGGCTAATAGTGTTTTGGAACCACCTCAGCGACCCACCGGACTACGATTCTTGTGATTTGGCTTTCGTGATAGTGTTTGCGACCTGTTCATCGCCTAATAAATTCTTCTAATAAGTCAACGGTGTTTTATCCAAATCCCGAACTCCACGTTCGTAACAATACTCAGAAAGGACATTGCCAATCCTTGTATGGAAGTTGGCCCAAGTGCTTTCAGAATGAAGCTATGGTGCATTTTGTTCCTCAGGCCAACCCTAACTTGTAAACCAAAGCGCTCGCAAATCTATCCCAGGAGACAAGAGAAAAAAAAAGGTTTTTAGTAAATTATTTATCTACGAAAAAATAATTTAACAATTAAAACCAACTATTGAATAATTATTACTTCAGTTTTACATGATCATCATCATCATATAGCAATATTATAAATCAATCGATAATTTCATTAATTAACATAATTAATCAGGAACAGTAATATTTTTCAAGTAATAATCACTTTATTTTAAAATAAGTAATCAGTTGGTGACAGCAGTGGCAGTGACTATTACTTATTGTACTGTAATAGTATAGTTATAAAGTTCAGTAATAACATGACCTGTTCTTTTTTTGTCTGGGGCCAATTTTTTTTTCTTTTTTATTTAAGTAATATAATACCACGATCCCAATTTAGTCGCATTAATACCTGGCCAGCATTTTGGCTAAAACCTGGCAATGTCCTTTGATATCGTCATTTTTGAAAAAAATATTTTTATACAAATCGGACTCTCAAAATTTTTGTTTCTATGTAAATAAAAAAAAATGATGGTATCAAATTTCTGACTTCACCATAGTATTTATTTGCATATGTTAACATAGGCTGGTCACGGCTTGTTATACTTGGTTTAGACGCATAATGTCAAAAACGCAAAATGTCAGACGTTAAAAGATTGTCGCAAAATGTCAATAAAGCGAAAAGCCAGATTCGCAGAATGCCAGATTTGCAAAATGACAGATATTCAAAATGTTAACTACGATTTGTTAGAATAATATTAACATCCCTTTTAAATGATTAACGCAAGATTAATACATAATTATTAGTATATACCTGTGGTTAATAATAAGTGCTATTTGATTCTATTTACATATTATTGATTATATTATAATTTACACTGAAGATGATTTTTTATTAAGTATCTCTTACTAGTAACTTAATGTGATGTTTATTTTTTTTTTGTTGATTATCCTATTGATTTTCTCTGAACAAGTTCATTTACAATTAATTGTAAATGTAAAAAATGACTAATTTTAGGTCTTTTATTGTAATGAGTCTCTCCTTAGGATGAATTTCTAGAATAGAATAGAATAGAATAACATTTATTTGCAAGAATACATTTGAGATTGATGGTGTTGGGTGTATTTAACTAGACATCGTATTCAGTCTGTGAACAGACGTGCAAATTACCTTAAAAGCTAGCTACTTATTTATAAACTAAGCACTATGCTAAAGCTAATAGTTAACAGAGGTCATCAGGGTACTCATTAACATTGTAAAAACATTTTTCAGCTAACCTTTTCGACAAAGTAACCTCAAATTTACGCCCCTCTAATAGTTTAATAGAGTCAGGCAGTTTATTATATATTAAGATGCACATATTATACACATTTTGTTTATAAATAAAAGCATGGGATGGTGGTTTATGCAGCATTCATCTATACTGACCTCTAAGTGGTCTAGTAGAAAAGTCTGCATAGTTTAAAAAATATTGCGGGTGCTGTTTCACAAAACAGCATATATCCTTTATATACATACATGGCAAGGGGAGGACGCGTAAATAATGAAATAAGGGTTTACAGCTGTCAGTATGCCATGCATTGGTGATGGCGCGGATACATTTTTTTTGTAATTTAAAAACCCTATTTACATCAACTGAGTTTCCCCAGATGAATCTGTCATTTTGCGAATCTATCATTCTGCGAAACTGGCATTTTGCGCCATCCGACATTTTGCGTTTCTGACATTTTGAGAAAATGTAATTTTGCGAAACTGTCATTTTGCGCCATCTGACATTTTGCGTTTCGGACATTTTGTGAATCTGTAATTTTGCGTTTTTGACATTATGCGCCTAAACCTTTTTAACATACATTTAACCTCTCGCTCACATGGAACGTGCACATGAACTATAGTATTGTGTATCTTCTAGTTTTAAATTGTCCAAGCTCGCACTGTAAACATATTTAGGAATAGTGACCGAGTTTCTTGCGCTGCTTCTTCTAGCCACTAGCCCAGACTTGTCCCGAAGCAGTGGTAGGTTTAAATATTGGGACGTGTAAAAGCGCCTCTAGGGGCCAATTTTCAGAAATAAAACAGATTTTAGAGATTTTCTGAAAGAGTTCTTATACTTCATCTATATTTGCAGGATTGTCTAAAGCTGTACCTGAACGGCGAGACGATCCCCGGCTGGAACTGCCCCGGCTGCAAGCAGAAGCGCGACGCCGTCAAGAAGCTGGACATCTCGCGGCTGCCGCCCGTGCTCGTCATACACTTCAAACGGTTCTACGTAGACCCAAAGGTATGATATTGTTGTTGATATTTATTCATAACTAGCTGTTGCCCGCGATCTGGCCGCGTCAATTTCTGTTATCATGATCGCGATTAAGAAGTTCACATTAAATACTCTTAATCAACAACACATTTATTTGGATAATAATTAATATTATGTTGATAAAACTCTTTGGTAAATAATTGGCAATAATGCATTAATTTCAATTGCAAAAAGGTTATAGTGGATCAATCTTAAAAGATGATTCAATCTTAATAAATACCAGAGGTAATTTGCTTAAATAATACTGTTCTAGTTTTTTGAGAATTGATTTTGTTAAGTAATACAATTAAATCAATCGGTAGCAGCACTTAACTCTAGTAGTCCCCTTAAGACGCTATGGTCCTTAAAATATTACTTCATTAAAATGACAGTTCGCTCTGAAAGTGATGACTTGAGATCGGATAAAATCGGATGTGTATTTGCCTAAAGTTTAAGTGTTGGTTGTTATGGAATGCACATTTGTATTGAAATCATTCCGGGATTTCGGTATCGACATGAATGCTTTAAGGAGCCGCTTTCACAATGTCCTAGCCAAAAACTAACTTCAGGTAATCCGATTATCCGACCTCTGGTGATGACGTACCTACTTAGGTATGACTTCATACAAGCGATACATATTTTACATCCGAAAATACATATATTGGTATCTAGCATGTTATTTTTTTTTTAACAATGGCGCGAACAATCTTTAAAAGTACAATACATACTTCATAATAATCCAGTCACAAAAATTTTACTTATATTTTAAAAGAAGTTTTCACAAGGTTGTCTGTTTTTGTAATCGCTAGAGATGAGGTAAATCGACTAATCTACTTAAATCAACCGACTAAAAAAATTATTCAGAATCGAAGTAATGTAAGTAAGCGAAGTGTTACAAATTAATTGTTAATCCCTCGATCGTGAGTTATTCCAGACACAATTGAAATCAATTGTTATTGCGGCACGCGCGTGCCTTCTGGGGGTTGAGGGATTAAATGCTAAAAACATCGAAATACCTACACAATATAAAAAAATGATGATGCCACTAAAATATTTGATTAAAAGTAAACTAAAATAATCTTACTGGTTTCATGAATTTACGCGAACGCAATGTATACGCGTATAAAAGACTAGCTATTGACCGCGACTTCGTACGTGTCTATTTCTGTTATTATGATCGCGATAATTTTTGCCACATTTTTCACTGATGCTTCAGCAGCTTCAGCACAGCGTGATGTTATATAGCCTAAAGCCTTCCTCGATAAATGGACTATCCAACACAAAAAGAATTTATCAATTCGAACCAGTACTTCCCGAGATTAGCGCGTTCAAACAAACAAACAAACTCTTCAGCTTTATAATATTAGTATAGATACATAATTACTCGACGTGTAGTCTACCCGTGCCCACGAACGTTGTCAGTGGAGGATCCAGAGGACAAGGCAGTCGGGACCCCTAAAGCGTCTCCCAGACAGACGCGGCCTGAGGTAGTGGCCGCGGCCTGTTGTGTAGTATGAAAGTCTCACCCCCGTATTTATTAACAAGTAAAAGTAATTACTTGACTGAAAGTAATTACTTGAGAGACAATTTGTATGCCTTAATCAATGAATTACTAGAAGTTATAACTACCAAAAGTTAGCATTTCTAACCAAATAATATGACTATTAATGGTGACCAATTTCTTTCACTTAAGGACTAGGTATGAACAATTTAAGTTATGACTTTCTTAAGCAATAAGTAATTCATCATCATCATCATCATATCAGCCGAACGACGCCCACTGCTGGGCATAGGCCTCCCCCAAGGATCTCCACAACGATCGGTCCTGTGCTGTCCGCATCCAGCGGCTTCCCGCGACCTTGATCAGATCGTCGGTCCACCTTGTAGGGGGCCTGCCCACGGAACGTCGTCCGGTACGCGGTCGCCATTCGAGAACCTTTCCGCCCCAACGGCCATCGGTTCTCCGCGCTATGTGTCCCGCCCACTGCCACTTCAACGATGCAATCCTTCGAGCGATGTCGGTTGTTTTAGTTCTCCTGCGGATCTCATCATTTCTGATTCGATCGAGTAGGGAAATACCAAGCATCGCTCTCTCCATTGCTCGCTGGGTGATCTTGAGCCTTCTTATGAGACCCATAGTAAACGACCACGTCTCACTCCCATAGGTCATTACTGGCAACACACACTGGTCAAAGACTTTCGTCTTGAGACACTGAGGTATTTCCGTGTAATTAGTTAGTTAGTGTTAGGTAAGTAATTACTTCTTTATAAATACGGGGGTTAGTGCTATTCAAACCCACGCGGCTTGCAACGCGGGCAAAACGCGGCCGCAAGCTCCGCCCACTTCTCGCCTGGTCGGTGTGTGCGCTCGCGCGGCCTGCGCCGGCGGCGCCAGTTGCAATTTGTTACAACTAGCCGCAGCGGACTAGTACTGTTATATCTGTGGCAGCGGTATTTGTTTAGACTTTGACGTCCATCCATGATGAAGTGTAGGCAAGAAATGACGCTCCAGGCCGCGGCCGTAGCCGCGGCAGTGTAAATGAATAGCGGCTGGAGTTAACGGCCCGCGGGAAGCCGCCAACTCAGGCCGCGTCTGTCTGGGACACGCTTTAAAAACCATGACTAACAAAATTCTGAATCCGCCACTGAACGCTGTAAAGTTTTCGAAACGTCGTGTTAAACCAAAATACAGCGTAAACCCTAATTAACGCGTGTCAAATCCGTAAATATTCAACAAAACAAACTTGGTTTGATGATTAGAGATCGGATACTCGGTACGGATACGGATACGGATGCATACATGCCTAAAGGTGTGATATGACTGTTATGGAGTGCACTTTTGTATCGAAAACATCCTAGGATTTCAGGATCGACGTACATGTTTTAAGAAGTGGCTTCCATAATGTCCTAGCCAAAAACTAACTTTAGGCAAATCTACAAGGTGTTAGGCAAATGGTATAACAAGGTTTGGCTAGTTGTGGCTTGTTATACTTTACCTAACACCCTGTATTATAAACTTGATATGAGATATCTATGTCCTTGTAGGAGTACATGGTAAACGCGTACCGCAAGAAGCAGACGTACATCGACTTCCCGCTCGAGGAGCTCGACATGAGGCAGTTCTCGCTGCACTGCCCCGCCGCCCCCTACAGCCTCTACGCCGTGTCCAACCACTACGGGTCCATGGAGGGCGGCCACTACACCGCCTACTGCAAGAGCCAGATCTACGACAAGTCAGTATACACGCCAGCAATGACGTATACACATGTTACTATATAGCACTACAGCCTTTACGCCGCTCTAGCCATCATTGCTGTGGTAATTCAAACATAAGAGGCCTTTGCCCTGTAGTGAGATGATTTTAGAATAGGCCATTACTTTACACTCATTCCCGCTGCTCGAAGATTACTTCTTACCACTACTCGCTTCATAAGCATCGTCGGCGTTGGAACAAGGTTTAAAGGGGACTACCAAAGCTAAGTGCTGCCCCCTATCGATTTAGTTTTATTAATTATAGACAAAATCGATTCTCTGAAAACTAGAACAGTATACTTTTAGAAAATTACCTCTAGTATTTATTGAATCACAGTAAACTTTTCATTTAGTTGTTTATAAAGTGGAATTAGTCGCTAACGACTAAGTGGCCGCTTTTAGCAATAATGTACAGACAACGGCAGGTCAACCTACCCAAAAAGTTAAAGGTCATTGAATTGATTTTCAACTTTAAGTCCAACAAGTAGAGATCAATATGAATTGAGAAAATTTGACGTTTTGTGGTAGGTTGACGTGCTTTTTTCTGTACAATACGAAAGAATGCCAGACTGAAAAGCATTTAACAGTGATTCAATAAATACCAGAGGCGAGGTAATTTGCTAAAATGACACTGTTCTAGTTTTTTGAGAATTGATTTTATTTAATAGTAATAAAGTTGTATCAATGGGGACTACCGTTTCTTTGCTCACCAGTTGGCGCCACTGTAGACTGAGGTCCGGAGGTATAGCTGTCAAAGGCGATTGGCGCCGAAACAAATTGTTATATCTTGAATCTAATTAAGGTTATATTGTTTATAAATAATTATCTTGATATCAACAAACTAACTTCTGAAATAGTTGCTCTTGTGGCCGCCTATTTTTGCGCTTTTTCTTAATTCCGCTTTCAAATCGTTCACATTAATCGCCAAATAATTCATATTTGCGATATTTTACGTAGGAGATCACTTTCCAGCAGGTAAATTAATGAAATTATAATTTATAATAATAATAATTAATAATAATTTATTTATTCAGAAAGATTACAGAGATCCATTTGGTTAGTTTTTTTTTTTTTAAACAACTATATTAGTATAATAAAAATAAATTGAATTAATTAATTAACAATAATATTAAGTTAAATTTTACACGAAAAATCGTATCATTTTCGGTTAAAAAAAGGGCTTTATTTTACCTGTTTGGTCAGAAACCGAACGAAATGCTTAATTATAGGAGAGTCAAATCTCTCCGCAACAGTCCTCAAGATGCTGTTGGAGCTCGCCCGTACTCTGTCCAGTAACGATGCTGTTTTCTTGCGTAAGACGGCAAAAAAGCCGTCAGTATGCGACTGAGCAAACATTACCGACGCACTGCAGAAGCGAGGCAAGCCCAACAGCGCCCTGAAACCGTTGTTATATTGGACACGCAGGACGTTTAGCGATTTCTGAGTGTAGGTGGTCCAAAGGCTACCCGTGTATAAGCTCTGACAATACGCTTTAAACAGCGTGATTTTTACTTGATCGGTACAGCGGGCAAACCTGCGGACCAACATATTGCACCTCACCGCCAACGCCCTGCGTTCCCTCTCGATATCTACCTGATCTTTAAGGTCATCCGTAATGTAATGTCCGAGATATTTAAATTGGTGGACCCTATTTAACATTACTCCATTTAACCTGAGTTCTGGTACTTCACTTGGACATTTCTTGGCAGCCTTAAACACCAGATATTCGCTCCTTTTTACATTGTAAACCAGTCCATGGCATTCAGCGTACGCTTCACACACACCTACCATTTTTCTGAGTGCACCCATCGTTGGCGCCAGCAGCACCATGTCATCAGCGTAACTTATGTTGTTGATACAAACATCATCCACCCAACATCCGACACGCATACTGCTAAGGACGACGATGAGCTCATTTATGTATAGATTGAAGAGCCTGGGAGACGTCAACCCACCCTGCCTCACCCCGCACTGCAATCTATACTCCTCAGAAAAAGTGTCTGCCCATTTAACACTATTTACTTGGTTAGCATACCAATACTGCAATATATGTGACAGCTCGGGCGGGACACCTTGCTCCCTCAACTTTCCCCATAAGATATCGTACGATACCAGATCGAAAGCCTTGGAGAGGTCGAGGAAGCAAGCATAAATAGGAGTCAACCGATCCGTATAGTATCGTACAGTGTGCTTGAGACTTAGGATTGCGCTTTCCGTTGATAGTCCGGGCTTAAACCCAAATTGAGCATCATGAGACCTTATATATTTCTCTAAATGAGAATCAAGCACACTGTCAAGCACTTTTGCTATAGTAGTGGCCAATGAGATCGGTCTATAGTTATTTTTGTCCGAGATGTCACCAGTTTTATTTTTAACTATCGGGGCAACTACAGTTCTCATAAGGGCCGAGGGCAAGTAACAGTGGCTAAGACAGAGCGAGAAAAACATGCCTAAAACCCTGGGCAAGTGAACCCCTGCGTGTTTAAGGTGCTGGATGCTAAGACCATCGTGACCAGGCGATTTGCCTCTTGACATTTTGTTTATGACCGCCCCCACCTGCTTCGCCGTTACACGGATGGGTTCTTTGTCTTTGTCTTCTTTGGTCCCATCATCGAGCACTGAGTGCGAGGGCCCAAGGGGTGACTGAACCTTAAAATGTTCCATGAACAAATTAGCTATTTCTTTAGGCTTCGTCCGGCCCACCACACCTACTGGCAGACCAGGCTTAATTTATGCAACAAAGCCCGCTAAAACCAGTGAAAAGTTAATGATATTGGACCTCACGCGACACAAGCGCCTCTAGTGGCAAATTCACTAGCGATAGCTCCCATTGGGGGCAGCACATAGCTCTGGTAGTTCCCTTAACGCATTCTGAAACCTCATCATCGTCATCATTCTGATTAGCACAATACGAGTTCCAAATAGTTACTCAGTTTGGGATCAGAACAATGTATGCTGATGCTGTCCACATTTATTTATAATTTTATTCATTTATTTATTTATTCGCAGATGGTACAAATACGATGACCACGTGGTGACGGAGATACCATCCAGCGATGTGAAGTCCAGCGCAGCCTACATACTCTTCTACACCACGTGCGGACCCGCCCGGATCACGTCATGAACACGTACACGACGCGTGCGCACCCCGTACGTGACACGTACGACACGCGCACGCAAGGACTTGTGAACGGTGACATTGTGTTTAGCAAAATGTGGACAGTGTTTGTGTAAATAGAAGACTTGTCGAATAGAGTGCCCGTAAATACGGATCTATTTGTCTCTGTTGTATAAATTTAAGATTGACAAGAGTAAGAGAGACAGATGGATATATAAGGACGTTCGGAAGCCTCGAGTCTGATTGGTGATGCGATGTTACAGTGGTTGTATACCGATTCTTAGTAAACACATGTGTGTATAATTATGGAATAGCGAAATCCGAACCCAAGATGATTGCAAATTTGTCCGCGGCAAAAGCTTTCAGTTTTCTGCTTCTTATCGTGTGATTATCCTTCGAGAATGATCTGATGCCTTACTATGCAACACGAAGCTCGTATTTACGGATATATCTGTCTCTTTCAGATACTTTAAGACATCGGTATGAGTGGTAGGAACAGATGGATTCGAATATACGGACATTGTGATGCGGAGTGAGGCCTCTGGTGTCAAGAGTTTTCCAATCCGCCTGTAACAGGTCTCTAGACTTGACTTGCTCTTACGAATTCCATGTTGCGACAGAAGCCGAGACGGCTTAACGTGCCTTACGTAGCACGACTATTAATCCCTCTGCAGATCGAAACCAATTTAGAAATGGTCGTTCCCTAAATTGTCCCGACCGACACTTGACACCGTGGTAGGTTGAAATATTTGGGACGTGTAAAAGCGCCCCCTGGGCACATGAGTAAATATTCCTACAGAGTACAAGCTTCTTAACTTTTAAACTATTCTGATAGGGCTGACACCCTGTTGCAAGTCCAAAAAATAGGGAGTAAAAATAAAATACGGTAAGTACCTACCTACATAATAAAACGTGTATATCAAAAGGTATAAAATATAAGGTTTAGTGTAATTTGCCAATATTAAAGTTGAATTAGTTTATAAATGGCTAACCCTAAAAAAATTATTTTTCTTTAAATATTTCTTATTTCTTTTTAACGTGTGATATAGTCTGAATATATTATACAAATTCCTTACATAACTGATCGGAAAACATTCACATGGCATGCCAAAAGATAATTAATTTATAATATTATTTTTATATTTAATTTCCAATATTTTGAATTCTCGGATCATTATTGAAATAATCTTGGTATGTTTTTTTTTTCATTTCACCAATGAAATTAACATAATTATCTGGGCCTGGCGGTATTTTAAGGAACCCGGCCTGTAGATACGTTACCTGCATTAAAGTCTTTACGATAAAAAAATAAGGAATCATTGCTTATATTTATGGCATTTTCCGATAGGATTCCGATTTCTTGCACTTGTGTCGATCCAGACATTTCCTATACAATTATCCGACAACAAACCATAGCAGTGCGTAACTGACCCTTTGTTTTATATATTTAAATTTAACACCAATTTTCCATAATCAATATTATATAAATAATTGAATCATAGAAATGGTAAAATCACAATTCGTCAGCCAAATCACTCAAATAAATGTCGTCTAATGCGCGCGACGTGCAGGCGGCAGCCCTGTCATTTATACCGCAACTGAATCGGCGAAAACCAGTTCTTACCCCGGCGACGCGTCGGTGAACGCGTCGGTGAGATGTCACGCGCACATCGCCGCTCTATGTGTGAGTGGAACAACAGTGGGCCGCATATAGGCAGCTTGTATTCTGGTGGGAATATTTATTCATGTGCCCTGGGGCTGGGGCCTATTTACAGAAATAAAACAGATTGTAACTGATTTACTGATTTTTACACGTAGTGTAGCAGGCGAAACACCGAACCACTAAGCCAATAGGGTCGTCCAGTTTTCATTCGCGTTTTCTCGTCCGCTTCAAAACGTTTCAAATGTGCGAGATTTCACTATTTTGAATCATCAGACACACGCTTGAGTCTACTGTACAATTTTGTGGCTATTTGATATGTAATTATTAGAAATGATTTATGAGAACATCACAATTTTCCTTTCGCGTTGCATTATAACTGTTAATTATAAAAACGTGTCTCCCTCGATCGTGAGTTATTCCAGACACAATTGAAATCAATCGTTATCGTGGCACTTGAGTGCCTTCTGGGGGTTGAGGGTTTAACACGATATGCATTTCTTAACTGGTACTCTACCACTTCATTGACATTTTGGTCGCGGTACTAACAGCGACTGGGAAGCGAGTCTTTGCCTGCACAGGCGACTTACGAATTTTCTATCAAGTAAATATAACGTAAGTGTACCAGTTTCGCAATTTATATCGCATTCAGACCCGTTTAACTAAATAACTGTCACAATTAATCCATGGATCATTCCATAAGACAATTGATTTCTGGACCAGGATGTCTATTAATGGCATCATACAAGGTTTATAACACCAATTCAATTTACTGGGAGCAGTATTTTGATAATGAGTAATGTAGTCCAGTGGAATTTAAACCCTAATCTTGTGACATATGGTTTATTTAGCTTGGTACTCGTAGTTGTATTGGTAATATCGACTATCAAATTTGAGTTTTGTGATTCCGCCTGTGCTATAAGATTTGTCTTCCTATGAGGATATTCTTGAAAACATATAAAACATCTTATAGTATGAAAAGTTGGCCCGTATTAGTTTTTAAAATGCAGGTAGCTAGCATATGACATTGTGTTTCTGATTTTGTGTAAAGGTCCTTGTTCCGAATGGCGCCCAAATCGATTTACGGGTGCTTAAACTGCATATTGAGATTGTTCGACTAATTTGTTGGGTGCGCTATAATCGTTTTTCGATAGATTCGGAATGCACCCTTGCTGTGATTTGACACATAGATTCATAGCAGGCTATTCTGAGAGTCTTACCTTATTTTAAATGTAGTCAGAATATAAACAATTCTCATATTTCAAACTACGGCTGTCGCATCGCATTCATTCAAATATTTAAAAAGATCAAAGGGGTTACACAAAATTAAATATAAGTAAGTATGACAGTATTTATAGACTTTCTTGTATAATTCAAACGCAAAAATAGGATATACTGATTTAAACTTTCATGGTCACCATCACTAGAGTTATTTAATTCGGGGTTTTATACCATGTACCTTATTTATTATAAGTTTCCGATATTTCGGCACTGTTGCAAGTTCTCCCGTGATCATGGCACTTGCAACAGTGCCGAAATATCAATAACTCATAATAAATAAGGTACATGGTATAAATCCCGAATTAAATAACTCTAGAAAATATGATATACCCAAATCTTAAAATTAAATTACTTCCAACCCATTAATAAGGATAGAAAACTATAGAAAAAGTAAGAGTCTGAATGAACACCAATAGTATAATGTTGTGCCTCAATGTCAGAAATTAGATTTTTTACCAATACCAAGTATTCCATTCCAAGTGCTTAAAATTACATGGCAACAATTGACGTGGTAATGCCCAAATTATTAATGCTACGTGGTATACTGGAATAAATATAATATTATATCAGGCAATGTCACTACCATAATAAACATCACGCATCAATTGTTGCTTGTAATCTCGTTATATTTTCTCTCGGTCTGAAACTCGCATCACAATGGTAATTTCATTTTAATGACGGCTTAGAACTTAAAATTTGTTGTGATTATTATTACACCATATTCGCAAATAATTTAGTTGTTAATTTATTGTTATATGGAAATCTGTTGTTTTCATATAAATTTTATATAGTTGACTTTGTTCGCCTCGTGTATTTCACTTATTTACAATCTGTATTTTAATTACAATGTTATATTTATTTCTGTGCTCTTTGCATAAACTTCTTAGTTTATTGTGAGATTTTGTTTCCTTTGTCATCAAAAACTAAGAATTTAGTTGTTAGTCATTGTTTTTCCGTATTACAGATACAGTTACAGATTTAACTTTTGTATATTTTCTTAATTTCTATCCTACAGTATTTTTTCCTTAGTGAATGCAAGTTTAGCCTAGTAGCAACTATTTGATATTAATTGATTGGTTATAAATATGATAGTAGTTCTTTTATCCAATTTTTACTTTTAATAATCACTTTTCTCTAGTGTTTTTTTGATTGTGTTTTTTGGGTACTACATTGGGCAAAAATTTTCTTCATTATATAGACTCCTTCTATTTTTGGAAATGTACATTGTGAAAACGGAAGACTGAATAATCAGAAATGGTTGGAATCCCGCGGTGTCGCGGCGGGGAACATTCACTGCGATATACTTTGTCAATCAACACAACCCGCAATAGACGTAATGTTAAATAAATTGCTATTTTTTCTATTTTCATATGTGAATAATATTTTTTCACACATTGACAAAGTAAATTGCAAAATGTAATATGTATTGTATATACAATTGCAAAACTGTGATTGTTAATATCTGTAATTAATGTTTCATGTTCAGCTAAGTTATTCATCTAATCTCAGATAGAATGTTGTATTATAAAACTTACTAGGCAAACATTAACACAACGGGCAGTAGATAATTTTAGGTAGAATATATTTTAGTTCCCACAAATTTAACGCCACATATACGGTTTTCAATGATTTAAATGTAATTGTGTATGCGGCAATATAATATTCAACAGTTGAATCTATTTCGTCTTTATAATTTTGGAGTTAATCGAAACACAGTGCCTAAAATATATATTAGGACTTCATATGCAATGTTAGCTTACCGTGCCATTGTATTAAAAATAGTGTTTTTATTTTAAAGCAAAGGATGAAATTCTTTCTAATGAATTTACTGTTGTACGGTGTACCTTGTATATAACATACATTAATGGTTTATTATAAATCTAAATGTAAGACAAACTTTATTAAATTCTTTGTTAATATAAGTATTATGAGTTTTATTCCATAGGGTTATTAAAAAAGCATGAATGTTATTATTTTTCCTTAATATTTATTTCATTTGTGAGAGAAAGCACACAAGTAAAAAATAATAACATTTTTATCAATATGTATATGAGATCTTACTTCTATTCAAAGTCATTTAACACACCACATAGGGTCTCGAACTTAAGCTGATTCAAGTGTCAGAATTCCAGATAATTTCCTATTTTTCTTCTCTTGAGGCTTCACTGCTGCTGAGTACAGTTCATGAACATATTCATGTCGAGGAGCAGGTCATCGGAGTCTTCTTCCTCCTCTTCTTCTTCAATGATAAATGGCTCTGAAAGGTTGTTACCTAAAACAATCGGTAAAATGAGTTGAGTGATATTAAAATTTGGTGGAGATTCATTAGTGCTCAAACCTCTTTTTGCCAGGTATGTCACCAGATAGGGGTGCTAGACCTGAGACTGTTATTTATACGAATGTTAAGCGAAGCTACAGATTATTTATAGTTGGTAGTGGGATTTAGCCCAGAATTTTGTTAAAAGATTGAATTTAATATCAGGGTTCGAAACGAGTATACAGTACTGTTTCGACAACATTCGGTTTATCCTGTAACAAAGCTTTGAAGCTAGAGAAATTGTTTTTAGACTTTGACACAGATGAAAATGCTGAATCCATGTAATTATATACTTTATTTGATATTTTAGCAACTTAATTGCACTTATAATATCAGTATATAAACTTGAAAAATTTTGTCTCAGGCGGGACTCGAACCCGCATCTCCTCGCATGCCGGGCGGGCGCCATACCATTAGGCCACCGAGACACTGCGACACGGCGCGAATTTTTCAAGCATATTCTTACGCTGTGAGCCAGCGTTGTTTCATCAAATGTTAGGAGTTTGCACCCTTAACACCCGAAAGAAACATCTTTGCAGATGTTTGACAGTCAGTTAAGATGAAACAGCTATTTATATACTTTATTTGATATTTTAGCAACTTAATTGCACTTATAATATCAGTATATAAACTTGAAAAGTTTTGTCTCAGGCGGGACTCGAACCCGCATCTCCTCGCATGCCGGGCGGGCGCCATACCATTAGGCCACCGAGACACTGCGACACGGCGCGAATTTTTCAAGCATATTCTTACGCTGTGAGCCAGCGTTGTTTATCCTCCAACTCCTAACATCTGCAAAGATGTTTCTTTCGGGTGTTAAGGGTGCAAACTCCTAACATTTGATGAAACAACGCTGGCTCACAGCGTAAGAATATGCTTGAAAAATTCGCGCCGTGTCGCAGTGTCTCGGTGGCCTAATGGTATGGCGCCCGCCCGGCATGCGAGGAGATGCGGGTTCGAGTCCCGCCTGAGACAAAATTTTTCAAGTTTATATACTGATATTATCCATGTAATTATGTTACGTGGTTTACAGAATTATGTTTGCCTTTTACGTATCAGATTGTCATGAAAAATTTGTGTGTCATTGTGGATACCTATGTCGAGGATGGTTTCTTCTAAATGAATGGCCAGGTATAATGAAATATTCTATGTTTAACTGACCTTATCCACCCAATATTAGGTACCTACCCAACTCAAACTTGGTAAGAACACAAAGGTAGTAAAATTTAAAAAGGCTGTCAAAAAACTTACTGAAAGCTAAATTGCTAACTCCGAGGTCGAGCTGCTCAGTGTTACACGACGTCTCAGCCTCCAAAAGTTTCCTATTTGGTGTACTAGGGACCACAGGCTTCGAAGACATGTTCTGCATCATGTTAAGTGAGAATGTCATGGGTGGTTTTGGTGAATCTGGCATCTTTACATTTGCAATGTTCTTATTTTCAGCTGTTCTTCGTAACTGGTTCTTCATGCTCTCTAACTGTAGTCGTTCTATCTAAAAAGACTGGCATTAAAGTTTTCATAATTCACCTAAACAAATGTGTTATTATTTAATAATTACATACCTGCAAACAATTTCTTTGAGTTTTGATTTTGTTTAAAGCCTCAACTATCCATTTTTCTTCAGCTAGAAGTTGCGTTTCTTCCGCTATCCGGTGAGTTAGTGATAAGAATTTAGAATCGTTCATGTTAATTAATATTTTTGCTGGTTTCTTCGGACTGCACCAATTTAGTTAGTAACAAAGTAAACGACTTTTTACTCACTCACTCTTTGTAATAGGTAATTATTTACTAAAGTTTTATGTGTACATATGCTCTAAGGTTAGGTTAAAGAAAATAATGTTTAATATGTATTCATTTACATAAAACTTCTTCTTTTTATAAAGTGCGATGAACTTTTTCATTAGTTACCTCCTACCTATATTACTCTTTGATTTGTTTTTCAGTCACCCACCCGTACTATTATTTTCATTAATATTACGTAGAAAAATATTAACTTCACTCGTCAACCAACAGATGACTTTTTTTTTCTTTTGAGACTTTGTTTTGTGTTTGTGTGTGTTTGTTTTTCGGTAGTCCGAATTTGTGAATTTTTGAAAAGAAGAATTTTTTTGTTAAACAATACCAAACAGTCTAGCTATAACAGCTCTCTATCTCTCTCAGCAGCTCTTGGCCAATCTACTTAGAGGTTAATAACGTGTACGTACCTATCATGAAATTATTTTTTGATAGGTCGCAACATAATATATGTTATTATCTATGAGTCGCAAGTTCCGTTTCCGTTCATATTGCATGTTGTCGCCGTTGTCGGTAAGCCATACTATGTTCTAAAAATACCTTCAGGAACGCTTAGGCGCAATTTTATTATATTCAGTGAAATTTATATTTACCTACAACCTGCCATACCACACAAACCATTGTCAACTTGAGGTCCGTGCTAATCACAGGCTCTAAACAATTGTCTTCCTAGTTTTCCATATTGACAAACAAGTAAAGTAAACAATAAACATGAGTTCGTTTGAATATTCGGATTCAGAGTGTGACTTCGAAGTATGCGGGCGCCGTTCCAACTCAGCTGCGTTGCCGTTCGACCCTTCTGCTTTGGAGCGGGTGATACTGACCATTAGTGATAGCTTCGATTTTCGCGTTGTGATGAGCGATGAACGGGCTAAAGGCGCAATGCTGGTCACCACAGGACTGGCGCTGGCTGGCGGGCTACTCGGCAACCATTATGGCGGGAAAATTGGCGCGGCCGTTGGAGGAGCAATCGGTGGCGCCTGTGGTATCGGGATTGTTGGTAAGTTTCTAGTAAAATAGTATGTGTAGGTACATTAAAATAATGTAAATTGTAAAGCGCCAATCAGACAGCTAATTAGATATGATGAGCAATTAATTACTTATTGGAACCACACATGCATAGTTCAGCATATCATTGTTCCGCAATTCAAAAAAAAATAAAAGTACCCTCTGACTAAAACTTTTTAACGGCCACAATATTTTTATCTCAGTGTTTGTGGATTCAAAGCAGAGATAGATAAATCCTACTTAGCCTACTAATATTAAAACGTGAAAGTTTGTGAGTATGGATCTCTGGATGTGTGTTGCTGTTTCACGCTAAAACGACTCAACGGATCTGAATGTGTTAGTTTATTGGCTGGAATAACTTATAGGGTAGGCTACTTTGTATACCGGGGAAGACTACGATTCCTGTGGGAAAAATTTAATACATAATATGCAAATTCAATATTCCTCACGTACTAAGTCGCGGGCAACAACTAGTATTATCTAAATGTTAGGAATCACAAGGCTTGGCTTAGATAATTTTTTAGCGTACCTACCTGGAAAAAATTAAACAATTTCGATGCATTTACATAAATAAGTAGGTTCCTACCTCTGACTGACAGGTAGACTGTTAATAATGGCTTTTTATTTTGTTAATTAGCCATCTAGTTGTATTTCTCTTCCCTGTTCTGCCAGCTAACACTTTTAAATCTGCAATAACACTTCCCTATTTTTACAGCTATTTCGATGAGGGAAATTTGGGAAGACATAAAATCGAAGCTATCGGAAGTGTTTGACATCGTGTATGACTATTTAGCGGGAATGGGTCTAGAAGACTACAAGCGAGCCGCCATGTTTCTAGCTCAAAACAGCGGGAACACGACCCAGCTAGCGATGGTTATTGCACAAACCGCATCGGGACTGCTGGGCAAAAAGATTCTGTCTAGCTTGTCTGTGGCATGAGTTGATATTATGACCTAATTGAAACTTTTGATTTTTGTTTAAAGATGCACTGTTTCAAATGATTTTACATTATAATTATCATATATTTATTTAAAAAAAAGATCAAAAACCAAGATCTTAAGTAAACAATAATAGTATGAGTAGTTGTTAAGTTTTAGACTATTAACTAAATTGACATGTTTTTATAAATTTTATTACTTTTATCGATGACTCGTTTATTTGGTGCAGGATATGGATACGTCGCAGCCAACTAGCCTATTCAGGAATTTAGTTAACAGCCTAGGCCGTTGACTAAATGCCGGCATCCAATTAAATAGCTGAACAACAACCAGCCAATTGATTGACCGCAACGTTTTACCAGATTACTAAACGTTGTGTAGTCATGAAGCTCATATTCCGTTAATTCCTGGAAATCGTATTATTAACCATCTCCATGTTTTAAATTAATTTCACAATAGGATTACGTAAAATTTTCATTAAAAAATGCAACGCAAGCGAAAAATAATACTTACTCTTTAGAAAAAACTTAACTAATTTAATGACTTGGCTGAGTCTTGGTCACTCAAGTTGTTATGTTGAGTGATATAAGTTCAATTAAATATACATATATATAATCAGCCTAGTGATTTAATTGAAAACCGGCGTTTAATAAACGGCCTAGGCGACAAACTGGCTAATTTAACTAGATCACTGCGACAGATACAAAGAGTAAGTAAGTAGGTAGTTACAAAATGAAAAAAAAGTTGTTCATCGAACTGTTAAATAATCTTACTAGTTTTGAGGCAGGCCTTAATAGCAGTATGTATACCTAGTAATATTGTTTAGTTATTGTAAATCGTAAGATGACTTCTTATAATATGATTGGTTATGAATTATAAAATATTTTTTAGTAGGTATTAAATGTAATGAATGTCATAAATTAATAAGTAACTATGAATTTAAATAAACGACATAGTAATACTTACATATTTTGGGGTTTTGTTTTTCTGTTTTACTTTATTTTTAGGGTTCGGTACCCAAAGGGTAAAAATGGGACCCTATTACTAAAACTTCGCTGCCTGCCCGGTCTCTCCGTCTGACCGTCTAGGCGTCTGTCCGTCTGCCTGTCACCACTTAAAATCTAATCTACGAAAGATCGACTTTGATGCTTAGTTTTTGTACCATACGCGGCATTTAGTGTGATAAAGTGGTGGTATTATGTTATTAATGTGTCAGTAAGTAGGATAAATCAAACAAAGGCGAGAAACAAGGAAAGGCGAAAGACGATCTTTGAAATGTATAAACCATTCCATAGATTTGTATGAGATATGCCAGGTTATATTATTTTGTGGAAGTATTTTTTTTTGGATATTCGTATTTAAACTTAAAAAAATATGTCTCAGGCGAGACTAGAACCTTTACCATCTAGCCACCGAGACAATACGTAATAGTCGTAAATTTTTCAAGTATTTTCTTATCGCTGTAAGCCATATAAAGTAGGTATTTTTTAATATTTTATGTATTAATTATGTTAAATTTAAAGAATTATTTTCGAAAAAAATTTAAATTGCGTGACATAGCAGCATGATCTCAGACCTTAAGCTACTGTTGCACATGCTCTAAAGTAGCATGCTAAAAAGCGTGCTATTGAGTATGCTCAATATGACCATGCCACGGGGTCTCATCCAGAACAAAAGTAAAATGGTCTTTAATTTTCTCAATAGATGGCGATACCTGTATGGCTAGCGGATTAACTGTTTATTAAATTGAATATAAAACCTAAGATACATGAAGATAATACCCTAAAAATATGCTAATAAATATTTTCAACCATTTAAAATAGAGAAAACTTAATATTACTATATTTTGTCCACAAATTGGTAAAAATGTTTTAAATCGGATAGTTTAGCATGCTTTTGCTAAACTACACCAGAACCATCTGTCGGCATATAATTATACTTTATCAAAACGAAGCCATGTTAAAAGCACGCGCATTGTGAAGGCTCAATTACGGAGGTTTAATATTTTGTAATAGAATTTGTGGCGTTAATGGTTGACAAAATAAATTCGTTAAAAGTTAATGGTTGAATAAAAATATCGATATTTTTAATGGTTGTAAATATCACTAGATATTTTTATGCAGATACATTATTTTGATATTTTTACCTGTTGTTGCATATGTTTGAATATATTAGTTATATTTATGCAGATTTTTCAAAAATATTTGTACTGTAGTTAAATATATTGTACCTATTTATTTTTATAGGTTTAAAAATGAACTTTAACAGGCTTAATTTGGAGATCCTATGTCCAGCAGTAAGTGTCGTTTGGCTGAGTTGGTGATAGTGATAAGCCGTGTGGTGCCAGCACATAAATAGAATAGTACCGTCTCTTCTTTTTCTATGGGTATCGTTAAAGGCGACTGAAAGAGTAGAGTAATCAAATGTGACACACAAACTATTCTAAAAGTAGGCAATTACATACGTAGTATTTAATCACAACAGTTCTTCATTCACACATTAAACATAACGATTATTAAAACAAAACAGGTAGGATCACAAGAAATCACAAATTGAAGTAAACAAACAAAACATTGCAAGCCAATCCAACGTTCATCGGTAAATTTAATATGTGCCTTATTTTGGATACGTAAGGGCGTAAAGTCGAAAAATACATCCGTCTTAAATAACAGACTCAGTTGAATATATCGAAAAGAAAGTTGTTCCATACGCTGAGTAACATAATTCTTCCTTATGCTTGTTAAATAGAGTTTAATTTCATTGCAACCGTTACTACTTGCATGACTCGTACATTTTATCGCCTTGTACACCTCATCTCACTATGTCACGATGACACTCGTGTCCTAAATAATGCATTTAAATTGAGGCTCTAATCCATTACCTTAATGCTTAAGTTCCTCAAACTTATTCAATAAATGAACATTATAAAGATTGGATAAGTATTTTTATTCTTTGTGAACTAGTGCTATAAAAATACTAGTGCTAATGCTATAATAATAATAATGTATTAATGTACATTATATTATTTTGGTAATTTTATCAATCGGTAAGATATAACTATACGAATAAAACTTTTAGTTGCGTTTAATTATCAACGGCTTGAATATATCGCACCTCCAGTCGTAAACTGACTCAATCCAAAATTTTGGTGTATTGAGTTAAGTATACAGAACGATTTAAAAAAGTGCGCTTTATCACCTAGTAAATCAAAAACTGCCCTATTCAGGCTAGAAAAGGAGAAACTCAATCTTGTGTCTCTTTTTTATTAACGGATTCGACACGTTTTGTCATTACGAAAGTGACGTAATTAGAGTTGCGTAACAAGTCGTTGGAGTGAGACGCAGCGCAACTAGTGGGAAAGGGGCCTAAATCTTAATGTGTCACTGTAGTACAAAACTTGCGGTAAGTTCACTACGTTTATTTCAATCGTAAAGTGACCAAAGTGTGTTTTGAGTCACTTTATAACTGTAAACAGCATTTTTTTTGTCCTAAACCATGTAGCGTTAGTTTATTACTGGAAATTTGAAACGAAATACTGGCTTTTTATGTTTTGAGTCTGTGTTTGATTAATTGTTTTAAAACTTTTTTGGATTTTTTGTACTTAGGTCCGTTTCTGAATTAATATAACTTAAATTATGATGTTGCACTTAGGTAAGGGTCAGTATAATATAATTTTTATGCAATAAAATAGTGAACTCGTTTTTTTTAGGTTTAATCTAACATTATGAAGAGAAGTTTTGACCATATTTTGAAAATGTTGACCACGCGAGAGGAAGAGGTTATGTAGGTACTTAATATGTAACAATTTAATGTTCATGTTTTCTTTAATAAAATACTTAGGCATTGTCTTGTTGCACCAGCATTCTAATAAATATGCTTCTCAACTAAAAATAACTAATCTCGTTCCCCGTCTTTTCTGTTCGGATTACCAACTTTAGTTAAATAAATGCCTTTTCATAATAAAGTACAATTAAAATAAGGAGGCGATACCTCATGCCCGCTTCTACCCAAGATTTGTGTAAAGTGTGATAGTAGATAGGTGCAAAAACGCGCTATGCGGGCTATATAAACATCATAGTGTATCTCATAGATAATGAAAACGTTAGACGCGTAACTCTGTGTGATAAAACTAAATATAATAGACGACTCATAGCAGCACCACTCGTTCACTTGTAGGACGACATTAAACAAAATTACACAAAATATTAATTTAAAAAAGGATTTAGCTCCTAAGCCCTAACGGCCTTGTTGCCAAAAACCTGTTCAATGTCATTTAGGTCTTTAGGCACGACGCAAGCGCACCTTGATCCCGCCGAACGAACTTGATCACGGGTCCGGACGAAGTGCCAGACCAGCTTCCGAGCTATCTCCCTTGTTTGGTTGAACATTATTGTACCGTATAAGCCCCTCGTTGACATACAAACTTGAGGAGTCGCACGTAGGCCCAAGCCCACAGTGGTAAGGCTGCGCCTAACCCGTGCTACGTACGTACGTTTTATTAGTTGATCGCGGGTGGAACGACGTGCTATGATGGCTCGCAGTCTTGGAGCACCCTGGGCCCCCGTTCACTTTGAGCCCATACGTACACAGCTGACTATATCCCTATCATCCAAAGAGACCCCGAGCTATGCTGCGCACGCCAGTACCAAATGCGTCAGGTGTTTTCCGTCCTCCTCTGGAATACCCGCAACGTCAACGTCATTTAAGAGCATGGCCTGATCTCGATCGTTGAGATCCAACCACATCTGGGCCACCGTCGATTCTAGTGCCACGATAGTGCTGGCAGTGGCCTCGTCTTTAGAAATAGAGGTAATATTTTTTTCTAACCCGTCCACTTGTTCCTCCAGCTTCGATATTCTTTCTCCCATCGACGCAACCAGTTGCCGGAGCTCACCCATCTCAGATTTTACGCTTTACACTCTTCAGTAGCTTTTTTTATTTCTTCACGGAATGCTCGGAAGTCCAAATAGACGTCTTGCAGTTCCATGGTTGTTTCAAGTGCCGTGGTATGTTCTGGATCCTCTGCCATCGATTCATCCATATCCATACGACTCCCACTCGTTGCGAGCACTGGAGTACTATCAGAGTTCGATCTGAGTTGTTTAACCTCGCACTCCAGGCACATCCAGGAACCAGGAACCGTTAGGCCCACAGGGACTCCGAAACAAGCCCTGTGGTACGAGGTATTACTGTATCTTTTGTTACAAATTTAATGTGTTTAAATGAATATGAATATGAATATTGCACTTAAGGTATGTTATCCCCGCAGCAGCGGTTATATAATATAACCGCTGCTGCGGGGATAACCGTATAATAATTATACGGTTTTATTATATTGAAATGTTTGAAATACGTGGCAGCAAACGAACGCTTACACGATTGGTTTTTTTTTATGCTGACACGTTCATTAAAATTTTGTCACCTAAATATTTGACCTTACATAATATTTTTTCACATACGTATGTCGGTTCAGTTGTTATGTTATTGGTATTTTTTATTTGTGATAGTTTCGTTCATATAATTTCAACCAATAATTTAACTATTTGAGAATAGGAGAAGTCAGTTTTACTTATCATTTTCACGCAATAATCTTTCTTCGTGAAATATTGTGTTTTATTCTTGATATCTGCAAGCAGAACGTCGATTCTACTTGTCAAAGTCATCATTGCATCATTTGCACTATTTGAAATCGTTTGTTGTTTGAAATAAAACAGTTTACTTTTTCCGTTTTATTGTTAATTTGAATTGTTTAGTTTTAAGTTCCATCTTCCCTGTGCAATTTGTTTCATGTACTTTTAAATTATTCGATAGTTTCACTATGATATCAGTATACAACGTGTAACAGAATAAACGCACACCCTCAGACACCCCAACTAGAAAGTTCGGTTAAACCTACATTACATACACTGAAATTTTACCATAATTTTTCTAAGCATTATTTATTTATGCAATTAGTTATACACATTATAGGTGAATAGCATGGGCACATTAATCTACACGCACACACACAAACGCACGCACTCGAGCGAAAGAAATAACGCGCGAAAGAAGAGAGCCGATCAGCTGACAGTTAAATAGGTCAATAACATGAATTTTTACATAAACGAAATGCGAATTCGCCTAATTCGCATTTTATTGCGAATAGGGCAGGATACTTTTCTTCATAACGAAACCAGGTAACAATGTAAAGTTTAAAAGATCGTGAATCATGTTAACTAATCACTAATAATTAAAAAATCTAATAACTTACAGATTGCACAGGTTCCCACACACATGTAACGCTCCAGAGAAAATCTGCTTAATTTACACACACTTTCAAACCTTGTTCGGTGCATTTTGATGCCCGTTTTCTTAACTGTTGTTTTAATTTACGTAAAACTTCAGTCTCACTTTTAACTGTTTCGAAAGCGGCCACTATCTTACCCTTTAGGTCCTCAGCACTTGTTGCCTCGTCAAAGTACCTACACCAAAGATTTTATACGTCCACATAAAAAGAAGTCTTAAGGCGTCAAGTCAGCTGATCGAGGAGGCCACTGAACGGGTCCGCTGCGCGGGCCCGTCGCGGTATGTCTTCGAGCAGGGTAGGCAAAGTATCCCACATAAACAGCAAGTAGGTACGTTTCACCTGCTAATCTTGGTTAGAAAACTGGCCCCACCCAGTACATATGAATCGATGACGCCCGCCCAGACGGTAAATTAAAAAACGGTGCTGAAAGGAGTTCAGCACGCAAGAGCCACATTGTCATCACACACTGCCAATGTTCTCACCATTTCGGTGCACTGCAGATTTGAATACCGAAAAGCCATCGCGAACTAATTATTTTACATACTGATAGTTATAACGCCGGCGCATGACTGAGTTTGTTTGTTTACGCCGCACGCGCTTAGGGGTACTACTACGCAAATAGTTTTCAACGTGTTAAACATTCGACCATCTCAGTTTCTGTCTTCGATGTATGCGGTTAACTGAAAGAGAAAGACAGCGCCGACCGAGATCAAAGTCGATTCGAATTCACTTAATAACCCCCTTGTGTTGACCATTTCCGGGCACTGCCGAGATCGGATGACACGCTACGAGTAGTTATATCTCGTTCTTTCTCACCATTTTAAGTATGCGAAAAAGAGATAGCGTAAGGGTGAAGGAACTATCCTTTTGTATTTTGGCACGTACCTATTGTTGTGTGCGATTGTGTATGCCGCTGTTTTCGACAAAGTCTTAATGCTCTTGAAATAAAGCTTACTTTCTTTATTTTTTTATAAAGTTTATCAAATTTTCAATTGTCAAATTTTATAGCCACATTTTAAAAAGTCTTATTACCTTGGTTTAGGTTTTATTTTCCTTTGTTTTGACTTTGTCGTTTCTATGTGAATAAAGAGGTGACCGTATTTTACTTAATTTTAAATATTTTTGAGAAAAAAAAAACCTATATAAAAAATGATTGAAATCGATTCAGTAGCTGATTTTGAACAAACTAATTTCTCAGTGTGCGTTTATTCCGTTACACGTTGTATAAACTTGAAAAATTTTGTCTCAGGCGGGACTCGAACCCGCATCTCCTTGCATGCCGGGCGGGCGCCATACCATTAGGCCACCGAGACACTGCGACACGGCGCGAATTTTTCAAGCATATTCTTACGCTGTGAGCCAGCGTTGCTTCATCAAATGTTAGGAGCTTGCACCCCCAACACCCGAAAGAAACATCTTTGCAGATGTTTGACAGTCAGTTAAGATGAAACAGCCATTTATATACTTTATTTGATATTTTAGCAACTTAATTGCACTTATAATATCAGTATATAAACTTGAAAAATTTTGTCTCAGGCGGGACGGCGCCAGTAATCTTTCAAGTTTATATACTGACACTTACTAAACTTTAAAATATCATCGATTACAATGTAATTAAGTGACATCTTCTGTGGTACTTAGTCGAAGTAAATTTCGAGCGTTCCCATATTATGACAAAACACGAAGTTTTTTTATGAGATTTTGTCAAAATACTTTTAATTTCATGCGAAATAACGTAAAAGTGTGCAAAATTTGGTAACTAAGTGTAAATATAATTTAGTTTTAATCTTAAAGCGTTTTGTCGCAAAAATTAAATTATAAATTGCACTTTTCAAAAAGGCATCTGTCTATGTTAGGTAAGGCGAAGGCGCAAGCTTCATCAAAATACTTAGTAGTCAATCAGTAGTTTTGAGACGTTGGTATTATTTATTATTAATAACAAATCGAAAATACCTACATTTAAAAAATACTGTCTTAAAATCGTGCACCGACATGATATGAATTTGTTTCTACTAATTATCTTATTGTCAAGTACGTTTTTAAGGACTAAATTCTTTTATACTTTATTTGATATTTTAGCAACTTAATTGCACTTATAATATCAGTATATAAACTTGAAAAATTTTTGTCTCAGGCGGGAGGTTTTACTTAGGTACCTCCTCTTTTGAAGTCGGTAAAATACTTAGTAAAACGTCCTGTGTAAAAAAACACTGAAAACCGCATAGAAATCGATTCAGCTAAACCAAATTAATTGCGGACAAAAACAGGTCAAACTGAGAACCTACTTTTTGGAAGTCGGTTGTAAACACTTAAATCCAATACAGTGTTTCACTATCTTTTTTGTGAAAAAAAATCTTTTGTGGATAATTTAAGATCTTCGTTTATCTGCTATCGGGAGTCCCCGTGGACACACTATAAACCAGACCTTAGCCTATTCCTCGCAGAATCAGAAAGAAAGGTTAATGTTTTCTACATGATCCATCTTTTACCTAAGTACATAAATACTCATAAATCTGAGGCGGAATCGTATCGATAGTCGCACACGTAAAAAAATACTAAACTCATTGCTTTCATTTAAAGCAATGAGTTTAGCGCCATCTATTGAGGAAGTAAATACGTAGACTGCATTGCGAGCAAGCAACCGATGCGCTTTCTTTCGTGAGGCCCAGTCTACGTAGCGCCATCTAGGGCCTCTAACAGCCTTTAAAAATAGCCCGTTAGGATGGAACCGTTTCTTTGTAGGGCATGAGGTATCTGTACTAACTAGTATTATATTATCTGTGACCATGCTTATGAGCAGTTTACATTAAAATTTGCTAGCAATAGGCACACTAGTTTTTAGTATGCTCAATATGCTCATGAATAAGCATGCTCAAAGCCAATGACAAACTTTTAAAACATCTTAGCTCAAAGCAAACATTCCAAATACACATGCCATTTTATAGCGTGCTTTTTCGCTCTCTGTCAGTTCAAACAAAGTAATGGAAAATCAAACAGCTATCCGTATGAAGCTGAATAAGATCAGTCTTTTGCTGGCAATACAATGCATCCAGAAACTTATATTGGCTCGGCAAAAAAAGAAAGACAATGATTTCCGTGATTGGATATCTAGAGGATAGGAAATGCGCACCTATTGCAAACGACTGATTGATTCTAGCATGCTCAATAAGCAAACCTGTGTAGACTTAAATAGTGATGCCAAATAATCATTTTTCGATGGTGTCCACCCTAAATAATCTAAAAATAGATTGCAATATCGATGTAGTTGATAATATCAAAATAAAATCGATTATAATAAATTTTTAGACTATAATTGCTTTTAAATTGACAATATAACGATATTAATAGTAAAACAAAAATCTTAATTACACCCTTATTTTTATTAACAAAACGACGAAAAGTTGGGTAGGTGAACCGTAACATAACAGCATTACTATCTTATGGCAACAGTTATATGTTTTTTCCCAGGCGTAAATGGGCCGCGACGGGACGTAAGTTTGTTGATGATAGGTCAGAAACATAAAAAATATAAAATTAATCGATTGGATCGATGAAAGCGGCTATACCAATAGTAGTATTTCTTAAAAACTTGATATCTTGATATCAATTATATTGTAATAAACTTTGCATTATAATCGGAATCGATACCGATACTATAGACACGATCGATGGTACTATCGATTTTTGGACCCCATTTGAACTATCGCGTAATAATCGATGCACAAATTGATTATGCGGCAACGCCGTAACAACACTAGTCAGTCCTCAGATTGTCATTGTAATTAGTATGTACTTAGAGAGAGTTTTGCGCGGGAAACGAGAAGAGAAAGATGGACTTTGTTTCGTAATTTTGTGAAATTATCTGCGGCATTTAGTGTGATAAAGTGGTGGCATTGTTATAAAAATGTGTCAGTGAGTAAGATAATTCAAATAAAAGTGAGAAAGATAAATCAAAGGAAAGCTGCTCCTATTTGACTCTGATCCACGTTCTTGCGTAAAACTCCTGTAATCATTGAAATGTATAAACCACCCATATATTTCAATGACTTAGGTGAGGTTTCATTTCATTTCATCTCATTAAATTTCATTTTATATCAATAAAAAAATTCTACTGAAGACTTGGCTGTATGGGCATAGTTCCCTTTGCCTACCCAGAATGGTTGAAGAAAACAAGAACAATATGTACCTGTAAAAAAAACTTAAGTATTGTATTTGGTTTGTGATTTACTGATTTGTGTACCTACCTAAAGATTTTGATTAACATAATAATATTCGTCGTTTTTACAAATCAAACAGACATAATCCAGTGATATTCTGATGTATTAATTATCTAAATTATAACTTGTGTACACCATGTCTTTGGCAATCCAGCCCTTCTCGTCCAACGAAGTGAGATTTGATCCTTCTTGGATTGAGCTAATAATATTGGAAATCTGTGAGTATTACATGTAAGAAAATAGATACAAGTGTACGAAGTGCCTCGGAATGGGTGGAAGAGATAAGAGAACCTGCATTTGTGCAAAGAAGTATTATTTGAATCATAGTTGTTTCCATTTTCATTGAATCTAATATCCTCATTGGGTCAAATATAACCGACACAAATAATTAAATATCTTAAAAAGATAAATGTAAAGTAATTGTGCAGGTATAATAATATTTTTTACTAAAATTTATTTATCTACTTTTTATCATTCAGTTTGTTGTATATTTAACCTTTTGAACGCCACCGTCATCTATGCTTGACAAGCACTTGCGGGCCCTGTGGCCAACGACGTCTATAGGTGACCAAAAACCCGGCAAACAAAAATAAAATATTAGTATATTCAAACGGTCTATCATTTCCACTATCCTTACTTAAGAACATCACTGCAATATGCGAGCTTTAAAAACAAGTCTCCTAGGTAGGTAGCCACAATTACTGAACTAAAATACATGGAGTTTTATCCAAGCAAATTCTATGTCCATCACGCCAAAGTAGTCTATGGTTGAGTGTAATGCAGAAATATATACCAAATTTCTTAAAAACTATTCAAAATTCAAATCAAAAAACATGTTATTTCTTTCTATTATTATTGATATTTGCGTTAAACAAAAGGTAAAAATCATTAACTATTGTTAATTATGTTTTAAATAAAAAAATTATCATGTAGACTTCGTAAAATCAATCTAATATCTGAACTAGAGCGCATCCTTAGCGCGTCACCAATAATCAGTGCTCTGGACTCCATGGTCAAGGATATACGAAGATAGGGAAAAATAGTGCAGTGCAATATGAGCGATTGCTCTTCTACTTCGCATTTTTGGAAGGTGTCTAGGAGGATGCTTGCTTCGGGACTAGCCCAGACTTGTCCCGAAGCAGTGGTAGGTTTAAATATTGGGACGTGTAAAAGCGCCTCCTGGGGCCTATTTGCAGAAATAAAACTGATTTTAACTGATGATCCGGAATTTTCAGAATCCTAATAAAATAGTCATTTTGGATATTTATTTGTCACTAACGTCCGAGCATTTATCATTAATGGCAGACGCTTATGGCATATGACCATCAATTTACTCTACGTAAAAGCGTATCGTTTTTATTCCTAGCCTACGCCTCCATCCGTTCACAAAATATTTGGAATCAATTTGTCTATTTTATCATTTATCGTCCAAATCGATACACAACGTGGGACATGGCTACATCTCTCAGAAAGGTTGTAAAAGGAATGTCTGCTGCGCCGCTGTCGTCCAGTCGTGACAATGATTTCATAACGGTAGAGACTAGTGCTGTGGTTAATTACTATTTTTATTGTGATGTTTATTTTTTATTTATGCTTACATTTCACGAAGAAAATTTGTTTTGCATGTTGTGTTCGCCTTAAATGTATGGGACATCTAGCTATAATATTCAGATTTAGGTTGTATTATGCATGATTTTATGTGAACAAACGCTGATGAACCTAATAAATAAAAAAAAGAGTGTGCCCATGATTAAATAAAGCATGCCAGATAATAAGTACTCATTTATTACATGAAAAAACTTACGAAAATTAGTTGATGAGTGTTATCGTTGTAGGTATGGTCATGTAGTGTTGCCCAACACTATTTTTCGTAGGTATTTTTGATTGGCGTACAAGGCACGGTAGTGCGTTTAAGGAGTGGCGCTCAAAAGGTTAAAAGAGTACATGAACTAATTATAAACTTTTAAACTTTCGCGTTGCATTATAACTATAACTTATAATTGCGGGTCTGAACGCGACGTAGGTGTGGTATGTAGTAGTATTGATACTACTTACATTCCTCGACGTTTCGGCCGTGATGCTACGGCCGTAGTATCGTAGTACCGTAGTAAGTAATGTAAGTAGTATCAATACTACTACATACCACACCTACGTCGCGTTCAGACCCGCAATTATAAGTTATAGTTATGAAGTAATTATATATTTTTGAACTGAATATTGAAAAGAGTGACTATACTTTATTTTTAATTTTTATTATTACTTCTGCAATGGACAGGTAATTTGATGAAAAAGCTAATGCTATGAATTTACTTTCTACTTTTAGTATTTTGACCATTTACCTGCAGTTTTGATTGACTTTTTATAGAACTGCAAAACGAATAGTACTTGTAGAGCTTAACTTGGAAAACTAACTTACCTATAGACCACGCAGTGAAGCAAAACAAGTATTACCTAATTAATAAACAAGTAAATTTTTTGGCAGTCTGTCTGTTTATTTGGGAATTTGGAAAAATATCTGAAATGGCTGGACCAATTTTGACGAGACTTCACTCAAAGATAGCACTGTTGTAAAGAGCAACTTATTTAGAACAATGTTTTTTTTTTAAATATGTACTTAATAAAACAAAAAAGGTTGAGACATGCTAAGAATTCTGTAGTCCTCCAGAACAAAGACCTGGGCACAGCTAGTTTTTCATAATTGAAGCAATTGTTTTTTATTTTAAGCCGATGCATTCGACATACGTGTGGTGTGGGACCGCGACACAGCGATCATGGCAGGCGTGTTCACTGTCGCTGGAGGCCTGATCGGCGGGTACGCTGGGGGAAGGATAGGAGCCGCTCTCGGTGCAGGCATAGGCGGCGCTACAGGGCTGGGTGTTTCAAGTGAGTATGAACTAGATTTATTTATCACAATTTTTTTATGATAAGAAGTCACAGAAACATCCTATTGAGTCCTACTATTTATATAAAGTAGGTAAAAATGTTATCTTACCAATATTATTATAAATGGGAAAATGTAATGAAACTTTCCCATAATGTAGCTTAGAAACAATAAAATATATTTTATACAAGTTTCCTCAGTTACACATTGTAATATGAATAGATATAGAAATTTAGCATACAGCTAGATAAGTAATAAGTTCTAGAAAATACTTTTTGCATTCAATTTGAATCACAAATGACAAGCTTCTTTACCAAATATACATTATTCAATACTGCCATTTTCAGCGTTAGTATCCCTGCGAGAAATTTGGGATACGGTCAAAGAGAAATTGAAGGAGCTTTTGTACATCGTATTCAATTACCTGAGGCGCCTGGATCCTGTGGACTACGCCCGCGCGTTCGACATCCTCATGGCCTGCACGGCCAGTCGGCGCGAGCTGGTCTTCACAATCCTGGACTTCGTTGCCCACAAACTCGGCAGAGAGGTTATCTCGAGTATTACTGCTGCGTAGATGTGTGAGTTTGATATAAGTCTACATAGATTAAAACAGATGTAACTCAAATGGTATCATGAGTGAATGGTGGAAAGTCATATTTATGTTTCACGCTTCAAATGTTCCTGAATAACCAAAAACAAAACATTCGGTTTCCTGTTGTTTGTTCACTTAATTTATAGTAGAATAATGGATATTATTTTTAAAGTGTCTAAAAATTTAATTTTGAGTTGTGTAACTGGTGTCAGTTTTCATCTAGACGTACAACTGGTTACATTTTGATGAAGATGATAACTGATTGTATTTTTTCGTTTGGCGAATAATGTTATACTGTCTGTAATTTGTAAATTGTTCATTCTTGTTCAATAAAGGCACTGCGGATTTAAAGCTCGTACCTAGCTTGTTACGAAAAAATAAGGCGGTCTAGACTCACAAATTGTGAAATAAGCAATTGATAAGCAAGTTTCAGTAACCCTACATAATAACTACTTTACAGATATTGCCCAGCCATTCTGACGTCAGAATAGACGGACAACCATAAATGTTTTAGGGCCGTTTTCAATATCCTATCTATCTCCAGATTTGGCATATCCGAGATAGAAAACATCTTCTGTCTTTGTTTCTCTGGACGGCAAAATCAGAGATATAAACTGTTACCTATCTCCGATATGTCAAAACTAGCGATAGATAGGATATTGAAAACGGCCGTAAATTCATTAAAATTTAAAATATTAAATATTAGCAATTTAGACACAGTTGCAAAGTTAAACACGTCTTGGCCAGCCATTCTGGCGGTTATCATTATTCGCCAATTAAAAGATAAAACTGAATCTCACGCGACTATTACAACACTTTGACGGTTTTTTACTGCCTGATCAAAAGATACATTCAAAATAGAAGGTAAACATTTCAGAACAATTTTTATACAAAATATCTAAGAAAAACTTTATTGCCAATAAATAAAATAATGTTCTTATTACTTACTCTTACTTGTACTTTTATTAATTAAGTAGGTATATAGCTAACAGCGACCTCTGTTTTTTTTTAATATTTAGTAATCAGTAAGTAACTCTAAAACTGTCAAAAGTTTGCAAGATTAGGCAGATTCATAACATATCACGAAGTGATCAATATAATTGATTTTATATGCATGATATTCTGCACTGATTGCTTGAAATTGTTTAGTGACGTCAGCGACAATATGCCTTAACATTAGTGCCATGTCAAGATATATCTTTTCTAAATTATATACATGGCATGGCACTCCCTTTGTTGCTGACCATAGATAATATTAGTCGGTTTAAGTTTTGTTTTGCCTATTTTATAGTAGGTAGTTGTTAGTGTTTTTATTGCTGTTCCAAATTAATAAGCTGGTTATATATATAATAGTTATTCTCTAATGTGATATAGTACTTATTTATTATATGATGTGTATAGTTTTATTACCGGTCAACTGAGACGGTTCTAGAATGAAAAAATAGATATCCCTTTTCGACACAGCCCTATGACATAAGTAAAGAAAGGATCAAGGGAGTGCTGAATGATATTATCTAGTATGTAGGTAATACCTACCCTAGCAGGGGTTGTCACTCAAAGAAAAATTATACTCTATTTTTTCCCCTTGATTGTAACAATATGCAGGGTTTAGTTTTGTTTGTCAAATTTGAGAAAAACATTACAAGTGCTTGCCTTTAAAACTATACACCTTTACATAAAGTTTATTGATATTAATAACATTGATGTTACAATATCAAAAAATATTGCAGGTTCCAGAGGACACTATATATGTGGCTAATACAAATTTAATATGAAAATAATATTGACTTCTTCATACTAATTATCTAATTTGCCGGCGAGCTGAGCTATATAGTATAGTCCAAATTACTTTTCTTATTGCCAGTCATATTTCTAAAGAAAAGTTTAGATTTTACACTGTATGTTTTATTTTCTCTAAGAATAAGTTAAACAATTAAGCCTTGCCATAACCGTAAACTTGTAATGAAGAGTCAGGTTGTGAAGTTATGAGACCGTCCATTACTTATATTTTACAATAAATTCAAAAGTAATTAAATGTTAATATTAACCATCCTATTATCGTCATGACAAATATTATCGGGTATGTATTTTTAAGTAGTGTGATACATAAATTTATTTCTATTGTAAATTATATTTATGAATAATATTATATTATTTTTCTATTAATTTATTGTATACAATCTAATGATAAAATCAATACAAAAGCATCATATGCAGACACTTGAAAAAAAAAGCAAGATCAAATCGATGTAGCTCAAAATGACTGTTTATTCATGATTTTTATGTTTATAACTATCTACATACCGCAAGAATGGGGTGTATCATGACTTGTATGGGACTAATTCCAGACAATATAATAGTTATCATTATGGCTCATATTTGTGACTAAGAAGACCGGTTAACAATAACTGATGATTAATGAGGTCTACTCAGATCAAAACATACAACGCGGTATAGATATAGTTTACTAACATATAGTAGATACCGTAAATATCGGTACCGCGTGGAAATATTATGGATATTCTTGATTCTTGAGTTACGTGTGTTTTGTTCTAATTGTGCGATAGGATCCTTTATGGGCGCATTTTCATTTGTCGTTAGCGCCCGAATGTAAGGTGCGGTAGATTTTTGAAACGTCGCCATAGGGCCCGCACGGGGAAAAACCGTTTTCATTAGTCGCTATAGCGCCCGTAAGCTGGGTACAAGATTTCTGTAACGCATGCCATAAGGTCCTCATGCAGGGAACAGTTGACTGCTGACGTCTAATGACTGAGGTGATATGAGAAGGAAGAGGAGTTATCAACCGACTAATTTCATTGGTCATCCCGACTGCGGTAAGCCCCCGCACTTATTGAATCGACCGATGCATTTTATTGGTTGTTAGCTCGCGTGCGGGGGGAGTCCCCGAATTCGGGCTGGCGACTGATTGATCGACCAATGAAAATGCGCCCTTAATCTATTGTTTCGGGCCTGGGTGTTGATGGTACCTTAGTGGTTACTGTGGTTTGTGATTTCAACAACACTAGTGTTTTAATAGTTACTTTGGGATCATAAAAATGTGTATATGATACTGTCCAAATTTATTTATTTATTTAAAAACCTGCTAAAATTGTCATTGACCTTTAAAAGAGCTTGCCTTCAACAATCAGCTGTATTACCGTTACGTAAGATTTGTAATATTTTTGTTTCTTGATAAAGATTGTGATTACCAAATATTAGATTATATAGGTATGATTATATTCTTATGACGTAGTAGCACAGTTTGTGCAGACTAGATTGTAATGGTGTGGCGCTCAATATTTAGTCGTAGATAGATTTAAGATGGCCTTAAATAATATAGTATTTTTGAATTGAGGTTCGTTTTTTTTTCTGAATGAATTTAAAGTTGACTTGACTTAGTTGTACAACGGAGATTAGTTAAAAAAGGTAAGTCTAGTTACATGAAAAGCTTACAAATATTTAAATTCAAATATATATATGTAATCTTCTACCAAGAAGCATCCAGGCTTAAGCACTTAAGCTGTGTTTTGAATTCAGACTTAAATACGTACTCGTCATGTCTCGATAATAAGAAATAAACTTTTTTTATTCGTAGGAGTAGTCTTCCGGCAAAAGCTTGTCTATCAAATTGCCAATTAGGAATCGAACCAAGGGCCTTGCAACATACAACTCATCGCGCCACCGCGTGTCTCTGGCCGTCGAATAACACAGCTAAATTTAATTAGATTTTTGTACAATGCATACTAACTGCGTAATGGTATTAAATAAAAGACAAAATAAAAAAATCAACTCTTATTATATTTAGTGCGTAAACATAAAGATAATGATTTGCAATCTATCACATCTATTTGGGAATTCTAAGAACATCACATAATTATAGACCGCGCTATACTTACTCTACTTATTTCTATAATAAATAAATAAATAAATAGTGATCATCAGAGACATCTAGGATCACACAGAGTGATTGATGCAGCGTTCGCAAAATCGGGTTTTAGTATTTTTTTAACCCTTAGAAAAAGTGTACCATGCAAGATTTTGACGGGGTCTGAGGAGAGATACCTAGTATTTTAAACACGATATTTACCATGATACGCACACTTGGCCTCAAATAACGGTACCAATGCACATTTGAAAGTATGGTAAATTAACGGTATTTCCCTTAAGGTACCTTAACGTTATCTTTTATCGATTATTTCCCAGAAATAACGTTAAATTAGACATTGGTATTTTTAAAAGCCTAGAGTAACTATAACCAGTCCATATTTTTACCGGCGTTACAAGCCCCGCTAGCCCGATCAGGGCTATAAAAAATAAGAAAATATATATCGCTAAATATGCAGCAGTAATTTTATCCGATTCAACGCAAACGAGGCACCAGACACCCTGTATAGGAATCATTCTATACATTATTATCACTGTGATATGATAATCGTTAGACAGGCAAAAAGCATATAACGTGTCAAATTAGGAATAATGTTAAATTAGGTTCCTTTTCGTGGGATGTCGACCCAACAAAAATTTGGTAAAACATTGCATGTTGTTACATATTTATGAATTATAATGGGACTATGAATTAAGTTCTTATTATTATCCATGAGATTAGAATTCTGAAACTTTCTTAGTTTACAATGAACTGTTTATGCCGCGTAGCTGAGAACATTCCTGAAAATTGTTGTGCCCGTCAAACTACACAACACATAACTAACATGATAAATATTTCACTGAAAGGAATATTGCTGACCTTAATATTAAACCACATACTAACTAAAACATAACACACCTACTGTCATGTTAAGGAATTAACTTCCTTTGATTTTAACGGTTCCTAGCCCAATCAAAGATAAATTCAGAATGTTTTTGATTTTGAAACTGAATTGTCTTTGATTCAACAGTAAACCGTTAACAATAACATAATTTAATTCTTAAGTATATGTCTTAATATATAAATATAATATGACAAAGTAAGTAAAAGATTCTAAAAAAAGGAACTTATTAAGATTTTAAGTTGAGTGTTTTAAGTAAATGATACAGGGCTCGGAAACGTTATTCAAAATAACGTTATTAAAACGTTTAATACAGTTCCTTGTACAACATTTTGTTCGGAACAAAAACGAAATGAGAACGTAATAAAACGGTTTAATCTGTAGAGAGCTAAACCGAGACAGCGCGTGCCGCATGTTCGTTCGTATTGCAGGGCCTGACATGGGCAAAAACGGTTTAAAATGGTTAAAAACGTGTTATTGAGCAAGAACGATTTAAAATTTCGTTCCCCCCAATACGTTTTTTTGTGATTCCGCTCGAACAACAACACTTACGTTATACGGTACTTAAGGCGAAAACGTTTCGAAAAATAAAACGTTTCCGAGCCATCATCATATTTAAAAATAAATATTATACACCAAACATTGGTTCTTCAATAATGAAGTTTTGTATGGAAATGAAAATTCTGGCTTCAAATTTTTGACTTCTACCAACGCTCCGGTGGTCTAGTGGTTTGAATACCGGGCCAAGATCTCGGGGTCCCGGGATCGATCCCCGGGTCGGGCAAGAAAAGTTCCAAATTTTCTGTGCAAAGCTGTTAGTTTAGTTAGGCCTACAGTAAATATAAGTTATAACAAGTAGTGGACTAGATTTCTAATAATATACATTAGTATAATAACAATAGGTATCCATGTTGTGTGAAATCTTTCAACAGTGTCCAAGCCATCGATGTTATTTGTTGGAAGCGAAGCTCAAATAAACTCGCGCTTATTTCTTGCCTAGCGGGTCATGATGTTTTATAGTCAAATACAAATACTTTAGTCTTAAAACAAAGGAACTTGACTTATCTTTTGAATAAATGGCATTACGCAAATAAATATGTAGTAAATAAATTGTGCCAAAAGTTACACGGATTAAATCCGGAGCATAACTTGTAAGATGGCCACTAAATGACAAGTGACACGCAAGTCACAGTAAAACTGTTGTAGCTATAATGATTTAGTTTATAATCATTTTCTTTCTGTATTTTTAAATACCAATGACTCGTTTACATTACACAGCTTTTAGTTAGGGATTCAAACCTTCAAAAGGGGTCTTTTGTAGTTCCAGAATTTTAGCCACTAAGCCAAAGCCGTATTCATAGGAAAACAATATGATACCTACATTTAGTATATGTTATTTACAACCGAAATATTAATCTAAATTTTAGAATAAATAATTATATTGAAACAAAAAAGGAATGTCGTAAAATTGATAATAGCTATTTATACACAGGTCATTAGTGTTGCTATATAAAAATACGTTGACATTTAAGTAACCAAAGCGTTTTGTACTAACATACTAGTTTTTTACTTAGGGGGCGTCCATAAATTACGTGAGATGTTTAAGGGGGGGAGGGGGTCGAGTCAAATCTCATCTAATCTTACGTTGGAGAGAGGGGGGGGTCTCGGCAAATATCACGCATTTTTTTTTCTGATTGAAACTAAAAAAAAAATACTATTATGGTCCATTTAATCCAGATTGTACATATACATGTTTAAGATTTAATCTTAAGCGTAATCGTAATACGATTAAGATTCACTAATTCGTTCGAAAGAAAATAATTTCATTCAAGTTTACGTAAGAAACCCACACTTTGAAAAATCTCACGTGAGATTGGGGGATGGGGGAGGGGGTTGAATAAAATCTTACAATATCTCACCAGGAGGGGAGAGAGGGACATAAAATTAAAAAAAACACCTCACTTAATTTATGGACGCCCCCTTATTAAAACATAAGTACATACATCTTAAAATAAATAAATATTACTACTAAAAACATGCCCTTCGCCGTTAGTATAATTTTCAAATTTTACTGCCAAAAGTGTTGATAAAGGTAAACAACACGCGTTGGGCCTACGAAAAGATTTGCGTTTCGCGCACAGGTATTAAAAAAATATACAGGGTGAAATTTTAACCACCTTCCAAATTTTAATATATCAATCTACGAGACAAAAACAAATGACGTATTTTTTCTTTTGGTATAGACCAGTACAAAAATGTCAAGATAAAGCACTTAAGCCCTTAGAAAATGTCCGCCAAAAATCTAAAATTTTTGATACGGCCGCCTAGCAACACTTTTTACGCGATGCACATCACATTCATTCATTACGATACTAATCATAAGTTTTTGATTTTCCCTTCATACCTAAACAAGCCTAAACCTGTAAAAATTTAAAACTATATTGCGAAACATATTTTCGGGTGAAAACTTGATTTTTATTATTTACTTCATAAATGGGCTCTAAATACGATACTGAAGGCCTACAAAAAGTGTGGAAAGTGGTTAAAATTTCATTCTGTATATGCTATCAGCTACCGTAAATCGTCCTCACTAAAGAGCGCCCACTAGAACAATTTTAGGTGTTCTTTTAAATTTAGCAAAATTTTACTTGAGGCTAGAAAATGTGGATTACGTGCTCGGTTCGTGTTCTTTGGGTTCGTGTCTAAGCCGATGCACACGCGCGTCCGTATAAATACGTCTTAATGCTAGGTAAGTGTCATGAAATCAAATTGAGATTACTACTAAATAGGAATATAACTCGGGCTCTTTGCTTATAAGTCGAGATTTTATCTTAATTTTAAATGACATTTTGTACATATCAGTTGGTTGAAAATTGTCAAACATGTCATCTGGATGACGTGATAATTCATTTAAATCTTGGCTAAATCTTGATTTAAGAAAGATTAGTGTCCAAATGGCCATCCACAATACCATTCGCGCACTTTACGATTAGCAAAACCTGTCCCCTAATTCGCGTTACCAAATTGTATTACAATCTTAATTGAATAGCAGATTTTTTTCAGGTCTAGTATGGGCTAAATATCAAAATCGTCCCCATAACTAACTGCGAACGCCGTATAAAACATCACTAGTCAATTTGTCTGACATTGACAGATGCAATGATGTGATTTTGCTGCCTAAGATTAATTAAGTGGTGCGCAAATAGCTACAAAAACATTTTTTATAAATACACAACAAGTAGTCAAAAATAAACCTTATTCAACTTTTAAGACTTTCATAAAATAATTTTCAAGATCTAATTTTAATTTTGTACAATGTTCAAGGATTCATTTATCAAGATTATTACAAAAAACAATTCTTTACAATATAAATATTTTTTAAATAAAATAAGGTGTTATGGTAGGTAAGGCACACGTTTTTTAATACGATAATAGTCACCTAAGTCTCTAAAATTCTTAAATATTTCAATAAAATTGGTACAAATCAGTTTTATTTTTGCAAATAGGAAGAGGCGCTTTTACACGTCCCAATCTTTTAAGCTACTACTGCTTCGGGACAGTTGTGGGCTAATGCCGAGAAAATGGGACCCAAGTTGAGAGTAAAAAATACGAGAATCGAAAACCGCTCCTTTTTTTTCGGTTGAAAATAGCAGTCAATTAGCCTGAATCTATAAAGAACCACTCGGATGGATCGCCCTTGTACTAAAATTGCAAACTTTTATTTATGTGGTCTTAGAATTTAGGCGACAATATCTATATTGTTTGGTAATGTCAGTTAAGTAATAAGAATTAGGTTTTTGTAATAATCAAACAATACAATTTATATCTATGTATACTTAACTTATCTACTAATTGCATAAAGGTCATTCTGTGTTACATTTGAGAAGTCTAGATTTATCATTGGTTTTAACTCAAATGACTTAAAGTGACATTTGATTTAATTTTGATCCCTATTGGTCGCCACAACATATTGCGTCATGCGTAGCCAATCGGAATGGTCGTAGAGAGCGCGATCCAAAGCTGGCATTAGAAGCAGTGTTGCCACAACACTAATTAAAAATCTATACGAGTACTAAATACTATTGGAATAATTTAAGTTCTTCTGTAATGTGATCTGTAATGGTTTTAAGTACTGATTTTATAACAAAAAAAAAATAGCTTAATGTTACGACGCTAACACAAAAAATGTTTTTATAAATACTTAATATTTTTTACCTTAATGTAATGATATAAGCAGGACAGTAGTTATATCTTTGTGAAGATAAATAATTTTTGAAGCCATTAACTATTATGTCTACCCAATGTGGTCAATGGCTTAAATTTTTTGTACTGCGCCTAATGGTATCCTAAATATAAATAAAAAAATACGTGTAGGACAACACACATTAAACAAGGAACTTACATCTCTATGTTCTTAAAAACTAGACACTGAATTAACAAACTTATGTAAATGCAAAAAATGTTACCATAAGTGCGAAGAATTCAAAAATATTTTGAATTTTTGCCATCACAAACAAATAAAACGATGGTCTCATAATAAACAATCACCAATAAATTATTAAATTATTTCTTAAGTAAACGTTTTAGATGTTGCCAAGTGTTTAAACGCACCGGCAACTGTCATATTTAAGGACTATTTGAAACAAATATAAAGTCCTTTTAAAAATAAAGATTCACATAAATAACTCTTACAGTTCCGAAGTTTTCGTCCGGCGCTGGTGTCGCCTCCTAGCGGCAGCGGTGCGGTACTAGCAATTGTCTATTGTTCCTCATCTCGTATGGCGTTTTTGAGTTCCATAGCTAGTTTGTAGCCAAGCTCCGGCCGCCGGTCGCGACCTTCCACCATAGCTGCTACCTAGAGGTTGAAATCAGTTTAAAATCCTGAAGGCGCTTCTACACGTCCCAATATTTAACCCTACCACTGCTACGGGACAAATGTGGGCTAGAGCCGAGAAGAAGCAGCGCAAGAAACTCGGTCACTATTGTCAGCCTCTTTTTTAAATAAACATGTTTACATAAGATATTATGCCAGTGCGAGCTGGGACAATTTAAAGCCAAACGTAAAACAATTGGCTTCAGTTTAAAAGTATTAATAAACCCTTATACAATTTGGACATTAGATAGATATACACTTGATTGCACTAAATACAAGAAGATAAAAAATATAATCCAGATAAAAACGTACAAATGGGAGGTTTCTTACAACTTTCAAAACTTTGTCGTTTTAAAATTGTTTTAAATAGTGATGCAACGCAAAAGTTTAAAGTTATCTTAAGGGGAACCCTAGAGCTATGTGCTGCTCCCACTTGATTTAATTTGATTACTTCTAAAAAAAATTATTTCTCAAAAAACTAGAACAGCATCATTTTAGCAAATTACCTCTAGTATTTGTTGAATCTCTGTTAACTGCTTTTCATTCTGGCATTCTTTTCGTATTGTACATTATTGCCAAAAGCGGCCGTTTTCGGCGTTAGCGACAAATTCGAATTTTTAAACAACCAAATGAAAAGTTTACTGTTATTCTATAAATACCAGAGGTAATTTGCTAAAATTATACCGTTCTAGTTTTTTGAGAATTGATTTTTGGTTGATGATGGAAGTGCATCATAGGTGACGTACCTCTTCCACCGTGACGATGACGCCGTTGTTGTTAAGGATGGTGGCCTTGGTGGCCTCGATGTCGGCCAGCTCCACGCCGCGGGACGCGTCGTCCACTAGCGCGGCGCGGTAGCCGATCGCGAGCGCGTCCGCTATCGTCGCGCCTGACAAACAACCGTACAGAGAGATATATACACTGTGCTTTTTTAACCGTCTGACAGAAAGCCCACGTTATCCAACCATTATCTATAACATCTTGGGGGTTCCCATACTGTTTTGCCCAATGTCATCAAAAGTGGCACCCTTAATGTGTGACGTAATTTTTGGACGGCCCCTTGGCAGTGTTATATTTATTTTTTTATAAATTTAAATAGTCTTAGAAAAATGTAAAAAGATAAGGCTATTTATTTTAAATCATGCTGTGACGCGCACGGACGTATTATTTAGCTTAGGCCAGGGGCTTAAATCGCGTAACCGAATCGCAGTTCGATCGTGATTGAATTGGACGATTTTGACATTTAGCCCATACTAGAACTGTCAAATACCTGTCGTTCAATCACGATTGTGATACGATTCGGTTACGCGAATTAGGGGCCAGGACCTGGATGAATGAATGAACCTGACGGCCGTGTGTGTTACAGCGTGTTTCAAAATGAATACCTGAATTTTTTTTTATACAGGATACAATTTTAACCACCTTCCAAATTTTAATATATCCATCTACGAGACAAAAAACAAATGACGTATTTTTTCTTTTGGTATAGCCCAGTACAAAAATGTCAAGATAAAGCACTTTAAAAATGTCCGTCAAAAATCTACAATAAATAAAATAAATAAATATTTAAGACATGCCACACTGGGCCACACAGAGCCATCTAGTCCCAAATTAAGGTACTATTAAGTACCCTGTCGTATGGGGTACTAGACAACCGATAAACTTACTTATATACTTTTTTTTTTTTTTTTTTTTTGTAAATACATACTTATAATACATAGAAAACACCCAGACCAGTACAAACAGACATGTTCATGCACACAAATATTTGTACTGTGCGGGGATCGAACCCGCGACCCATGGCTCAGAAGCAGCGTTAACTACCGCTGATCCAAATGGTCGTCAAATTTCTGATACGATCGCCTAGCAACACTTTTTTCCGCGATGCACATTACATTCATTCATTACGATACTAATCATAAGTTTTTGATTTACCCTTTATACCTTATCAGGCCTAAAACTGTAAAAATTGAAAACTATATTGCGAAAAATATTTTCGGGTGAAAACTTGATTAACATTTTTTACTTCATAAATGGGCTCTAAATACGATACTGAACGCGTAAAAAAATTTTGGAAAGTGGTTAAAATATCAGCCTGTATTTTCGTAAGATATTTTTTTGATAAAATTAAAAAATAACATGCCAAAACGTTACACATAGTGGTGACATAATGTGGGCTTGGTTTCCCAGGAGGTTAAAAGTGTACGGTGTATAATTATTTAGAACTATAGTCTGATCACAACCGATGTAAAGACAACAGCACATCAACCTACCAAAAAACGTCAAATTTTCACAATTGATATTGATCTCTGCTTGTTGGACTTAAAGTTGAAAATCAATTGAATGGCCTTTTAACTTTTTGGGTAGGTTGACCTGCCGTTGTCTGTACATACATAGCATCGACACATAAACGCGATGAAGTGCGACCACAGACATTGATAGGCCTAGATGCCACAAATGCACTCATTTCTATAAAACCCGCGCGTGCCGAAATTTGCGTTCACTGCTTGCTTCAATGAACAGGTACAACACCTTTAAAACTAAATGCAGCAATGTAATCTAAACATGCAGTATGCACACAGGTACATGTATTTACATAGTAATAGACACAAATAAGATAAAATAATTGTTTTTTTAAATAAAATACGCACATTTCAATAACAAGCGCGGTCAAAAGTGGAACATGTTCATTGTTCAACCTTTTTTTGACACGCGCAGTACGTACACTTGGGGCATCTAGGCCTATCAATGTCTGTGATACTGACCTTGACTGTACACGCTAAGATTTTTGTTTTTATACCGTGACATTTCAGTGGTTGTTTTTCCTCGGCAGAACAATATAATCCTTTAAATATAGCTCGATTAGAATGACAACTCTTACTAAAAGAGACGACCTAACTTTGTACCAACGTCATACAAGTGCTACAAATTTGCACACGAAAAATATTGATATCTGGCACCTCGACCAACAAAGCAAAAGTATCCTGTGTCTTCCAATACCTCCAAGAATATGTTTCATGGTGATCAGTTAAGTTGTTTTCGCGTAAAAGCTTAACAAACAAACTTACATTCACATTATAATATTAGGTAAGGATAATAATCGTTAAAAATCAAAAACTTCATACTAATCCAGTCATTAAAATTAAACTTAACTATAAAAGACTAAACATTTTTGTTTATTTTATTCGCCATTATCTGTTTTTTTTTTTCGTTTGATCGTTCAAGTCTAACTAACTACTAACTAGGTTACTAGGCAAGAAATTCAGTTTTTTTTTTCAAAATGACCTAGCCGGTAATCTTAACGAAAGTACGTTAGGGTACCCCTAACGTACTTTTTTGTGAATATGTTTTAACTGACCGACACAGACGTCGTAGGCGAGCCCGCAGATGTAGATGTCGGTGGCTCCACGCAGGCGAAGCTGGGATATGAGGCTAGTGTCGGTCAGCTTCTTATTGTCCCAGAACACCGAGTAAGAGTCCACTTCGGGGTTGGTGCCTTTGTACACTTTCACTGCGCCTTCGACTATCTGGAAATTTGATTTTTTATTTATTTATTTAAACTTTATTGCACAAACACTAAAATGAAGTACAACAGGTGGACTTAATGCCTTAAGGCATTCTCTCCCAATCGACCATCGGGCCAAGCAGAAATAATTTTGTGGGCGGTGCGACATAAAAAGCAAATTAAAAGACAAAAAATTTCAAAAATAATAATAATAATAATATACTCAAAATATACTACATATACAATACAATATATATGTATATAAACTACATACAATTACTAAATAAATAGAATATATGTAAATAAATAAAAATAGAGATGCCTGTGTCCAGCAGTGGACTGATGTATGCTGATGATGATAATAATGAATATATACAATAGCCTAGTAACGTAAAGTTAAGTATACAACATCTGTAAATGTCAACCGAAAAAGATTTACAAAATCAAAGCTAAATGGTAATAGGCAAAGGTCGCATCCATGTTATTACAACGTCATCGCTCATCAAAATTTGATAACCTATAAAATAACTTGTGACTTTTGCAGATTATGGGTATAGACTTCATAAATCCAAGTCCTAACCCTGGGTTACTCTGTCGGAATGACAATATAATATTAGGGTAGGTAATTTTAGCTAACGGTAATAGTTTGGTTATTCGTCTCATATACCTCCTGGATACAAGCCTCACAAGAATTTTGGTACGCTTGGCAGGCAGGTTGGCGATAGCAGTTTGGCTAATAGTGGAGGGAAGACATTGCTGCCCGTCTTCTTCTGGCAGTATTCGTTTAGAGGGGAAGAAATTCGTCCATTTATCGCCATTATCATCATCAACCCAGTAGCGGACATTGGCTCTTCTGAAGGATTTTCTATATTTGCTACGCATGCAAGCGGATTGGCGAATAGAAGGCGTTGATGCCTTATTATGATTGTGTTATGTGCGTAAAACAGAAAAACACTATCCCTTTTCTTCTTATGGGTGTCGTGAGAGGCGACTGAAAGAGTACTACCACATAATAAAACCTATAATAAAATGTAATCTAAACTTTGTCCACAACAGGCCTCATATTTACTTATGAAGGACTATTGGTCAAATAGCCCGTGGTACCAAGCTCTGTAGGTCACCTAGTATAAACACAAAGTAGAAACCTTCAGGTCCTTATGCAGTTCCGCGCCCCACGTGTCCTGCACGCAGTGCCGCGGCCACAGCCGCTGCTTCATGGGCGGCGGGCCCGCGAATATGACCGTGTCGTACGCTTGAGCCTTGTCCGCTGATACCTGGAAACAAACGAACGTGTTTTTGAGCTGATTCCTATGCATTATAATTAAAATAAATTTTCTGCGGTGGTGGTGGCTTCGTAAGAGGCTGTTTGGATGCTACCACCCTCCTGCCGGAGTCCAGCGCCAAATATTTTTTCTGTGTTCCGCTGGAGAACCAGTGCCACTTTCTGGGTAAGCTCGCTCCATCTTAGGCTTCTTCTTAACCGTAGAGTTAAGTATGTAGTCCAGAGCAAGCCCATTGATTATAAAAAAGGGAACTCTTCCAGCTTGTCCATCCGCACTAATCAACATAGGCTTATATAACTCTGCAACACCATGTCCGTATATTCGTCTCTATCTGTTTTGCTCACTCTTACCACTGTGTCAGAGTATCTGAAAGGGACAGACACATCCGTAAATACGGGCTTCGTGTTGCTTAGTAGGGCCTCTGGTCTAAGATATTGTGTCAGTGAGCGGTGTCTATGTTTGCGTTGAAAGTAAATTACATAAAGTTAAGTAACTACCTATAATCATATCAATAGAAATAATAGAATATATATATATTTTTAAGACATGCCTCACTGGGCCACACAGAGCCATCTAGTCCTAAATTAAGCTACTATTAGGTACCCTGTCATATGGGGTACTAGACAACCAATAATCTTACTTATATACTTTTTTTTGTAAATACTTACTACATAGAAAACACCCAGACCAGTACAAACAGACATGTTCATGCACACAAATATTTGTACTGTGCGGGGATCGAACCCGCGACCCATGGCTCAGAAGTAGCGTTTACTACCGCTGATCCAAATGGTCGTCAAATAGAATTATTTATTTAGATACCAAAGCTACAGAAAAAAAAGATGTAACATCACTGCACGGCAAAAGCCTAAATCAATTAATTCAAGTTACAAGAAATGATGGGTACAGGCATAAATAAATAAATATAAATAAATATTTTTAAGTCATGCCACACTGGGCCACACAGAGCCATCTAGTCCCAAATTAAGCTACTATTAAGTACCCTGTCGTATGGGGTACTAGACAACCGATAAACTTACTTATATACTTTTTTTTTTGTAAATAGATACTTATAATACATAGAAAATACCCAGACCAGTACAAACAGATATGTTCATGCACACAAATATTTGTACTGTGCGGGGATCGAACCCGCGACCCATGGCTCAGAAGCAGCGTTAACTACCGCTGATCCAAATGGTCGTCAAATAAACACAACGCTTGCCAAATGCAGGTTGGTAGTCATAAACCCGTGTAATATTCGAAAATTCAAAACTCTTGTTGCCCGACCCCGTGATCGAATTTATCGTGACGAATTTATTTATTTATTTATTTATTTATGTCTTAAATATTTTTAAACCGGAGACTCTACTCCGCAACACAATGTCCGTATATATTCGAATCCGTCTGTCCCTACACTCAAACCGATGTCTTAAAGTATCTGAAAGAGACAGATATATCCGTAAAAACGAGCTTCGTGATGCAGAGTAAGGCATCAGGTCCCCGAAATCTTTGCCCGGTATTTATACGAACAAAGAAACATACAAACAATTATAATATTAGAAAGGATAATAGAAAACGATTATTGCTCCGCAACGATGGGTTGTGAACGTTTTTTTGTGGTTTCCATTTAAAAGTGAACTTGGCCTTGCCGGGTGCGTCACGCGATGACGCCGACAGTGTCCCAGTCGAGTGAGTATCAGACCAGTGACTCCAAAAGACTTCGATGAGACGAGACTTAAAAAAACCTGGTGAATCTTGTTTTGACATATTACTCAACCAGCTGTTGCCCGCGACTTCGTCCGAGTCAATTTCTGCTATTACTCATTCGTCGTCAATTACTCCTTCAGTCGTCTCTCAAGACAACCATATGAAGAGAAGGAAGTGTCGTTATTTTTACTTGGCACCATTACACAATATTTGTCCATCATAAACGTAATCAGCCAACATCAATCCACTTCTGGACATTGGCCACTCGAAAAGGAGTTGCTATATTGTCACACATGGCACGCGGGTTGGCGAGTTTACGAGTAGCCAATAGTGGAGAGAAGATGCTGTTTTCCATCATCATCTTCTTCTTCTTCTTCGTCCGCGTCAATTTCTGCATCATTTTTCACTGATGCTTCGCTCCTATTGGTCGCAACGTGAGTTATATAGCCTAAAGCCTTCCTCGATAAATAGACTATCCAACACAAAAATATTTTTTCAATTCGAACCAGTACCTACTTGCTGAGATTAGCGCGTTCAAACAAACAAACAAACAAACTCTTCAGTTTTATAATATTAGTATAGATACTCAATAGCTTATTGCAAAATCATAATGTATTTTAACAGACAGCCATGGTATAAATAATGTGAGACCAGTGCTATGGATCCTGTCACCTCCATCATTGAATTTTATAATATAACTAGCTGACCCGGCAAACGTTGTTTTGCCATAAAAATGATTAAATTACTAAAATGGCTAACAAAAAATAGGGGTTGGTGGTAAAAGGGTAAAAATTTAGGGTTGTATATATTTTATAAAATTTTAATATTTTACTACCCTACCCTACCCTACCCCTACCCTACACCTAACCTACCCTACCCCTACCCTACCCTACACATACCCTACCCCTACCCTACCCACACCCCTACCCTAAACCCTTCCCTACCCCTACCCTACCCTTACAAAAAAGTTATCGAGCGGGATGAAAAATGATTAAATTACTAAAATGGCTATTAAAAAATAGGGGTTGGTGATAAAAGGGTAAAAATTTAGGATTGTATGTATTTTTGTATGTTGTATCATAAAAAAATAGAAATTAAAAATTTTGTCTAAAAAAATAAATAAAAAAATTTAGGGGTGGACTACCCCTAAAATTTAGGGGGATGAAAAATAGATGTTGGCCGATTCTCATAGATACCGGATAAGCACAAAAAATTTCATCAAAATCGGTCAAGCCGTTTCGGAGGAGTTCAAGTTCGAACACCGTGACACGAGAATTTTATATATTAGATTTGCTACTAAGCCATTACTATGCTGAAGTCAGTATTGGACATCATACAACTTTTAATTTATTTTCTATACTAGTTAGAATCATTAAGTTTGTAAGGAACTAAAATACTAATCTATCGTGTGGTATCTGCACATAAAAATAATAGAATCTCTTCCTACAGGTGTCGTAAGAGGCGACTAAATGAGATGAATGAGAAAGAAGTATTCTCTCCATCACTGGTAACAGGCAGGTTTGTTCCAGAAGCGTGTCGATTATGGCCAAAAATTTTGGAGAGGTTTTTCCATGATGAATATCCTAAAATGGGTAATATCCTGGCCACCGCATCAAGTTCGCGTGATAGACAGCCTTTATCGAGCATCGATGTGTTGCTATTTTAAAACATACGCAGAACCGGGGCTTCGTATCGAAAAACTAACCGATTCACTCGCGTAGGGGTGAAGTGATATCGATTTAACATTCAATTTTATTGTCGAGTCGTTCAATTGGGACCATTCGAATTACCGCAGTGATTTTTTACGAGAGGTTTTATATTTGTGTTACAATGAGAATAATAATGTCAACAATTACCGTTAAAGGTATTGTTATGTAACGATACTTAATAAAGGATTTGGTAGCTAGTTAACCTGTGTTGTATCGATTGCAAAGTAAAACATATCCCACTCATGTCTTTTAAGATTTTGTTTTCAATTCCAGCTTTATTATTTCACCCTTTTGCTAGAATAGTCATTTATTTCACAACATTTGATTAAATTACGTTATGTTAGTTCACAAAACTGGCAATAGATGGCGTTGTCTCTTTTTGCCTCTCGCTATACCAGTTATTGTCACCGCTGATATATGTCTTATGTTCATCATTATTGTTTTAACTATCTATGATATAGTGAAGTAATGAACCCGTCGTGTACTGGTTTGAGTTTAATTTATAAGCAAGTACACTCGATTATAACCTTAAGCCCAGCGAATAACACCCTTGAATTTTAATAATACAGGGTGAAATTTTAACCACTTTCCAAAATTTTTATAGGCGTTCGGTAACGTATTTAAAGCCCATTTATGAAGTAAGAAATGTAAATCTAGCTTTCACCCGAAAATATTATTCGCAATATAGTTTTCAATTTTAACGGTCCTAGGCCTGATAAGGTATAAAGGGAAAATCAAAAACGTATGAATAGTATCGTAATGAATTAATGAGATGTAAATCGCGTAAAAAAAGTGTTTCTAGGCGGCCGTATCAAAAATTTTAGATTTTTTGCGGACATTTTCTAAGTGCTTTATCTTGTCATTTTTGTACTGGGCTATGCTAAAAGAAAAAATACGTCATTTGTTTTTTGTCTCGTAGATTGATATATTAAAATTTGGAAGGTGGTTAAAATATCATCCTATATAATTCTATGAATAAAAATTTCGGATGCCTGAGGCGGGACTCGAAACCACAACCTTAACAGGCTCTAAACATTGAGCCACCCAGAAATTTGGTGTTTCGACGAATTTATTCATACTTAAACATATTCTACTTGCCGATCCTAACTATAATATACCTTCAGAAATCGACTTATTAATAGGAGTAGACATTGTTGGGATCTTTTAAACGAAAACAAAAAGTCTTTACGCTTTAAGCCAACGGAGTTCAATGTATTTTGGATGTGTACCAAAATTCGTGACATATATTTTTACATATATTTGACAATGAAGCAGCTTTGTTTAAATATTTTTTTAATCTCTTGAATTTTGAAAGAAAGAAAGAAAATAATATTTATTTGACACAAATTACACAAAACACATTGTAGCACTCAGCATTAATCAGGACAATAAACATATCACGACGCTGGTTTTCAGAGGGCACCTAGACGCTGGGACGCGATACAAGGACGTAGATAGACCCATCAGGCAACACCGAATCCCTATAGTCAGCTTAGAACCCTTTTAAAGACCCCAAACTCTAACCGTTGAGACCCGGCAATGCCCGATGAGTCAACATACTGCTATACAACATGTTGCAATAAATTGTATGACAGTTAATGACTAAGACAATTCCGTAAACAAATAAACAATGAAGGACAACTAGTTTTGCTCTTGTTTTATACGTACCGGGCTGGAGGGATGCAGCTCCCTCATGTGGACGTTGTCGATGAAGGACACGTGGTCCGGGGGGTGCCAGTCCAGGGAGTAGAACACGCAGTCGAAGGACACCGTCTCCAGAAGCCGGTTAATTGGCTCCACCACCTGATAGCAAGTTATAAGAGAAATGAAAGATTACTTAAGGAATCTCTGAGTCTTCTCACCTCGAAAGCTGTTGAGAGTTCGAAAACTTCGGGATAAATCAAAATAAATCTTTATATGATATTTCAGCAACTTAATTGCAATTATAATTAAACAAAAAATCGTTCCAAACCATTTACAGCGTCATTTCAATTAAATATATATTTATCTTGAAATATTCTATACTTGAAAAATTATGTCTCAGGCAGAACTCGAACCAACTCAAGTTTAAATACTGATTATAATTGCAATTACAGTTGCTAAAGTATCATATAAAATATTGAAATAGCTGTTTTATCTGAACTGACTGTAAAACATCTGTAATGATGTTTCTTTAGGCTGTTAAGAGTCCAAAAACTTCTAATATCGGGGGGCACGGTAGTGCCCCCGCCAAGTCGAGCGCGAAGCAAACCCTGCCGTACCATCCTTTACTGGAACCATTTCGCCGCATTTTCAGGCCCCTATTTAAGAACCTCTGGATGAGACCAGAACGCAGAAATTTTCGTCATCCAGTAAGCTACTAGGGCGGGTCAATAAGTCCGTGACTTTTGGAATAAAACACAGATTTTTTGATAAACAAATCATTTTATTTTTCAACGTAGTCTCCCTTGAGCTCTATACACTTTGTCCAACGCTTCTCCAATTTTTTTATCCCTTCCAAAAAATATGATTTGTCGAGGTCCTCAAAATAGGCCTTTGTTTGCGAGATGACTTCATCATTGGAGTCAAATCTTTTTCCACCAAGCCATTTCTTCAGGTTTGGGAACAAAAAGTAGTCACTCGGAGCCAAATCTGGAGAATAGGGTGGATGAGGGAGCAATTCATAGCCTAATTCATGGATTTTTGCCATGGCAACTGCACATGTGTGCACCCTTGCATTGTCTTGGTGGAAAAGAACTTTTTTCTTGGCCAAATGAGGTCGGTTTTTTTTCAAATCGTCATTGAAGCGGTCCAATAAGTTGGCATAATATTCCCCATTGATTGTTCTTACCTTTTGAAGGTAGTCAATGTGGATTATTCCACGTGCATCCCAAAAAACAGTCGCCATAACTTTATTGGCTGACAAACCCACCTTGGCCTTCTTTGGCGCCGATTCACCCTTAGAAACCCACTGTTTTGACTGTTGTTTGGTCTCTGGTGTGTTGTGATGGATCCATGTTTCGTCCACGGTTACAAAACGGCGCAAAATCTCCTCCATATTGCGATTAAACAACGCCAAACCTTCCTGTGAAGTTGTTACACGATTGCGTTTGTGGTCGACTGTGAGCAAACGCGGCACCCATCTTGCGGAAAGCTTTCTCATGCCCAATTGATCTTTTAAAATTGAAACCACTGAGTCATGCGAGATCCCTACGGCTTCCACAATCTCTTGCACTTTCAATCTTCGGTCGGCCAACACCATATTGTGAATTTTTTCGATTGTTTCGGGTGTAGAGACCTCAACTGGGCGTCCAGGACGTTCGGCATCTTCAGTGCTTTTACGGCCACAACGAAATTCAGTAAACCACTTTTTTACCATTGAAATCGATGGTGCAGAGTCCCCATAGTATTTATCAAGCTTAGCCTTGGTCTCGGTAATGGTTTTTTTTCGCAAAAAATAATGCTTAATAAGCACACGAAATTCACCTTTTACCATTTTTTCCTCAAATTACTGGGTAGTCTGATAAAAACAGCTGTCAAACACAAACTAACTGACGCAGCAAGTTCAAATTTTGATAGGAATCAACTGACAGATACCTTTTGACAGGAGTAGTGTTGCTTTTTCAGTAAAGAGGTCAGAAATTCAAAAAGTCACGGACTTATTGACCCGCCCTCGTATAATCACATATGTACTTAAAATTCAAAATTTCAAGCCTGTGTGTCATTTAGTTCCGAAGTTAAGCGAAAGCAAAGTTTCGCATTTATGACACACAACATTAACTATAATGATAAAGAAATCGCAGTAAGGAACCTTAGACTTGGCACGACTTTGTCAAGATTTCATTACTTTTTAGAGATAAACAAGCAGCTCCATCGAGACTTGGCCAATTTTTTTATCAGAATGTTTTTGGTGGGATTTAATATGCTTGAAATATTGACGCTGTAACATTTCTATTTACAACACACGTTTGAGAGAGACAATTAAGGCTCTACAAAAATGTATAACAATTGTGCCTTATCCTTTTCTCTGACGCAAGCTAGGTTGCAAGCTCAGATCATATAAAGAAGGAGATATGAAATTACTCGTAAATCCTTAGCAAACGCGTGTCTCCAAATTATTTATGTGTGCAACGCAACTACAATAACACTGTTGTAAGCATAAGGATCACACTAAATCAATTTACAACGCTCATTGGTGCGCACACAAACATGGAGGCAATCACAGCGGCTATCACTTACTCGCTTACACAATGCGTCATTTGGTGTGTGCAAATTTGTGCAGCGACAATGATTGGTCGCGAACGCACACGTCGGGCAGCGAACGCTTCGATTAAACCTCGATACATTGCGCAGTCGCATAGTACTCATAACACAGCTAGTTAGTATCAAACCTTCAATGTATATGGTGCCGATACAATTATCGTTACATGGATTTTTTAGTGGATGGTGTGCAACAGTTCTGTTTGCCCATATCAGTTACGCACGCGCCACGCCCCTATTTCATATCTATTCCTTTATATGATCTGAGGTTGCAAGCGTTTAGGTAAACGCTGAAACTAGCCTATGTTATATATGCATATAAATAATATAGTGAAGTCAGAATTTTGATATCATCATTTTTGAAAGAAAAAAATATATACATATCAGAATCTCAAAATTTTACTTTGTATGAAAAAAAAAAACAAATGATATCAAATTTCTGACTTCACCATAGTATTTATATGCATATGTTAACATAGTCTGGTTTCGGCTTGATATACCATTTACCTAACACCCTGTATAATATATAAAGGCTCTTGCAGTCATGCTTCTTGCTCATTTTAACTACGAAATTTATCAACTCCTCAAAATATCCTTGAGAAGTCCCAAGGATTTTTGTTTACAGCAACACAAAAATTATGGGGTTGCCAACTTAAAAAAGTCTTTCGAAAGATAACGCTTAAATATGTCATAAATTCAAACGCAATTGGTTCAAACTTTCCGAATAATGGTGAACTTATTGAATTAAAGTGTCAGTGCGTGCAGGAGGGCCTTTAATCCACAGAGCATGGCCTGATTGTTGAGCACAATGGCCCAATAAATTAGGCCCCCACCGAACCATGGTAACGAATACCCATTGAACGGCAATCTATTTGTGTGTGTGCTACTTCCGCAGTTATTGTTTGTGTATCATTTTTGTTATGTAGTTCTTGACGAGGTTAAAAAATACAGTAAAAGTTGGTTTTATTTCTGATAATAGGCACCAGAAGGCGCAAAAGCGCACATGTTGTTACATGTCCCAGTATTTTATATTATCACTGCTTTAGAACAAGTGTGGGCTACTTCCGAGAAGGAGCAGCGCAAGAATCTCGGTCACTACTGTCATCATCATCATCACCAGAGCATTTCAGTCCACTGCTAGACACTGTATATGTATGTAAATAATACATCATTCTACAATCCTATAGTCCCCATGTGTCACGATTATAATGATATAAAACATGATATCGATATATTTACTGGTGATCCGAATGTTTTCAAGAGAAGTCTTAAAAGCTGTTTAGTACTTAGTTTCTAGTTTTTTCTAATTTTTTGGTTCGCAATTCAAAATTAAATATCTATTGTTATTATTTAATATTTTTATTTATTTCTCTGTTTATTTTATTTTTTTTGTATTTAATGCACAGTTTTCACTGCTCACCAATGTTTCTGTGGGTATTTTGAGGTGCACCAAATGTAAACCAAAATGTTATAAATTGTTTTGTAAATAATTCAAGTCAAACATGCTAGGAACACTTTGTTAGATTACGATCGAGATCTTAGGTAGGTAATTTAAAACGGTACCCTATCTTTATTATGCATTGTGATTGTATTCTATATGTGTTCTCTTAATAAATAAATAAATATAAATCAGTGGACTACCAGCAGTGGCTGGACACAAGCCTCCCCAAAATGAGGGTTTTCCTATAATTGCCACCCTTGGCAGACGGGTTGGCGATCGCAGTTTGGCCAATGGGAGAAGAAAGACGCTGCTGCTTGACTTCTCTTTGCAGAACTTTTCCTCTTACGACACCCATAGGAAGGGAAGAGGTAGCGCTATTATTTATATTAACATACACCGGTGCGATGAAATTTGGTACAAAGATAGGTTAGTCCTTAACGGCTATTTCCAATAACCTATCTATCTTCAGTTTTGGCATATCGGAGATAGAAAACTACTTCTTTCTTTGTTTCTCTGGACAGCAAAAACAGAGATAAAAACTGTTTCCTATCTCCGATATGCCAAAACTGAAGATAGATAGGTTATTGGAACCGGTCGTAAGAAAAGACGGGTTATTTTGTATCTTACATCTGAGCACAGGTTTCAGCTCCCTCAATATTATAACCTGTTTACGCGGGTAGAGCCTCGGGCTAACAGCTGGTAGTGAATATACTTGAACGTTTTGCTTTTAGTACAGGTAGGTACAGGTAATTTACCTATCAATCGGATTGTGCACGCTATGATTTATTAGCTTGCATGGTAAATGAACATCTTTGCGCCTCGTGCAAGCGCGAAATATGAATCAAAACCGTTTATCGCTACGTTGGCGCATCTAGCTCTGGCACATTGTATAACGTGGCTTATCTCATTATCCGTAGGGTTGCTACTGGACTTATCAGGACAGTACCAGTGGCGTGCACACCATACATACAAATATGCTTTGCATACCCTGCTCTCTAAGCACAGATAAATATAATTCCGATACCTATTACTTCGTACATTAGTCGTGACAGAAAAAAAAGAGCTCAAATATACTATTGTCATGGCAGTATGCTCTCTGACTCTAACCTTAGTCGGTTTCGAAAAGAAAAAAAAGTCCTAAACTGTTCGGCCCGTAAGCAGTCCTTTTTACTCATTTTTTTGTGTATTTAAACAAAATGTGTGCAAACTAGCATTTAAAAATATCCTTATGTGCAGTACCCGCTATATACTAAATAGACGATAGTGTTTCTTTTTATTAATTGTTTAATTGTATGTGATTTAAAATAAAAGAGGTAAGCCCTCTCTTGCTGATTTTTTGGAGTAGGAGTGAAGGCTTGCAGTGTTTTTAAAAAAAATGCTTAACAAAAACAAAGTCGGCACTTTTTCACTTAGAGCCAACACCCGGAGATTGAAAACATGTTTTTTTTAATACAAACATTGTTGGGGATTGCCACACTTTGATGTGTATGTAATGTACGCCCCTGCCAATTATTATCCCTTGATAAAGTTTGCTATCTCAATTACTTTTTCATTCAAGGCTAAATAATTGATGATAATTTAGCCGCAAGTAGCAAATCCAGTTGTCCACTAAAAACACATTCAAAGCATTATGTGTAATGCTACAGTGTTAATTACATTGTAATTAAAAGATTTATTTATAGATTTTATATTTTACTGAACTTACGGTACCGTGAGAAACAAACACCACTAAAACAACGCGTTAAAAGAAATACGAACTAACAAATAAGTTAACCAGAAGTGATTAAGTAGTTAATCTGTATGTGGTAGAAGTAAGAACGTAAAACATAACAGCTCTCCATTAACCTACCAAAAGACCTTGGTCTACCAAGGACTGGAATTAGTCCTTATAAATCGTATGTCGAAAGCGGTATTTTAAAAGTGGCGGCATTTAAATTCTCCTACTGCAGGGCGAATTTAGTTACCAGAGCAATGATGGTTACAGGCATAATCATCGCGCTTGCTAAATGCGGGTTGGTGATCACAAAACCAAGCAGAGTTACAAAATTCGAGCACGGGCATGAAAGGTATTTGTAGGACCACACCAAATATGATAAGACATGGAAGCGAGGTCATAAGGTCTCCTGAACCTACACCTGGGTCGCAAGTCTCAGGCACTTGCCATAGTAATGTCTTCTTTGGCAACGAGGAGAACCCGGCGACCACACGGTGAATGGATGCTAAGAAGTATCGTATCGTATTATTAATCATTTAGCCTTGGGTGTGATTTTACAGTCAAGGAAAGACTCACTAAATTAATCCAAAGAACCTGGCACTTCGACTCTACTATGGACAGCGATGCCCTTTTAAATATAAATCTATTTGTCTGTCTTACTTTCAAACATTGGCATGATAAAAACACATTGTCTTGCGTTTTGAAATCTGACAACCCTACGAAAGTCGAAAGTACCAACGAAATAGCTCAAATTTAAGTTTCGCACTAATATTTGCGTGCATAATGTGAGCTAGTAATTTCGTGTCAAGTTATTCAATCGCAAATAGCTGTTACGTTAGATTGATGCTATTTGAATAAAGACAAGTTTGATTTAACATACATTTTAGCATGTCTGAAGTAGACTTTGGAATAGTGTTGCCAGGTTCGAATTATTTTAAATCAGGGTAGAAGGTAAAACAAATCGGGATTTAGGGTTGTAGATCGGGACAGTAAAAAAAACAAGGATTTTTTAAATTAAATTATAATTTATTCTGTTTTGCAACTAATATTCCTAGTAACTTCGAATTCAATATTGTATAATTTGAATTTCTGCTTTAACATGCGGTTTCGTCTTTCAAACTATATTAAGTTATCCTAGGAAAATATCCTTTCCGTTGCCGCGTTTGATACCGGTATTGAAGCCATAAAAGAAAATAACTTTTGAAGATCTGCAAAGTCTTTATTAGTAATTTATTTATTTATTAAGCTATGCGTAATTTTTTATTTATTTATTTAAATATAATTATGTGTCATTAATTAACCTGGCAACACTACTTTGGAATGTCGTATCGTACTACAAGTGTATTAAATGAACATTGTTTTAACAGTGTGAACGGATACCTAAACCTTATGCTACAGTGTAGTAGTTTTGCAATTTTAATCCTATTGACCTATTAATTTTATGTTACGTTGTGCCACAACTGAATAAATTTCTTTTAAAATTTGGACATTCTGATAAATCGACATTATAATGTGTAGATGATATTAATGTTTCTGACATTAAATCTTTGATCGAATCTTATTATTTTGGCTTGTTTTAATTATTTTATCGTCCCAGCACAATACATTTCAAAATAATGTTCAGTCAGTCGAAAACATGATTATTAATTCAACAACAACTACAAACTAAGTTCAGGACATGTCAAGGCAACGTTCACAAGCTGACAGCAGTCAGTGTTTGTTGCTATTGCAATGGTATAGAATTTTACCCATTTGAAATAAAAAGTATGGCAAGTAATTAAATGGGAATATAAAATTCTATTTTATCATTATTTAAATTTACCCTAGACTTCCAAAACAAAAAATATATGTATATTTCTAAAATCAATTAAATTAGTGAAATCAATTCAGCCGTAGTCGAGACCATGCGAGACTATCGATTCAATTTTTACATTTTTATAAACTAAACTAAGCTAGGAAGGCAATAAGAAAACAATAGCAATTTCACGCTTGCATTCGTGACGAAAGTTTAACAGATACGACGCCAACCCGCTACTTCAGCACTATCAGTTAACCCATCGACTGCCACCTGACATTTAAGGATTACATAAACGATTCGAACACATTCGAAATTTAAACTGTACCCGTACCGGCAACCGCTACGTTCCGTACCAGGCACCGTCAGGTGTTAACACAACCTAAGTCCAATTTGGGTATCGCGTTTATTTTTAGTGAACTTTTGACAGGTAATCCAATTCGCTGCAGGGTTTAGTGAAAGGCTTTTAATTGTTTCGCTTAGGATTATTTGCGTTTCGTATTGAATTTTTTGGCATTTATCGGTGTTGGTACGGTTTTTGATTAAGCTTAAAGGTTTTTGGCGCTTTTATTGGTGGGTAATTTGTTTATTATTGTGATAATTAATACATTCAGGATATTGTAAAGTAGAAAAACGGCTTCTAAATAGACGGCTAGGCTTCTAAGTAGGTTAAAAGGAAATAAAATTAGGAATGTTGGCCTACTGAAAAATATTATAGGGCGAGTTTAAAAGTATTAGTCTTCTTTAATGAAATGGCATTGTAATTGATGCAGTAACTAATGCCATTACTAAAGTTATTCCGCTATTTAAGTCTGGAAATAGGCTGGATCGTACCAATCATAGACCAATACTAATATTGTTTACCTTAAGTAAGTTGTTTGAGAGACTCTTACACCCGTATTTATAAACAATTAAAAGTAATTACTTGAATTAAAGTAATTACTTACGTAACAATTTGTATTCCTCAATCAAATAATTACTAGAAGTTCCAACTATCAAAAGTTAGCATTTTAAGCCAAATAAAATGACTATTCACGGTGATCCATTTCTTTTTATTCTATCATCCATTTTACTTTTCCCAAAAAAATTGCCTCACATATAGTAACGTTATTTTTAATTTTTTATATAATTATAACGTTACGAATACAAATAACAATTGTATCTTTTTTTTTTTCTCTTTGTGCGTCTGTTATGTCACTCATATGTGTCCCACCAGAATACCAGCGCTGCAGCGGCCCTTGGCTCGTTGCAGCACATGCTGAGGTGGGACCAAATTGGCCATATTCTCTTGTCAATTTGTTTTTTATATATTGTTTTGTCTCTTATGCTCTATTGTCTAGCTGTAATTTCGTCTATGCCTACTGTAATGTGCTTGTGGCCAATTAAACGTTTCTTTCTTCTTTCTTTCTTTCTTCACTCAAGCACTAGATTGAAGTTGTGACTTTTCTAAGCAATAAGTAATTACTTCTTTATAAATACGGGGGTAAGTGTTCAGTCTCTGTCACTAATTTTAAAAAACGCTGCGAGGTTGGATGGGTGACCGTTTGTGGCATCATACCATGAGCGCTTCCCTGCTTCGGAGGGCACGTTAAGCTGGCTGTTGTCTCGAGATAACAGTCGTTAAGCCCTGTTGGAGGCCTTCAGGCGGCTTGAGGAACGTCCAACAATGGGGTTTTGTTGCCAAGGCGTCGGCCTTGCCGTCCACCAAACCGCACTAGGCCAGCGTGGTGGAACTAAGGCCTTAACCCCTCTCTATAAAATGGAGAGAGACCCGTGCTCAACAGTAAGTGAAAATGGGTTGTTAGTTTAATACTTTTAGCCTTCATCCGAAGAATCGAACGCGTTTTCGCAAGTTAACCCCAATTACAAGCAAGTAGAAAAGTTGGAAAAGTAATTTATCTATTAGATCGCGTGATTGGATCCGAGCCAAAACCCCTGAGCCGCGTGCCACCGGTTATCAATCGCAATCGCATTGCAGGGATCCTGCAACAGACTGACATAACGTCTCAATCCGTTCAAATTCTGTTACAATTTCAATCACTGATGTATTGAAAGGTATCCACGAATTCATCGTTTTGTACCATTCAATGTAGTAAATTTCTTATTTAAAATGTGCCAAATAGTTTTTCTGCTGTTCGGGGCGGAGCCCCATTAAACAATTCAGAAACCATGAAAGTCGATCCAACCGTTCTAGAGTTATAATTGTTCGAACAAACACTTGGTAGTACATTTCTTGTTTTGCATGTGCCAAATAAATTATTGTTTTGTTTTGTTACTTTCTTTCAAATGATGATAGCGCTAAGAACGAACGAGACAAAATAGTGTAATAGCTAAAATAGGTTTATGAGACTGTTTGCGTTATTATGAATAAGGGGGTTATTGTTTAGTAAAAATATTGGTCGTCGTGTGATGTCGACACATTAATAGCACAACCCATACGTGACGGTGTATGTCGTAAGAGGCAACTAAAGTAGTTCTGCCAGGACAAGACTGGTAGCAGCGTCTTTTCTCTAACATTGGCCAACTTCGATCGCCTACCTGCATGCATGGCAATTATGGATTAACGGCCGGTCCCAATAACCTATCTATCTTCAGTTTTGGTAAATCGGAGATAGGAAACAGTTTCTATCTCTGTTTTTGCCGTCCAGAGAAACAAAGACAAAAGTTGTTTTTTATGTCCGCTAAGCCAAAACTGAAGATAGATAGGTTATTAGGACCGGCCGTATGGCGACTACTAGAGCTAAGTGCTGCTCAAAATTGATTTAATTTTATTACTTCTAAACAAAACCAATTCTCAAAACACTAGAATAGCATCATTTTAGCAAATTACCTATAGTATTTATTTTTTTAGCAGTTATCAGTGATTCAATTAAAACTAGAGGTAATTAATTAGCTAAAATGATACTGTTCTAGTTTTTTGAGACATGATTTTGTTTAGAAGTAATAAAATTAAATCAATTGGGGGCAGCACTCAGCTCTAGTAGTCCCCTTCAATTATACTGTTTTGATAATTTTATTACAGAAACAAACATAATAAATAAATAAATAAATATTTAGGACATGCCTCACTGGGCCACACAGAGCCATCTAGTCCCAAATTAAGCTACTATTAAGTACCCTGACGTATGGGGTACTAGACAACCGATAAACTTACTTGTATACTTTTTTTTTTGTAAATACATACTCATAATATATAGAAAACACCCAGACCATCCAGTACAAACAGACATGTTCATGCACACAAATATTTGTACTGTGCGGGGATCGAACCCGCGACCCATGGCTCAGGCTCAGAAGCAGCGTTTACTACCGCTGATCCAAATGGTCGTCAAATAATGGATCGGTAGTTCCTGATTTTGTGTCCCATTGGTGCTTTTCGTTATTTCGAATCCGTTTACGTTGTGAGTGATAACCATGAACTTCGTGAAATATCAATTATAGGGGGAAGCAATGTTAAGCATCGATCTGCGTGTATCGTTTGAATACTATTTCTTACATGAGTACTCATAAAATTGAATGGGATTAAAATTTTTAGCATAACAATAAATATTTACAGGTAACATTAACATTGATGAAATTCCACTGCCTTATAGCGTAGTCTCGAACAAATTCGTGGTTTGGTTGGTTGGTTGGTTTGTGAACGCAAATTATAATAATACAAATAAATATCAGGAGTCCAATATATGAAAATTATTATAAGTTTAAATTCAAACGTTACGTTCAAACGTCTATTTGCCAAATCATAGTTAAAACAACGTAGCAAAATATATACGTGTTCCTTTTGATATCCCATAACTCTAGGGTATTAAACAGACCATGGTAAAGAATCAAATTGCAATGAATTATTTTTTATTTATTTTTTTGTTTAAATTTTTCATACAAAATAACCCTAAAAAGTCACGACTGTTTATGTAAAACACCCTTACCTTGTTATGAATAAACTTTTGAATGAAAATGATTTATTTAGGTTACTTATCAATGAAACACCTACACACGTCAATGTTTTTTACAAGTTACGCTCTACCGCTACTTTACTACTACAATTTAGTGTAAGTTTGCCAGCGTCTCGCAAAACTAAGGATTCGCCTTACTGGTTACATTTTTTTAACAAATTTAACTAAAATTGATGTTATATTCAAAACTTTTGATTTTAGAACCACATGTTCTAGGGCGTTTTATATTATTTTTACCTATAGAACATAACCTTAGAGTTACATAGATATCAAAAGGAACACGTTGTATAATACATTGTGTTAAGTATCCAATTACAATAAATGTCAGTTTAAAGTTCCAACTGGATGTAGGTACCACTAAACAGAATGAACGTATAAAACTGTAGGTCGTATTACTTCGACAATGCGCATTGTCAGACTTGTGATTCGATTTCCGCAGAACCTATGAATAGAAGTGGATTATTGTTTACGACCGATAAATACGAGCACTTAACATAGGCAGTCTGTAATATGAGTTACGAACATCGCATCAAAAGGTGGAATAATTTATAAAATTTCAGCAACGTTCGCTTAGTATGGATATGCTTTTTTTTACCTGACTACGGATAAGCCAACAGGAAGAGTTACGATTTTGGCAGTCTATGTATACATATGTATATGTATGTAATTTATGTGGGTTCCATATTTGCGGCTAAACTACTGAGGCGATTTAAGTGAATGAGATATCAATCGATTCCTTATTATAATCTGGGTATTAAAAAGCTACTGGGCGAATGCTGCAACAATATATTAGAGTAATTAAAAAAAAAAGATTTGCTGTCATAAAGAGTGTGTCAAATGAAAGAGGACAAAATTCTGAGTACAAAAACGCTTAAACAACACAGCAAATATGACTTTAAAATCATTGTATTTTCGTAGTTAGGTTACAGATTTCGAAACTAATTATTGCTCATGTAAAAAAAAGTAACAGCCTATAATCACACCACTGCAGGGAAAAGGCCTCCATCATTAAATCAATTGAATTCAAGTCACTGTGTACTGGCATAATCACCAACGTTCGAAAATTCGAAACTTTTTGTTGCCCGACCCGGGATTCGAACCTGGGACCACGAGATCTTGGCCCGGTATTTAAACCACTAGACCAACGGGGCGTTGATTGCTCATGTGTTTACATTTTATTATAACGAAATTATCCGTAGAACCTTGAATTTTTTACTTATTTAAACTCTAGCCAAAAAGTTGAAACTACTAATCAATATAATGGCAATGTATAGATACAACATTTCTCTAAGATATTCATAAAGCAAAAACACAATTCTTAAGAGATGACAACATGAAGAAGTGTATTCAATCTTGATAAACTATATACTCACTTAAACAGCCAAAGGCGAGAATTTGTTTAATAATTTGACTAAACAATTATAAAGCTGTGCCCTCTGACTTCGTTCGCGTAGACTCTATGCTAAATGTCTCACACTCTTATTTTTTAATAATTACATTAAAAGTATCCGATGTATGTATAATATTACCTATATGCGAGTGAAGGTCCGTCAAAATGGGTCCAGCCGTTTAAGAGATCAGCCGGAACAGGCAGACAAACGTTTTAAAATTGATTTTTTGATGTAAGACGGTAGAAACCGTATTTAGGTAGTTGTATATTATGCATTTAGTGAAAAGCTGTTAATTTTAAATTGCAAGCAGACGAAACTTTTTATTTGTACAGATTATTATTAATATAACTGTATTTAACTCTCGTATAACAAATGATTAGTAATGAATAAATCAAAGGATGGTCTGAAAAGCATCTGAATGGGTGTTTTAAATCATTTCCACTTACACTTAATCTTGAGTGTTTTAGCATGTTTCTGTAATCACTGTACTGTACCTACTCTTTGGCAATCACCTAGTCCTCCTGACTGCTGTAATGACGTTAATTTACATACATTACAGTCGATTGAAGAGCGTTCACATAAAGTTTTCAATATACTTTTACACTATTGTTGAGTCGGTGTATGATTATTGTGTGATTTCATTTAGCCAACAGACTCAAAATTAGGAGTTAATTTTAAAAAGTCAGTTTAATATTTTGTCAGTACAATTAGTTATTTAGTTGCAATTTACAGATAGATTTTACACCCCGTTGGTCCAGTGGTTTAAATACCGGACCAAGATCTCGGGGTCCCAGGTTCGAATCCCGGGTCGGGCAACAAAAAGTTTCAAATTTTCGAACGTTGCTCGGGTTTGTGATCACCGACCCGCATTTGCATTGCTCTGATCGAAAATCTTATGGCCCGACCCGGGGATCGAACCCGGGACCCCGAGATCTTGGCCTGGTATTTTGAAAGAAAGAAACATTTTTATTTGACACACATTTGATAAACAACTACACAGAAACATTACAAATAAAAAAGTCTCAAAAAGGACTCCCGCTCAGCATATGTCGTGGCTGCTTAAGGCGTGCCACGACGCTGGTACTCGTATTCTGCGGGAGCCAAGAATTTAAATAATTTAAATAAAAAATAGATAAAAACAATGATGAACAAAATAGATAAAAAAAAATTTATTTAAACCATTACACCAACGGGGCTCTGTGTATAATAATAGAAAGAAAAGAATACATATATTTAATAAAATAAACAATGAAGCCTCCAATCTCAAATCGTTGTCATACAAACAATTATCCTGCGCCTATAAAACTGTCTAACTTCATACTTTTCTCAGCTAAACCTTGTGTAAATTGAAAATAAAATTCTGACTGCCTTAGCTGGGATTTGAACCAACAGCTTTCCGTTTACCGGGCGACTGCTCTAAGCGGTCATCCATATATTACGTCACACGATTTTTGAGATTAGACCCAGACCCCCTGGTCTGGGAGGGGTCCCGTCCCACCTTGTCACGCATTTTTACGGAAATCCCCATACTATTTTTCCCAATGCCACCAAAAGTAAGACTCCCCCCCCCCCTTAATGTGTGACGTTTGACGACTTTCTGTTTTTCTTATACGAGTGTTTTCGCACTGTATTAACGATAAGTGTTCGATTGTATCGGTGATGGGTAGCGATGTTTGATCGATAACGCTGTAGAGAAGCCCCCATCCTTAATAAACTTAACTGGGGCGCAGTTGTCCTTTTCACTCACACCTGCATCCCAAGTGGTGTGAGAGTGACGCGCTGATCCGAATGCATTTAATTAGTGCTGCGGCGTCATTGAGATGATTTGTGTATCCATTCAAAGAGTTTATCAGGATCACTCAATATTATGTGATTGTTGGTTTAACGGATAAAATATTTCTTAATAATATCTGTCCAAATTTACACTTTTATTTGGAGAAAGGAAAACATCATTCTTTCTCTGTTTACAGCCGTATTGTTGGACCATTTTAATATTACACGTGCACGCAGTAAATACCAGATAATGGTCATGTAACTGTATGATAATAGGTTTATGATTATGTATGAGTACAGCAGACATATTTTTTTGCAAAATCTTTTCTGCTCATCTAAGGTTTTATAGTGCTGTAATATCAATATCCTAAGATTAGGGATGGCAACTAGCTTAAATTAAGAGGAAACACTACGGGCGAGAGAATTGAAAAATAGGTAATTGTAAAATCTATTGCTGTCGCGCAGTGCCAAACGCCTTCACCGCAGAGTGTGATAGAGACAACTGCTTCTTGGACCGAAAATACCTACTAAAAGCACACCAAATCAACGTTTCGTAGTCCCCCGATGACTTTTCCAAAACTAGACCGATTTAAATACTTTTTTCATTAAAAATTAAAGAAAGGCTATGACCGTATTCGTATGTTTTCCTTTTTTCTTAAATTTATCCAAATTTGTTTTCTGGATGTTTGAACATTTTATTTTTCAACGTAGTCTCCCTTGAGCTCTATACACTTTGTCCAACGCTTCTCCAATTTTTTTATCCCCTCCAAAAAATATGATTTGTCGAGGTCCTCAAAATAGGCCTTTGTTTGCGAGATGACTTCATCATTGGGATTAAATCTTTTTCCACCAAACCATTTCTTCAGGTTTGGGAACAAAAAGTAGTCACTCGGAGCCAAATCTGGAGAATAGGGTGGATGAGGGAGCAATTCATAGCCCAATTCATGGATTTTTGCCATGGCAACTGCACATGTGTGCACCCTTGCATTGTCTTGGTGGAAAAGAACTTTTTTCGTTGCCAAATGAGGTCGGTTTTTATTCAAATCGTCATTGAAGCGGTCCAATAAGTTGGTATAATATTCTCCATTGATTGTTCTTCCCTTTTGAAGGTAGTCAATGTGGATTATCCCACGTGCATCCCAAAAAACAGTCGCCATAACTTTATTGGCTGACAAACCCGCCTTGGCCTTCTTTGGCGCCGATTCACCCTTAGAAACCCACTGTTTTGACTGTTGTTTGGTCTCTGGTGTGTTGTGATGGATCCATGTTTCGTCCACGGTTACAAAACGGCGCAAAAACTCCTCCATATTGCGATTAAACAACGCCAAACCTTCCTGTGAAGTTGTTACACGATTGCGTTTGTGGTCGACTGTGAGCAAACGCGGCACCCATCTTGCGGAAAGCTTTCTCATGCCCAATTGATCTTTCAAAATTGAAACCACTGAGTCATGCGAGATCCCTACGGCTTCCACAATCTCTTGCACTTTCAATCTTCGGTCGGCCAACACCATATCGTGAATTTTTTCGATTGTTTCGGGTGTAGAGACCTCAACTGGGCGTCCAGGACGTTCGGCATCTTCAGTGCTGTTACGGCCACAACGAAATTCAGTAAACCACTTTTTTACCATTGAAATCGATGGTGCAGAGTCCCCATAGTATTTATCATGCTTAGCCTTGGTCTCGGTAATGGTTTTTTTTCGCAAAAAATAATGCTTAATAAGCACACAAAATTCACCTTTTTCCATTTTTTCCTCAAATTACTGGGTAGTCTGATAAAAATAGCTGTCAAACACAAACTAACTGACGCAGCAAGTTCAAATTTTGATAGGAATCAACTGACAGATACCTGTTGACAGGAGTAGTGTTGCTTTTTCAGTAAAGAGGTCAGAAATTCAAAAAGTCACGGACTTATTGACCCGCCCTCGTATTGCTCTACTGACTTTATCCAGGGAGGAAACAGGGGACTACGTTTGTATGGAAAAACGGCTCTTGTGTTTCCTCTTAATAACGACGTTGGTCTAGTGGTTAAGGAACAGGGCCAAGATCTCGGGGTCCTGGGTTCAATCCCAGAATCGCAAAACAAGAAACAAGAGTTTCTAATTTTAGAACACTGCTCAAGTCTTGTGATCACCTACCATGGCACGCGTGGCGATTACGCCTGTGCCCATCATCGCTATGGTGACTCGAATTCAATGATGGAGGCCTTAGCCCTGCATTGGGGTGATTAACCTTTCTTACGTGGCATATTCAGAGATAATAGAAATTCAATTCTGACTGGGACGGATCCTAAACATACATATTCGAAGGCTTAAAGGCAGTTGCAGATGTGCTAGTCCAGGTAGCTGGGCAACACGACATCTATATCCTAAGGTTATGGATTGCGCCTAATAATTAGTAATTTGTAACTTTTTAAATTCAATTTTTTTTTTTCAAGGAATATTATGTTAATTTTAATGAGAGAAACTATTTGATCCAAATTTAATTACAATCTGTGTATTGAGTAAATTCAACGTGATTCTTACAAATCAGGCCTAGCCTAGTGTGGCTATCACAGGTAAACTCTATAAATTAGGTAATAATTCGGCAATAAATATTATTTTATATGCTCAGAACTAACCTCGCTACCGTCTTGCTGTGCGCTGCACTTGCTGATGTTGAGGGTTCCGGAGATGAAGTCGTTTTGCACGTCCACGATCAGGAAGGCGCTCACCGGTCGCACGATCTACAACAACATACATAGAGTGACAGGGTATACTTATTACTTACAATTATCAACATTATCATGACGACAGATGACAGAATATGGGATGTACAAGCGGGATTTAGGAAGGGAATGGGATGATGTACTGTAATTGAGTTATTAAATATTTGTTTGCTACTTTTTTTTTTGTTAATTAGTTTATTTTAAATTCATTGTAATCTTTTAATCTTTCTTTTAGATGTCGCCAAGTTTTTTGTGTAAGCTGTATTTACCTATAAAGGCATATATTTTAATAATGTACTTTTTCTATGTTTGTAAAATTGTAAAATTATATGTCGTTGGCAAATCTAATTCAATAAAATAAAAATAAAACGGATCAGGTCTTTTCCCTGCGATGCATTACGGAAAGATATTTGGCAACAAACCAAAAAGTCTTTTGTGCATTCGTAGATTTGGAAAAGGCCTATGATAAAGTGGTGAGGAATGAGTTGTGCTCGGCATTAGCTGTGCATGGAGTGAGCAGTAAGCTGATACGAGCATTGAATTCCCTCTATAAGGATTCTAGTGCTTGCGTCAGGATAAACGGAGCGTACACTGATTGGTTTAATATCCAAAAGGATGTTAGGCAGGGATGTGTAGCGTCTCCGTGGCTGTTCAACCTTTTCATGGATAATTGTCTGACAGATCTAAAAGAGAGTGATTTTGGTCTAAGAATGAGTGAGTTACGCGTCAAATGTCTTCTTTATGCCGATGATCAAGTATTACTTGCATCTACGGCTAAGAATTTGCAAGTGATGGTGACTATTATAAATGAAGCTTTGGAAAGAAAGGGAATGAAACTGAACACAAAAAAGACAATTTATTTTATTTTATTTCAAGCGGCGCGTTCGATACTTTATACGATATCAAGGTTTAATACGTTGTAGAAACATGAAAAAATGGCAAGCGGTAGCGAATGACACCGGCTAACTAATCAATCACTATGTTTTGTATTTTTGAGATAATTTTGGTGAGAAAAAAAACATTACTCAATTATTTTGTAACTTAAAATCACTTTTATGTTTTCAGAGATTACTCAAAACTGATTCCAGTAAAATAGTTAATAATTTACACTTATTTAAAAGTATTTGAGTTATTCTCTCTAAGGACACCAAAAACATCAACATAACTTCACAAATTCAAGTATTGACAAGTTATGGGGAACCCCTACTCAAGAGCTCCACTGCATAATAAAAAGTAGGTAGATTTTGTGTGCGACCGAATGGGAAAACAATTGTGATTATCATCTTTAGGGATGGTTGAAACAAAAATATTATTTTGTCGAAGTAAACACAAGGGAAGAGCTTAGAGAAAACATCAGAATCGCCGCCGACGAACTTCGATCAGATCCAGCGGCTTTAAGAGGAAACACTACGGGCGAGAGAATTGAAAAATAGGTATTTGTAAAGTCTATTGCTGTCGCGTAGTGCCAAAAGTCTTCACCGCAGAGTGTGACAGAGACAACTGCTTCTTGGACCGAAAAATACCTACTAAAAGCACACCAAATCAACGTTTTATAGTCCCTCGATTACTTTTCCAAAACAAGACCGATTTAAATACTTGTTTCATTAAAAATTAAAGAAAGTCTTTGACCGTGTTCGTATGTTTTCTTATTTTTCTAAAATGTAGCCAAATTTGTTTTCTGGATGTTTGAACACAGCGGAAAATCTGGAGAATTTTTTGGATTTTTGAGGGCTCATATCTTTTTTATTAATTAATTTATGAAAAAACAGAAAACCAATCCGTACCCAAAGGGTAAAAACGGAACCCTATTACTAAGACTTCGCTGTCTGTCCGTCTGTCCGTCGCTCTGTCACCAGGCTGGATCTCAAGAGCCGCGATAGCTAGGCCGTTGAAATTTTCACAGATTACTTATGTATTTCTGTTACCGCAATAACAACAAATACTAAAAACAAAACAAAATAAATATTTAAGGGGGGCTCCCATACAACAAACCCGTTTTTTTTTTTGCCGTTTTGGTACGGAACCCTTCGTGCGCGAGTCCGACTCGCACTTGGTCGGTTTTATTATTATTATTTTTGAATTTGTGAAGTTATGGTGATGTTTTTGGTATCTTTAGAGAGAATAACTCAAATACTATCTATGTAAATTATTATCTATTTTATTGGACTTAGTTTTGAGTTAACTCTGAAAACATTAAAAAAGTGATTTTAAGTAACAAAATATTTAAGGATTGATTTTTTTCCTCACCAAAATTATCTTAAAAATACTGATTAGTTAGCCAGTGTCATTAGCTACCGTTTGCCATTTTTCATGTTTCTACAACGTATGAAACCTTGATATCGCATAAAGTATTGAGCGCGCCGCGGTACATTGAAATAAAAATAAAAATGGTCACAAATTACAGGGGAACGGGGTTAGACACCCCGTATTATTATTTTATGTCGATGAATTTGGATATATGTAGTACTTAGCCTTAGCAGGTTAGAAGTACCACCCCTATCACATTGTAGACAAAGTACCGCGCTCAGAATGCATGGGATACGAATCCCGCCTTTAAATTAAAAAAAAAAAAAAGTTTATACATTGAAATTCTAAAATCAATGGTTTGAAGGTTAGTCATACGCAGGGGCGTGCACAGCAATTCTGTGACGGACAGTCAGCAATAAGTTATATCATGTGAATGGAAAAAATGGAAATATGTATTTAAGGTTCAGCTTTTATTTAGCTGTATAAACTTATTATTTTTTAAGTCAATTGTAATGTATTTAATGTAACCAGTTAAAAACTGCATTCGCATGCTATTTGTCAGTGGCTGGATAGGCGATCATATTCACTATCTGTAATTCCTTCTGTAGACCCTATTAATAAGCAATTAAAGATTCAAATAAAGATTCTATTCTATTCTATTCTATGATGCACTGCAGTACCAAAGTTTTAAAAACTTAACTATAGGAGTAATGCAGGGATCGGTATTTTGTTTAGACAGACGTAGTAGGCAGGATACGCTGTACTTATTGTGTGCTCGCCACTGTCATCATCTCACTGCAGGGAAAAGGCCTCCATCATTGAATTCAAGTTACCACTGCAATGATGGGAACTGGCATAATCACCACGCTTGCCAAATGCGGGTTGGTGATCACAAACCCGAGCAACGTTCGAAAATACGAAACTTTTTGTTGCTCGACCCGGGGATCGAACCTAGGACCCCGAGATCTTGGCCCGGTATTTAAACCACTAGACCAAGGGGCGAATAAATATATAAATAAATATTTAAGACATGCCTCACTGGGCCACAAAGAGCCATCTAGTCCCAAATTAAGCTACTATTAAGTACCCTGTCGTATGGGGTACTAGACAACCGATAAACTTACTTAAGTATATACTTTTTTTTTTGTAAATACATACTTATAATACAAAGAAAACACCCAGACCAGTACAAACAGACATGTTTATGCACATAAAAATTTGTACTGTGCGGGGATCGAACCTGGGACCGATGGCTCAGAAGCAGCGTTTACTACCGCTGATCCAAATGGTCGTCAAACAGTTGAAGTCGTCCGAGTTGATGATGAACTTACAACTTTGATCCAGTGGTTCCAGCAGAAAGCGAACTCCTCCTTATCGACGAACCCGTCATCGTTCCTGTCGAAGACCTGGAAGATGTGCCGCGCGCGCTCCTCGGCCAGCGGGTAGATGTGGCCCTTGTCGTTCCGGAACAGCGCCTTGCAGATCAGACGGAACTCGTCGTAGTTCAGCATGCCGTCCCTAGAAGAAGAATACATTAAAAAGTGACTGTATGCCGTTGGAGCAGACGAATTCTGGAGTGGAGACCGCGTTTAGGCAAGCGTAGTGTAGGACGCCCTGCGAATCGATGGTCTGATGACCTTAGGAGAACTGTTGGCAGCGGCTGGATGGAGAAAGCCCAGGAAAGACAGTTGTGGCGTGACTTGAAGGAGGCCTATGTCCAACAGGAGCAGTAGACGGACAATGGCTGTTGAATGATTGAATGATTGTATAGTTAGAAATGTTAGAATCAATAAAAAAATTGTTATGTATATACGAAGTCATATTTTTATATACGAACTGCTTATGTACTACAATTATTAAAGTCTTATTAACAATGCAACACTACGTATTGATAATTATTTTTAAGGATTTTTGCTAGAATTTGAATGGGACTTACTTTGATATATCCTATCAAACCAAACAAAAATCGGCTTTTAGATGAATACATTTTTTTTTTGTTGACTAAAAAATAGTTTTACCTAAGGTCCTATATTATTTTTATACGTATAATAGACTGCTCAATATTTAACTTAAGATATTGAATTCGAGAATTTAAAAGAACTTCGTATCTACACTAAGCCATCGATTAGATCAGCTGTTTTTTGTGGGTTTAATACGCTTAAGTTTCAATTTAAAAACCATATGCAATGAGCATGACTGCTTCATCACATTGTATACAACCCTGCGATTTTTGTAATAACTTTAACACTTAAAAAGTTTCAAAAAGATACACAGATAAGCTGTTGAGTAGAAATGTTTAATTAAAACATTCGAAATTAAAAATTCCATCAGTCGTAGCGTGCGCGGGTTGTTTAGTCCAACACCTCTTAATTGATTGCAGTCCCGAGATTCAGACTGGCACGCGACGAAGCGGTAATCGGTGAAGTCAAAATGACGGGACCCGTCAAGGTTTTTGAATAGGATTTAAAACCACATTTCCAATATTTCATAACACCCCTTTGGTCTAGAGGTTTAACTACCGGTCAATATCTCGGGCTCCTGGAAACCCTTGTGTAGTTATTTGTTTGTTCTGAATATGTTTAGGTCGCGGGAATGGATTCCAGTGGCGCGGGGCCGACCGTTTTAGAGATCCTTTGGTTGAAGAGGCCCCGTTGCCAAGATCTCGGGGTCCTGAGGTCTTACTTCGCAACACAATGTCCGCATATCGAATTCATCTGTCCCTATCAATCAAACCAGTATCTGAAAGAGACAGATATATCCGTAAGTACGAGCTTCGTGTTGTAGAGTAAGGCATCTGACAGAACTTTTACATTAATGCTATTGACAGTTAAAATTAAAAGGCTAATAATAACTCTGATTAGATTTATTGATTTGTGTATTATTTTGCTTAGTTATAAATTAGCTGTTGCCCTAGACTACCTACATACGCGTATAATTTTAAATTTATTAGATTATATCCATTGAAATCTATTATATGCTATTCGAGCTTCGAATCTATCTTCTTTTAAAGCCTTTTAGACGTGATTGAGTAGCAATCGTCCAACCAAACTATCGCATTTATAAAGTTTAGTAATTAATATTTTTACATGTAACCGTTATTACAATAATTGCTTTCACAGCTTAGGATAAAATGAGGCTACCTACAGAAATCTATCATATAAGAATCTTTCTTATCTTTAAAACAATCATCTTACGAAAGTCTCAAATGCGCCAATATAGCCGAAGCTGAAATTACCTAAACTGTCTCTAAACTTAACAGAATTCAGTAGTAGCAATAAAAGAAAAATACTTTTGATTTTATCGGCTTACGAAGCCACCGATGGTTAAGGGTAACCTTCAGTAGTTTTTTAGTGGGCGGATTCGCTAAGGCATAGGCATTATCATAATTTATTAACCAAGCAAGATGTCATGTCGTGACGTTATTAATAACGGTTTGCAACTGCAGTGACCTTGAAGGTACGGAATCTCTATTTCCGGTGACATACGGAATTGACGATGGATGGGTTAAATAAAAACACTAGCGTCGCTAATCAATTTTGGAAATGGTTAGCAAAGTATGCCTCAGGTAAGGTAGCTATAGTTGATATAGGTACTGATTGTAAGACAAACAGACATAATGTGTAAAAGTAACAGCCTATAATCATCCCACTGCAGGGAAAAGGCCTCCATCATTGAATTCAAGTTACCACAGCAGTGATGGGTGTACTGGCATAATCACCACGCTTGCCAAAGGCGGGTTGATCACAAACCCAGGCAACATTCGAAAGTTCGAAACTTTTTGTTGCCCGACCCGGGTTTCAAACCTGGGACCCCGAGATCTTGGCCCGGTATTTAAACCACTAGACCAACGGGGCGGGACCAATGTGTAATTTAACGTTAACTCATAATACACTTTATAAAAAAAAATCGACGAAATAAGCTATCAACTTTAAGTCGTTGCATATGATGATGAATGATGATTGTCGGTGATTTCTTTTTTAAAAGCGACTTACGAGTATTATTTGTGTTTATTAAACTTTTCGACTGTTAATATATTTTTTAATGTTTTCATTTTTGAAGGCAGTTTTTATCAGCGACTAAATATTGGTGGTTAATTTTAATTTTTGTCGAAATTTTTTCATTATATTAATTTTAGAAGGCAGTTATTAATGTGATTTTTTTTTACTAGATTTAAGATCCCTTGTAAATAATGTTTTGCATTGCATTATCCGGCGATCTTATACAATACCAAAGTAATATTACACGTAAAACTTACACAATTCTTGTTCATAGCTGAAGTTTATTAATAATAATGGTTTGGGATTTCGACCATCGTTTTTCTGGGTGTTTTCTATATATTATAAGTATATATTTACAAAAAAAAGTATATAAGTAAGTTTATCGGTTGTCTAGTACCCCATACGACAGGGTACTTAATAGTAGCTTAATTTGGGACTAGATGGCTCTGTGTGGCCCAGGGAGGCATGTTTTAAAATAATTATTTATTTATTAATTATTTCTGTGCACTTACAACAGCGCCGAAATATTAGAAAAACATGGCGCTAGACGCGCCGGCCGGTAAAGCGAAAAGTCCGTGAAAATACAATGCCACGAACCCTCATCTCCGTGCATACCGGGCGCGGTGCTTTTTGGTATGCATGGAGATGTGAGTTCGAGTCCCGACTCGAGACATAATTTTTCAAGCAACAATGATATTATAATTATTGCAGTTAAGTTGCTAAAATATCATTTAAATTACTTAAAAAGCTGTTTCATCTTAACTGACTGCCAAACATCTGTAGAGATGTTTCTTTCGGGCGTTAAGAATGCAAAACTCCTAACATTTGATGAAACAACGCTGGCTTACAGCGATAAGAATATGCTTGAAAAATTGGCGCTGTGACGTAGTGGCCCAGTCACAGAACAGGAATGTTCTGTGGTCTCAGTAGCTTAATTGGAAAAGAGCTGCGCCCGATATACGGGTTCGAGTACCGCCTGAGACATAATACTGCCTTGAATAAAAATTTTTCGGGTGCCTTAAGTGGGACCGAGCCTTATATACCTTCCACTTACTTTGCGACTGCTATAACCAATGAGCTACGACGTCAACGAATTTATTAAATGCTTTATTTTCTGCTAATAGAGCCTTTTACACGTCCCAATATTTTAAACTACCACAGCTTCGGGGCAAGTGTAGGCTGTGTGGACTAGCGTCAAGAGCAGCGCAAGAAACTGGATCGCTATTGACCATCACAATCTTTTCAAATAATTATGTTTACCAAAATAATTACCTATGCTAGTGCGAGCTAGGATACATTGATAGCATACATTTCATTTGTAAAATTATTAATATGTTAGTACATACAAATCCTCTTTGAGGTGAGCGATTATTCTTTTGAAAGGAATCTTTGATGAATAGTTTTTTAGTTGCTAACTACATTTCAATAGTAGACGAAAATTAACTCATAAAATATGATATTAAATGTACTACTTAGTACAGTAAGATAATTTACATACCTACTACTAATATAAACATCGTAAATAAATTCGGGACTCGCTATATAAGACTGGAGGCTCAACAAGGGGCTCAAAGTATCACAAACAAGCAGAAAATAAATTTAGTTGATAACTAAAGATAATATACAAATCATCAATAACATTATCAAGTTCAAATCGTGTGTAGTGTTTTTGATAATTATACCTTGTCATTGGATATTCTTAGTATGCGCAATTGAGGCAATATTGAGTAATTAAAAAAAAAAGACTCATGAGTGCTTCGGAGGGCACGTTAAGCCGTCGGTCCCCGCTATTGTCACGAGATAACCGTCGTTAAGCCCTGTTTGAGGCTTGAGGAGCGTCCGACGGCGGGGTGGTTTTGCCACAGCGTCGCCCTCGCCGTCCACCAACCCGCACTAGGCCAGCGTGGTGGAAAAAAGGCCTCAACCCCTCTCCATAAAATGGAGAGAGACATCTGCTCAATAGTAAGCGAAAAGGGTTGTTACTTTATTTTTAAATTAAATAATTCGGTAACACCAAAGTTTTTTAAAAGATCTAAATTCATTAATCCCCTTTTTTTTCTACATGGAATAGTTTCACAGCTTACGAAATGAACGAACCGTTTTATATTGCCTATAAAATGAGGTGTCATGTTTTAATTAATGCTAATCAGCTATGTGATCACTCCAGGAATTCATTATTTGCCTTAAGGAGATTAATAAGATTGATTGTCTTTCTTAATCACACTTCCTAAGTTGATTAATAATTCAGACTGTATTTTCAACTGATTAATAAAGGATGCTCTTCAATTATTTTACTATGTAGTAAACTTTACCAATTCTGATCTCTTATTCCAGCTTAAATTTGAAAGTAGAATACGAAACAAATGAATAAAACATAATAAGTAGCGTTCGGAATTAGGTAGAGTTATTTATGTATGGGCAGGCACCCTACAAGGTGTACCAACGATCTGGTCAAGCCGCTAGATGCGGACAGAACAGGACCGATCATTGTGGAGATCCTTGGGGGAGGCCTATGCCCAGAAGTGGGCGTCGTTGGGCTGATATAATGATGATGATTTATGTACTTGCATCGAAATTTTGATATTAATATGGATCTTCCTGGATTTTTTATGGATGGCCAGCAAAATTTAAAAAAAATAAAATAAAAAGCCATGCAGCGGTTTAAATAGTGAAAAAAATAATTTGAGACTTATCCACTTAATTCTTTTGCTGTATGAAATCAGTGTAAGAACATAAAATAATAATTCTATCTAATTCCGATGTCTGATAATAAGTCAAAAAGTTCTTGGGCTAATAGATACTATATTAGAATTTTATTATTTACTGTACTAGAATTTTAAATAAATAAGTTTTTGTTATTTCTTTATTATTAATACAACTTTTTATTAGATCATTTAATATTTGATAGGTATTATTGCAAATAAACAATGAATATACAAGTACAGTCCAAAATTTTATGAATGAAAACTAAAAACAAGACATTTGTCTGGGATCCCCTGATTTTTAAGAAACATATAAGTTCAACAGTGCCTAAGGTACCTAGAATTTACTTTCTTTCATTGCTTGAAGTTTTAACCTGGTTATATCTACTGTGGTCAGAGGCTGCCTAACTGACTGGTCGGTGTAACTCGGTCGAATCGTTGGGTACTAACAGAAGGTATGTTTACATGGATGCAAAAGTTCTATAGTATTCCAGGTAAATTTTTCTATTTGAAAATGTATACAATGTCTTGGTGAAAGTTACAATTATTCAAATAATTTATAGCAATATTACGCTGAAAGAATTCGCCACAAATTATCCAAGCATTTGTTAAAATAACACAAAAGAGCTGAGACTGCCGATTTTCTTCCAGTTTCTGAGGTATAATTTCTATTAAGCTAAAATGTTCATAAATATTATAGTTCTTGTCGGGGATTCATATTTTAGTTGATGGCAGCCCTAGGACAGAGTACCAATGACTAATCAATATAGTTTCTGTAGTGTAGATTTTATTCAATTTTTGCACAAAACTAAAATATATAGTTGAACTTCACAGGTTAATTATTTGTTGGCAGTTTGGTACAATACCTTTTTTTGTTGACAGTATAGATAGAAAATTAGTTTCACAAAGTTTGAAAAAAAAAATTATGCAATATTTTTCCTCAAAGAGATAATTATGCTTCAATGTGCATTTTCCCTATGCAATTTTGTAAATGATTATAAATTGTAAGAGGCACAATTTTACTGTGCGTACGAAGGCTGGTAACTTACCCATCCTTATCGAAGGTTTCGTAGCAAGCGTCCATATCGAGCAAACAAGATTCGTCGACTGTCGCACCGTTGGCAACCTCCGACATTGTTGGTTGGATCGAAATGAGCCGCCGGCAGCCGCGGCCACCGTTTATAAAGGCCTCCAACTTCATGCTGAACAACTACCTTGAGTGTACTGTAACTCCGTAACTAACCTATTTCAGTTCAAAGTTTGTTGTGGCTACCAATCTTGCAGATCAAATAAAAGACATATTAAGTGAATGATAAAAAATTTACAAAACAAAGAAAACGAACAATTAACCTAAGTTTATTTCACTGTATCTCGAAAAAAACATTACTGAACTCAAAAAAAGCTTCGAAAAGTTGAAAGTTGAAGCCGAAGTACATCGTCATAGAAAAAAAGCACAAAAAAGTCAATGTCATTGTTAAATGTCAAATAAATACGTTTCGTTACTTTCACAACATAAGATTATTTTTTAAATTACTCTGAATGCTATTTTCGTCGTACTTGGTATCAAGTTGTTGTATTAAGTTATTCAAAATATTTCCTAAAAGGTAGCAAAATGGCATAATAATTAATAATATTAAAAATGTAAAAAAAATTATTACGTACTTTAATAAGCTGTAAGCAATGATATTAATTTTTTTTAATATCATCAATTTTAATATCAATTTACTATGTACTAATACTTTTTAATATCATTGGCTGTAAGTATCTAGGTTCCTTGGGCATAATTTTGATTTGACAAAGATTCATTCACAGCACAGATTAAAAATCAATCAATGCGCGCGAGGTTTTGCCGGAATTTCGTGTGTCTCAGCTTTTTCCAAAATAACCAACCAACCAGTTAGTTCGTCGTTCTGTTATTTGAAACCAATTGTTTGTCTCTACGGCTGTTCGTATGCCAGTCTGTGTTTAACGAAAAGATAACTTGCGTGTGAACGATTGCTTGGAAGTTGTCATTGCAGTTTAGTTTAGGCAAACAGTCTGTTTACCGGCTTGACGCTAAGCGGCAATATGGTCATCGAAAAGGTGCACGGTCTCCATGCCACCGGCCTAAGTTTAAACCAAAGGTTCACCTTACTGGCGGCAGCAGCTCCAGACCGCGTTGCTGCAAGACCGCGGCGGCGTCCAAGCGTCAACTCATATTTCAACCAGAATTTGAACTTCAAGAATCGGAACTTAGTGGACCACATTACCCGGCGTTTGGAGTTTGAAGCTAAGAGGGTAAATCTTATTAACCAAGATTACATTTAGTAATAAGCACACATCAGGATGTGACTTTCTCACTTTTACTGTATATTCAGTCACAAGAGTATATTATCACATCATTTTGGGCTTAACATGGGAAGTATATACTTTTATCTATTATATATGTTAATTTGTGTCTTGTCTCACTCCTGTAATTGGTATATCATATATTTATGTTTGATTCTTACGGGAGGCATTTGTTTTTCTTCTAGTGTTATTATTTCATCATATATAGGCTAATGTATTAGTAGCCATATTATAGTAGTTGAATTTGTTCATTTTCAGCCTACATTGATCTAATTAATAGCTATTGCAATAAATTATTGAGTATTGAGTATATTGACATTATTTTATTTCTTCGGTCTCTGCTGATGATGTCTGTCTAAATGCACTACAGCAAGCGCTTCGGCAGCGGCTGGGCACGCTGCGGCGTTTCGGCAGCGAGAGCAGCCTGCCGGGGCTGCGGCGCACTAACAGCTTTGGCAACCTCAGCCAGAGCAGCGTCAAGCAGAGGGTCTCTTGGAGACGCAATGGAAACATGAGGTACTCCTAACTTCACCTATAATATTAGACATGTTTGATTAATGGAGCAAAAACACCTGATTCTGTAACTGAAGACGTTTTGATAACATGTAAAAAAGATCCAAATTTTGACAATGTACAGAGTAACGAAAATCTTTATTAATTTTATAAAACTGAAGAGTTTGTTTGTTTGAACGCACTAATCTCAGGAATTACTGCTTTGTTCTTTTTGTGTTGTATAGTTCATTTATCGAGGAAGGCTTTAGGCTATACATATAACATCAAGCTGTGACCAAGAGGAGCGAAGCATCAGTGAAAAATGTTGCTAAAATAATCACAATCATAACAATAGATAGTGATTATGCCTGTCTGTATCCATCATTGCTGTGGTAACTGCAATTCAATGGTGGAGGTCTTTGTAGCAGTACTATCATATTCCATTACAACTGAAACCAGTATCGAAACTGGGCCTGGGGCCTGCCTTAGCTCCGGACAGGATCATCACTAATCTATTATTATATGAGAACCAAAATGATAATAAAAATAATAAGTTAAATAAGCTATATAAAGTTTATTTTAGTAAGTTATAAATAAGTTATAAATTAAGTTTTAGTCAATCTACTCCACCTACTCATCTATTTTTATGCATGTGATGTTGCCAACCGAAGTTAAATTCAATACATATTTGACGCCTTTTGTTACGCAGCTCAGCGAAATGATATTTTCTAGCTAGACATGGTAATTTTAAATATCCTTCAAAGTTCGCAAATTTTAGCAAACATGTGTATTTTTACCTTATCTGCCAAAATGCCGTGTCTAGCGGTGCTTTGGCATATTGATCGCGTCACGGGTATTGCCTCGTTTACACCCTGACATTTCAGTACTTAAATTTCTGAATATTAGTAGTGGTTAACTACAACATGTTCCTTTTGATATCCCATAACTCTAAGGTACATAACCTACCTCTATAGGTAAAAATAATACAAAACGCCCTAGAACATGTGGTTCAAAAATCAATAGTTTCGAATATAACATCAATTTTAGTTAAATATGTTACAAAAATTTAACCAATTTTTTGTAAAAAACATTGACGTGTGTGGGTGTTCCATACTTCCATTGATAAGTAGGTACGATTAAATTATTTTCAAGCAAAAGTTCATTCATAACAAGGTAATAAGAGTGTTTTACATAAACACTCGTGAATAATATTTTGTATGAAAAATCAAACAAAAAAAAATTATAATTATAAAATAATTCACATGCAATTTGATTCTTTACCATGGTCTGTTTAACCCTAGAGTTATGGGCTATCAAAAGAAACACTAGTTGCTCCATTGAACAAACAGTTGCTCCATTGAACATTTAGTAATATTTATGGTGGAACTGGTGTGGTTTATGTGGACCTGCAGTCTAAAACTAGTTGCTTTCTAAGATTGTAAGCGCTAGACGAACAGGTAAAAAATATATGTCAATAACATTATCTTACGATCAATTGATCATTTGTCAATGACATTTTCATATATTTGCTATCTTTTTGTCGAGCATAAGCGATATTAGGAAGCAACTTGTCTAAAGCCGCTAGAACAGCAAGTTTAGTTTTAAGTTTGATGTTTAAATTATGAGTCTTTTTTGGGAATAAACTCAATGCATTGAGAAGAAACTGTCTTTTTTTTCATGAATAATGGGTTTGCTCTTGACTACCTACATACTTTGATTTTCGGCGGTAGGTGTGAAAACTGTTAAAACCACTCTCCTGTTAAAATTTTATTTAAAAATAGTGAATACATCTATTTGTACCTTTTAATTAAATTTTTTTAGTGTTCAAATAGTCGATCAATCACACAAGTGTTTGCAACATTGTATGTATAACATACATGATATAAACTTGTAGCACTTTTGCACCTGACCCCGGCTAACTGCTTTTCATACTTATTGTCACCATGACCTCATATTCTGATGTTCTGCAACTGCAGTCTACACTGGAAGCTTCGCTGCACAAGCGGATGTGCAATTTTGAGGCTCAACTCAACGCTTCCACCGAGTCCACAACTGTCAGCCGCCTGGGTGATGAATTCCGAGCATTCAGGGAAAATGTATTTGGCATTCTTCAGCTTCTCCGTCAGCAGATTGCTGAGCTAGCAAAGACTGCTGACACGCTGGAGATGAGGTATCGACGAAAATGCCTCTTATTTGGAGGAATCCCAGAAGCCGCTGAAGAGGATGTGTCGGAAACAATAAACGGATTACTGTCAAGTAAATTTAACACTAACGACACTATTCCATCCACTTTTGATGCTTGTCATCGACTGGGCTCAACAAGGGAAGGTCGACCTCGACCTATACTAGTCCGCTTTAACAGTTACTCGGTCAAGTCACTGGTGTGGAGGAAGAAGACTGTCCTTAAAGGTACGCCCTTCGTCGTGTCGGAGTTTCTTACACGGAGGCGACAAGCTCTTTTTTTGGAGGCCCGCAAGAGACTTGGCATTTCTAGCTGCTGGACCATGGATGGCAACATCTACTTCAAAACTTCTGATGGTAGTCGCAGCCAAATCTTTTGTGAAGAGGACATCGACAAAGCCAGCCACAATCTGAAGCCCCGTGTTCCTGCTGTGCCCCTTGGTGAGAGCCCTGCAGAGGTGAACATCTACCAACATCCTAAGCCGGGGCCCTCCGGAGTGTCGCAGCCGCAACAGCGATCCAAACGTGCGGTAACAATTAAGAAAAATAAGTAGTAACTCATTCTTCCACTTGTTATATCATTGTACCCACTTAGTTTATTATTTAAACCTCGCATTTTGCAATTCGTTATTTTTAAACTTATTACTGTCTTTATTTGATATTTTAGCGACTTATTTTCCAAGTTTATAAACTGATATTATTTAATGTCTGTCAAATGTCAATGTCCACTGTTCAACAACAATTCCCTTTTTTTAATGTAATCTATTCTAGTCTTTGGACTGAGTACATACAGCCTAGACAATGTTTATTATATATAACTTTTAACTTCACATTCTCGCCTGACGTTCTTCTTACGTTCAGAAATGGGTACTGGCTGCATTCTGTTTTAATCTTATTTGTTTATGCTGCGTGACTGCGTGTCGTGTTTTTTTTATTTATTTATTTGTCTTGTAAGCCGGCAGGTTAGTGCAGAAGTGTTTTTTTTTTCTTTTCTTTTTTTTATTTAAATTCAAATATTCTAATTAGTGTTAAATATTTATTTTATATTTTTTATGTTTATTTATTGTTAATGGATGACGATCCCTATTTTTCTGCCCTTGATTGCTCCTTGAGTGATGATGATTCTTTTTGCAACTCTCTCTCTCTCAGTGACCTAATTAAGCAAAGTTTTACCAATTCCAAGCGGTTTCTTAATGTCTGCCACATTAATGCGCAAAGTATTCCCTCCCATTACTCGGAACTAGTTGACTCTTTTTCCTGTGATTATCTTGACGCCGTCCTTGTTTCCGAGAGTTGGCTTAAACCCGGTTTGGACTCAGCGCTTTATACTCTTCCCGGGTATATTTTGATCCGCAACGATCGCATCAACAGGGGTGGTGGAGGCGTTGCCATCTATCTTCGCTCCAACATACCCTTCAGAGTGGTGGAAATGTCGCCAGCCCCCTACAATGCTGCGGCTGAATATATCTTTATTGAAGTCAACGTCAAGGGTACCAGGGCTATTCTCGGTGTAGTTTACTGTCCTCCTGGGGTGGATTATATTGGTAATCTCGAGACTGTACTTGAGTCAATTAGTTCCGATTACACACATCAGCTGATCATGGGCGATTTCAACACTAATCTTTTGGTTCAATCACCAACTTCTTCTAAGTTGCTCTCAGTAATCAACTCCCTCGATCTTTGCAATCTACCGATCTTTGCAATCTACCACTCAAGCCCACGCATCATAATATTGACTTCCCTGATACTTGGTTAGATCTTATTTTAACTTCTTCTCCAACGAATATTATTTCCCACGGACAACTTGCCGCTCCTGGATTTTCACGACATGATCTTATTTTTGCATCTTATAAGCTACACGTTACTAAACAGAAACCCGTCACTGTGGTTATGCGCAATTTCTCTAAAATTGATAGGGATGCTCTGAGGAGGGACGCAGTGGCATTGGACTGGGAGCCAGTTCTTGCGGCGATGTCAATTGACACTAAAGTCACTGGTTTCAACTCTAACTTGCACTTGCTTTTTAATGCCCATGCGCCCCTGCGGCCAGTAAAAGTTAAACGCCCCCCTGCTCCGTGGATTACCAGAGGCGTGCGCATGGCTATGACCCTGCGTGACCGTGCCTTTAGAAAGTTTAAGCGAGACCGCTCAGACGCTAACTGGAGCCACTTTAAGTTCGCTAGGAATCGCTGCAACCAGATGGTGAGATCAGCCAAACGTCGATACATCCATGAAAACATTTCTGATTCTTCCCTCGCCAACGTTTGGAAGTTTCTTAAGACCTTAGGTATAGGCAGTAATTCTATTAAGCCCCCCATATCTGCATCCTTCTCTCCGGACGATTTTAATATTCATTTTTCCTCTTCCACTTCTTTAGACAGGGACATTAAATCCCATACTATATCGGAAATCGCTTCCAAGCCTCCTCTCATCCTCGAGTCCTTTTCCTTCTCGGAGGTGTCTACTGACGTGGTCAGGAAAACCATTATGTCTTTAAAATCTAGCGCTGTTGGCTCTGATGATATCAGTCGGCCAATGATTTTATTAATTATGAACGAGGTTCTGCCCTACATAACGCATATCGTCAATTTCTCCCTCAGCTCTGGTTCGTATCCTAAATTGTGGGGCAGAGCCTTTATTATTCCGCTTCCTAAAACCTCAAACCCTTCCATGCTCAATCACTTTAGACCCATTTCCATTCTCCCTTTCCTGTCCAAAATTCTTGAAGCCGTAGTTCACTCCCAGGTGTCGAAGTTCATCTTTGCCAATAATTTACTAAGTGCTTTTCAATCTGGTTTTCGTCCTGGCCACAGTACCAGTACTGCTTTGCTTAAGATTACCGAGGACATGAGGGATGGCATGGAGCATGGGAAGGTTACCGTCCTCGTTCTCATCGACTTCTCCAATGCATTCAATACAGTTGACCACGATATCCTCTTATCTTTACTAGCTTACTATAATTTTTCTTCAGATACTTTGGAATGGTTTGCTTCCTACCTACAGGATCGCCAGCAGGCAGTGCGTCTTAATCACACTCTTTCCCACTGGCGTGATCTGCTAGCTGGTGTCCCTCAGGGAGGTATACTATCTCCACTGCTATTCTCAATCTTTATTAATTCTATTACTTCCGACATTGGTTCCTCCCACCATCTGTATGCTGATGACCTTCAGTTATATCAGCAGTGCCGTCGTGACGAAATACATATTGCCGTGCAGCAACTCAATGAGGACCTCAGACACATTTCCTCTTGGTGTGATCGTTACGGCGTGGCTGTAAATCCTAGCAAATGCCAATCTATTATTGTTGGGAGTCAGCGACAAATTTGCCACATCGATATTTCTAGTGTTGCTCCTATCAGTTTTAATGGAATAGTTATTCCATTTAGTTCAAGCGTCAAAAACCTTGGCCTTCACATAGACCCTACGCTTAGTTGGACAACTCACGTGGCTGAAGTCAGCCGTAGGGTCAATGCCACTCTGCGCTCCCTTTGCAGGCTTAAGCACTTCCTCCCCATCAAGACAAAAATTTCTCTGGTCCAATCACTTATCCTTCCGCTCATTGATTATGCTGATGTGTGCTATCCTGATTTAAACCAATCTCTAGTTAATAAATTGGATCGTTTATTAAATAACTGCGTTCGTTTTATCTACTGTTTGCGTAAATTCGATCATATCTCCATGCATCGCGTGCAGCTTCAATGGCTTCCTCTCTCTTTTCGGCGTGACGTCAGAATTTTATGCACTCTTTTTGCTATATTAAACGATCCAAACTCCCCTTCTTACCTTCATTCTCAATTTTCTCTCCTCAGCTCGACTCATTCGCGCCAGTTGCGCTCCTCCAGCAAACTCACTCTCTCTATTCCTTCTCACCGTACTGGTTTTGTCTCAAATTCTTTTCTTCTTAAAGCCACTCGCCTTTGGAATTCTCTGCCCGAAAGCGTTAAACAAGCGCCTAGTAAATTTGCTTTTAGGAAACATGTTAGGTCTTATTACATACGTAAAATGCAATCATCGTCATAAACTCTGCTTTCACTAAATTCGTCGCCATCTGTTATAATTTACATTTTTTTTTAATTTTATTACATAGTATTGTATTAGTGTAATCATTATTAGTATGTAGTTTATATTATGTATATTGCTGTTGTATATATGTAGTTTATATTACGTGTTATTTTTTTTTTTTTAGTTCCGTCTGATCTTCATTTTTTTTTTCTATCAAATGTAAAGTTTTTTTTTTGTTTTAAATATCGCACTGCCTACAAAACATTTCTGTTTGACCCAAAGGTCTGACTGGTAGAGAATGCCATCTGGCATTAAGTCCACCTTTTGTACATTTTACTAATTTGTGCAATAAAGTTTAAATAAATAAAAAAAAAATACTTAACTGTACGATTAAGAAGAAGCCTAAGATGGAGCGAGCTTACCCAGAGGTACTGGTTCTCCAACACACCAGCGGAACACAGAGGCACTGTTTGGCGCTGGACTCCGGCAGGAGGGTGGTAGCATCCAGGCGGCCTCTTACGAAGCCTACCACTGCAGAGGGATCTGTTAGCCGTAATCATTGGTTAGAAAACCAAAGATGCCGTTGCCCAGGGTGGACCACTAGGAGGTAGATTCCACCACCCCTAGTTTTGTAAGAATATAAATTTCTTTAAATAACTCTTTCAACATGTCTCTTGGCTCTAGTAGCATCTTACGCACCTATAGGTAACGTGAAATTAAGTCTAATGATGGTCAAAGTAAAGTAAACCACTGCAGGGCAAGTTGCCATATATAACATAATTATATTTGCGTATAACATAATTAATTAGATTATGCGTACAGGCATAATCACCACGCTTGCAAATCGCGGGTTAGTGATCACAAACCTGAGCATTTTTCGAAAATTCGATAGTTTTCTAGTTAGGTAGGCCAGTGGTAGTAAACGCTGCTTCTGAGCTGAGTCATAGGTCCCTGAAGGCCTACTCTCTAAGCACGAAGTTAGTGGTTTCGTCTCGTATACGGACATTTGGTACTCCGTACCACTTACGAACCTTTTTTCGTTCGGAGTTTGGACGAAGAACGAATGATAAGAAAAACGAACGCTTAAACTTACTCTCTAAGCGTTTTAGCCCGTTCGTAATGTTGAATTTGACACTTCTTTCATCGTAACTTTATGTCAGTTGAAACGACAACTAAATAGCTATCGTTCTGGCTTACGAATGAAAATTCAAAAACTTTATTTGTGATTATACTGCCATTTTCATATGTGGAAATTGTAGAGCAAGTTAGTAAAGAAGAGGCGCAAACGACGCAAATAGTGTCGTGTGGTGCCGACACATCAAAATAATAAATATAGCCTCTTCTTTTCCTATGGATGTCGTAAGAGGCAACTACAGAGAGGCCGCATTTTCTTTTTACTATTGGCTAAACTTTAATCTCTAATCCACCTGCCAAGCGTGGCGAAAAGGCAAAATCAACTTCTTAAAGAGATAGAGACTACGTCCTGTAGTGGACTAATCTATGCTGGTTATGATGATGATAAAGTGTTCCCAGTAGTGATTTCATTGTTTAGTAGAATTTAAGTGCAATAAGAAATAAATATAACAATTCCGTCATTTTTCTCCCGTGTTTTACACAATTTGTGTATTAGAGAAAAGAAACCTCTACAAATAACAGTAAAATATCATAATACATTTAGCAGTTTTTATATTGTATTCTCAAATAAAACATCATACCTACTATAATCAACAAATAATATGTTATATTTGAATAAGTAATGTAAATAGTAAAAAAGATTAATTCACAGGACACTTTTATTTAAACTACATGAGATTACCTTTTATATTAATTTTAGAACTTATTGTTTATCAAGATTGCCAATTTGGTCTGGTCAATCACCAATTATCTTGCCAAGCGTGGTGATAAAGTTTAATTCATCTTTTCAAAGAGGTGTTCGTCCTGCAGTGGACTTATCTATGCTGGTGATGATGATGAAGTATTTTCAGTACTTAGTGGTTTTATTGTTCAGTCGATATGAGTGCAATAAGAAAAAATTAGAACAATCAAGCTCTTTGTTACCTGTGTTTTATATAACTTATGTTTTAGAATGAGGGACTAAAATCATTAGTCTCCATTTACAATATACAATAATACTGATTTTGAAATATTTATAATACTTCTTGTATTTATTTAAATCATGCAATTATTATATAGCATTCTTAAATAAAACATCATACTCGTCAAATATGTTATATTTTATTTAAAATATATTCACAGAACAGTATAACTCAAAATAAATGAGGTAACCATGTGTATTAATTTTAAGTAATAAACATAACTACGGACCTCAATAAAGACATTTATTAAAAACAAACACGTTAATTTCTAACCTCCAATCTTTGCATGAAACAATGTATTACATAGACACATTTTCCTCACTTTCTAATTAAATTTGAAATGAGAGTCTCTAATATATGAATTCAGTCTCAATAACATTAGTCTTAATATAAATTTACACACAAGTTACACTATAACAATGCACATTTTAATCAATCTTAAAATTGCCAAATACTTTTTTCAGTGTAAGCCTAATTATAACGAAATCTTTAAAAAGTCTAAATAAGACAAACATCTTAATTAAATTTCATTTTCAATATTTTAATTAGCTTCTATATTGCTAGAAGCATACATATTATTAGTATTTTATATCGATGACCGGCTTCAAATAATCTTGAAAAATTTGATTATCAATTTACATAATGATGAATACTTGAAACAATGCAAGATACAAACAGTTTGTCTTATTTTGTTTTATTTCAGAATGAACATTCAATTTAAACTACTAAAATGAACACTTTAATCTGTCTCAAAATAACATACCGGTTGTCTTTCTTATCAATCTAAGTAAAATATAAATATAATGTACAACTCCATCTCCTGAAGCTTGACTTGCATAGTCAAGCGTTTTTATTTGGTGGTTATGAAGCTTGAAAATAAAGCAGGCGTATCAAGCAGCTAGGCCCACTGTAGAAATTGAGATCTGTAAATAAATCAAGATGGTTAAATAATAAATAATACAATTTTGAGCAAGACATATACCTAAATTATTTCTGGAGGTTATATTAATTATATTATGGCGACTATTTAATTAGAAAAAAGTAGCAGGTGCCGGGTTGTGTAACCCTTAAATCACCTCCCATAATCCCCATTTGCTACTCCGATTGAAAGTGGATATCTTACGTACAATGGTATATTACAATGTTGATGGTAAATTGCTTGATTTACCCCGGCTAAAGAAGTATTTTGAAATGAAAATAAGCTTACCTTTTGCAAATACTTGCAGATTTTGTTGAAGTACGTCTACAAAGTATTCATCGAGTTTTATTTAATGAGTGTCTTCACTCATCGACACTTTAAATAATCCATGGACCAAGTTACGTATTCCCTCCATAAAATTGTAGGCTTTTCCTTTCTTAATGTTAAATTAATAGTTTATTTTGAAATAAACTCTCACGTAAGAAACTTCAAATTTTGTTTAGCAATTTGATAGCATAGATTATACAATGACGTTTCATTTGACAATTTTCTACAGATAAAAAATAGCATTGCTGCTATAGAGAAATTTAGAAAAAATGGTTAGAATACTTATTTTGAGGTATGGTTCATATTTATTGGGATGTATTTGATATAAAAATAATGTTATAATAACTAATTTGGTTAAATTAAACCAAAAAACTTCAAAACTAGAAAACCGGTAATAATCCTTTGAATTTCACGACACTATCGTCAAGCATTGTTCATTCACGAATATTGTCTATGGTTCCGTTCGATACTCGTTAGTCCGAAAACAATAGAGGGTAAGGTTTACACCTTTCGTTCGGGGTACTGTCGTTCGGGTTCATAACTTCGTTGACGGGCTTAGCGAGTAGGCCTCCTGGTTCGATCCCCGCATAGTACAAACATTTGTGTGCATGAACATGTTTGTTTGTACTGGTCTGGGTGTTTTCTATGTATAATAACAATGTATTTAGAAAAAAATAAGTGTATATATAAGTCATCGATTTTCTAGTAGTATAAGCCCCATAGTATAAGCCCCATAGTATAAGCTTAGTAGTAACTTAGTTTGGGATTAGATATCTCTGTGTGGTCCAGTGTGGCATGTCTGAAAATATTTATTTATTGCGTTGCTGATGATAGTAACTTTTATGTATTGCTTCAGTCGTTCGGCATCGTTCGAGAACTTGTCGCAGGCGTGGCGCGGGTTCAGGAGGCGCGGGGGCGGCGCACGCGCACTGCGTGGACGGTTCAGGTATTTGTCTATCGTCTTTTTTTTTTCGCATAAATGTTTAATCTATGCACTGTACAAATATTTGTGTGCATGAACATGTCTGTTTGCACTGGTCTGGGTGTTTTCCATGTATTATAAGTATGTATGTATGTACTTTATTTGATATTTTAGCAACTTGATTGCACTTATAATATCAGTATATAAAATTGAATTTTTTTTTGTCTCAGGATGGACACGAACCCGCATCTCCTCGCAAAGACAAAAAAAATTTTTTTTTAATTTTATATACTGATGTATGTATGTATCTATACTAATATTATGAAACACCGAAAACTGTCCTCGACTGAATGATTGACGTTTGTGTCAGTGTAAACTCTGTAACCCGACCAAATTATGTCGACATGCAATAGTATAGATATATCATGTTGTATTTCGATTGGTAAAGGTCTCACTACTACTAGGTTAGGACACTTTTTGGATGCTGATTGTGCATCAATCTTTATATATATAATTCTTCTGTGAGTGTGTATGTCACTGAACTTCTCTCAAACGACTGGACCGATTTTGATGAAATTTTTTGTGTGTGTTCAAGGGGATCTGGGAATGGTTTAGATTCACAATTTTGTCGGGGATAATGTTAGGTGTAGTCCAACCGTAATTTTTTTTTTTTTAGACAAAATTTTTAATTTCTTTTTTTTATGATACAACATACAAAAATACATACAATCCTAAATTTTTACCCTTTTATCACCAACCCCTATTTTTTAATAGCCATTTTAGTAATTTAATCATTTTTCATCCCGCTCGATAACTGATCAATTATCGTCTTTTTTGTAAGGGTAGGGTAGGGGTAGGGAAGGGTTTAGGGTAGGGGTGGGGGTAAGGTAGGGGTAGGGTATGTGTAGGGTAGGGTAGGGTAGGTTAGGGGTAGGGTAGGGTAGGGGTAGGGTAGTAAAATATTAAAATTTTATAAAATATATACAACCCTAAATTTTTACCCTTTTACCACCAACCCCTATTTTTTGTTAGCCATTTTAGTAATTTAATCATTTTTATGGCAAAACAACGTTTGCCGGGTCAGCTAGTATTTTATATTACATCAATGAATATAATCATTAATATTTCTTTATATGAAAACATCGGTCAAATATAAGTTACATTCAAGAAGATACAGAGGCCCCTAATTCGCGTAACCGAATCGTATCACATTCGTAATTGAATGGCAGGTTTTTGACAGTTCTAGCATGGGCTAAATGTCAAAATTGTCCAATTCAATCTCGATCGAACTGCGATTGAAATTTTTACTAATATTATAAAGCTAAAGAGTTTGTTTGTTTGTTTGAACGCGCTAATGTCAGGAAGTACCTACTGGTTCGAAAAAAAAAAAATTTTTGTGTGTCCGTTTATCGAGGAAGGCTTTTAGGCTATATTATAACATCACGCTGCGACCAATAGGAGCGAAGCATCAGTGAAAAATGTTGCAAAAATACTCGCGATCATAATATCAGAAATTGACGCGTACGAAGTCGCGGGCAACAGCTAGTAGCTTCTGGTCCGCTCTGAAGTTGCTCCGCGCAGGTGTAGAGTCGGCATGACATAATTGGACAGAGAAATTGTTTTCCTGTGTTAGTGTGTTACTAAATGAAGACTAGTGTACTAAGAGTGTGTAAATAATAGTAATAAAGGTAAAAAGTTTTTACCTTATTATTACTATTATTTTGTTTTGTGGATTTCTCTGGGTCAAATAAATGTATCTATCTTTCTTTCTTTGTTTGTTTAGGGGGCGGGGTGGTCTAAGGGGCGGGCTAAGGAACGGTGTGCGGGGCGGCATGAGGGGCGGGGCGGGGCGCGGCGTGCGGGCGCAGGGCGCGCGGGCCCGCGGCCAGGGCCGGGGCAGGGGCAGGGGTAGAGGTAAATATCACTTGATTACTTACTAGGTCTATCTATCGCATTAGTTGTATAAAGTAGAGTTGTCACGAATAGTTGTTATAGCGAATAGTCGAATACCGATTAATCGCCATACACTTTGGCGAATAGTCGAATAACTCTACATTACTATTCGACATAAATAAGGCACATTAAAAATATATCTAATTTCTTCTAAGGTTGTGGGAAAAGAAAACAATAAAGTTAAAGAAACTGTTTCATGTTATACGTACAGTTTTATTGCACCACAATCTGCCTCTGTTGGATTTTAAATATTAATTAAAAAGCCTAACTAATTTAATTTCGTGAATATGATATGCACAGGCTCATATTACAGATAATAATTGATGCTGTGTATATATTGTTTAATGAAAGTAATAAAAAATATTATTTTTATCTCATTAGTATTTTGTTCCTTAAAAGTTTATTTTAGACGACTATTCGCTGAATGCCGAATAATAGTAACTACTATTTGGTATTCAACTAATATAAAAAAAATTACGAGTAATGCCGAATACCGAATAATAGCGAGTATTCGCGGCAACTCTATTATAAAGCCACAACATACATTAATGATTTAAAGAGTTCATTGATTTAGATAGTATATCTTGTTCCTTGTTTTTTATGAATTTTCGATATTTTAGGACTTTTACAAGCGCCATGATTTGGCGAAAGAACTTTTGAATTAGTATATTAATAATTTAATCCCTAATATTTTATCAACATAATAATAATATTTAATTTTTACGTCACTTATAAGGTCGCGGAAAATAACTTATGTTCTAAATTCCTAAGATCATACTATTAAATAAATTGACGCGAACCACTATCCATTGAAATCAAAGAATATTTACTAATTTGAAAACCAGCTGAAAACCAGCGTCGTGATAAGCCTTTAGCTGTCACGACAAATGCTGAGCGGGAACCTATTTGACACTAATTTCCTTTTTTTTTGTTTTACATATTTTGTACTAAGTGTTTGTTGTAGTGTCAAATAAATATTTCTTTCTTTCTTTCTTCCTTTAATTTAACTCGCTTTTATTTTACATTATATTTTTTGAACACTACAGCATTTGTGGTTTAATACGAAACGCTATACCTTTTATTTCAATTATTATTACACCTTATTACTACATTTATTCTAATACTCAAGATGCTAACAATTTTTGTTTTAGGAGGCATCCTCAGAAACCAGCCCCCGAAACCGATCCCGACTAAAGAAGAATTGGATGACCAATTGGACAGGTACATGGCTGGCACCAAAGCAGCGCTGGACAGGGAACTCGACACGTATATGAAGAACGCCATGGAACTTGAATAGCGATCCTCTGGACGTGTCACACCACTAAGATACTTGTCAAAAAGAAGTGAAGATAATATCGTACTGAGATGTGATAAATGTCACAGTGACATAATAAAAATCACAGTGATAAGACTTATGTCGCAGTGATTTATAATAGTTTTGTCGTAATAAAAGTCACTAGTTATCGGCATCGGCCAACATCCACTGTTGGAAATGGAAAAAGCCTCTCTGTAAGGAGTGACATGGTATAAATCACAGTCATGGGACTTAATCTCGCAGTGAAGTATAAAAAATTGCTTTGACTTGAAAAAATTCAGAGTCGCATCGGTCCACTCTTGAAAATAGCTTTTCTATAAGAGTTATGCCAATAGTCCATTGATATAATCAAAAAGGGGATATAATGGTAGCCAAATCGGTCAAAAAAATAATTACAAGTACAAATGATTTTTAATTATGTACGATTGTTTTGAGAATTCTAAATTCGTCATTATATGATGACAGTAAAATTACTAGTCAACGTTAACGAACGATGACGGACTACAGAATGGCCACGCTCTCGCTTACACTCATGTTCTTGATCATCGCTCTATCTCGCTCGCTAGCTTGACGCTCCATGTGACTTACCTCAACGTGTGTGCGTGAGCGTACTACGTAGACGACCCATTTCTGTTCACAGCATAATTAGGATATGCCATATCTACCCTTTAATTATATCAATGCAATAGTACCAGTAATGTGACTAACTGCCACAGTGATTTGTTGGAATGTTGGCTTTACCCGATATTAGTCACAGTGATGAGATAACAGTGGTGTGATGATAAATCGCAGTGATCACATAAAACGTTGCAGTAATGTGTTACTACATCATTCGAATCCCATAATCCACAGCACTAGTATAGATAGAAGTAATGTGACGTTGAACTATCAGTGTTGTGATATCATAATTCATAGTGATGTGACTAAATACAAGTATTGTGATATCACATTGCAGTGATGTTATTGAGTCGTGTTTCAAATTGGTGTGTGTTGGTGATGTAAACAATGTTAGATTTGATTCCGAAAAATTAATATTACTTCATTTAAAGTACATAATATGGCTTCACAGGGTACTCTTGACTTAAAGATCTATTGACGCAATCAGGTCTTCCAATGAAATTAATTACTATATAATATATGATTGATGGTTCTTACTTTACACAAAAACATTAAATGGTTAGAATCTATTAAGATTTAATAAGTCTCGTTTTGTAAAATAATAAATTAATTAGTTTTGAAATAGATTTATACTCATAATAATTTTGACATTATTCCCGAAGGTGACCTCTTGAAGTCCATTTGCAAAACCATTTGAAAATCAAATATTATATGGTGTTATAATATTTTAGACCTTTTTTTTTCCTCGGAAATGGTTCGAAAATCTCATAACACACACCAATTAGCGAAGAAGTGGCGTTGAAACTGTACATTGTGATTCAAGAAAGTATATTTTCATAAGAGTGTTAAGTTTTAAGTTCAAAGACTCACGTTAAGTTGTATTAAACATGTTGTAGATAAGCAGTGTACCTAATTATGGTTAATTTTAATAGGAATTTTCAAATTGTTTCGAGTTTAGAGTTAACCCAAAGGGTTTTTGTTACTAAGGCAAAAATATCCGTCCGTATCGTTGATAGGGCGTCATCTAGCTTGTCGTCTTCATTAGCCCACTGCTGGACTATCTTCATATAAGCCTTCTCAGAAGGAGGAATTGCCGCATTTTTTTTATTGGTCTACGGGTATTGACCCCGTTGGTCTAGTGGTTTAAATACCGGGCCAAGATCTCGGGGTCCCAGGTTCTAATCCCGGGTCGGGCAACAAAAAGTTTCGAATTTTCGAACGTTGCTCGGGCTTTGGATCACCAACCCGCATTTGGCAAGCGTGGTGATTATGCCAGTTCCCATCATTGCTGTGGTAACTTGAATTCAATGATGAAGGCCTTTTCCCTGCAGTGGGATGATTATAGGCTGTTACTTTTTTTTTTTCTTTACTACGGGTTTGTGATTGCAGTTTGACCAATGATAGAAGAAGGAGACGCTCTTTTCTGTCTTTTTAAGACCCTTTAAGTCGCCTCAAACCATCTAAATTGGATGCGAAAGCTATTATATACAGGATGACTTCTTCATCACCTTCCAAATTTTTTATAGGCATTAAGTATGTTATTTAGTGCACATTTATGAAGTTAAAAATGTAGGTCGAGTTTTCACCCGAAAATATTATTTGCAACATAGTTTTAAATTTTTACGGTCATAAGCCTGTGAAGGTATAAAGGGGAAATCAACAACTTATGAATAGTATGTATCGTAATGAATGAATGAGAATAAGCGCATAGCGTAAAAAAAGTGTTGAGAAGAGATTTTTGGCGGACATTTCCTAGGTGATTTATCTTGACATTTTTGTACTGGGCTATACCAAAAGAGAAAATAAGTCGGTCAGTCATTTGTTTTTTGTCTCGTAGATTGTTGTATTAAAATTTTGGAAGGTGATTTAAATTTCATCCTGTGTTTGTCTGTCTGTCACTTGGCTCGGCTTTTAGTCACTCTATCACTAACGTTGCTACAGCCTTTGTTCGTCGGTTTTATGCGTATAGACCGTATGACAACTCCATTCAGTTCATAAAAATGTATTGAAGCTAACAAAATAAACTGTTAGCTAACCCTTAAAGGCTTATTAGTGTTAGATAAAAACGGACTTTTATTTTTTATTTGCCATTGTATCAGTAACTTTATAATAAGTTTGATACCTAAGTATGTTTAGTTATTGTACAATATAAAAATGAAAATATTTTTTCCGTGTAAGAACTGCACACGTGACACTGGCAACATAAGTTCACCGTCTTAAAAAAAGAAGAAAGGTCATCGCAATGACAGCAGTCAATGTACCGGAGCATAACTTTTATTTTAAACGTCATTTATTTTAATGAAGTTAACAAAAATATATTCATTCATAGTATGAAAAAAAACATAATAATATTTTTTTATTACAGATAAGCAATTCTATTTTTGAAAATTCCTATTTAATAACACTAGTCGTATAGTTTAATTAAACGTATGGAAAATAGACAAAGGTCGCTGTCGTGTTTTGTATGCGTTTTCGAATTACATGAAAACATCAGTATATAAACTTGAAAAATTTTGTCTCAGGCGGGACTCGAACCCGCATCTCCTCGCATGCCGGGCGGGCGCCATACCATTAGGCCACCGAGACACTGCGACACGGCGCGAATTTTTCAAGCATATTCTTACGCTGTGAGCCAGCGTTGTTTCATCAAATGTTAGGAGTTTGCACCCTTAACACCCGAAAGAAACATCTTTGCAGATGTTTGACAGTCAGTTAAGATGAAACAGCTATTTATATACTTTATTTGATATTTTAGCAACTTAATTGCACTTATAATATCAGTATATAAACTTGAAAAATTTTGTCTCAGGCGGGACTCGAACCCGCATCTCCTCGCATGCCGGGCGAACGCTGGCTCACAGCGTAAGAATATGCTTGAAAAATTCGCGCCGTGTCGCAGTGTCTCGGTGGCCTAATGGTATGGCGGTAGGACTAATAATAATAAAATTTTTTTAGTTAAATCAGCATCCTTTACATATAATTAAAAATCATTAAATTGTTAGTAACATAAAGAATGTCGTGTTTTATATTTTTCGGCAATTCCATTTTCTTGATATCTTCTTTCATGTTGTTAAACTGTAAAGCAAATAAACAACAGAGGAATGAATGTATTATGTAGGGTGCTTCAAAATTAGTGTCATATATTTTCAGCTTTTTTTTTTCATTCATTGTAATTTATGAAGAATACATTGATAAAAATACATAATACACGTATTATACATGTAAATTTGTATTTTTCAAATAGCCCTAAATTTGTATTATTCCAAAATTACATGTATTTTACTGGAAAGATTCAAAGTTGTGAAAAAAACAAATGAGTATCTTTCGCCATTTTCATCCTTACTAAGTAGTGGTATAAACATGTCTTGTGTTTAAATTGTTTCATATCTTGAGATAATAACACGATGAGAGAAAGATTTGATTGTAACAAATTGACAAAAAACTATTTTCCTCTGTTATCAATTAAAATGTTTGTAATTGTTTTGTATGAACAGAATAGTCGGTGAACTAAATATTTATGTGCTTGGTTCTCCTTTAACCCATTACTTGATACCTAAATATTGTTATCTGTTGTCCTTTCTTAAAATAAATGATTGAGATACTAATTTAACAAATATAATAAATAATAAACTGTATTTTTTTAAGAAATAAAATATTAAAGTCTAACTGCGTTGTTGACACTTAAAACGTCTTTTTTGTGATCTGTAAAAGTTTCGTCATAGATTTTGTAATGCAATAGGAAACTATGACGTCATGAGGTACCGTACTCAAATTAACATATCATAATGATTGAATGAAAAGCAATTAAAACACTTATTTCACAAATAGTTAAAGTTTACCTGGGTTACACACTTAATACTATTAAAATTATGTTTGCTTTAGTATAAAACTCCTGTTGTATGTTTGTGAAATTACCTAGATTAAAATTATTTCATCATCTAAACATCTACTAAAAATCCCTCAAATCACGCTTCAAGCCCCAAGAGACAACCGGTTGTCACGATAACAATTGATTTTAATGGGGACTACCGTTTCTTTGCTCACCAGTTGGCGCCACTGTAGACTGAGGTCCGGAGGTATAGCTGTTAAAGGCGATTGGCGCCGAAACAAAGTGTTATATCTTGAATCTAATTAAGGTTATATTGTTTATAAATAACTATCTTGATATCAACAAACTAACTTCTGAAATAGTTGCTCTTGAGGCCGCCTATTTTTGCGCTTTTTCTTAATTCCGCTTTTAAAGCGTTCACATTAATCGCCAAATAATCCATATTTGCGATATTTTACGAAGATCACCTTCCAGCAGGTAAATTAAAGAAATTATAATTTATGCAACAAATTCCGCTAAAACCAGTACAAAGTGAATGATATTGGACCTCACGCGACACTAGCGCCTCTAGTGGCAAATTCACTAGCGATAGCCCCCATTGTGTCTGGTCTGGAATATCCGATCGTCAAAGGGTTAACTACCGCTTAACCAGGCGCTGTGTTTATAGGTCACCGATTATTCTTTAACTAGATAACACTGATATTAACGAATACTTTAAATATCGCCTCAGACATCGTTTGTTTCTTGTATTTTTGTGTATGATTTAGTTAAACTGATTATTGTTTCATACTTACTTGACCTAAGTGTAAATAAGTAGCGATAAGCGAAGACGTTAATTGTTTACAATAAAAGCGGATGACCGTGTTCGATGGTTTTATTACCATACCTCCTATTAGGAGCATCTACCCTACACTACAGTAGCTTACAGTACAGCCGGGATAAATAAACTGCCTCAGATAAAATCACTCGGCAGATCGCCTTAGTGCAATAAATAAAAATATATAACAAATTATAAATGTATCTTTTTAATTTTTATGTTAACGTATGTGCCTACCTTGCGTGTCATAGAGATGAATGCAACTATGAATATAACAGTTATATTCATAGTTGCATTCATCTCTATGATATACATTTACTTATTTACTATAAAATTATAGTTACTATAAAAACATTTTTCTTTATCTTATTTTTTTTCGGCTTCAAATTTTTATTACACATACATCCATTTCTTTTATCCTAATAATCCGGAAATAATTTATTATGAACGTAGCATTTACCCGACGTCTTTCTGAGAAGCGACCGAACCAATTCCCATATTTATTTATCTGTTTGTTTGTCTGATTATTTCAACGTTTTGTTTTTATTATAACATTGCAATGTTACTTCGGTTTGAGTTGAGAGGACCTCCTACGGTTTGTGATTATTTCGGCATGAGGAAAAAAGTAACAGAAAAATTTGAACTTTATTTTAATAACTTTAAAAGCGAAGTTATTGGGTTATATTTGCTCCGAGAAATTTACAGTCGAGCGCTTAAGTGTTTTATTGTTTTAAAAATAGTTTTAGTTTAGATCATAAATTCTAATTCACTTAGATTTGACACAAATTAAATAAGTAGGTAATCATCCACAAATAAATCTCCTGCGTATCATTTCGTCCTTCAAAATAGATGCCTCACTAATGTATTGAAATAGCGCAGATCACGGATTAAAAGTATCGCGTACAACAAGCTCCCCAAACAACTTAGGACATCAATGGACTGGGCTAGACATAAGTATGTTTGTCCGTATGTTGAGTCCGTGGCAAGTTCTCTGCGGCCATTATACCCACGATTTAGGATTTTATGTCCTCTGCGAATAAAATTACCTCTAAACCTGTGGGTCAAAAACCATGTTTAGTTTGTTGTCGACTGTTCAAGCGATGCAATCTCCAAAAGGATTGCGTAAAATGCAAAATGCACTGCGGGTCGGCAGATGCGTTCACCGGACCGCCCGCGGGATAATTTACCGACTTGACAAAGAAAATAACCGAATTAATGAACTTATTATGAAAAGCATTTGTGTCTTGTGGTACCGGCACATAGGAAAAAAGAAACATTTATTTGTCGAGACCCAGAGTCCCAGAGCGATCAACTAGGCCGATTAAAAGGGTACAAATATAAAATCTAGCACCACTTCTGACTTGTCCGATACGGCTTGAACGATTATTAGGAAAGTGTTGTTTATATTTGGTTCATTTGAGTATAGTTTTAGGCTATATTTTATCCCGAATATAAATATACCTGTCAAATTAAAATTGCTCTAATTTTGTTTTCTAGAACCTTATCAAATAAAATAAACATCGAATTTATGCAAAAAAAATATTTGCGATGAATAAGAACCATTCTTTTATCATCATTTAAAAATACAAAAAATCTTTTAGAATTGTGGCTTAGGCACTTTGCCCTGTCTCCCCGCAAGTCGACATGGACCGTTAGCGAAGGACACGCGGTAAATTACGACCCGCCTGCGCCTGCTCACAGCACAAATAAATCGAGTTATACTAAGCTGATGATATGGGTTCCGGGTGATTTTAAAAGATATATTTAAATGATTTAAGTAAGAAAAAACGACCTTCACTTGACTTGAATTTTGAATTTTTAGAGTTATTCTTCTGGCACACCTTTAGGTCGCCCCGTGGGTCTAGCTGTTTTTAAGTAACGGGACAATCTTGGGGCCTTAGGTTCGATCCACGGTACGGGACGGGCACCAAGAGTTCGGTTGTCTAGTACCCCATACGACAGGGTACTTAATAGTAGCTTAATTTGGGACTAGATGGCTATGTGTGGCCCAGTGAGGCATGTCCTAAATAAATATTATGCAGTTTTATGTAAAAGAAGTATATTTAATTTATAAATTATTTATAACCCCATAATGAACAACGAACAAACATTGGGATCCTAAAAACAAAGATGTGCCCTAAAAGCACCATGCCAACCGTAATACACGTAGGTAACTTAAAGCGCGCGCGCACGCACGGGGGAACGACGATGATTACTTGTTTATTTCTCATCTTAATGTATTCTTTGATTACCGCATTGAGTTACACATATCATCAGATTGTGATACTGTTTTTTATAATATTAATAAAAAGAGAATAAATAAATATGTGGACAACATCACATATCTGTTCTGATCCCAGTAACTATTTAAAGCACTCGTATTATGGAAATCAGAAACAACGAAGGTCCCACAAACACCTAGATCCGAGAAAATTTTGAATAACACTTTTTTCTACATTGAACCGTCCGGGCATCAAACCCGGGACCTCGTTGCAGGCGACACCTTGAAAACCGCTGTGTACGCAACTCCGCTAATGGTCGTTGTCAAATTTTTTCGGAGTTTCGGCAAGGAGGGCTCAAAGGCTTTATGAATGTCTGTGCCTATTATGTTTATTTGTTATTCAGCATCAACAGCCTATAGTCCACTGCTGGACAAGGGCCTCTCAATAGCTGGTTTATACTATAATCGCCACGCTTGGTAGGCGGGTTGGCGATCGAGTTTGGCCAATGGTGAAGAGAAAACGTCTTCTACTGGCAGTACTGTAGTCTCCTCTTACAACACCCATAGGAAGAGAAGGGGTGGTGCTATTCTTATAATGTGACGACACCACAGGACGATTTTTTATTAATGTAAATAAATAAATAATATCTATTGATGTAGTCTCCAATAAGTGGGACAGTTTCTAATAACTTAAGTATATGGATACCTTGGTGGAGTGCCGTGCGCGCCGGTTCTCAAGATATCACCGGCTCCGATGTTCCAGGTTCAATTCCCGGATGGGAAATAGTATAAAAAAATAATCACGGGTCTGGGTATTTGTGGTACATTCTTTATTATTTTCACAAAATAAGTGCTTTTTAGATGGTGACCTACTTACTCTGTGATTAGAACAATGTTTGTGATGTTTTCCACATTTCTTTACTTGTTTCGATCTGTTTCAAGGTTTAGAAGGTTGAATTATAGATAATTGTAAGACGATCTTAAGCGGATTCGTCGGATATAGTTGGTGGAAGTAAGCTAAATAATAGCTTAATGGAATTTTTGACAAAAATGTAGATTTTTAGATGTTATAAAACTCGTCTAACACAGTTATATGCAAAATGGTGATGATGTCGTGTTTTTTATAATCTCATTCACCTAACAGTTGGTACAGTCAATAGACAAAAACCCTGCTGAATACCGACCTGTCAATACCTACAAAAATATAAAATACCTGTTACTTAAGAAGTTAAGTAGACGTAACTTAGAGTTGGTAGAGTAGATAGACCAGACTTTATTTGCCACTAAAAAAACTATGGTAGGTAGACCATAGTTTTTTTAGTGGCAAATAATCACTTACCTTATCTCGTAAGTGTTATTTACTTTGAAACATCTACTTACTATTACCTAGTATTATATTATCTATGCTATTACTTATCTAAAATGAAAACTTGGTATTATTTTGTGTAAGGTTGAAATTCGTGAGTGAAAAGGTATAAATATTTTTTTCTTTTGAAAAGACAACATACTATAATCTATCATCCGTTAAGTTGTTTTGGTGTAAGAAACAAACATCTATCCAGACATTCGTATTTATAATATTAATTAATTTATAAGAAAGATTTATTATATTGGTAAGATAACGGCATATTTTGTACAACTTTTAACCTTTTATTTTTGGCATTTAAATGCGTTTTAATTTCCAAACATTTGAATGAGAAGAAAAACCTAAATTTACCTCAGTTAGATACCTAAATACCAGCTACGCAGCTCACCTACGCGACTGAGTGTACCTATTACGGTATATTACGGCCCGCGCGCAACCTGTTTGCTTACTGTAAACGATCATTCATATGCGGCGGCTAACGGCCTCTATGCGTAGATCTCCACGGATACTACAAACATATTGCTTACATTTTCTATCAAATACAAAAGTAAAGACGCCCCGTTCGTCTATTTTAAGTTCTCGGGCTCCTGATTACGAACCCAGGGTGAAGCAACGAGAGTAACGAATTTCAAACATTGCTAGGGTTTGTTACCACCAACCCGCATTTGGTAAATGAGGTAATTAGGCCAGTGCCCATCATTGCTGTTGTAACTTGAACTGTTTGAGGCCTTTGCCCTGCAGTGGGATGATAATAGACTGTTACTTACCTACTTTAAACTTATAAGAATTCCTACGGTGAATCAATGCATCACTTCCATGAATTGAAAAGCGAATCTTAGGGAAAATGACACATTTTAAAACTTTTACTTCGTTAGTCATCTTCATACTTATAAACACGTTGATTCACGCTATCGGATTTCAAAGATTGAAATAAACATTATTTTTGTTTATTATTATGACTGTCTTTAAAATGTACCTTATTGTAAGTAAGTACCTAAAGGTAAAAAATATTCTTAATTGCTTGAAAGTTGTTAAGAATCATTAATATTTACAATATTTTCAGAACTCACGATTTATCATAGAAGCCTCGAGATTTAGTCGACACACAAAGTGTCTAATAGATCAATGGTTAGAATAATAGTCGCCTTGTAGTCGTAAGGCTGTGGCTTCGTGGGCTCAGGCAGTTTTCATTCAAGGAATTTTGTATTTTTCTTTATAATAACCATTCTTGTTCCGTAACATATAAAAAACGGATAAGTCCAACTGCGTGTGTCCAAATGTGTTAAAAAAAAATTATGTAAATAGATATGTTACTATTTGGTTTGTTTATTGTTTATTTTTGCAATAAAATATCCCACAGTTCAAATACGTACTTCAGTAAGTACATTTTTATTGCATTCATAGTATAAAATTAATATGAATTTTATATTGATTTTATACGAGTGTTTTAAAAGATATAAAGCACAGTATAAAGCACTTCTATAAATTTGTAAGACAATATCCTCAACTGTTTAAAACTGCTGCTGAGATTTACCCCCGAAATACGAGATCGCCTGATAGACTCGTAGTTGATTTCTTTCCAAAGTTAGCATTATGTAAGAAAAATTGTTATTGCATGTGTATAAAAATATATAACAAAATTCCTGGCAAATTTAAACATAGTCCGGTTAAGTTATTGACCGAAAATCTACGGGAATGGCTGACCAGCTCCTGCTTTTACCGTGTTAAGGAATTCCTTGACCAAAAAACATTTGCATGTTAATGTATTTTAACAGAATAGAGCACAATTATAAATTATGTAATGAGAACCTGTAATACCTATTCTTAGCGAATAAATATCTTTTATCTTTTATCAGTTGCTTGATCTTGTTTAAAACACAATAAACAAATAAAATACTAAGTAACATATCTATTTACATAAATAAAAGTTAAATTTTTTAATCACATTTGAGCACAGTCGCTTGATCTCTTTTAAAACACTCGTACAAAATAAATTGATATTAATGCAATAAAACTGTTGAACTGAGTTACCATGACACGTCCTGTAGTATTTACTCGCAATGAAAGTTAGTTTCATTTATTGATCTGTATTCGTTCATCAGCCGCTAAAGCTTGTAAAGATAACGTCTAGTTAACAAGATTGAGCCTACACACTCGCATTTGCCGTTAAATGGCGATAATTTGTTCAAAGAGCAACAAACGAGCGCCCGAGCGATTGCAGAGTTGTCAATTTACGAAATAGGCATAATACATTATATTGAGTAGCTATAGCTTTTTCTTTCTTTATGAAAGCACATAAACAATCAATACAGGCTAGTTCTTAATATATAAAGTGGCCTGAACACACATTAGATTCTATAATTATTTTTGCAGTTAAAATATGCATAACGTGTTATAACCAACATGATTTTCGCCTGCGCCTCTGCCCTCATGAACTACACTTTATCCCGCTCTGGTGGAAACCTGTGCCCAGCAGTGAGATACGAAAGAGCCTATGACCTTTTTCAAGGCCTAATCTATCTTTTTACTTGATTTAATCAAAATCAGTACAGTAGTTTAAGCGTGAAAGCGTAACAGACACACAGACAGAGTTACTTTTGCATTTATAATTTTAGTAAGGATTTGTAGGTATTTCTCCTAAAATTGCTATAAAATTTGTAACTGTAGCTGTGAAACATAACATCCACTTTAATTGCTTACTTTTACAGTTTTTTCAATGACAAACAATGTAAATTAATAATTATGATGGATTGAATACGCCTAATTAAACTGATTAGGAATTACAGATGCAATGTATCAACAAAACCTCTAACTACTTTCTCTGCCCATCTGCGTTTTAATCTTTGCCACCTGCGCACACGCAAGCAAACCCCTTTCTTTCTCCCCGACAGTTGAGTACCGCGCGAGTCGGCGAGAGGTCGCGCCATGCGCCTAGACAGTGCCAGCCAGTGACAGCTCAGTGACAGCTCAGTGACAGCCAGTGACAGTTGACAGTGCACCATGAGAGTGAGGGTGATCCTAGTAGTCCTGGCGATGGCAGCGCCCATCGGCAGTCAGGATGAGTCGTTCGCCAGCTCGCTGCTTTCTGGTAACTTTCTCTTGAAGATAGGTCGGGTTTTTGGGTCGTTAACGTTGGTCTAGTGGTTGAAGGACTAGCCCAAGATCTGGGGGTCCTGGGTTCTATCCCCGAGAAATTTTCAAATATTAATCGGGTTACTCACCAACCCGCATGTGACAAGTGTGGTGAATATGTATATACCCATCATTGCTGTGGTAACTTAAATTCTTGGGCCTTTGCCCTGCGGTGGGTTGATTAGGCCGTTAATTTACTTTTTTTGTATTTAAATTTGAGAAATCATAAACAGAATGTGTTACTTTTAGATAAATAAAAACTATGTTTAATAAGTAAGCATCTACTAAAGAATTTCGCACATGAATTGGATTGGTAGAGTTTGCTTTAAATTTTGTTTCTAGTTCTATATCGCATAAAAAAAAGTTTAAACATTGTTTACAGTTAGAAAGCTAGATTTATTAAGTTAAAGAGAGATAGAAACAATAAAAAAATATTTAAAAGACGTAACTATTTACAGTAAATTAGCCATGACTACAATTGTAGAATTCAGGCCACCCACGGTTATCCACGTCAACAGACGCAGGTTAGTTCTCAGCAACAAAACTAGTTCTTATAGCCAGTTATTACTTGCTACTGGACCACACACATAATTAGTGTAAGCTTAGATTAATAAGACGTAGAGGGTTTGCAGAATGCCTCGTGAAAGTTTGAACAATAACAGATTTAAATTGTTAATTAGTTTTGCAAACAGTTTTCCTCATTTCATTTTTAGTTGGTCTTTGAAGGTCTGTATTTAATAGCAACTTTCTTCTGTCAATCTTCCTATCACAACAAGGATTTAGCTGCTAAACTATTTAAGCTAAAGTTTTCCCATTCGCAATATTTTTACCTTGGCTATAGATTGTACCTAATCATACATCAACGTATAAAACTCAAAGTTAGAATCAGACTGTCTGTTTATTTTTAACAGTAATTAAAACTATAAAAAAAGCCTTATTTTCAAATTTTATGTATTAACTATAAGTAAAAACTGAAATTTTTCCTAAAACATTTTTATGTCTGATGTGAAGTGGACCTTAAAACGTGTTACAATTTTGAATAATTAGTTCAAAACATAAAATATGTAAATCAAGTTATTAGACTTTTTTTTGCATTATCGATAAGATTAGGTTTGCAACCTAAATATTAATCTTAACACGTTTAAATGGTCTGAGGTTTGCGGAGGTATGATTGGTCTGCATGTAATAGCTAGACTAGCCACATCTGTGCCCATGGTCAAGCGTACTTACTAGGAAAGAGATTAGGAACGCGATAAACTGGTAGGAAGAAAATAAAAACGGTATTTTCAATCTGGACCCTTAGACATTTCTAACGTGTTTGGCAGCGTCCTAAATAAGGACACGAAGCTCTCATCCTGACGAACACTAAAAATATATTTCAAAACATCATACTGATAAAGCTTACCCAAAGTTATTAGTATCTAACCACTAAAAAATCGTATCTCCAAAGTGAACAGTGTGATGGTGATTTATTTAGGTTATTTATTTAGACCACCAACAAAGTAATACCAACAATAAACTGACTACAGACGTCGACAAACTGACTGCATACTAAATGTTTACTTAATTATAGGTGGCAACTGCTTGTTCTAAAGCCAACAGCAATACTAATGAAAATCAATAAAACTAATATAATGAAATGATATTAGGTAGATCGAGCTAAGTACAAATAAAAAATAAGAAACACCGAAAGATCCTTAAAACTCTTTAACCTTATCTAGTGGTCTTAGGCAATGAATTATACTGAAGAAAATGATTCTAAATTTGATTTGCCTAATGATGGCTGCGTTTCCTCGCTAAGTGGCGATGTAAAGCCTCTAAATAAAAAATAAATTAGACATAAAACACTTTAGGAGATCAATAGCTTACAGCTAATAGCACAAACGTATCGAAAGTATCAAATTCTCGATTGTATGGTTAGAAATGGAAATCAAACAACTTGCTAAGAAAGTTAAGCCGGGTAAGGTTACATGGTAAATCAACTATGTTGTTAACAGATACCACCACAACACACGACCACTTTCAATTGTAGGTACTGATACGCTTACATATCACAGTATGAAGCTGTAAAATATAATACTTATCCTTACTAATAAAATGCGAAAACAACTTTGTCTGTCTGTCTGTTGCGCTTTAATGCGAAACGATTGAACCGATTACGATGAAATTTGACTTTTACAAAGTTAGATTAGACTAATTTGAAGTTATAGTGCTATTTTGTATTCCAAGCCTCTTTAGAGCCCAAGCCAAGGAAGTGTAAATAATCATCAAATCTACGAGTAAACAATACTTAGACTATTTCAAAAGTGCTTTATCTTTTTGCCAAATTTGCCAAAAAAATCACCATCAGCCATTATCAGCAAGTTGCTGTACTAAGGCCTCAAAGGAAGATTTTGCCATAATCGCCACTTGGCAGGCGAGTTGGCAATCTCAGTTTGGCCAATGGCGGAGAGAAGACGCTGATGCCCGTCTTCTTCTGGCAGTACACCTTTAGTCTCCTTTTAGGACACCCATAGGAAGAGATGGGGTGGTGCTATATTAATGTGCCGGCACTATACGACACAGGCAGTAGTTTTTGTAAATTTCCTTATTTCTTTTTATCTTTTATAAAAAGTTTGATTTTCGTAGGCTTTAACTAATTATTACATGTAAAAGGTGTTTTCTTTAAAGTATTTAGATTCCTTATTTGTTTATTATAATACATACAAGCTATTAATGACAGTTAACTTACATAAAAAGATGAAAATCTATGACAAATATAGTAATAGCCGGTTTGCAAGCAACCGGCTGCACCCATAGAAAAGACATCAACGCTCCAGACCCAAAATTCACTTAGGTATTATAATAATTGAATAATTAAAGTTAATCAGTTAATAAATTTACTTTAAACACTTAATACACCAAACTAAATTAAAAAAGCCAAAAGTTTTTAATAATGAAACGTTATTATGATCATCGTATTTCAAACAATTAGAACTGATTTCCTAAATTAACACGAAAATTTGTTTACGTCATCATATGAATTCCAAACACTGTGTTTACAACTTTACATATAGGCTATGTTACTTTTATTTCAAACTCAATATATATTAAAACAAATGACAACTCAATATATATTAAAACAAATGATAAAAACAATATCATACTGATTACAATCTCTACGGACTCTTTCAATGCTTATTTTGTAAATAAAACGGGAAGACCTTCAATGGGCATAGACCTTGGGCTATATAGGTCAATGACTCTGGCGGCCTACTGAGGCCGGTGAAGAGGTTTATGGGCCGACGCCCGGCCCCGTCGCCGCCATGATATGGTTTATGCGTTTTTCGTCAACATAACCTCACTTAATCTCATGGCGGACGTATCAGAGCGCATCTTATTGTAATTGGTCGTTGAAACTGTAGAATTAAGTAGTGTTAAAAAAGTTGAAATTGTTATTTAAATTAAAACAGTTAAAATATTGTTTTGTATATAGTATGATGTAAACTAGAGTACCTATATGTATAATCTTATGTTATTCTTATCTATATAAACCAAAAGAATTCACCGGAAATGTATGTGCTCGCACACCTTCAAATTGACTACCCTGAATTGGATGATTCTCATAGCGTTATGTTTTTAATGGTCTGGAAATGGTTTAATAATTGTATGGAATTAAACTATTTTCGAAATATCAACATGAAAAATGTATAAAGGTAAACATGGTAATATTACCTTTTGCTTGCATTATTTTCATTGCCAAACTACTTCAAAGTCGGGATGGACAGCTAGTAACTATGTTATAGTATAATATTATATATATATAGTATAGTATAATACATTTTAAAATTGACCAAGTGCGTGACGGATCAAGCGCAGGTTAGGGTTCCGTAGCAGCACGTCGCAAACATCGACTTCCTTTTTTGTTGTATATATATTATTCAAGTAACTTTTAACGAGATTAAGTTTGTTTTTTTTCTATTTCAAATACATACCGAAAAACCCCCGGAGAGAGGAAACATGACTGTACCAATAAACATTTAAATTAACTCTACATGCAAAGTGAGTACCCTAAAAATATATTTTTTATAGGTGTTTATTTTACAATTTGCGTAATGTATGCTAAGTTACAGCTTAAAACTACTAAAAGTCTCTGAGATTTACCATGACGGACGGACAGCCAGACAAAGGAACTATCAGAACACATATCTCCGGGATAAAAAACATCAAGAATAATAGAAGTCAAGCTATGGGTCTTCAACAATATGATTGAAGGAAACGTTGTGGCTTCCTCCAAAAGGAGGGTTTTGTCAAATTATCATGGTACAAAAACGCTGCTTATCTTGTTCTGGCAGTAGGTACTCCTATAGACTCCCATGAAATGAGAAGTGGTAAAAAGCAAGAAAATAAAAGTCACGAGTTATAAACATCCCACTACACCACTGGGTATGCATAATCACCATATTTGCCAAATACAGGTTGGTGATCACTAATCCGAAACAATAACTAAATTCGAAACACTTGTGGCCCGACGGACCCCGAGATCATGGCTTTATAAACGGGGGGTAAACAGAGAAGGGGCGATGCTCTTCTATTTTAGCTTAACACCACACGCCTGATAAAACTATTCAAGTATGTACGAGTAATAAAGTATCGAATCGAATAGTGTTGTAAAATGGCAATCGCCACATATGGGCTGCGCGGGCGCAGGCGTGCGTGTTGCGTGCTATACCGGGCCGTCTAACGGTGCCCGTTACCCGCGGCATAGCGACGCGTTAGCCCAGTGAGCTCAGTGCGAGTTATACCTACCTACTCTAGTCTTAAAAAAAATATATACTCGTAAACGCATTAAATAATTAGAACAAAACATTCAGTCCGACAAGAATAAAAATGTCGACATGCAATAATAGTATGGATATTATATCATGTAGTAAACATAAACATAAACATAAACATAAACCAAAGTAATACAATAATAACTGAACATTTTCTCTACAAAAACTTGCAAATAACAGGTTGGACATAACAATAATGACACATCAAACTAGCGTGCATCTCGTCGCGTATAAATTGCACGCTAAACATTAAATCTCTTAAGTGTTTTTTTACGTGTTGCTATCAGGTAATAGTTATATTGTTATTCACACAAAACAGTATTCTGAAACGTAGAACGAGGAACTCTTATAGCTTAGCTTCATTTTATTTGATTAAACTTAATCTCGCTCTATAAAGAGTCACCTTTTTGCCAATGTCGAGTGTTGATGGACAACATTATATAGTTTGATCCTATAGTAGGTGTGTAGCTATTTAGGCATTTTTTTGTGAAAATCTAAAACAACGAGGGTACCAGAAAACACCCAGATTTGAGAAAATATAGAAAAGTGTTTCTATATTGATCCATGCGGGAATCGAACTTAGAAAAAACAAATACTTTCGCATTTATAATATAAGTTAAGATTTTTAGCAGCGGTCAGGAAACCAGTATACCTAACAATTAGTAGAGCTTGAAGATGTCTTCATATCTCTTAACAACCAGTAATATCGCAAAGAACGTGCAGTTTTCAAGACTCGACGCGCTTTCCTATTCGCAAAAGTTAAAACATTAATTAGCAAAGCTAACTTACGGTCAACATATCATGAGAACGCTTCGGCGGACCGCCTTAGGACTTTCTCTATGCACCCCCACTTTCTTGTCCCCCCCACCCGCCTAAAAGCGGCGAGCGCGATGATTACGCGACATTGGCTTTGATAGAAGTTGGATAATCCATGATGTTGCTGTAATGTGGTCATTATTGTGTATTTCTTTTATTGCGTATGAGTTAAGTTGTTTTATGTTGTGGAAGGTGATGGCCGTGTTTACGGCAGAGATTTTTTTGAACGTTGATGAATGTTTGATTTATAGTTGAGCCAACACAGCTAGTTTTCATTAACTTTGGGGTAGCTAAGTAAAAAAAAAGTATTGACGACAGACGACACGATTCATGAATACTTCGAAAACACAATTCCGTTAAATTTTCGCCTTAAGAGGAAACACTACGGGCGAGAGAATTGAAAAATAGGTATTTGTAAAATTTATTGCTGTCGCCAAGCTGCAGTGCCAAACGCCTTCACCGCAGAGTGCGATAGAGACAATTAACTGCTGCTTGGACCGAAAATACCTACTAAAAGCACACCAAATCAACGTTTCGTAGTCCCCCGATTACTTTTCCAAAACAAGACCGATTTAAATACTTTATTCATTAAAAATTAAAAAAAGGCTTTTGCCGTGTTCGTATGTTTTCCTTTTCTTCTAAAATTTTGCCAAATTTGTTTTCTGGATAATAAATTCGCCAGATTTTCTGTGTACCAGATGTTCGTTTGAGCACAGCGGAAAATCTGGCGAATTTTTTCGATTTTTGAGGGCTCACATCTTTTTTATTAATTAATTTATGAAAAAAACAGAAAACATAGAAACATGCTAATAGTGGCCATAGATTTTTGTTATAAAAATTATTGCTCTACTGGCTTTATCCAGGGAGGAAACAGGGGACTACGTTTGTATGGAAAAACGGCCCTTGTATTTCCTCTTAATACATCGTTTTAGTCTAGTCCGTAGTACTAGGTTAAGATCTAGGGGTCCTGAGTTACGCTGAATTCGATGCCTGGATCAGCAAGAGTTTGGAATTTTAAAAAATTGCTTGGATTTGTGATTGGCAAGTGTGGTAATTATGTCTGTCCATCCTTGCTGTGGTAACTTGAATTCAATGATAAATGTCTTTGCCCAGCAGTGGAATGATTAAAGTCCGTTACTTACAAATACTTACTTAGATTTTTACGTGTTTCCAATATTTCGGCACTGTTGCATCGCCATATAATTATGACCAAAGAAGATATATGAAACAATATTACACAATGTGGAAAAAATATTTTGTCTATATTGTCTGGGATCTAGCGGTGTTTTTCCCTTCGCTGTTTTCGATTATCACAAAACGAATGCTTAGTAGTTAATAGTTCTTTATTATTTTGGAATCAGAAGCACGTAGGTACGTGATGTGGTGGTCTACATTGAGTGTTAATTGTTCGGCACCTCATATTGTACTTTCTTTCTCCTACCGCTTTGCCCCGCTCTTAGTCGGAGTACCTACTTAAACTTGACTACCTACTTACTATTTGAAGTCTTTAATCTTTATTGACCATCTGATCTTATGCATCTCAAGTGATAGCAAACAAAAGCTTAGCTAAATTTCTTTAGAACACAAATCTCACAAACGCTAATAAGTAGGTGAGATTGATGCCCTAAAGAAAATTTGCAAAGCCTTTGGAAACAATTGAGAAGCATAATTTGGTGTCTTGTGTGTAGTAAAGTTTTGTCTATAACCAAAATTTTGTCACATGAAAACAAATATCTATAATGTAACAACGGCACATGTCTCATAATGTAAATTATTAATCTGTTTATCAATTTTGTCTGTTTGTCATCGACGAAAAGTAGGGCGCTCCGTCGGCACCGTCAATGAAAGGCTCAAACGTCTGCATCGGTAACGAGTGAAATGTCACCGTGCGCATGCGCAGTGACTCACGTGCGCGCGCGCAACCGTAGGCTTTCTATTTGCGCAGGACTAGGACTCATAAAAATCATTTGGCAATTATTCATTCTGGTGTAGTTAATTTGTATAACTGACACGCTGTTTACGAGGCCTATCACCAGGGGCGAACATACAGATTTCCAGAGATTCAGAGATACGTATGCAATATGTTAAAAAAAAGTAATAGGTAGTTATCGGAATTTCATTTATTATCGACGCAGAATACAGGGTAGGCAGTTCTTATTTGCATAATGGTGTACACCCCACTGCTTATCACATCATTTAAAGGATAAATCTTAAGTCCGAAGTCATTTGAAACTATCAAAATGACAAAACTTCCTACTATCGGTGTTATTTTTGCTAGTTTAAATGCTCAGGCAATATTTTTTTTTACTTATTTTCATGTTGTCCGGAAAATTCACAGATCCTCAGGAGAGGTCTATCCAGCTGAGGTGATGATGTCATGAACAAATCATACTCAAATTGTATACAATTTGAGTAAAACTGATCACTGATAAATGATATGTTTAGCTGTTGTGATTTTGTAGTTAATGTAAAAGTAATTTTAGTTAACATAAATATCCATAGAGTCAAAAGAAATTAAAGCAAATCTAAAAGAATCCTGCCGCCCTTTTGGTGGGCACGGAGGGTAACTGTTTATATGTATTATTATTTGATGTTTCCGATTTTGGGAAGGGACTATGGAGCAATTAAGGTGGCCTGATAAAAAGCCATAACAAATAGTAGAGATCCTTCCACAGACCGCTAGCATCGTCAAACAGAACGGTTCGGAATGTCGCTGCGCGTGCGCATGTGTACGCGAACGCAACTCGATCGACTCGCGGCTGAAACGCGGAGAAACCTCGCACGCTCGCGCTGAAAGTGAATTAATCTCAACACGGAACGTTTTGTTCCAGATACGACTAAAAATGTGGTTAAAAAGAAATTTAACATTTTCTGATTCTATTCATCTTTTTTAATAATCCCATTGCAGGGTAAAGGCCTCCGTCATTGAATTCAAGTTTTGCTGATGGGTGTACCTACAAGCGTAATCACCACGCTTTCCAAATGCGGGTTGGTGATTACAAACCCGAGCAATGTTCGACAATAGAGAAGATACCCGTTTTGTTTATAACATTTAGCCACTTTTGTTTTTCGCTATTGTATCAATACTACCTTTCTACAATGGTAGACTGTTACGTTTTTACAAACAAACCACTAGACTGATTTATATGAAATTTGATTTGAAATTGAATTTGAATATTACGTGGGCCTACAGGTCCTTGTCACACACCCTATCGTCAGGGTCCCCGTTTAAAATCAGCGTCGTAATCATATATTTAATATACTGCTATCTATGGTCGTAATAGCCTAGCTGTCATGATTATTGCGGGAACCTTTTTGGTTCTCAATTATTTTTTTTGTTTACAATTATTATTAATTGAATGTTTTGTGCATTGAGTTCTTGTTAATTATTGTGTTTATTATTAATTGTTGTGTCAAATAAATATTTCTTTCTTTCTCTCTATTATAAATTGTTGTTACCATAGAAATTATTCGTTACAGGGATGAAGAGAGAGCTCAAAGGCTTTTTCAGTTTCATATCATTTAATTAAGAAAATTACAAACGTATACTTTATTTGATATTTTTGCAACTTCAATATAATATCAGTATATATTAAGTATACAACGTGTTCCTTTTGATATCCCATAACTCTAGGGTATTAAACAGACTATGGTAAAGAATCAAATTGCATATAAATTATTTTTTTCATACAAAATAATTCTAAAAATCACGACTGTTTATGTAAAACACCCTTACCTTGTTATGAACGAACTTTTGAATGAAAACCATTTACTCGTACCTACTTATCAATGAAACACCCACACACGTCAATGTTTTTCACAAGTTACGCTCTCCCGCTACTTTACTACTACACTTTAGTGTAAGTTTGCCAACGTCTCGCAAAACTAAGGATTCGCCATACTGCATGGTTACTTTTTTTTAACAAATTTAACTAAATTTGATGATATATTCGAAACTATTGATTTTTGAACCACATGTTCTAGGGCGTTTTATATTATTTTTACCTATACTTAGAACATAACCTTAGACTTATAGGATATCAAAAAGAACACGTTGTATATGCTAGGCTAGCCCTTTTTAGCGTAAAGACCATCGGCCTCAACCGTGATACCACAGATATCTTATGTTTTAAATATATATCTTCTTCTTTTATCTTAGATATATATATATTTATCTTTTATCTTAAATAGAAAGTCGTGTTATTTACACAACTTATAACTAGAGAACGGATGTACAGATTTTTATGATTTTTGTATTTTTGAATTTGTTTTCGTCGGGAATAATATAATAAATTTTAAAATATCTACATTTATAGGGACGGGGCAGGACGACGAAGTTTGCCGGGTCCGCTAGTTAAATATAAATATATTCAAATTGGGATCAGAACAATGCATGTGACGTTGTCCACAAAAAATAATAATTTAAAAACCCATTCATCTCTTACTTCATGCACCTCATGTTTTTGTGTAACAAAACGTAGGTACACATCTTCATCACGTAACAGGTGGTCACCAAAAGGCAATATCAACTCGACAAAGCCCACGTGTTTAACATAGACTTTCGCGGGGTCATTGACCGCGAGAAAGCCAAATAGTAGCTACTTCTTCTTAGCTATAGACCGAATGCAAATCTTAGATATGACATTATTGTATTAACCCCTAAAGTATGAATTTGCCGTTTTGAATGGACGAAATCGAAAAAAGTCATTTTTCTATTATATCAATTTTTTAGTTTTTTTAAAAACACCTGAACCGTTTTCGATGCAATTAAAGGTGAAAGTTAGATGGTTATAAAGCTACGTATTATAGTATTAAAATTTCTGAAAATCAAAATATATAATACAAATATACTTAATTGAAGCAAGAAGGTCAGCTGACACATTGTAAGGGGTCTTTTCAACGACTTCCTTTGAAGTAATAGGCACTAGTATTGCATTTTTTTTTACTCAAAAGTTACTTTATTTAGTTTTTGATACAATACAAAAAGAATTACGCAATAATATGACTATACTTAAGAGCTATAAACAAAATAAAAAGTGGGAAAATAATCGGCAATTTCATACTTTAACCCCTATTATTTCATGCCAGTATCTTCTAATTATCAACGCCCCGTTGCTCTAGTGAGTTAGCTTCGATCCCCGGGTCAGGCAGCAAGAGTTTCAAAGTTAGTAAGTATAATATCATAAAATATCTCAAAGGGTTTAGGGTTGAATGTTCCCGAACGGCTCAATTTCTATCGACCCTTATCTTTATATTTTAAGGCAGTGTATGTACGCAAAAACTTCACCAGTTATGTACCTAAACCTTCCTCAATAATCGTTTTATCTCCTGGTGAAAACCGCAATAAAAGAGTAGTAGTTTTTGAGTTTATAAGTTTATCGCGAACAGTCAGTCATACAGACGTGGCAGAGACGACTTCGTTTTATTATAATCATTAACTTCATTCATCACCACTCACTTCATCAGTTCACTTCTAGACACAGGCCTCTCAAAAAGGACGAATTCGCCATTATCGCCACGCTTGGCAGGCGGGTTAACGATCGCAGTTTAACCACTAGTAGAGAGAAGACGCTCCTGCCCGTCTTCTTCTGGCATTACTCCTTTAGTTGCCTCTTACGAAGAGGTGTTTTTATTTTAATGTGCTGATAACACATGACACAATATTTTATAATATACCCATCGTGGTTGGATCACAGGTTTTATTACCCGTAAATAATATTATACATTCATAATACTTTCATATTACATGGGTTATTAAACTGAAAGTACACTCGACAGCACATCAAGTTAAACAGTTGAACAGCTTTTATTACGTAGGGCATAAAGGCGGTCTCAAGGTCAACATGTATAGTCTGATGTGCCGCCGTGTGTACAATCAGCACTTGATCCTACTCATGGCCGTAAAAAGGCCCCAACCGGTACTAAAAATCACAAATGTAATAACTAATTACTAGTAACTAAATAGTTTCAGACTATGTAACAGTTTTTTTAATGAAAAAAGTAAAGGTTCGCTATTTGACGTGTATATTTTTAATGTATGACCACAAATAACTTGATTGAGGAGAATATCACCACCCCATCTCTTCCTATGGGTGTCGTACGAGGCGATTAAGGATTACCGCCAGAAAGGACAGTCAACCCGCCTACCAAACGTATTGATTATGGGAAACGCCTCCTTTTGCAGAGGACCTTTTGGATGTTGACGGCTTCTCTCATGAGATAGAAAAAAAAAGTAACGGCCCTCATCCCACTGCAGGGAAAAGGCCTCCATCATCGAATGCAAGTTACAGCAATGATGGGTACAGGCATAATCACTACGCTTGCCAAATGCGGGTTGCAATGGTGATTACAATGGCCGAAAATTCGAAACTTTTTGTTGCCCGACCTAGGGATCGAATCCAACCGCGAGCCCGTGATCTTGGTCCCGTATTCAAACCACTAGATCAACGAGGCGAAGATGGACGTCGTAAAAGTATTTCACGAACGTGGCCTGTTAATAGGCGACTTGCAAAATTCTGACTTCAGGATAATTATCCTTGAAAATTAGTCATACAATAAGATCTGTTAAATAATTAAATGAGTTATTTGGTTGTACATATTATATTGTTATACCATGTACTTTTATGAGTTTCCGATATTTCGGCACTGTTGCAAGCGCCATGATCACGGAAGAACTTATAAAAAACAAGATACCATGGTATAAACCCAGAATTAATTAACTTTACTTATATCGACCTAAGTGGCGTGCAACTGGAGAGGCCTATGTCCAGCAGTGGACTGCGATAGGCTGATGATGATAGTGACCATAGAAGTAAAACTTTTTATATTTACAATTATTATAGGGCCCTTGAAGTAACAATCAAATTTATTTTGAAACCTCAGCGTGCCCAGGCGCAGGCGTCTAGCAGAGCGCATGTACTTTCGTTTTCGGCACGGGCGCGGAGGCGGCGATTTCTCCTACTCCTCGTTAGGTCATCGGGTAACGGTAGTGTGGCCGCGGCGCAAGCGCAAGGATTTATTACTTAAAATACTGATAGAACTTCTTTTTTTTAAAGTTGATCAATTAAAACAACAGTTTTTATATCAATTAAATTGATGAAGGCAATAACATCACGCAATCAGTTTTATTTCTGAAATAGGCCCCGTAAGGCGCTTTTACACGTCCCAATATTTTAACCCAGTTACCACTGTTTCGGGACAAATATGGGCTAGTGTGGAGAAGCAGCGCAATCAACTTGGTAATTTTTATTAGCCTCTTTTTATAATTATATTATAAAATTATTATAATTATATTATAAAAAAATATATGCCAGTGAGAATAAGAACATTTAATGCCATACATTTTTAACGGTTCGATATGGCATCAAATTTTTTTAGCTCGCGTTACAGTAATGTTATTATATCACATAACTTTATAATCAAATTATTTGAATCTAAATATTTAAAAAAACATGATTTAAGCCGTATAAGGAGCCATGTCAGATAAACTCGCGTAAACCTTGGATTGTCAAGTGTTAACTTGTAGGTACCTGATTTCCGATGAGGCACACAGAAACAACGACCGAAAGGATTTGGTAGGTACATACATACACTTAAATTATTATTCCGGATTATTCAATCTAAAATTTGCTCATCTAGACAGAGCCTTAGTATTGTCAATAAATATGCCATGCCAAACTGTTTTTGAATAGCAAACACAAATCATTGGCCTTGGTTGGCGTATCCGCCAAATCTCCAAACATGAGCCCGCTTCTGTTTTCCTTTCATTTGTTTCTGTCGATTCTGTGCCAGTGGCGTGAGGTCGCGCGGAGGGACTAACGGCACTCTTTAGATCTTCTCGGGAGGAATGCCGCGTACAGGAATAGCCCTTTTGATTGATACATAAATGTACACAACAGTTCTTAGTTAGTTTTAGTTTAAAATACGATTCAAAAAGAAAGATTACTTTTTGTTTCCTACGCGAACTCTACATTGATATATTTGTTTACAGAATTTATGAGCGTTACTTAGGATTTTTTATTATAATTTGACAGATACGTTTAGCTAAGACCATGAACAATGTTGTGCTTGAAACGTCGGGCTAAAATTATTTAAATAAAGTATGAAATCCTAAATCTTACTATAGCCCAATCCTGTCCCGAAGCAGTGGTAGGTTTAAATATTGGAACGTGTAAATGCGCCTCCAGGGACCTGTATGCAGAAATAAAACTGATTTTAAAAACGCGAGCATAAACTGAAGATAAATCTTTGATATAAAATTAGAAATACATTGTAATTGCTAGTAGGTACTACTAGCATAGTTTGAGGATGAGGTCCAAAGCTAATTTTGTTTTGGAGGTTTTTTTATGTGCAGTGATTATTTTAGTCTAAGTTTAGTCAGATAGATTTGAAAAATATACTTTTATGCTCTAATAAGTCAAGTCTTAGGCAATTTACGACAGGTAGATACGAGTATGTACAGTAGCCTGATCATTTCACTATAATTTTTTATAGCAAAATCACACTAATTACAAATACTTTATATGATATTTAAGCAATTTAATTGCACTTATAATATCAGTATTGCCGCGCCCGGCATGCGAGGAGATGCGGGTTCGAGTCCCGCCTGAGACATATTTTTTTCATGTTTAAATACTAATTACAATTACATAAAATGCCCTAGTGTTTAGCCTTTGTTTTTATCTATTTTAACGGTAAATTATGTTCTTGATGATGTTTCAAATACAAATGATGGGTCAATAAGGGCTAAAATCTCTCGTATAAGGTCATGCGCAGCTCGGATGCGCAGTGGAATGCGCGGACGGTTAACGATCGGTGATGTGGTAACCGTTATCGCGATGTTACGCGGCTTGTAAACTTTGCGGGTGTGAATGAGTGCGAGTAAAATATTTACAAAATAACAGCTATTTTATTACAGTAAGCATCATCCTTACCAATAAGTATTTTAAACGCGAAAGTTTATAAGTATGGATAGATAGATGTTTGTTGCTCTTTCAGGCAAAAACTACAGAACGTAACTGTAATTAAATTTTGCAGCAGTGTAGTTTAGACACCAAAATAATATATACACTTTAATTTATCCCCAAATTCCATGAACATATTGTGGAAACACGGCTTAGCAGTTGTATTTTAAGAGTCACGTGACATAGATAGGTGGCACTGCCCGGTAATTATTACGCGTTACTATACAGGGTGAAATTTTAACCACTTTCCAAAATTTTTATATGTCGTCAGTATCGTATTTAGAGCCTATTTACGAGTATGAAGTAAAAAATGTAAATCAAGTTGACACTCGAAAATATTTTTCGCGATATAGTTTTCAATTTTTACGGTCCTAGACCTGTTGGGGTATAAAGGGAAAATCAAAAACGTATGAATAGTATTGTAATGAATGAATGAGATGCACATCGCGTAAAAAAAGTGTTACTAGGATGCCGTATCAAAAATTTTAGATTTTTGGTGGACATTGTCTAAGTGCTTTATCTTGACATTTTTGTACTGGGCTATACCAAAAGAAAAAGTACTTCATTTGTTTTTTGCCTCGTAGATTGCTATATTTCGAAAGTGGTTAACATTTCACCCTGTATATACGTTACGTTATATTATCTAGTAACTTATGAACCCAAATCTGAACTCCAGTCGGTCGAAATTTCGGGCAACTGCTATTATTTTGCTAGTTTTTATTATATGTATGTACCTATATTGAAATGAATTATCATCTGATGATTAAATGAATTGAATTCTGATATAAAATACTAATAGCGAATTAAATTCGTTAACAAATCATTCATTTAGATAGAATAGCGTTTGTAAAAATTTAAGTAACTAATATGGTTTATTTCTTCTAGCAAATAAAAATGAAATTACTTAAACCGGTTTGCCCCGTTTAAATATACCCGTTTAATTAGGAATTATAAAAAAACAATCTTCCCCTATTTGTCGTCGGTAAAAAATAGGTTTACGACACTCATCACTTCCACTTGACCCATTGGCAGAATTAAAGCCGTGAATTTGAAACACTGGTGCCTGCGTCGGCGCAAGGGCGTCTGCCAACGGAATGCGGCCGTAACGGCATAGACGACGCGTCGCGCGTAATAAACATAATTAATTTGGCTGATATATCATTAAGTTGGTGGGATTGATTGGGTTAATGGAACTAAAATTTAAAACACAAAATTGAAATTAAAAGTTTAGACTGGGACTGTCCCACCATAGGGACTCGAAACCGCAACTTATTGCTTACCGGGTGACTGTTCTGATCATTGATTGTCGATTTATTCAAGGCTTCATGCTGTAGATCAGCGGAGTTGCATCAATGTTTTTGGTTATGCACAGACAACAGCACGTCAACCTACCACAAAACGTCAAATTTTCACAATTGATACCCGGTCCTTAAACTTCGCCCGGTTTTTGACACATTTTCCTAAAAATCTTCAAATTTAGGTGCATGTCAGGCCAAGATGGTAAAAAAATCGATGTAAGTTATTCCTAGCTATCATTATAGACCGCCAAAGCTTTGAATTTCATTAGTAAACTTGCTAAAAAAAATACGTAAAGGTGTTAGGCGAAGTATGGGTATTTTCCCCTAACTTCGCCTATGGTATGCCTTACTGCTAATAATAAACATTTCCATGGCATACTTACGTTAGGTCTAATCGACTAAGAATGTGTTAACTTATTATGCACCTTAAACAAGCCGGAGTAAGTATGTTTAAAAAAAAATGTAGTAGGCGAAGATAGTCACCAGTCTAAAGTTGTTTACATACATTTTCTAGAATGATGGGTTGTCTAGGGTTGCCAAAAATATTGTTAAGTACCTACTCTACTACTACTACTATATCAAATGAGGGGGGGATTATAGCTTGTACGAAAAATAACAGTTTGTTTATATTTAATTTATTAAACATTAAACTTATCTTATTAGTAATATTTTCGCTTTTACATTTTCTCAATTTCGTATATGAGATCAAATTGAGCTTTGGTATTTTTAAATTATGTTTTATTAAAACTGAGATACTTATAAAAATACCTATAAATAAATTAACATAAATATCCTGGAGTCTTAAAGCGTTTATTATGTAACTTGTCCAATATGGTGCGACGAGGTATGCCAAACGCCTTTTCAGCCTCGTACGACGACATCGTTTTCTTTTTTAATGCTTCCACAGCTAGATCCATCAAATCTTGTGAATGTTTTGTAGTATATGCTCGTTTTCTGCGTTTTTACGGTAAATCTTTTGTTTTTGCCATAATAGTCTCTATAAAATATTTAAAAATGAATTTAATTAATATAATACTGACTGGTGAATGAAATAACTAAATGGCGACATCTGGTTTTACAGATAAAACTATAGATAAACTTGGAAGACAACCATTTTGTCCGCTTACTTAGTACCATGAAGTGTCGATGATTTTTTATTTGAATTTAAGTATTACAAGTGGTCTGAGTAAAATAGTCCACTATAATTTTTTCAATAAACAGTAGAATACATTTGCCAACCCTAGGGGTAGGCGAAGTTTAGCAACAAAATGGTCGTCATATACCCTCACCAACGTTTTGTCTAATTATGACTTTTAATCGTAAGCTAGCAATAAAATAATAATGTAATATGAAAGACAAATAGCTATAGGATATAATCGTATAAAAATTTGAACATAACCTGGTCAGTAGCACAGTTTTAAACTGAAGTTAAAACACTGGCGTAAAAAAAACGTGACTTTGGTGTCGCGAAAAAACCTCACTGGGCGCTAACCATGTGAAGTTAGCCACAATTCGTCCGCAAAATATTGCCACCCGTAAAATTTGCTTTTTATGTAGTAGTTTTATGGAAAGCCTGGCCTAGAAGTATTTTGTAAATTTCAACTTTTGTCAAATTAGGCGAAGATAGGTAGCACAGGCGAAGTTACAGGGTATGACGGTATTGATCTCTACCTGTTGGACTTAAAGTTGAAAATCAATTCAATGACCTTTAACTTTTTGGGTAGGTTGACCTGCCGTTGTCTGTACTGTAGATAATAATAAAACCGGCCAGGTGCGAGTCGGACTCGCGCACGAAGGGTTCCGTACCAAAAAGACCAAAAAAACGAGTTTGTTGTATGGGAGCCCCCCTTAAATATTTATTTTATTTTGTTTTTAGTATTTGTTGTTATTGCGGTAACAGAAATACATATATTGTGAAAATTTCAACTGTCTAGCTATCGCGGCTCTTGAGATACAGCCTGGTGACAGAGCGACGGACAGACGGACAGACAGCGAAGTCTTTAGTAATAGGGTCCCGTTTTTACCCTTTGGGTACGGAACCCTAATAAAAGAGCTGGACCATACCCAGTCCAACCATACAAATATGACACCTAAAAATGTCTTTGATTGAATCATTATTGATGTTGTTTTTTGTCAGAGTCAACCAATGATATTTAAAAAGTATAGATAGGTTATGCCCTTACAAAACTATCGAAATATATGTGCTGCTTGCGAACAACTGCACACATGCGTAATTCTTATTTTGTCCTTGTCATACTCGTGAAAAGAACAATTACTTTCTCTTTCATGGATTTGAAAAGACGTCACAATTGTGACGTTTTAGGGACGCATATTGAGAGCGCATGTAACATATCTATTACTTTTTAAATATCATTGGAGTCAACTTTGATTTGTGTTAAAGTCAACTTTGATTTTCGTCAGAGTCAATTTTGAGTTTTGTCCGAGTCAACTTTGTGACACGGCAAAATTATGTCGCCATGCAATAGTATGGGTATATAAGTCATGTTGTTCTTCGCTGGCTTACAGAGCGTAACCTTTCAATAAATCCGTCGACACCACAGAACATGAAAGAAGGTTAGAAAGACTGTCATGCGCAATTTGTATGAAAACAGATGGCGCATGACAGCCTTTGACCACAGTGCTCTTTGGGCAGAAGTATAAGCATTTGCTCATAACCTTTATGGCGCGCCTGCCCTGCCTACGTCGCCTTTATAACCACTTCCCAAGTTCTGTGGTTTGTCTGTCTGTCAATTGATTAATGCAGTCGCCCAGTATTTTCATTCAAGGTAAATTGTATTTGAAATGTCTACATCTCATTTGAAACAGTATTATTCGTCTACTTGCAGGTCTCCTCGACACTCTGGATACTCAGGTGGACGCAAAGAACTGCCCTGGTGTGTGCATGCACGCGCTCGCATCACTCATCTGTTCCAACGTGTTGGACGAGGTGGAGTGCCCCAAGCCTTCTATGAAGTGCTGTGTCGACGAGCCTCTGGGTAAGTTGCACTGCCCTGTACCAGGCAAAGCATATAGGTAGGTATATGTATAAGTCAATGTCATGTTGTACTTTATTTTTTATATCTTCAGCGGTCGGTCTGGGGTTAATAGTGCAACAAGTACCTATTTTGTTGAACGTATATGCCGATTGCACCCATCCATCATGAAACTAGGACACGTAAGCTATGGGCTTGCAAAGTTTTGAGGCCTAAGGGCCTATAAGTACAAGTTAACTCTCAGAAGCCGCATTTAGGCTAAGTGCCACATTGTTTGATAGCTTATAGACCTGTAAAACCCGAAACCACCAGCAGAAGCTAGTCAGAGAATGCTGTCTACTTGATAGTGTTTTTCTCAGACGTTTATTTGGAGTGAGACAACTGTTTTCATTTATGCCGGGGTTATAATACATACATTGAATTTGAAGTAGGACGTCACCAAGTATCTAGTAGTAGTAGAGTAGCCAGTCAAAACTTATTAGCGATATAACTCTATTTTATTTATTTATTGCATTGCACATGACTTAGATGCTAAATACATAACATGGGTAAGTATAATATAACTCCAACATTCATATGCACCCTGACAGGCACAGCAACGTGGAAGAGAGAAAGGCAGATATTTTGTCATACAAATATAATTATGTAATTCACTATGTAATTTGTTTTAAATCGCATTTGTTTAGTAAATTAAGTAAATTTTTCTTCTAAATATTCATTAATCGTATAATATTTTTTATCATTAAGAAACTCTTTAAGTAGTTTCATAAATTTAGGGAAATTATTTTCATTTTTTATATAGTTTGGGAGTTTATTATACATTTTTATTGACATAGGGTATGGTCCAGAACTATGCAATTTCAACTTTGAGCTTATTTGCAAGCGCCATGATAATGGCGCTTGCAACAGTGCCGAAATATCGGAAACACATAAAAAAGAAGGTACATGGTAGAAATTTTAAAATAACTAACTCTTAAGACTCGGATATGTTTAGTTTTCTTGGATTTATTTAAATTGGGGGTCATTTGCATTTGAGGAGTAACAAATCGCAATTATAGGGAATTCTAAAAAAAATGTTACCTGCAAAAGCTACTAATAATAACTTTACCTTCTTCCAGGCAACGACACCCTGATCACCACCCGCCGCCCCTTCACCACCCGGTACACCACCCCCGAAGAAGACGATGAAGATGATGACGAGCCCACCACGCTTGCGCCCGCTCAAGACTCGTACAAAGACAGTGGTAATTATTAGGTACACCCTTACTTCTTTAGGATCCCAATTGTACAAATCAAGTGGGGAGTATTTTAATATTTACATAAACTAATGAGGGTGGGAAAATATACAGACAACACTCATCAACCTTCCACAAAATGTTGAATTTCTTAATTCTTTAAGATCTTTGGGTATGTGCTGAAGTTTGGTGACATTTATCACAATTAGAAACATATATTCCCTACTATAATGTGTTTTATATTTTCAGTTAAGGATTATTGTGATATTATGCCTACTTTAATTTACATGTAGATCCCATATCCTTGACCTCCGTGGTCGATTGAAAACCATTTTTATATGTTTAGTGGACAATATCACATACAATATCAGTATATAAACTTGAAAAATTCTGTCTCAGGCAGGACTCACATACAGGTGAAATTTTGACCACTTTCCAAAATTTTCATAGGCGTTCAGTATCGTATTTAGAGCCTATATATGAAGTAAAAAATGTAAATCAAGTTGTCACCCGAAAATTTTTTTCCCGATATAATTTTAAATTTTTACGGTTCTAGACCTGTTAAGGTATATAAAGGGAAAATCAAAAAGTTATGAATAGTATCGTAATGAACGAAAGAGATGCGCAACGCGTAAAAAAGTGTTCCTAGGCGGCCGTATCAAAAATTTTAGATTTCTGGCGGACACTTTCTAAGTGCTTTATCTTGACATTTTTGTACTGGACTATACCAAAAAAAAAAATACGTCATTTGTTTTTCGTCTCGTAGATTGATATATTAAAATTTGGAAGGTGGTTAAAATTTCATCCTGTATATTGTTCTGATCCCAAAGTAAGTGACTATTTAAAGCACAGTTTTGTGGAAATCAGAAACAAAAAAAGTTTTACAAACGCCCAGAGGGAAATACAGAAAAATACTTTTTGCCGGCACTGAGAAATCGAAACGAACCCGGGGCCTTGGAGCAGGCGACACTTGAAAACCGTTGCGAACTCTAGGTACTCCACCACGGCGGTGCTCAAATGTGTATAAGTTTTACTTGGCTCAATGTACTGCAGTCATAAAAACAGAAACAATCGAAGAAGATATGACATGCGTTTTCACATATAAAAAAGGGCCAACAATAATTCTCCAGGTAACATAGCCTGCCCCGGCGTGTGCGTTGAAACCAGTTTGACGCAGTACTGCATCTCGTACCTGACGTCGAAGAACCTGTGCGTACCGGGCCGGCTGTGCTGCGTGTCCAAGGAGGGGTACGGAGACAAACCACCTCCAGACCTGGTCGTTCCTGGTGACCACAAGAAGCCGACGAAAAAACCCACTACAGCGGTAAGGTTTAAGATACGCTATAGGCATAGGTCAAAATTATCAGCTTTTTAGGGGTTGGGTTAACATCGAATGAATCTCTGAATGTTTACTGAACAACAAATGTTATTACATGACATGCTGATGTTTTTCTCTGCAAACTGATTATCTTTTTGTACTTACCTGGAGATAATTAATTTGCTCAGCCTACACAAAGGTATAAGCCAAACTTGCGTGATTTATCAGTTGCAAGAGGCATTTTTTGGTCATTTGGCTTTGTAATTTTAAAACAATTTTTACGACGTGTGGAACAAAAGAAGTTATAATTATCAATCTAATTAAACTTATTTTGCAACTTAAATTACTTAACTTTGTTTGACTGAGTCAGACGCCACTTAACTTTTCTTCAGGTCGCATTAAGCCGATCGCTTACACACAAGTCATGGCAATGAGCTTTTTTAACGGAGATGTTTGTTGCAAAAAAAAACGAAAGTTTTAGTTATTTTAGTATAAATAACCAAGCAATAGTAACAATTACTCTATTTTTTATTCTTCTCATATTTCAGTTGACAGTTACCCCACCCCCTCGCCAGAAGCCGGGCCGCAAGTGCCATGGCGACTGTATCGGTGGTCTGTTCGCGCTGCTGTGCGACCAGGTGGATGAGGACGCTACGTGTCCTGATGAGGGCACCTGCTGCATCACCGAGCAGAAGGCTGAGACTACTACCAGACGGCCAACCACAACACTGCCTAGTACTCCGGTAAGGCTAATATTTTTTTATTGTAAAGTAACAGCTTATAATCATAATACTACAGCATTGTTATATTTGACGACCTCCGTGGCGGAGTGGCGTACACACCGGTTTTCAAGGTGTCGCCTGCTCCGAGGTCCCGGGTTCGATTCCCGGACGGGTCAATGTAGGAAAAATTTGTTTTTCTACATTTTCTCGGGTCTGGGTGTTTGTGGTACCTTCGTTGTTTCTGGTTTCCAAAATACGAATGCTTTAAATAGTTATTCAAATTGGGATCAGAACAATGTATGTGATGTTGTCCACATTTATTTATTTATTATTTATTTGTTGATTAAAAACCTGAGCAATGTTCGAAAATTCTCAACTCCTTTGCTCTACCCCGGTTCTTAAGCAACTAGACTTCCATCTTGCGTTGCAACAGAAACAGAGGACCAACGATTTAGCGCACCCCTTCCAGCCAGACCTAAGTCAATTTAGAAAGGATCGTTCTCTAAATTGACCCGGAATCGAAAGCCGAATCACTACGCCAACCGGATAGTCTTAACTTAACACCATGAGCTGAGCAGATATAGGAAGGCATAACAAAGTTTTGCTAATTGGACATGGTTCAAAACCGCAAACGGCTGATGCAGCGTGGGTGGGTTCCATCCAGAGATGAACAAGCAACGTCGCTAGTTATAGCATGCTAAAATTGCTAAAGGGAGTTCTATGGCCAGCTTATAAAAAGACTGATGGCGAGTCTTAAGGTTTCGGGTGGTGCCGAATCTTTTTATTCTCATGGGTGTCATAAGAAGTCACGTGAGGTCTGTTACGAGCGACTTGGATAACTCTGACACCAGACCATCCTCGAAGGAATATCATACTATCAGAAGATGGTTTGGGTTTGACGCATTTGGTGCACTCCGCAACTTGTACACCATGCTCAAACTTTGCAGCTTGTGCAGTTCTCAAATGGTGACAATCGCAACTGGTGCACTTCGCATAAGGAGCACTTATTTATGATGAGTGGATATAAGGTGAATTGTCAAAAATTTTTAAAAATCTTTGTGCAACTATTTATTTAATTAAGTAGTGTAGTGCTTACTTAGACACTATCATTTTGCCAATCACATCACATTTTAAGAACTACCTAACGAATAGTTTAAATAAAAAACGTCATTTCGTATTATGTATCTGTCACAATGGGGGCTATCGCTAGTAAATTTGCCACTAGAGGCGCTAGTGTAGCGTGAGGTCCAATATCATTCACTTTGTACTGGTTTTAGCGGAATTTGTTGCATAAATTATAATTTCTTTAATTTAGCGATGTGTAATAACTTCTTTTTCGCATACCGAACCGAAACTATTTATTGGTATTTGATAACGGTTTCTGAAACTAGTTATTTTCTGAAACTATTTATGGGTTAATACGTATAAATATCTCAACAAACAGTTACTCTGAATGATAATCATAACTGCGAAACCCGTTAAATATTATCATTCAAAAATATTGAAATACCGATATGGTTGATATTTTTGGTTATAAAATGTTTTAGTAAGTACATATTTTTTTAATGTGATTTTAAATTGCCGGTTGACGCCATATAACTGTAAACATCTCCACTCACACGACACTTGGTTTTCTTTATGATTAAATTGTTTTTTTTTCAAAATAGTCCCGCAAAACACTTGAATTAATACGTGACATTATTTTTTAAACAATAACATTCACCCTGAAACAAAAAAAACTTTATTTATTTATTGCACCTGTTACGTAAGCCACAAAGAGAAAGAAGAATGAAAGTTCAAAGCCAAAGGTCATTTTAAATTTGGTAAAATTTATTTCAATCAATTATCGATCTTAAGTGTATGAATCATGATGTATAATTGATTGAACTATATGCATACGTCCGTCAATGTATCAATCAATGTTCTGGTTGCTTGACCATATCACGCTTAAAATAAAGTTCAAATTCATTTAATTTTAACAGCCTCGCTCGCTAACCTATTCCTGAGTTCGGGCGCCATCGCGTTAGCCGAACGAATCCGAAGCATATCGCACCGTAGTCCGTACACAGTTGTTAAACGTTATGGTTCTTGAAATAAGGTTTAAAATTACTAAGTGATATACATTCGATTGCAATAACGTGTTATTTCCGATAAATAGTTTCGGTGCACACCAATACATAGTTTTTGGGTATCGTATCGATACATAGTTGCAGAAACTGTTTATGGTTTAAACCATCCACCTCTACTTTAATTTACTTGCTGGAAAGTGATCTCCTTCGTAAAATATCGCAAATATGGATTATTTGGCTATTAATGTGAATGCTTTAAAAGCGGAATTAAGAAAAAGCGCAAAAATCGGCGGCCTCAAGAGCAACTATTTCAGAAGTTAGTTTGTTGATATCAAGATAGTTATTTATAAACAATATAACCTTAATTAGATTCAAGATATAACACTTTGTTTTGGCGCCAATCGCCTTTGACAACTATTCCTGCGGACCTCAGTCTACAGTGGCGCCAACTGGTGAGCAAAGAAACGGTAGTCCCCATTATTAGCATTGCCCAGAACTTACTTAATGATTATAGATGGAATAGATGGCGCTGTACGCTTTTGAATTGCGCTAGAATTCATTTTTTTTTAAATAACTAATTGATTGAGGTGTCATAAATCTAGTTTCATATTTTTTTAAATTATGCAGTACTTACTACGTAATGCTCGCTCGAGACAGATAAGTAGGTAAATGAACTCTCGCGCACCGCGGCACTGGCGCCGAATGCCTATGAATGAGGTGTGGGAAGAGGGGGGGCATTAGAATGAGTGAGACGGAGGTGATTACGTAGGGATCGTTGTGAGTTAGACAGGATGCTTTTTAAAATAATTATTTCTTTTGTTAGAAAAAAATGAAATGATAACTAGCCATATTTTGTTTGGAAAAAATTATAGGGATATTTTTCTTTTATATAAACAGAGACTCTGTGTAAGTCATGTCATCTGAAAGAAGGTGACCTTATTATATTTTTGATACGTAATTAGGTACTTTAAGATTGAGTTTCATTTATTATTTTTTTACTTTTTAAAGGGATTTTTTTTGTGTCGGAGGTTTTTTAATAATTAATATTTATTTTTTATTTTATACTTTTTATAGGTACCTAAAGAAGGTGACCTTATTATATTTTTGATACGTAATTAGGTACTTTAAGATTGAGTTTCATTTATTATTTTTTTACTTTTTAAAGGGATTTTTTTGTGTCGGAGGTTTTTTAATAATTATTATTTATTTTTTATTTTATACTTTTTATAGGTACCTACATACAATAAGTTTTAATGCAGATTTTTTTGATCGGACGACGTTCCGTGGGCAGGCCTCCTACAAGGTGGACCGACGATCTGGTCAAGGTTCTGGCGGCGGGAAGCCGCTGGATGTGGACAGCACAGGACCGATCGTTGTGAGGATCCACGGGGGAGGCCTATACCTAGCAGTGGGCGTCGTTCGGCTGATATGATGATGATGATGTAGATTTAGTTAAGTTGTTAAAAACCAGTCTGGCCATAATCGTGTTTATTATCTAATTATAATATGGAATGGGATGTTAAAAAAAATAGGATTACAGTGATCGCCTTGCACAAAGTGGGTATGGAGCCATCGGTCATATTCCAGACACTTCGAAAGCTTGGTATCAGCCGTATGTTCGTATATCGTACTATCAACATATACAACAATACTACCTTCAAGTAGCCTATTAATTATTGGCTGAACTCATCGATAGGAACATATCGATAGTGTCTTACTCTAGCATCCCTTACACGAAAATGACGTCATCTTGTATACTGATAGGCTGTTCATGCGTGTGTTTACACATGAGTGCGTGTAGTCTGTGTTAGTGTTTGTCAATTTCTTCGTATGCGTGCGTAACGACATGATCGAAAATGCATTAATTAACATACAATTTTCAAGCACTACAATAAATAAAGTTAGACATTCAATAAAACATAAATATACATAATACGATAAGAAATTTATAGGTAGATGGTGTTAAATAATTTGGTTTTGTTCTAGCCGCCTCTGCGCCGCTGCCCCGGCCGCTGCATGCTGACGCTGATGATGGCCTTCTGCGGGTCGCCCGCCGTGCTGCTGCCAAACACTGAGTGCAAGGCCAGCGGACGAGTTTGCTGCGATGACAGAAAGTACGAACCTTTGATCTAGAGCTCCACAACTAATTTTATTATCAAAATCTAACTAAGTGAAATTCACAATGACGTGCAAAAGTTATCAACTAAGGATAACTTCGATTCGCTTCTGCATTACAGAAGGATTGAGTCTAGAGACAGCAGTACCCCATACATATTGCATTTCTCCAATATGATCAAATGAGAAAACTTTATCAAGTTTTGTAGTGAATTCTTGTGAATTTCTAGAAAATTCACTTGCGCTTGATTTGATTCTTATAAGAAAATAACGAGACTTCATGCCGTATGATAATTTTTATTTCAAAACTAGGTAATTGACTGTTGTCACACGCACATTTCATTCCCTATGTTATTGGGCGGTTAAGTTAAAAAAAAAAACTAGTAGGTAGTTGCAGTAGGGTGTATATATCGGAATGCCGAATTTTCTGTACTCCTAATTGTCATTGGCACACAAACTATTAGCCTAAAATTTTTTCGCACATTTTTGTTTTTCCTAAACGTGTTTAGCCTATTTTTACTACGCCTTAGGTACTGTATTTCGCCTTATTATAATTTCCCAAATGCGAGATTTAGCCGAATATATCCTTACGTACACACGTACCATTTACAGTTCCAAATTTTTATTCGCAGAAAGTAAAAAAGTTTATCAATATTTTAAATAGCCATGCATGCTTGCATGCTTGCAAAGAAGTAAGCATGCATGCAAGCATGCAAGAAAGCATGCATGCATGCAAACAAGCAAGCATGCATCCAAATAAGCAAGCATGCATGCAATCAAGCAAAAATGCATGCAAACAAGCAATCATGAATGCATCTAAACAATCAGACTTCCGTGACGGCTTCGGCGCTGCGGGGCTCTGGCGGTCCCACGCGTGCTAATCATCGCAGATGGCTTACGCTCAGCACCGCAGCTTCAGCTTTCTGGCGCCAGCCTCAGCCCGCGGGCCGCCTCGCAACTCCGCGCCTACGCGCTTTTGAATTACACTCTAGGGGTAGGGCAGACAAGACTGCTTGGGGTCGGTTTGTGAGCGATTCGTTTTTTTAACTTTTTCGCTTTAAAAAAATTAGGGTGTTCAATACTTAGCGTTATGCCAAAAAAAAAATGCGAATACATTTTAGTGCATTCGATATTATACATAATTTTAGACCAAACTATAATAGTGCGAAAACAACTGTTAGACTAAACAATAGTTATACGTTATAATTTTAGGCCAATACGGTTCGACCAAATGAAATTAGGACTTTAAATTTTAGGCGAACCGAAGGGCACCCAGTTGCAGTACCATGCCAAATCTCAGTAATTTTTTTCTAGTTATACAATGTGCAACTCCCAACTATGCAAAATCTAAAAAGAGTTAGTTTAAAATTATTCAAGTAGAATCGATTCAACACATAATAGATTAGAAAAAAAAATATATTTTATTATCCACACAATATGTAAATGCAACGAGCATCATAACTGTCTGAATTGTTGTTACACGATATTGTGATAGTAAACTTGAAATAAATTTTAGGTTTTGCGCATTTTTTTTCTTACGAGTTGTGTTTATGATGTATTAAATCTATTTATTTGTAGCGTGCCCAAGCGCACGAAGCGGCCGCCGACGACGACGACGACCACGACGCCGGCGCCGCCCGCCGACGCGCGCGCCGACTGCCCCGGCTCCTGCATCGTGCCCTACCTCTCCTTCACCTGCTTCCGTAAGTAGCCCAAAGGATATACCCTAGAGGCAAGAGTGGCTTAAAGAAACTTCTTATAGCTAGGCAGAGGCGATATCTCCTTTACTTGCTTTCGTAAGTAGCCCATCTTCCCAGGTCATCTGATAGTTATCATTGAGTCGTCTACCCTTTTCTCAATCGTATCTTTTCTGACATAATCCATCCATTTCTTTTTAGGTAGCCCTCTACATATCCTTTCATCAACAGCAATATTCAACACTATTCTAGTTTCGTGTGGGTACTTCGTAGATTCTCATCATACCAAGATAGGCGATTTCCTTTCAACTTTTTATCACTGCTACTTTCATACTTTCTCTAATGTTGAACATATTTCTTTATTTTATCTCTTTTTGTCACACCACACATCCGGATTTGAATTAGTTAGTTCAGTGCATAGGTGGCCGGCAGGCACATATCAATGTCACCTAGTGGTTTTATGGTGCTGAAGATATAATCCGGGAATAATATTAATAAAACTTTTATCTCCACAGGCAATGCAGAGATGACGGATGTGTTCAAATGCAAGAAGTCTGGGACCCAGTGCTGCGCGCCAAAGTCGAAGGTCCAGGAGGTGGTGGGAGTGCGGGACAGGAATGACACCTTCCCGCTGGCGACCACCACGCCCTCCTACACTCATTACACCACGGTGCAGCCTCAGTATACCACGGCGTTGTGTAAGTGTTATGATAATCCCTGAATCTCACTCTTCTTCTCAACCTTGTTCGTCAGTGTAGTGACTTGCTCTAGGACTTGAAAGATAGTCTATCGCGCCTATTTTTATTATGTTAAATTCGTTTTGGTTTATAATATATCTACTAAAAGCCCAAGAAGTTACGATTATTTATACGATACCTAAGCTAAACATTTATTTGCACAACATTGCGTAGTTGCATTGAGATGGTCAACAATTTATTGAGTCAACAATGAATAGCAAATTTTTTGTTTACAGCTCCGTATGAACCTAACTACGATTCTACCTTGAAAATTCCTGAAAAATACAACAAATACGTCTGTGGTGTAAAAGGTATGTATAAACCTGTAGGTACCAGCCCCCTTACTCTTGAATTTGATTTAAGTTCGATCTCGATTCGACCTAGCCAAAATCTGAACAAACTCAATTGAATCGAAATCAAAATCAAGTCAAGATCGATCTAAAATGGCGATCCGTTAAACATTTTCGGTTGATAACGTAATCACCATCGACTTACAGGTTTAGGTTCACTTTTCAGAGTACCAAATCACTAATTCTCGACGTCGATTCGATTTGATCGTAACTCGAACTTGTCAAGAGTAAGCCTGCAGCTGCTTTAGTTTACGGGGTATAGACTATGACTTGAGGTCGAATCTCTCAAGTGGCAAGTGTTCAAACACATTTAATGTTTGTACGTTGGTTTATCCACCCACTCTAGGGTGACAGACATAGTAACCTAAACAAAATTGCACTTGCCGCACCTAGGACGATAGTAAAGAGTAATAAATTATCTGTTTTATACAAAAGATTGCGTTCGGACAAACTATTTTTGATAGAAAGAAAAGAAAGAAAGAAAGAAAGATATATTTATTTGTTGAGACCCAGAGAGATCGACTAGGCCGATCACAAAAAATGTACATCAAAAATATACACAAAACAAAAAAATTATAATAATAACAATGTAGAAAGTACACACTAATTCAGGAGCATAATATAAGTAGGATAAGCCTACGAGCCTCAAGGTCCCGGCAAAAAGGCAGCCATCTCAGCATATGTTGCGTGCACGGGCACACAACGCTGGTCTTCCGTTGGCGCCACAGAGTGCAGCACGGACAAAAGCAACCAAAATCTGCGTGATACTCAACACTTGCGAAAACTTAGGCCACACAAATACACAGAAAAAAATATTACATAGCACTCGTACTTACACAAGTTAAACAGTTTCCAAGTCCTAACTAATTCCTACATTAAACTAACGGCTGATTCCAATAACCTATCTATCTTCAGTTTTGGCATATCAGAGATAGTAAACAGTTTCTATCTCTGTTTTTGCCGTCCAGAGAAACAAAGACAGAAGTTGTTTTCTATCTCCGATATGCCAAAACTGAGGATAGATAGGTTATTGGAAATGGCCGTTAGTGTGGCAGAAGTGAGAGATGTTATATCTAATATATTTGTATACCAGGCACGTCTTCCCGTTCCGGGCGCGTGATGGGCGGCGCGGACGGCGACCGCGGCGAGTGGTGCTGGCAGGTGGCGCTGATCAACTCGCTCAACCAGTACCTGTGCGGCGCCGCGCTCGTCGGCACGCACTGGGTGCTCACCGCCGCGCACTGCGTCACCAAGTGAGTCCCGACTATGACGCACTCTCGTCAATTCGCTCAACCAGTACCTGTGCGGCGCCGCGCTCGTCGGCACGCACTGGGTGCTCACCGCCGCGCACTGCGTCACCAAGTGAGTCCCGACTATGACGCACTCTCGTCAACTCGCTGAACCAGTACCTGTGCGGCGCCGCACTCGTCGGCACGCACTGGGTGCTCACCGCCGCGCACTGCGTCACCAAGTGAGTCCCGACTATGACGCACTCTCGTCAACTCGCTGAACCAGTACCTGTGCGGCGCCGCGCTCGTCGGCACGCACTGGGTGCTCACCGCCGCGCACTGCGTCACCAAGTGAGTCCCGACTATGACGCACTCTCGTCAATTCGCTCAACCAGTACCTGTGCGGCGCCGCGCTCGTCGGCACGCACTGGGTGCTCACCGCCGCGCACTGCGTCACCAAGTGAGTCCCGACTATGACGCACTCTCGTCAACTCGCTGAACCAGTACCTGTGCGGCGCCGCACTCGTCGGCACGCACTGGGTGCTCACCGCCGCGCACTGCGTCACCAAGTGAGTCCCGACTATGACGCACTCTCGTCAACTCGCTGAACCAGTACCTGTGCGGCGCCGCGCTCGTCGGCACGCACTGGGTGCTCACCGCCGCGCACTGCGTCACCAAGTGAGTCCCGACTATGACGCACTCTCGTCAATTCGCTGAACCAGTACCTGTGCGGCGCCGCGCTCGTCGGCACGCACTGGGTGCTCACCGCCGCGCACTGCGTCACCAAGTGAGTCCCGACTATGACGCACTCTCGTCAATTCGCTGAACCAGTACCTGTGCGGCGCCGCGCTCGTCGGCACGCACTGGGTGCTCACCGCCGCGCACTGCGTCACCAAGTGAGTCCCGACTATGACGCACTCTCGTCAATTCGCTGAACCAGTACCTGTGCGGCGCCGCGCTCGTCGGCACGCACTGGGTGCTCACCGCCGCGCACTGCGTCACCAAGTGAGTCCCGACTATGACGCACTCTCGTCAATTCGCTGAACCAGTACCTGTGCGGCGCCGCGCTCGTCGGCACGCACTGGGTGCTCACCGCCGCGCACTGCGTCACCAAGTGAGTCCCGACTATGACGCACTCTCGTCAATTCGCTGAACCAGTACCTGTGCGGCGCCGCGCTCGTCGGCACGCACTGGGTGCTCACCGCCGCGCACTGCGTCACCAAGTGAGTCCCGACTATGACGCACTCTCGTCAATTCGCTGAACCAGTACCTGTGCGGCGCCGCGCTCGTCGGCACGCACTGGGTGCTCACCGCCGCGCACTGCGTCACCAAGTGAGTCCCGACTATGACGCACTCTCGTCAATTCGCTGAACCAGTACCTGTGCGGCGCCGCGCTCGTCGGCACGCACTGGGTGCTCACCGCCGCGCACTGCGTCACCAAGTGAGTCCCGACTATGACGCACTCTCGTCAATTCGCTGAACCAGTACCTGTGCGGCGCCGCGCTCGTCGGCACGCACTGGGTGCTCACCGCCGCGCACTGCGTCACCAAGTGAGTCCCGACTATGACGCACTCTCGTCAACTCGCTGAACCAGTACCTGTGCGGCGCCGCGCTCGTCGGCACGCACTGGGTGCTCACCGCCGCGCACTGCGTCACCAAGTGAGTCCCGACTATGACGCACTCTCGTCAACTCGCTGAACCAGTACCAGTGCGGCGCCGCGCTCGTCGGCACGCACTGGGTGCTCACCGCCGCGCACTGCGTCACCAAGTGAGTCCCGACTATGACGCACTCTCGTCAACTCGCTGAACCAGTACCTGTGCGGCGCCGCACTCGTCGGCACGCACTGGGTGCTCACCGCCGCGCACTGCGTCACCAAGTGAGTCCCGACTATGACGCACTCTCGTCAACTCGCTGAACCAGTACCTGTGCGGCGCCGCGCTCGTCGGCACGCACTGGGTGCTCACCGCCGCGCACTGCGTCACCAAGTGAGTCCCGACTATGACGCACTCTCGTCAATTCGCTCAACCAGTACCTGTGCGGCGCCGCGCTCGTCGGCACGCACTGGGTGCTCACCGCCGCGCACTGCGTCACCAAGTGAGTCCCGACTATGACGCACTCTCGTCAATTCGCTGAACCAGTACCTGTGCGGCGCCGCGCTCGTCGGCACGCACTGGGTGCTCACCGCCGCGCACTGCGTCACCAAGTGAGTCCCGACTATGACGCACTCTCGTCAACTCGCTGAACCAGTACCTGTGCGGCGCCGCGCTCGTCGGCACGCACTGGGTGCTCACCGCCGCGCACTGCGTCACCAAGTGAGTCCCGACTATGACGCACTCTCGTCAACTCGCTGAACCAGTACCAGTGCGGCGCCGCGCTCGTCGGCACGCACTGGGTGCTCACCGCCGCGCACTGCGTCACCAAGTGAGTCCCGACTATGACGCACTCTCGTCAACTCGCTGAACCAGTACCTGTGCGGCGCCGCACTCGTCGGCACGCACTGGGTGCTCACCGCCGCGCACTGCGTCACCAAGTGAGTCCCGACTATGACGCACTCTCGTCAACTCGCTGAACCAGTACCTGTGCGGCGCCGCGCTCGTCGGCACGCACTGGGTGCTCACCGCCGCGCACTGCGTCACCAAGTGAGTCCCGACTATGACGCACTCTCGTCAATTCGCTCAACCAGTACCTGTGCGGCGCCGCGCTCGTCGGCACGCACTGGGTGCTCACCGCCGCGCACTGCGTCACCAAGTGAGTCCCGACTATGACGCACTCTCGTCAATTCGCTGAACCAGTACCTGTGCGGCGCCGCGCTCGTCGGCACGCACTGGGTGCTCACCGCCGCGCACTGCGTCACCAAGTGAGTCCCGACTATGACGCACTCTCGTCAACTCGCTCAACCAGTACCTGTGCGGCGCCGCGCTCGTCGGCACGCACTGGGTGCTCACCGCCGCGCACTGCGTCACCAAGTGAGTCCCGACTATGACGCACTCTCGTCAATTCGCTCAACCAGTACCTGTGCGGCGCCGCGCTCGTCGGCACGCACTGGGTGCTCACCGCCGCGCACTGCGTCACCAAGTGAGTCCCGACTATGACGCACTCTCGTCAACTCGCTGAACCAGTACCTGTGCGGCGCCGCGCTCGTCGGCACGCACTGGGTGCTCACCGCCGCGCACAGCGTCACCAAGTGAGTCCCGACTATGACGCACTCTCGAACCATTGACGCGCTCATCCACCAACGACGCGCTACTTATGAAACCTAATTGGTTCACTTTGAGTTCGTTCGTATTTATGTTGAAAGGTAAAGCGGGCAACCGCCGTGTGCGCACGCTCGACCTCAGATTCTTGTCAAGTATCTGGAATTGGACGGTTGTTGAGCTTAATGTGGGTCACCCACTAGTTAGCCTCAAACAAAACATTTTTAATTTTTGGCAATTAAAGACTTATATGTGTGCGACAACTCGTTCAATCAATGACCCCTTCAACCAGCGATAAGATTTATCATAATGTAAATTCATCCATTCATTGTCATTTGTCGTGTGATACTGACACATAATAAGCATAGCACTACCCTTTCTCTTCGTATGGATGTCATAAAAACTCCGCCTAACCGAACTGTGAACTGCCAGAATAAGACAAGCAGCAGCGTCATCTCTCTTCCATTGGCCAAACTTCGAGTGCCATGCGTGGCGATGATGAGAAAATCCTCAGTTTGTAATGGCCCTGTCCAGCAATAGTCTGATATAGGCTGATGGTATGATCAGTCGCCCGGACATCATGCGGTGCTTAATGTGCTCGGGGACTACCCCACCTTTTTTTTACCGTGTGGAAAATGCGTTACCCATACGACCGCCACTAAAGGGAGTGTGGCGGAAGTTATGTTGAACTCTCCCCTTTACATTTATCCGCCGGTATATGTTCCGTCAGATTAATGTACGAGCCTACCCACAAAAAACCACACGACATCCTCCGATCACCTTGGTGCCACTGAGTCATCGAACTACTCATCATCCTCGGACGATGAGTCGCTTGACGGCGCAGTGACACCAGGCAGGGTTGCGGGAAGGCTTGCGCATGCTACCGCGTCCCCACCAGTGTTTATACGCCAGGGGACTATTCCACATACACACTAAACATAGTTTCCTTTCATATGTACAGACGGCGGCACATCAGTCAGACTATACACGTTGACCTTGAGACCGCCTTTATGCCCAACGTAATAAAAGCTGTTATCGCAGTTCAACTGTTTAACTTGATGTGCTGTCGAGCGTACTAACATCTTAAATTTTTTTTTTTACAGTAATTTCCTATCAAATGCTCTAATATCTTTTATTATTGCAGCATCGTCAGATCAGGCGAGGCGATATTCGTCCGAGTGGGCGACCACGACCTGACGCGGAAGTACGGGTCGCCCGGCGCGCAGACCCTCCGCGTGGCCACCACCTACATCCACCACAACCATAACAGCCAGACCCTGGACAACGATATCGCGCTGCTGAAACTGTTAGGCAAGGCCGAGCTCAAAGAAGGTATGAATCAGTCTCTTCCTTTCTTTAAGGCCCTTCTTCAGTAAGATTAACCTGACGAATAATATATAACTGTGTCTGTCTGTTACGCTTTCAACTGGGTTCGCAAATAGAACCGGCCGTCAAATTTGTTATAGGCGTTAAGTATCGTATTTAGAGTTTTCAACCTAAAACATTTTTCGCAACATAGTTTTAAATTTTTAAGGTCTCAAGCCTGTGAATGTATGAACAACAACAACAACTTATTAATAGTATCGTAATGAATGAATGAGATGCGCATCGCGTAAAAAGTCTATTGCGAGGAGGCCGTATCCAAAATTTTATATTTAAGGAGGACATTTTCTAGGTGCTTTATCTGGACATTTTTGTACTGTGGGTCTAGCACAAAAAATTATCGACTTCGAAAGTTCGTGCTTTGTTTTGTAGTTCTCGTTTTGACCGCGCGAGCGCTGTTAAGTTTTCATACTAAATATTTCGATGGCGATACGAACGAACACGCAAACGATTCGAATTCGATAGTTTTTTGTGCTAGACACACGGGGCTTTCAAACGAAAAAATACATCATTTGTTTTTTGTCTCGTAGATTGTTTTTTTAAAAGTATGGTGATTAAAATTTGTGTATAAAGCTTATATAAATGCTCTGTAACCGAACTAAACATCCCCCCTTTTCCAGGGGTGTGTCTGGTGTGCCTCCCCGCGCGGGGGGTGAGCCACGCGGCCGGGAAGCGCTGCACTGTCACCGGCTACGGGTACATGGGAGAGAGTGAGTACATAACAATATTGCTATAGTTACAGCAATAGTGCAAGAGCAGTACCTCAAGACGAAAGTCTTTTACAACTGGTGTTAATGATGACTTATGGACTTGAGACGTTGTCGCTTAATATGAGTCTCTTAGGAAGTATGTCTTGGTATTTCACCGCGATAAGAATTGATAAAAATCCGAAGGAGTAATATCTTAGGTCTCCCGACGTATTATCATCGACGTCGCTCGAAGAATTACTTCAGTATTTTGCATTAGCTGAAGTGCTAAAGGGTGGGCCGGACGACGATATGTGGGTAGGCCCACCACTAGACTGACATGTAAAAGAAACAAACGAAGTTTCACTATCTTCTTTTTTATTTGCTTTAATTTCAACACTTTACATTCATATTCAATAACCACTATTTACATAACATTCATAATATTCAGAGAGATAACAGTTCGTCTTGACGGTTAAGCTGTAGAACAACGAATGCCCGCATAAGTGCTCAGTAGCATTTATAAGTCCTTCTCAGACTAGCTTCCTCACTACTTGACGTTAGGCTTTGGCAAAGGAATAAAATGTTATACAGCCATAAGATCAATTGACTTATTGACAAAAGGCTGTCATAGATATTGTGTACCTAACACATGGACGTCACTACGCTCATACGCTGGATACGGGTATAGGACCAGCAATACTCGAGGAGATCTTTAGGGGAGGTCTATGTCCAGCAGTGGACGTGGTTTGGCTGAGATGATTAGTGCCTACGATGGGGGACTACTCAGAGATCATCGTCTGGTATGCAATTGCCATTCTAGAACCTTTCTGCCCCAACGGTCACATCATTAGAGATATTTTTTCTAGAGTATTATTCGTAGCCGCCTCTCAAGGCTATTATGCAATCTCGTTTTGAAAACACCTATATCAAGTGGCCTCATATGAGCTGATGATCTTTAGCCGGCCCCATACCCCTGCGCGTGCGCGAAGCGGAGCTGCCCATCGTGAGCGACGCGGAGTGCATCCGCAAGGTGAATGCAGTCACGGAGAAGATATTCATCCTACCCGCCAGTTCCTTCTGCGCGGGCGGTGAGGAAGGAAACGACGCGTGCCAGGTATATGCAGAATATAAGCCATTTTGTGATGCTATTTCTTGTTTTTGTAACTGTTTCAAGCAAATTGCTCGTGTGAAATCAAAATAAAATTCTTTGAATTAAAAATTTCGGCTGCTTTACGAGGGATTTGAAACTACGACCTCAATTGGTTAAAGCTGTCGCACGGTAAGAGTAAGGTTACGGGTTCAAGTACCACTGAAAGCTATCGAAATTTTTATTCAAGCATGGAATTAAAAAAAATAGTTGTACCCTAATAAGTCAACTTAAGGGATACCACTTCGACACTAAACGATTCAATGCAATGTATTATTTACTTAACACATTAAGCGATTTTGACGACCTCCGTGGCGGAGTGGCGTACACACCGGTTTTCAAGGTGTCGCCTGCTCCGAGGTCCCGGGTTCGATTCCCGGACTTCTACATTTTCTCGGGTCTGGGTGTTTGTGGTACCTTCTTTGTTTCTGGTTTCCAAAATACGAATGCTTCAAATAGTTATTCAAATTAGGATTAGATCAATGTATGTGATGTTGTCCACATTTATTTATTTAAGCGCCATGGTGGTCACCGGTGACCTCCAAACAATAAATTTTTAATTGTGTCTAGTCCTTCGGTAGTTAAAGGCTTAAAAGCTCAAAAGTATATTTACCTTCCTGACGTTTTGATTTGACTGCACGAACCATAGTATAAAGCATGGCGGGCATTCATAAAGTCCAAACGAATTTGACTCATAATAAGTGGACTTACTAAGGGAGTTCTTAATCTACAAATCTTAGTGGTATGTTTAAATAATAAGGCTTGTAAAAGCGCCTCCTGGGGCTTATTTGCAGAAATAAAACTATTTTATTGATTGACTTGTACTATGGGTACCAGTGTCATTTTGGGCGTATTAGGAGAATAGCATTACCCCTTTTCTAGCTATGGAAAGAACTATGCTCGGAGTTTCTCTTAGGGATAAAATCAGAAATGAGGTGATCCGGCAGAGAACTAAAGTTACCGACATAGCCCACCGGATTAGCAAGCTGAAGTGGCAGTGGGCTGGCCATATTAGCCGCAGAACCGACAACCGCTGGGGTAAACGAGTTCTTGAGTGGAGACCGCGTCTCGGCAAAGGTAGTGTAGGACGCCCTCAGGCTAGGTGGAGTGATGATTTGCGCAAGGTGGCTGGCAGGAGCTGGATGCGAGAAGCCGAGGATCGACCTAAGTGGCGTGCAATTGGAGAGGCCTATGTCCAGCAGTGGACTGTGATAGGCTGACGATGATGATGATGATAGCTATTTGGTGTCGTAAGAGGCGACTAAAGGAGCCTGTCACTGTATTCATTCAATTAATTCTTCCAGGGTGACGGCGGAGGCCCGCTAGTATGCCAAGACGACGGCTTCTACGAGCTGGTGGGGCTCGTCTCCTGGGGCTTCGGGTGCGGGCGGCGCGACGTGCCCGGCGTCTACGTGAAGGTGTCCTCCTTCATAGGCTGGATCAATCAGATCATATCTGTCAACAATCTATAGCCTCAGTAGAGCAGACTTGTGTGCTAATGTTGTGGGCATTCCATTGTCAGTCCGATGTCCATTAAACAGTGAACTGAAGATAATAATTTTATATTTGGTTAAGCTGTTTTGTGTACGGTCTTCTTTTTTTTTAATTCTATGGCGAAGGCAGTGTTACGGCCAAGGCCAAACGATTCGACCAATGTCACGAAAGGAACAAATACAGTGTTTTGTACTGTTGTACTTACAACAGAAACCGTTTCTTGTGGATATTTCAGTCAAAAATCTATTAAACTTACTGACCTAACAGGATAGGTATCAAATTTGGTCAAGCCGTTTTGTATGCGGTTAGAAACGCTTTTCAGCTACTATTTTTGATTGATATTATTTCTCCAAAAACTAAATCTAAACCAAGCATATTAAAAAGAAATAGTCTTATGTTTTTTCTTGGTAGTTAGAATAAAAGCATTATTCAATGGACTGACAATAATGTTTACGGTATTGGCATAATAACGGTAATAAGATAACGGATTATACGACTTATTATGAGAACTGTATTGCGTAGTCATTTAAATTGACATAAGCATGTCAAATTTAACACAATATATTTGTGAGTATAACCATGCATGGGGAGAATACAGACGACACAGACAATCGTTTAGCAGGTTTACGGAATTTTAATTTTACCAGGTTTTAAGATAATGGAAGTCTGATTAATAAAGTGACTTGTTCGTTTCATCACCCGTCAAAATCAAAGATACTAATCTATTGAACTATTGAATTCTTTGACTAAACATCTGTTTTTCAAAAAACCTAGATTCTCACGTGTTTTTCTATTCTTGAATATTTATCAAAGCTGTTTCCAGCTAATACTGTCAAAATGACTGATTATGTAAAATCAATCGTCAAAGGAAAATATGTTTTTAAGAGTAATAAAAAGAAAGTTTGATAACAATTATTCAAAAGTAAACGGTACGAAAACCGGAAATTAAACGCGATCATATTACTTACTATCTTATTACCTTGACTTTTTGACCAGGGTACACCGAACGTGGTCACCAGCTGACTACTTACCCACTGAAAACTTCAAGTATTTATATTTTTAATCGGTACATTCGCATTTAATTCTCGTTAACATTCGAATAATTATGAAAGTTTACAAGTTTGATTACAATATCAAACAAAATAAACAACATACAATTCTATATGTGCTAATTTACAAACCTTTTATCAAGTATTTTAGTTTTACTTATATGTATTACATTGTTGCATTTATTATCTAGAGTCCCCTTAATAGCATCTAGGGCTCTGAGACTGAAGCTAGACTTCTATAATCTTACCTGTCATTTAGACTTCAAATGCATTTCTTATCATAATTAGCATCGCCTTATTATTAAGGAAATATTGTAAATACAAACATTTTTATAGTTAGTCTAAGATAATTTATTTATTTAGATTTAGTTTGATATATTTGGAAACGCATTTAATAATTTTACTCTCCCACCATAGTTTTTTTACTGTATTTATTGTATGTTTTTTTTTAAGTTTCTTTTTTGAAAGTCTATATCTTTTATGGGTCATTTTGTTACTCAAATACAAAAATGTTACACAACTCAAGCCATCAGGTCTACATTTGGTGTGCAGAATTTCTTTGTCATTTAAATGTTGGTAGTATTGTAAAAGCTGTTGTATTTGATAAATACCCACTCAAACAAGTTGACTAGCATTTTCTTTGTATATTAACATACTTTAATAAGTTTTTTTTTCTATAAATCTTAAATGAAGATTTATCAATAAATCTTTATAAATTATATTATATTCTGCAGGTAAATGTTTTATAAAACTAAAAAGCTTTTAGTTATAGTACGAAAGACCAAACAATATAACTTATATACATACACGTCTAGTATTTTAGTTATATATTTATATAGAATCAACAAGGCTATGGTTTAAGTATCTAATTGAGTTTCGAGCCATACGTCGAGATATAAATATTAGTTAGTATTACTTTCTCTCTATGGAGAGTTGTAAATAATAGACTTTCAATAATACAGTCAGCATAAAATACTCGTAGCAACACTTAGCATTTCGTCAACTTTGTGATCAAGAAAACTTTTAGTACTCTCTGGAATTAAATCATGGACGGTATCATTAATTAAATTATATGTTATTATGTTTTTTATCAGTTACATGACTAAAATATAACATTATCAATGAAAAACTTGTTCATACTTGCATGAAAAACTTTTAGAACAAATTTAGGCGCGACATGCCTTGTAATATAGTTGATGAGTTTCAAATGTGTATATTTACGCTGACTGTCCTAGAGTTATTTGTCACTTTTGGGGTCATATTGTTCTGAAACTATCATTGAGAAGACAACACATTGGCAGATAAAAGAAAACTAAACACAATGACTAAAATGAGACAGAACATTAACCTCTTCCTATTGTATACAGAACTTTGTAAAAGTGAAAATTTCAAATAACTCGTTCTAATCACTTCATTTGTAACGAATCATTCAAAATATATTTAGTAAAGTACTCAAAAAGTGATTACTAAATATTTGTTCCTACACACAAAACACCACGATAGCTGTTCGCTGTATTACGCAAGAAACAAATGGATACACATGGATACAAAATAAAACCTTTACAGAGTCCCATACAAAAATGACATTTCAAAATGACCTGATTTTTCAATAGTCATATAGAAACAATCGTCGAACAAAATACAATATGGCCAATTTGAAAACGTCACCTATTTGTCAGCAATCATTTATGTAAATGAAATTTTAAAATCGGTCGTTTTATACTTATTCAGTCTGATAAGTTTTATCTGACGTTTGAAAAATCGGCTTTAAGGGGACTACTAGAGCTAAGTGCTGCCTCCAATTGATTTTATTTTATTACTCGCCGTGTAGCACAAACATGATTTTTGTATGAAATCGAATGCAGCGTGAAGTAAGCGACTCATTTTAGGCCAGTGGGTCAAATTGGAACACTGCAACAATTTCCCCGCTTTTTAGGGAAAAGTCATTTTACTTGCAACATTATATCAACACTTGTGTGTGTGCCAACTGACGTAATTACGTGATGTTTGCGAACACAAAGATAAGTAAGTGGCTTCAATGTTTAGCGAAATAATGTGTGAAACTATCGTACATACATACATATTATCACGCCTCCTTCCCAACGGGGTAGGCAGAGACCAAGGCCTTCCACTTACTACGATCCTGGCATACATCTTTCGCTTCTTCCACATTCATCAATCTTTTCATGCATGCTCGTCGGTTTAGAGTACTCTTGACCTGACCTTTCTTCAGAACATCCCCGATTTGATCGTGATAAATTCGTCTAGGCCTTCCTCTTCCAACGTTCCCTTTCACACTCGTCTTGTAGATCTGTCTAGTCATTCTTCTCTCATTCATCCTCATGAACATGCCCAAACCATCTAAGCATCCCTTTCTCAATCCTTGTGACAATATCTTCTTTCACTATCGTTCTAAGCATTATTATTCTAAGTTTATAAGTAATAAAATAAAATGAATTGGGGGCAACACTTAGGTCTAGTAGTCAACTTAAAATCAACATAGCTGTTGTTATGTCATACCTGCCGTAACGGAAATTCAACTTATTGTAAAGAGCCCTGAAATGTTTTAGTAGTGGTCTTTGGTTAGGACGTTTTAAAATTACGGTGATAATAGTAAATATATTTTTTTATTTTTTATCTATGGTATTTTCATCTTGTGATTTGTGTGTAGACATGTCTATGATTCATCTTGCTAATAAAAATAAATAAAATATTGTATATTGTCTTTCATTTTAAACCTAATAAAATAAAAAACTGTGTTTAGAATAATCATTTTATTCAGAAACGTATATCAAATACACATAATATAAATCTATTAAGCAAGCTAGATTTTATTCACACAGAGCAAGAAAGTTAAATATCGTAACAAACATTAGGTAAACACTGTAAAATATAATGACAGACAGAGTTTTCTAAGAATTCGAGTACACAATATAAAAAATATTTAAAACATATGGCAACACAATGAGTTTAGACGGCAGAACCTAATTAGGTATACAATGTGTACTTTAAATACGCAAAACTTGAAGGCAAAATCGCTTCTACTACTTTTTAAAGACTTTTTATTTATTAGTACTCTGTTTACTAACCATGTCATAAGTTGCTTTTAGTCAGATTAGCGATACAACGAGGTTAATGCACTGAGCGTCAGAGCCAGCTAAGAAACTATCAGAATTAAAATAAAACTTAATAAATACGTTTTTGAATAATATTTTTTAATAAAATCTTCTCGATAAATCGTTTTAAAAAATATAAAAAAGTTGGGGTGTCCAAGGTTTTGCGTCTTTGAAGTTGCATTTTGGTTTTGTATATTCGGCTCGATCTGTTACTGGTTATCGTTACATGGCAATAACAACCCAGAGAAGCTATGAGATATATAGGTTTCATGTCAAGTATGACTGAGATGGTCGAGACTAGCTTTATTTGAATATAATACTTTACATAAGGTTGTTTTTACTATCGTCATTGTGGAACTTTTTTTAAATATAATCTAATAAGTAGATATCTTCAAGTTTGTGATACAAAAAAATCAAACAAGATTACTAGACACAAGTCTATCCTATAGTAAGAATTCATAAAAGTATACTATTATAACCAAAATTATAGTCCTAGTTATTTATTAATACTATATTATAGTAAATAATAGATAATTCCGAATAATCAAACTATACCTAAAAATAAAGTAGATGTTTGTCTAAAAACTTTATAATTGTAGACCAAGTCATTTTCGTTATAAGCTAATAGTTTAAGATAAAAAACATTTCTAACTAAGCACCCAAATACAATAAAAATACTACTAGGTTCTTTGTATTTCATATCTTTTTCACGACGAGCTATGTGCTGCCCCCAATGGGGGCTATCGCTAGTGAATTTGCCACTAAAGGCGCTTGTGTCGCGTGAGGTCCAATATCATTCACTTTTCACTGGTTTTAGCGGAATTTGTTGCATAAATTATAATTTCTTTAATTTACCTGCTGGAAAGTGATCTCTTCGTAAAATATCGCAAATATGGATTATTTGGCGATTAATGTGAACGTTTTAAAAGCGGAATTAAGAAAAAGCGCAAAAATAGGCGGCCTCAAGAGCAACTATTTCAGAAGTTAGTTTGTTGATATCAAGATAGTTATTAATAAATAATAAACTTTAATTAGATTCAAGATATAACACTTTGTTTCGGCGCCAATCGCCTTTGACAGCTATACCTCCGGACCTCAGTCTACAGTGGCGCCAACTGGTGAGCAAAGAAACGGTAGTCCCCATTGATTTAATTTGATAACTAAATTAAAGTTTATTGAATCACTGTCAACTGCTTTTGATTCTGGCATTCTTTATTGGCATATTGCTAAAAGCGGCCGCTTTTGGCGTTAGCGACAAATTCGACTTTATAAACAGCTAAATGAAAAGTTTAGTTAAGTTAAGTGATTCAATAAATACCAGAGGGAATTTGCTAAAATGATACAGTTCTAGTTTTTTGAGAATTAATTTTGTTAGAAGTAATAAAATTAAATCAAATCGGGGCTAGCACATAGCTCTAGTAGTCGCCTGAAGATAATATAATTTATAGAAATGGTTCAATTACGATAAATATTTAAAATAGATGATGATTTTTTACTTTCGAAATCGAATCATCTTGCACTTTAATGTGCTCTAGATACAATTTGTCAATAAAATAACAGTTTTCGAAGGAGCAGTCACTCGGGTTAACTTTTTACTAGGAACACATGATTTCACTTTTGTAAGTCTAAAAGATTCCTAAAGCAACACATACATCGCAAGTCCTAGGCGCTGTCCCGAGTATAATTCCAAGGCGATGGAGACCCAGCACCCGCACGGGAATCTATGAACGTTAAGCTTCGTTACGTAGGCTCATAAAATGCTTAAAATAATCTGGAACTATCTCATCTGGCGTACACCCAATATTTAGGCCAATATTACTTAACACCACTAAGTAAATGAGACAATATGTTAAGCAATGTTTGTATATAAAAACTCGCGGTTATCCAAAAATCTGTCAGTCCATCAGGTCCGTACTATAACAACAACAAATTAGAAGAGCTAATTTGTTATTGCTCAACGAACTACGGACCTGGTTCTTATCTACCGGTTTTCTTTTCAGTTAGGAGACTCTGAAGGACAGTACCCGGATTCTTGGTGTTAGTGGTGAGACTGATGTTCTGGTCTCATTTAGTCATAATTTTAATTTTAAATACTTTATATGATAATTCAGCAATTTAATTGCAATTGTAATATTGAAGCGAGAAGCGGTCGCGATAATTGGTCGATTAATCTACCGAGACAAAGCACCGCACCCGATTCGCGTGGGGATGCGGGTTCGATTCCCGCCTGTGACAAAATTTTTCAATTTAAATAAAAATGCGTCAATTTTCAATTTGCGCGTAGTGTCAGTATAAATTGTGTACACACAATTATAAACTCAATTTTTATAAAGGTTTAATATATTATTTGAAAAAAAAAAGGCAGTGCCTAGCAGTACAGATTGTAATCACCTTAGTATAGACATAATAAAACTCACATCAATGCTACCGGGGTCAATCTCGCGTAGCGTTTCTGTCTACAAGCGGTTTCTTGTGCGAGGCGGGCGCGGGCAGCTTCGACGGCTTGCGGCACTGCATCGAGCGGTCGGCGTTCTCCTTGCCTTGCTGGTCTTGTTGTTTCTGAAATATGTTGAGCGTGAAGGTCAGAAGCGGTGATCAGAATAAATAAATAAATCTATACTAATATCATCATAAAGCTGAAGAGTGAGTTTGTTTGTTTGTTTGAACGCGCTAATCTCGGGAATTACTGGTTCGAATTGGAATCATACTAACAGAAATTGACGCGGACGAAGTCGCGGGCAACAGCTAGTGAAAATATTTACAGACATGCCACACTGGGCCACTGCATCACAGAGCCATCTTGTCCCAAACTAAGCTACTACTAAGAAGCTTACCCGTCTAATGTATATGTCTGTCTCAGACGTGCACTTGACTATAGGCGCCCTGTTATGAGGGGGCTGAGGCTCGGGCGCGGCGAAGGTGGAGTCTTCAGACGCGGAGGAATCACTGTCTCGGCCTTCGCCGTCCGACTCTAGCACTACGCATTCCTGGAGGAAATACATTGGAATTTAAGCCGTGTACTCGCTGACACATTTGTATTCAGAGACATTGGGCGACAAAGAAGAACATCGCCCTACGTCGCTCGATGTATTGTCGCTGTCCAGGTCAGTTCAGGGCCCCAATTCCGCCAATTTACAAATAGCTCAATAGAATCGTAGTTGCATCGCAATCGTATATTTTGACATTAGTACCTTAATAAATGTGTCAAAATATACAATTGAGATGCAATTGCGATTCTATTGAGCCAGTTTAGTTGATACTGATTTTATTTACTCGAATGGGCGCCAAGATACATGTTGCGTGATGTCGCGGTACATGTTAGGCAAAGTATGGTAACGTCGCGTGGAGTTGCACGTCTTCTGGGACACGAGTCGCGCGACATTTATCTCCTTATGGGTACGGGGCTTAATGTAGCAGGACTAGAGTTGTAAATTGACGGTCATAATATGCTATAAGCGTTCGTCATTTATAATATATGCTCGGCACATTGGACATTTATTGTCACGATGGTCACATACAAAAATTTGTTAACAATTAAAAAAAAGAAGATATTATATGAATTAAATGAAATTATAGCAAACAAAAATTAGAATTTAAACTATTATGCTTTTTATTATTTGCCTTTCAATAACTCTGTATGCGTTTTTTAAGTGTCATCTTACTGTTTTTTATTGTATTCTAGTTTTTGCACTAGTAGTCTAGTATCTTTTTGTACTTTTTAGTATTTCATTTCTTTTTATGTAATTTCTAATAAATTTTCTCTTAGAATGCATTACAAATAAAAATGTAGCATACTTTTCCAATAGAATTAAATGTGACGTTAATGACAATTAATGTTCAAAATGTCCGGTCACATTGTGATAATGACCAATTTGCTCGGTCACATTGGTCAGACATTTATAATGTGACGGACACTTAACAACTCTAAGCAGGACATTCAAACTTTTTGATTTGGGCCAAAGCAACCTGCAGGTACGGTATACAATACGATTTCCCAGGAATGGTAATGTAATGATGATGAATTACGGTCGGTCCCAATGATCTATCTATCTCCAGTTTTGGCATATCGGAGATAGAAAACATCTTCTGTCTCTGATTTTGCCGTCCAGAGAAACAAAGACAAAAGTTGTTTTCTATCTCCGATATGCTAAAACTGAAGATAAATTGGTTATTGGTTACCGGCCGTTAGTATCTAGATGACGTACCTCCTCGCAGACGCGTTCCCTTGTAGCCCGGAAGCGTGCTAAGATGCGGTCGTGCGGCGACGTGGCGGCCAGCGCGCGCGGGAAGCGGTACGCCGTCCGCGCGGGAGTCTTGCCTGCGGGACAACGCATGCGGTCAGAATGTATACGAACAATACGACGTGCTCCTTTTGGTATCAGTAAACGCTCAGAACTTTTTTTTTCTTTTTTCTTTTTCTGATGTTTATGTTTTAAGAAAATATCTGTCTGTTATGTAATGTTGTATTATGTCATGTTTACCTGTAAGTGGTTGTGCTTTTATGTGGTAATTTTACACTACATTATAAGGTTGAACGACTGTTCCTATAAAACACCCTTGCCTTGTATGAATGAAATTACGCTCTCCCGCTACTTTACTACATTTTAGTATAATTTTGCCAACGTCTCGCAAAACTAAGGATTCGCCAAACTGATTACATTTTCTAACTAATATAACTAAAATTGATGTTATATTCGAAACTATTGTTTTTTGAACCACATATACAAGTACATGAATTTATTTTATTATAAGGATTTCATTAAGGCGACTACTAGAGCTATGTGCGATGCTATGAGATTTAATTTTTTTACTTCTAAACAAAATTAATTCTCAAAAAACTAGAACAGTATCATAGAAGCAAATTACCTCTAGTATTTATTAGCTCGTGAATATCTCGGCTATATGAATGTGTGGGTGGAGCTAACATATACTACAGTATCACAATAAACATTAACTACCATTTGTTCAAATTGGTCTATTAGTATTTAACGGTGTGCTGGAGAACCAGTGCCACTTTCTGGGTAAGCTCGCTCCATTTTAGGTTTTTTCTTAACCCTAGGTTAAGTATGTAGTCCGGACCAAGCCCATTTAATTAAAAAAAACTTGATAAATGTTCTATTCTGAATCCCTGAAATACTGACCTGTAGGCGAGTACACTCGGTATTCCTGCGCAAGGTACCTCGCCTCTAGTTCTTGTAAATCCTGCAGCCCATGCCGCAGCGAGGAACCGAACCCCACGACCTCGTGCTGCGCCGCCTCAAGCGACGCCGACTGGGCCTCAGCGTGCGACGAGCAGCGAGCTTGTAGCTGCGATGCTGATGAGCTAAAGCTGTTCAACTCTTCGACAGTCAGGCTGTTGTATCTCTGTTGAGTGAAGAAATAATTTAGAAGTACTGGTTTAAACTTTCATGGTCACAATCGTATGAGTTAGTTGTAGAGTAAATCAGTAAAAACAGTTTTATTTATGCAAATAGGCCCCCGGAGGCGCTATTACACGTCCCAATATTTAAATCTACCACTGCTTCGGGACAAATGTGGGCTAGAGCCGAGAAAAAGCAGCGCAAGAAACTCGGTCACTATTGTCAGCCTCTTTTTAAACAATGTTTACAAAAGGTTTAAGGCTAGTATAGTTCGAGCTAGGACAATCTAAAGCCGTAGATTCCTATCGTTTAAATAATCATTAATAGTGTAATAGCCCTTTTTGATTAAAATTACTTTGACATACGATTTAACTTTATGTACAGGGAGTTCAGCAATACTCTGTAGTAATTTGTTGAATATACAAATACAACTTCCCATGAACGAATTTCCTACTTTTCGCAGTGTGAAGCCTGAAAGTAGTAGTATTATAATCAGAGGTCTGGAGTAAGTATAGGTACGTAGAGTTATTTGTGTGAAAACACTGATTTCATACAGCGAAAGGATGAAGTCGATATGCCTCAAATCCCGGAATTAATTGATTTACTAAATAAAAAGCTATTCACTTTTAAACCGTTTAGGCGCAGAATGTCCAATTCGCAAAATGTCATTCGCATCTAAACCCCTCTTTTGATTCAATTATGATTGATGTTGACAAAGTTATGTTGAGCATTGGACATTGTGCGAACTGGACATTCTGCGGACTGGACATTTTGCGAACGCCGGATATTTTACAATGTACCTACCCTATTTTAAAGGCAAATAAATGATTTGATTTGATACAAATTAAACATTCTGCGCCTAAACTTTTAAAAAACTTTAAACTTTGCTTGGTTTTTATCATAATTTATTTGTAATGTTGTTGATTTAAATTTTTAACGTTAACTTTCCAACGTTTTTATTACTTATCATCGTATTCAACACGGAGACAAATCCCGAAACACAAAAATCATAAAAATCCGTCCAGCCGTTGTCGAGTTATAAGTGGTGTAACGAACACGAATTTCATTAATAAAGTTTATTGTCTGTACGTTAATATAAAACTGATAATAACTGTGTTTTGGAATGACTGTTTGTTTCAAAATAAATCTAATTAATTACTGTTGTTGTTATTACCTCTGCCGTATCCGCGACCGAGTTCAATGTCCTCGCGGCGCCTTCCAAGATGGCGGCGAGGGCCTGCTCGCTGTTAGCATCGAGCATCGCAGACGATTCCTGGTTGCTGGCGACTAGTCTCTTCACTTCTTGCTGTAAACATACACCATGTTAATTACAAGTGGAAACACCTTTGAAATCGTTTTGTTGGCTCATATTATTAACCACTAGCTGTTGCCCGCGACTTCGTCCGCGTCAATTTCTGTTATTATGATCGCGACTATTATTGCAACATTTTTCACTGATGCTTCGCTCCTATCGGTCGCAGCGTGATGTTATACAGCCTAAAGCCTCACTCGATAAATGGACTATCCAACACAAAAATAGTTTTGCAATTCGAACCAGTAGTTCCAAAGATTAGCGCGTTCAAACAAACAAACAAACTTTTCAGCTTAATAATAATAATAGTATAGATAAGGCTTTCTGCTTACGTGTATATGCTGCGCGTTCTGGTCGAGCAGCGTCACGAAGCAATCGGTAAGATCCCGCACGCGCGCCGCCAGCTCGCGGCTGAAGGCCTCCAGGTCCGCCTGGACAGTAGTCGCCGCTGGAAGGAACACCCTTATAAAAGATCTATCGTAGTTGTTTCACGGGACTGGGAACTATTCTTAAATACTCTTATAAAGATTTATCTATGTTCTTTCACGGGACTTGGAAAGTTGGAACTATTCTTATGTAAAATGAAATGTGCGAAATTTTTTGCGTTTTGTCTCGTTAGATTGACTTTATCAAAATTAGTTTTTAGAATTCGCCAAAATACCGCTAAAACGCTTTAAACTACCACGTAACTATGAATACGTCACAGACAAATAAACAATCTCGTGCTCTGCCAAAGATATTACTAACTTGGATATGACAGTAATGTTTACTTGTTTGTCGGCTAGTGACGTCATCGCGCTTTGAATAACGTTCGCAGTCACGTGATAATGTCTATTAAAAACATTTTTTTTTAAATTTATGAAAATTATATATATTCTTAAAAATTATTATTACTATGTTTTTAAATATTGTCATTAATGTATAAAACATGACTTTACTCACCCTCATTAAACTCATGGTCAAATTTCTCCAAATCCTCTTCATCCTGTTTAACCTCACATTCAAACTCTTCCAAGTTCTGTTCAGCACTGTCCAAATCTTCTTTAGCCGCGTCCAACTGACTCTGTTGCCATTGCATATGTTTCTCTATTCTCTCCTCTAACATTTTTCTTTCTTCCTCTATCTCCATGACTTTCTTGCTCAGTCTTTCTTCTAGAGCCGCCTTCTCCGAGGCCACGTGACGCGCTAGACGCTCTTCTAGAAGTTTCCTTTCTTCTTCCACCCACTGGTTGAGACGGGACTCCGTCTCCTGTCGTTCTTTCTCTATGTCGGATAATTGTTTTGATAGACGTTTCTGAATTTGAGTCTTCTCTTCTTCGATTTCCTGGGGTGATTAATTAGTGACTTTACAAAAATGGAAATTAATACAGTGTAAGAATTGCAGTTGTTTAGTTCGATGTTTAATAGCTAAGGAGTTTGGACAAATAATTCTGTAGTAATTTTAGGCTGCGTCCCCAGTAAGCAGTGAGCGGCTGACAGTTTGTTTCCAGTTTGCCTCTCTATACAATTTAAATTCTGTGTGCGCCTGATCGATACTTACGCCATTCGAGAGTCAGTCAGCGAACAGTCAGCCGCTCACTGTTCGCCTACTGGGGACGCGGCTTTAATGTTGAAATGATTTCAGATATCAACTTTATTTTACCTGATTAAGAAAAGATCTGAAATAAGACTTTAGCTATATATATTTATCGTATATCTAGACCAGGTGTAACTCAAAACGCTAAATCGAGGTGAAGTTTATATTTATTGAATAACACAGTCTACACAGATTATGAGAAAATTTATTTTGTTGTTATTTGTTCACTAGTAGATAATTGGAACAAGGTAGAATAGACTACAAAAGAATTATTTTATTTGGCACTTCAAACATTAATAAATTAAACAAAAAAAAAACCTAATAATTAATGTGCTAAAAAGGCCTATTCAGCCGCAACTGGTCGCAACAGCCAAAGGCGTGCTGCGACGCGCTGATTTTCAGCGAGGGATGGTCAACGCGATTGATTAACGGCCGGTCCCAATAACCTATCTATCTTCAGTTTTGGCATATCGAAGATAGAAAACAACTTTTGTCTTTGTTTCTCTGGACGGCAAAATCAGAGACAGAAGATGTTTTCTATCTCCGATATGCCAAAACTGAAGATAGATAGATTATTGGGACCGGTCGTAAATCGAATTGCGTCAAGGATGAGTTGACTCAAACCTAACAAATAGTATTTGAATTGCCGTGGCAAATTAAGAAGCGAGTACGCGAGTGACGCATTCACTCACTGTGCCCCAATTTTGTTGGGGCATAAGAATCATATTTTGTGATGTCATTGAGAGTAAGTTAATTTCTAAATAAAATTAATTTAACAATTAATTATGTCTAAATACATATTAGAAAATATAATACATATGGTAAAAACAGAATAATCATTCATTCAATTTCAAACAGATAACTCGAGTTGAGTTTGAGCTACATATTATTTCAAATTCAAACTTCCTGAGAATCTCTAGAAAAAGGATAACATTTTGTCTAAAGGTCATAGCACACTATACTGGCATCGCACCGGCAGCGCCTCAACCCAGCAATTAACTTGCCATTCAAATTAGAGCATTAAGTCGTGAGTCGTACAATATATTTCACATTCATATATAACCAATTTTTGTGCCCGAACAGGGTCTATAATGAACTGATTATATCATACTTTATAACATCCTTGTGACAATATAGAACGTAATAAAATATTTTGTAATATTGAGGCGACGCCGTGCTGCAGCCGTGCTGTTGCCAAACTGGTGTAGTGTGCCACGACCTTTAAACTACTTTTACGAGTTTAATGATCGATATATTCGTACACATAGGTAAGAAGGGTCTCATCTAGGTATATGAATATTTAGATGTATTTCTAGTAGTGTTCCCGAGGCCTATAGGTTTTTAGGCTTTTTTTAAGGCTAGCTTATAAATTAGGGTCTACAGCGGGATAAAAGCCTAGGCGCATATTTAAAAGGTTTGAAAGGCTAAGAACCTAAAAAGATTTGTCGTCTTTTAGGCTAGGTCTATTTTATTTATTTTTGGAATGTAATAATTGTCAATTTAATTTTACGATTTTAAATATTGTTTAAAATTGCATGTTTTGTTCTTCTTATTATTATTTAAAATTTATTCCATATAAAATTTGGTACAATAAGTAAATTTAATGCTAAAAAATGTAAATAGAGATAGATATAATTATACAAAAGCAAAATGTAATATATCGTTTATAATAGAGTACAATAATCAAATATAAGATTTTCAACGTGCTTGTTATAGTGGCAAACTTTTTTTGGAAACAATGTATTACAAGCAGGTACTTATTATTTCCAATTTCAAATAATATTAGTTTTCATTTAATTTTAATATAAATACAATACAAAAAAACTTGTATAATTCATACTAAGCCATAATCTGAATAATGGCTATAGCTTTATAATAAGCTTACTACTCGAAAAAGATTTTAGTCGGAAATAAAGCCTAAAAAAGGCTATTAAGGGTAATAGGCTTTTTTTAATACCTATAGGCTTTTTAAAATGAGTAGCCTTTTAAAAGCCTATCATGGCCATAAAAAAGAGCTAATACGCTTAATTTTAGGCCTAAAAGTCTATAGGCCCCGGGAACAGTAATTTCTAGTATACCTGCATACAGCCCCTGCCGCGCTGCTCGCTCGCGGCGACGGCGCGCGCGCGGGCCTGGCGCGTGCCCCGCGCGGCGCGGCGCCGGCGCGCGTGCGACTCTCTTGCGACCCGCGCCCGGCCCGCCACGGAGCCGCTCAGCGCCGCCACGCGGCTCGACGCGCCGCTGTGCTGTATACGGATAAATCGTTCAGCTCCGACCTCACGAAAGGCACACGGGTGAAGATACGACAACACTATAGTATAGTCACAGTCTGAACGGCGACCGCGTGAGGCTTGATGTAGACGACGCCGGAACCGCACCGGCGCCGGCCCGCATGTTTGTGAATAAGAATGAAAACCGCACCTGAGCCGCACCGACGCCGCGTGCTCTATTTTGATGCTTCAGGGGCCTGATTCGCGTAACCGAATCGCAGTTCGATCGTGATTGAATTGGACGATGGGCTAAATGTCAAAACATTTAGCCCACACTAGAACTGTCAAAAAACCTGTCGTTCAATTACGATTATGATACGATTCGGTTACGCGGATTAGGGGCCAGTAAAGCATTACCGATGAAACTCTAAAGACGTCTGCGTTTCATTTAAAAATGATTATATTTAACAATGTTACCTTTGACTAATAAAAACAAAGTATTACTTATGTATATAATATATAAATAGAGACGAAAACAAATCCGTAAACTTAAAAGACAATTTTGGGTACACCCTGTCTTAGCCTGCAGAGAAAACAAAGGAAATTAAAAAAAATAAAAATAAAGAAAACTTTTCAAAATACCTAAGAATGAATGTACACATACATACACAAACATGCAGTTCCGGCGTCGTCTACATTAAGCCTACCGGACGACGTTCCGTGGGCAGGCCCCCTACAAGGTGGACCGACGATCTGGTCAAGGTCGCGGGAAGCCGGATAGAACTTGCCTTAGGCCCGTACTCGACTTATAATTCAGCCGATTGAAAGACTTGAAAGTATTCAACAAAAAAAAACCCCCCGCAGGCAGCCTCCTTAGTTCTGTTGACGTGCGTCCATAGCTTGGGACACCGCTTTGGCTACAATGGGATGCTAAACGGTTCACAAACTCACCCATTCCCTTACAACCTCTTCAACTCTTTGAATTTGAATCTCAATTTATTCAATTAAAAAATAATGTAACAGCAATTTAATGTACTTATGAGTCAATAAGATAAAATAAGTCAGATTGGGATCCAACTGAGTGTAACAAGTAAAATATTCTAGTATTATATCCGCACTTTGTTATGTACACGTATTGCAAGTGTATCATGTTAAACTAGGAAAATCTGTAATTGGCATTACATTGTTTTACTCAATAACTATGTAATTAGTCTGTAAGAACATGATAAAAATAAAATAAAACTCGCCCCGCCACCTCAGCCTCTTTGGTTCTGTTGACGTGCGTCCACAGAGCTACTACAAAGGCGTGAACGAAAGACTCCAGGTCTCCAGCGTGCGTCGGCAGCGAGGACTGAAGCGAAGACCTGTGCCCGTGTGGCTTCTTGGAACTCTGCTTAGGCTACCATGGGATGCTAATCGGTTCACAAACTCATCCATTCTCGTACGAAACCTTCATTTTGCCCCGCCACCTCAGCCTCTTTAGTTCTGTTAACGTGCGTCCATAGCTTGTAACTCCGCTTTGGCTATAGTGGGATGCTAATCGATTCACAAACTCACCCATTCCCTTACAAACTCTTCAACTCACCCCGCCACCTCAGCCTTAGTTCTGTTGACGTGCGTCCATAGCTTGCAACTCCGCTTTCGCTACAGTGGAATGCTAATCGGTTCGGAAACTCACCCATTCCCTTACAAACTCTTCGACTTGCCCCGCCACTTCAGCCTCTTTGGTTCTGTTGACGTGCGTCCACAGCGCTACTACAAAGGCGTCAACGAAAGACTCCAGGTCTTTCGCGTGCGTCGCCAGCGAAGACTGAAGCGAAGACCTGTGCCCGTGGGTCGCTTGTTGGAACTCCGCTTGCGCTGATGTTGTTAAGGACTTGATCTGAGATTAAGAAGCGAATTGTTGTCGTAAATACATTGATTTAACATATAAAAAATAAGATATACACCGTGAAATTTTAGTGGTTGTTTTCCCGCAACAGAACGATTTACCTTTAGTAGCACCATCGAATCGTGCGAGTTATTTTTTGAAAATAAAGATATCGTTGTTCTCAACTAATCAAAAAAATAATCATCAACTCAAAAGTGTGAGATACGATAGTATCTTTACAAAATGTGACGTGGTTGGGTATTGCTTGCCGCACGAAATCAATGTTCAAAGCAAAAGAAGCTCTACGCACTAAGTAATACAGCATAAACTGCACCGCGCGAGGGGCAATGACCCCGGCCGGTGACCGGCTGCGGCGCGGCTGGTACCATTGGTTCGAGGTTGCTTTCGAGTTCCGTTTATCACAATCGTGTAACTGCTATTTTTTTATTTAAATAAAAAAAAACTGCACAAATCTATTGTACTACTAAGAAAGAATCATTTTACTGCGGGAAAACAACCACTAAAATTTCACGGTGTATACAATACTAATTCGGAGCCTTGCCTAAAGGGACTGCGTTTAATAATATATTTTAGTTATTATTTTATATTTTTTAAGGTTTTTAGTTTTAGGCTCATTGTTCTAGTATATATTTTTATCAAATTAAGTCACCTATTTGACAAAAATTTGCACATTACAACCTATATCAATCGAATAGACAATTTGAAAACATAACAAAAATATGTCAAAAATTTATATTTGTCGATAGTTATATGGATAAGTAGCTCCAGTCTAATAATTTATTTCTCTTTATTTTAGGTAGGGTTTTTTCTCATTGAAAATGACACCGTGATAGATACACATCACAAAATATGCCAGCGACGTTTGTGTGCTGATTGAATCAACCTATAAAGCAATGTCGCCTCCCTCGACAAAGGGTCTATTATTAAAGGGATGTATATTAACTCTTGATTGGTGTTGTGTACTGCCAGCAAGTTAAAACACTATTTCTATGTATACCAAGATAAAGATGATGTTGACCTTCTACACTTATTTTAAAGTATATTCAATATCGAATTTATCAGTAAAGTAACACATGCAACTTAATTAACGGCAGTATATTTATTTTTACATACCTCTGATGTAGCGCCGACTAACTTCTGTACCAATTCAGTCAATTTATTCCTATTCTGTTCTTGTACTTCAATGGTGCTTGTAGTAAAATTGTCTGAAAGTTAAAATAAAATCAGAAAAGGTTACACAGCTCTAAATTAAACTGAGTTTATATACTAAAAGTAACAGCCTACAATCATCTCACTGCAGGGAACAGGCCTCCATCATTGAATTCAAGCTACCACTGCAATGATGGGAACGGGCATAATCACCACGCCTGCCAAATGCGGGTTGGTGATCACAAACCCAAGCAACGTTCCGTCCCGGGGATCGAACCTGGGACCCCATGATCTTGGCCTTGGCTTGGGCGTTCCATTAGACCAACGGGGCGTTCCAGTAGACCAACGGGGCGTTCCAGTACACCAACGGGGCGTTCCAGTAGACCAACGGGGCGTTCCATTAGACCAACGTGGCGTTCCAGTAGACCAACGGGGCGTTCCAGTAGACCAACGGGGCGTTCCAGTAGACCAACGGGGCGTTCCAGTAGACCAACGGGGCGTTCCAGTAGACCAACGGGGCGTTACAGTAGACCAACGGGGCGCTTATATATTATGACGAGGGGCGTTTATATACTATGACGATAGCATTCTTACCAAATTATAAATGCGAAAGTAACCCTAGTACGTAGCGCTTTAACGCCTAAACCATTCCTAGAATTTATTTTATTCGACTGCCTTATGTGGGACTTGAACCTCCTCCTTGGAGAGTTGCTTCCAGGCCCCCAATTCCGCTAATTTACAAATGGCTCGATAGAATCGCAATGGCATCGCAATTGTATATTTTGACACATTTAATATGGTAGTAATGTCAAAATATACGATTGCGATGCCATTGCGATTCTATTGAGCCATTTGTAAATAATAATTATCAGAATACGGGCCCAGGTTTTGCCAGACAGGTATCAACATTGGCGATGATAGAAAATCTTTTGTTGACACCTCTTCAGCAGCAGTCTGATGATATTTATTTATTTACATTTTTTTTACAGACATTATGAAGAACCAAGTAGCGGACTTAATGCCATTCTTTACACTGGTAGATATAGTTGATAGCAACTATGGGGTCAAACAGAGATATTACAAGCGTTGCAAAATATAATGGTACTGTTCCTTCTTAGCATTAGCTCACACTAGTCCCGAAGCAGTACCTTTATTGGGACCTATAAAAACGCCTCCGGGGGCCTATTTAAAGAAATACTATTTTACGAATGATATGTTAAAACCTTATTGGTCTATGTACTGGACCAAGATCTCAAGATTGTGGGTTCGATCTCGGTTGCTAGGCAATAGGAATTGAATTTTCGAGCATTGCTCGGGTTTCTGATCACCAACCCGCATTTGACAAGGATGGTGATTGCCTATACCCATCATTGCTATGGTAACTTCAATTCAATAAAATAAAATATAATAAAATAACCTTTATTTGATTAAGCATGGTATACAGAGGTGTTATGAAATAAAAGTTCAATGCATGTATAGCCCACAAAATGGCATGAAAATGTTAACATATTAAATTGTGTTTATGTCTACAAATAAATTGTATTGAACTGATAAAACTATATTGATGATTAATATGATGATGAATGATGGATACCTTTGTCCCACAGTGGTATGATTATAGGCTTTCACTTTAAGATATTATATTGAATTAATCGTTTCTTACCAAGTGTGGAGTGCAGTCCATTTAGCGCTTGTAATAGCGAGTCGGCGAAATGCTGAGCCGCGTCCGACACGCGCGCCCGCAGCTGCTGCGAGTGCTGCCGGAAGTTAGCCGTCACCTCCAAGTTCATGGATTCGACCGTTCTGTTCCGGACAAGTTTTGGATGGATTCAGATTTGGAATGATTCATACATTGAAACTTGAAAAACTATGTGCCAGGCGAGACTCGAACCCGCTTACCCCGCGCCCGGTTTGCATGGAGATACGGGTTCGAGTCTTGCCTGAGAAATAATTTCATAAGTTTAAATACTGACATAATTACAATTAAGTTGCTAAAATAACATAAGTGATTTTAATTAAAAACTATCAATCGATTATCAGACGATAGTCGTGAGAAGCTGCTGGCTTCGGATGGCGTGGGATTAATTATTGCCCAACGATGGGCTTCATTTGGCTGTAATGATAATTTATGTGACGTTTACATACTTTTACTTAAGGAACCATTCGTTAAATTACATAACGCGAATCGAACTTTTGACCCCTCCCCGGATTTTGTTACAGCTGGTCAGATTTGTGGGATTTGGGTATGGGCCATTTTGCAATTTTACATCAGTAATCAGGAACAAAATACAGTTTTCCGGTAATATTTCAAAGGGGTTTTAAAAGTTAGACTTGAAAATGTGACGTCACAAAATTTAGGACTCTCCCCATCCTTTTGTCATAAAGTGTCATACTTCGTCGACTCCCTCACCCTCAACGTGTGACGTAATTTATTGATAACCCTTAACTGAATATAAATAATATAAAAATTTTTGTTACAGTAAGAGAAAGCAGACAAACATTAATTTAACATTGAATTTGAACTGAAATACATTTTCGAAGAGTCAAGTATGCGGCCTATTGCCACTATATCTCTATGGATACCCACCTGCGTTTCTCCACGGTATCTTGTAATGCAATCGCATGCGAAGCTGCCGTGTCCGCGGCGGCGACCAGAGCCTTCGCCTGCTGACTGAGCTGCTGTTCCGTTTGCTGCTGAGCGGTCACCAGGTAGCGTTGTTCTTCAAACTGAAGCTTCGTCGTCTTCAGAGCCTGATTGAAACCAAAGATGCTTGATTTAATATAAATCGAGCAGTTTCAAAAAGGGTCCCAATCAAACGTGCACCCATCTGACGTAAATGGGTTAGTACCATCAATAAAAAATAAAAAAAAACATTTACACCAAAAACTTACTTGCTTAATAAAAAGTATGTAAAAAAAACATAAAGCAGTCACAGAATGTATGTTTGATGGAAAAAGACTGTTAATATTAAATTGACAACCCGATGTCTCTCAAAGTAGTGTAGTGGCTGATCTGCATACTACTACATATTACGGGATCGATTTAGGTTGGGTTAGTTATGCCTGTACCCATCATTGGTATAGTACTCGTAACAATAATACAATGATGGAGGTCTTTTCCCTGCAGTGGAATTACTATAAACCCTACCCAGAATAGCTGTGTACAGTCAGCTGCAAAACTATGTACTTAACCACTTTTTGGTTTTACCAAGCTTATGTCGTGACGACCATTTGGATCAGCGGTAGTTAACGCTGCTTCTGAGCCATGGGTCGCGGGTTCGATCCCCGCACAGTACAAATATTTGTGTGCATGAACATGTCTGTTTGTACTGGTCTGGGTGTTTTCTATGTATTATAAGTATGTATTTACAAAAAAAAAGTATATAAGTAAGATTATCGGTTGTCTAGTACCCCATACGACAGGGTACTTAATACTACCTTAATTTGGGACTAGATGGCTCTGTGTGGCCCAGTGAGGCATGTCCTAAAATATTTATTTATTATTTATTTATTTATTTATGTCGTTGTATTAAGAGTCAACATTAGTCAGAAGTGTGTGCAAAATTTTGCTGCTGACTATAATTATAATACACCTCTGTTTGTAAGTACATACATTATTAGTGTCAGCAAGTTTGGCTACAGTCGTGTTCAGTTGATTTCTAGTAGCGTTCAGTTGATTATCGACTTGTTCCAACTTCTCGTTCATCTCCTGGAACACGTTCTCCATTCGGTCTCGTTCCTCCTCCATCGCTCGCTTCTTCAGCAGAAGCTCCTGTATCTCCTTGCGTTGTTCCTCTTGTTTAAGCGTCATCTCGGCGAAGGTATCGCTGGCTAGGTACACGCCTGTGGGTTGGGAGTGTGCGTTAATTTAGATTCAAATTTGACACTAATCTGTTGATAATTCCTTGAACAGAAATTTCGACACGTGTCGATAAATTTATATAAGGCATTACGCTATGAGCCAACGGGGTTTTACCTCTAACATTCTAGAAATATTTTACAAATATCTAAGTATTGGTTGAGATGAAATATATTTTTAATGTTTTAAAACAAATTTTTTTGAAAATAAATTGCTTTAAATTAAAAATACAATTCCTTAATAAACTACAAAGATAAATTAATTTGATAAGTTTGTCTTGCATTAATATTATTTCTTAATTTGTAATGAAGTAGTTTATCGACTCTAAAGTCAATAAAAATAACAGAAGCTCCAGCAGCAATGTATTAATAAACTAATGTAATTTCCATACATTAATTATCTATTCGTCAAGCGTAAACGATAGTAGACAGCAACTTGTCTAAGGCCACAGGACATAAGCGTGTGTTTGAAGTAGGGACTCCTGTAGTCTGACCTACAAAAGATATATCAGCTCTCCTATTCGATCATTAGCCGAATATAAGCTCACATAAATCTGATAACTCACCGTTTTTATCCCTCGCAGCCTGCAGATCCCTCTTCAACCTATCAATCTCCTCAGCGTACTCCTTGAGTATCGCCTTCTTCGTCATCTTCTGATTGACTTCTGGCTTGTTCTGTATGTTCTTGGCGCGGTGGGCGTATTCTAGAGTGCTCATAGTCTCCTCCAGGTCCTTGTGGCCCGGGGAGATGGTCGCTATGATAGACGTCTTCGTACGGCCTCCCAGAGACTCTTGTAGGATCCGGGTGAGTTTTGATTCACTGTAAATTTATATGAATGATTAAATAAGAAATGGAATGGGACATGTATTTGTTTTTAAATGAAATCCAGATCTAATGGTGGTTTGTTAGTAAATATGTAATGTGGAAGTTTTAGTGATGATGACGCAAAACAACATCTAGTGCTTATCAAAATGTGTTTTAATACAATAATCAAGGTTGTCTGGAAGAAATAGTTTTTTAGCGATAAGGCCGCCTTGTTGTACCGACATTAATATCTTGTTTGTATTATTTTTTGTTAGTTAGATCTATCTATCTATCTATCTATCAATAATTGTAATGTAATATAACGAAATAGATTGATACTGAATTAAAGCCGAACTTTGTTTTCGGTTGAAATCAACCGAACATTCGGCCTTATTCGACACTAGCTGTTCCCCGCGAAAATTTCTATTATATATATGATAGCGACAATTTTTTCAACATTTTTCACTGATGCTTCGCTTCTATTGGTCGCAGCGTGATGATGTATAACCTAAAGCCTACCTCAACAAATGGAATATCCAACACACAAAATAATTTTTCAAATCGAACCTGTACTTCCTGAGATTAGCGCGTCTAAACAAACACTCTTCAGCTTTATAATATTAGTATAGATTCGGCGGAACGTATATTCCAACAATGTAATATAAAAAACTAGCTACCTACACAATCATTGTCAAAAGAGTATCCTAACCTATCTATACTAAAATATAAAACTGAAGAGTTTGTTTGTTTGTTTGTTTGAACGCGCTTATCTCAGGAAGTACTGGTCCGAATTAAAAAAAATATTTTTGTGTTGGATAGTCCATTTATCGAGGAAGGCTTTAGGCTATAGAACATCACGCTGCGACCAATAGGAGCGAAACATCAGTGAAAAATGTTGCAAAAATAGTCGCGATCATAATAACAGTAATTGACGCGAACGAAGTCGCGGGCAACAGCTAGTTTGACATAAAGGTGCACTTTTAGTAAAACCTATATCAATCAAAACGTTACAACATGACACAAATATCCATACTATTGCATGCCGATATGATTCGACCGTGTTATAAAGTTGACAAGTCATCGCCAAACATTCAAGTAAGGCCCCTTTCGCGTAACCAAATCGTATCACAATCGTAATTGAATAGCAGGTTTTTGACAGTTCTAGTATGGGTTTAATGTCAAAATCGTTCAATTCAATCACGATCGAACTGCGATTGAAATAGCTGAATAAGGCCCAAGGACAGTTTTATACGTTAGTTTTTTTTTTTTTTTTTTTTATTATTAGGTTCATCAACAATTGTGACAGTATACATGCGAGTTTTACCAATCATAATAATGGAAACAAAACTGTACAATCACTTATAGACAAACACAACATTCACCTAGTAGGTCCAGCAAGTATCTAAGATTATACCCTTACACAAGAATCAAAAAGAATTACTAACAAAAAATAACTATATGAAAACTAATTAAATCACAACATTATTTTATTTTAAATTACGTGCATGCAATGCCAAGAGCTCCCGCCGAATTTTTGGGATCGAGCAACTTAGATCTAAGATATCATAATATTGATTATAAAGGCCGCAAAGACGTGGAACTGGTGAGTTTCTTCCGAATTTTGTTTTACGTGGAGGACGCAAAAACAACTTATCAATTTTGTGACGTGGATAACGATGAGGTACTTTAATATTTATACTATGAAGTAGTTGTGGGCAGTTAAATTTATCATTTAGGAGTTTCTGTAAGAAAATGACATCGAGTATGTCTCTTCGCTTTTCGAGATTTATCATTTTGAACATATTTAGTCTGTCTTCGTACGATTGCACCCTTTTAGCTCTACCCTGACTAAAAGCTAAGTGCCACATAAACCTCTTTTGCACCCTCTCTATTCTCAACATATGAGTCGCGTAGTGTGGCCGCCAGATTGTTGATCCATACTCAAGAATACTCCTTACCAAACAGTTGTATAATGTGATTTTAGTAATCGAATTACGAAAGGCTTTGATATTGCGAACAACGAATCCAAGGGTCTTTGATGCCTTACTAATGATGTTGTTGATGTGTGGGATGAAGGTAAGCTTTTTGTCTAATAGAACACCCAAATCTCGAGCTACTTCTACCTCATTTAATTCCGAGCCTTCAATCTTGTAAACGTACGTTAAAACGTTAGTGACGCTGCGGTTAAAATTCATGTGTATGCATTTCTCAGGGTTAAGTTGCATTCCGTTAATTTTGCACCATTTTACCAAATTATCGAGATCGCGTTGTAAGGCTTCCGCGTCAGTCATAGTGCCAACAGTTTTTAAGATTTTTAAATCATCAGCGTACATGAAAGGGATGGACTCCTTGATATATTCTGGGATATCATTTACGTAGATATTAAATAATACAGGGCCTAGGTGTGAACCCTGTGGAACACCAGAGTTTATAGGGTAAATAGATGATTCATACCCATTCAACACTACAAAGAAACTCCTACCTGTAAGATAAGACCTGAGCCAGTTCAACAAGGGACCGGCGAAACCATAGCTAGCTAGCTTTGAAATAAGGATGTTGTGGGGAACCTTATCGAAAGCCTTACTGAAATCCGTATAGATTACATGAGTCTGTTGTCCTGCGTCCAAAGCTTCACAAACTTTTTCTGTAAATAATGCCAAATTAGTAATTGTTGACCTAGCGCGAACGAAACCATGTTGGCAAACTGTCATGTACTTCTCAAAGTGCGTTTGAACTGCAGAACAAACGGCTGATTCCAATATTTTACCGAAAGCACTAAGGATAGAAATGGGCCTATAATTTTTTACGTGTGTTTTGTCATCGTTCTTGTGGACAGGTACAACCTTTGCAACCTTCCACTGTTCTGGAAATATACCTGTACTTAACGATGTGTTAAATATCAACAGAAGTGGCGTCACCAAACTTCTGGCACACAGTCTGATAAAGATCGGCGGTATGCCATCGGGACCAGGCCCCTTGTTAACATTCAATGAGCGCAAAACATGGTAGAGTTCGGTATGACCCAACTGAAATAATGAAAAATTGTCAGAAAAGTTGTCAAGTTTCGGGGATGGATTAATTTCTACTATGTCTAAATCCTTTTGGTTGTTGACTGAAAAGAAATATGAAGCAAAAATGTTACAAATTTCAACACAGTTGTCAGAACTGTTATGTCCATCTTTAATTACAGGAGGATAACCGCTACGACCGCTCCTTTTTGTCTTAATATAGGACCAGAATGATTTAGGGTCCTTTAAAATGTTGGTTTCAATGCGACCAATGTACTGACTGTAACATTCCAGTGCATGCCTCTTACACCGTTTCTTTAAGACTTTTAACTCAATAGCATCCATTGGATTTTTATATTTGTTAAACCGTTTCCTTATTCTTTCTTTTTCTCCTAATTGCTTAATTAAGCTGCTCGTGTACCATAAAGGATATTTATTACCAGCAATTAGGCGACTTGGCACGTTATCCCTGATAGTGTCTTTGATAATGTTCATAAAACATGCCACCATATCGTTGACATCCTTACATTTGGCATATACTGAAAGCCAGTTTACCCTCTGTAATGATTCATTAATTGAATCATAGTTCGCTTTCTTGAAATTAAGTTTCTTAGCTTTTGGGTTTATATTAAGGCACTTCGCCTTACCTAGTGGTAACACGATCGTAAGAGGAGGATGCAGGGGATCAGTTTTACTCAACGCGTCTCCCGCAATTGAAAGTTTAGCCGCACTTACATCAGTAAACACCAAATCCAACACTTTATTACCAGAATTAAGCACGTTATTTAACTGAATAAAATTATTTAAGAAGTAAAAATCAATTAAATGCTGAGCTATGCCTGAAAATGTAGTTAAGGTTGATTTATCAACCAAGTTCCAGTCGATGCCACCATTATTAAAATCTCCTATAATAAATTTATTTATATTACATTTTTCCACAACGCAATTACAATTATCAAGAAATTCCTTCAAGGATGCTCTGCTCACAGGAGGAGGCAGGTAGACTGCGCAAATGGCGTACTGTTCCACTGCCCTGTCTCTTTTCACATCAATTGTTACCCACAAGTCCTCGCTGCTACTTTCCCAAGTTGTCATTCGATTTGAGTTAAGATATTTTTGAACAGCTATTAATACTCCTCCACCGTCCTTTTTCTTAGAACTATTACAGATGAACCTGTCTCTCCTATGAACAGAGTACCTCTGATCAAAGAGTTCAGAACTGTGGATCCAGTCATGCAACCAAGTTTCGGTAAGTATAACAATATCGTAGTTACTATTGCCTAGGTTACGGTAAAAGTCTAATGTCTTGGTGCGTAACCCCCTCGTATTTTGATAATAAATTTTTAAAAAATTGAATTTTATTATTTTTTAGGAAAGATAAGCATGCATGAAATTACAAAAAAAAAAAGAAAAGAGTTAAACTATCTTATCTAAAGAGTTCCTATCTCTAATTAGTATATGGCCAGAATTGTCGTCTTTTCGAGCGAATATTTTTCCGTTTTATTAGTTTTGTTTATTATTTAGTTTTTATTATACAGAATGACTTTTTCATCACCGTCAAAATTCTTTATAGACGTTAAGTATCGTATTTAGAGCCCATTTATGAAATAAAAATTGTAGGTCAAGTTTTCAAACGAAAATATTTTTCGCAGTACAGTTTCCAACTTATACGGTCCTAGGACATTTATGTACTGAGCTATACCAAAAGAAAAAATACGTCATTTGTTTTTTGACGACCGCTTGGATCAGCGGTAGTAAACGCTGCTTCTGAGCCATGGGTCGCGGGTTCGATCCCCGCACAGTACAAATATTTGTGTGCATGAACATGTCTGTTTGTACTGGTCTATGTTTCTATGTATTAAAAAAAAATATATATAATAGTAAGTTTATCGGTTGTCTAGTACCCCATACGACAGGGTACTTAATAGTAGCTTAATTTGGGACTAGATGGCTCGGTGTGGCTTACTAAGGCATGTCATAAACTTATAGTTGTATTAAAATTTGGATGGTGATTAAAATTTCGTCCTGTATATCGATGGATAATACATAATACCGACTTACCGGTAGGGGATGTGCGGATGCCGCTCCACCAGCGCAGTGATGACCCGGCCGAGAGTGAGCAGCGACTGGTTGATGTTCACGCATTCTCGAGCGCGTTCCCGCTTCGCCGGATTGTCTGAACCCGCCTGATGGGTGGAATAAACTTCATAATAATAATACTAAAAGACGGTACACATTTTTTGAAAGGTACAATAGGTTAAAAAAACCTCAAAATCTGTCAACTTAGGGCCCTTTCACACATTGTCTTCTTTTGATTGAATACGTTTTTATTTATCTATGTCGTTTGTAGTTGTCTGAGTGACTTCACACATGACACTGTATTCCTGTATACAGCAAAAAATATCGGACCATTAAATTATCACATTCCGTTTTGTCATCGAATACTGGATGATCAGAGTATAATACGTATTCGCCCTGTATCCGTACAACTTTACAAGGATATACTGTATAACGGGGTAAGGGTGGAGGGTATTGAGTAGTCTCCTCGCTGACTCATGAGTAACCTGTAAGCGCCTTCTCAAAGTCTGTGCGCCAAGAGTAAGCTGTCAATAAAGTCGATTCTTCCTTCTTCGCCGGCGATAGTATCAGTACAACTGGTAGAGTAACAGTAGTATACTGCTTATAGCCCCGTTGGTCTGTTGGTTTCAATTACCGGGAAAAGATCTCAGGGTACAGGGTTCGGTCCTCTGATCGAATTATCAAACATTGCTTGGGTTTGTATTCACCAACGCGCATTTGGGAAGTGTGGTTGGTGATTATGCCTGTACCCATCATTGCTAAGGTATGAATTCGATGATGGAGGCCTATTCCCTGCAGTGGGATGATTGATATGCCGTTACTATTGCAAATATGAACACTTATGAACATCGTATCAAATGACGACGAATATTTTGAACGCCTAAATTGTAAACAAAGAATATTTTTTGTCGTATCCGGTAAAATGGATGCCGAGAATACGGAGAACATGTGAGAACAGGCCCTAAGTCAACAAGGTTACATATTTTATGTGTAGACAAATAAAAAAAGAGTACCTTCTATCTGCGCAGCTCCATGGTTAGAGCATATTAAATCGATCAATTGATTTGACTATTATTGGCTTCATACCTTGCTGATGTTCTCCGAGCCAGCCAGGTCCACCAGGTTGAGTTTCCCGATCTTGACGAGCTCCTCGCCCTCGGGGCTGTTCTCCTTCATGTGGACTACGATTGTGAAGACTGTGTGCGAGCGGCTACAATAAAACTACATAGTTAAGTATATTGTTACTACTAAAACAACACTGTATGAATCTTGACTGTCTGAAATAAACGTTTTATTATTTCATTATATTATGGTTATGAAAAGGAGAAACACTTTTTCATATTGGCTTTCCTATGTATCGACTGGTAAGGTTATCTATACCAGTAGTGGGCAAACTTTTTTAATGGGGGGCCACAAAGTTTAAGAAATTCTAGAGAAGGGCCAGAATTAAAGAAAAAAAAAATGTGTTAAAGCTTTTAATCATAATATAAAAAAAAACATTAAAGCAATGTTACTAATACTACTATCTTAAATTAATTAATTTACTTTTGATTCGAAGGTCCTGCCTTTTATAAGCGTATGAGACATATGGAATTGTTTTTGATTTTTTATAATATTTTTAAAAGCAGGTTCCAGCTGTGACGAAATAACTTTCAGCAGAATCTAATTTATACTTCTCGACCGTCAAAACATAAGCGGGCCATATAGTATCCATGTCGATGGACCCTCGGCCGGCCGGATTATATACTTTCGGGCCGGAGTTGGCCCGCGGGCCGTACTTTGCCCATCACTGATCTATACTAATATTATAAAGCTGAAGAGTTTGTTTGGTTGTTTGTTCGAACGCGCTAATCTCAGGAAGTACTGGTTCCAATCGATAGTCCATTTATCGAGAAAGGCTTTAGGCTATATAATATCACGCTGCGACCAATAGGAGCGAAGCATCAGTGAAAAATGTTGCAAAAATAATCGCGATCATAATAACAGAAATTGACGTGGACGAAGTCGCGGGCGACAGGAACAGCAAATAGGAAAGCCAATATAAAAAAAGTGTTAGTAGTAGTAATATAATAAAGCGTAGTAATCTTACTAATGTTCAAAAAAACTCATGAAATCAATCTCTAAAAACTAATCTTAAGCTATAGATAACACAGCTTAACTTAGAAAAAATATTTTTACGTTTTAGTTTCACGTGGTGGCGGTATATTAAAAGAATCAGCCATTCTCTGCATAGTATCGTAAAGGCGAATAAAGGGGTATTATTGCCCAAAAAAGACAAGTTTTCTGTAAAGGTTTACGTGTCGTGTGGTGTAGGCACATTAAAACCCGAAGTCCAGAAGAAGAATAATCTATCCTCATGGGTTTTTTTTTATTTCCATACTAAGCTCAATTATTCAGGAACTAATATTTTACCAAAAATTCATAATTATATATTCAAAATGCTAATGTCAAATTTTTGACTCAGCCGTAGTATTTACATGCATAATATGTAATGTAACTTCGGCTTGTAAAACTATGCCTAACTACCTGTACAATTATTTAACCATTTTATCTACTTTTACTGTTAAAAAATAAACTAAAACGCTAAGCCAAAAGTAGTGCGAACTAAAAATACAATTACCTGAATAAAAGCTAAGCCAGGTGAAGTTTTTAGTTTTCAGGGAATTGTATTTTTATAACTACATATTATTTTATATGATCAATATTATAATGTAATCGAATACTGACAAACACATTTCTAAATGATGAAGAGGAGAGTACATTTAAAGTTTGTATATGCTTCCTCATCATAACTTGCAGAAACCAACCAACTTTAACATAGTATTATATCAGTATATAAACTTGAAAAATTATGTCTCAGGCGGGACTCGAACCCGCATCTCCTCGCATGCCGGGCGGGCGCTATACCAATTAAGCCACCGAGACACTGCGACTCAGCGCGAATTTTTCAAGCATACTTTTATCGCTGTAAGCGCCCGCCCGGCATGCGAGGAGATGCGGGTTCGAGTCCCGCCTGAGACATAATTTTTCAAGTTTATATACTGATATAATAATTGCAATTAAGTTGCTAAAATATCAAATAAAGTATTTAACATATTATGTTGAGGAAACATAATATTTTACGAAATCAACTAAGACTTACGAGATTGGTTTAGAAGTGTGGTTGCTGCAAATTACGATTATGTTATTTAGTTTATTATATTATAGTATTATTTATTTTGGAGGGCAAGGCAATCTTTACTCTTAAGATTATTATTAAGAATCTTAACATTATCATTCAATAAATAATCTCAATTCATTTATTTTTCATTTATTCAATCATAAAAATAACATTTGAGATTATTTTTTCAAGAATTTCCTTTTGACGCGTGCGTATTTTAAATACGTTTTATCGAAATTTTTGAATGCGCTCATCTTTTTTTTTAAATTTATCATCGATTGTAACACACCTTGATTACTATTTATTTAACACTATGGTCATAGAATGGAAAATGAATCAATTGCCATAAATACCTAGATTGTGCGTTCATGAGTGTTGAAGCGACTCTCTTCCTCTCTTGTCCTTGAGCCATTATCTTGTATACTTCATTTTTGTTGTATACCTGAGGCAAATGTAAACAATTAGGAGATACATATTTGGATCACCAGCAGACACAGTCAAAGATGTTTCAAGATCTTTCCAGAATTCTGTCCATAAAATACAGCAGCATCTTCTCTCCAAATTGTAATCACTGCCAAGTGTCACGATTCAGACTAACAACTTAGGAAATCCTCTAGATAAGGCCATGATCTGAGGCTTTATATACTCTCGTAACACAATATTCGTACATTTGACTCCATGTGCCTCCTTTACTCATGCTTATATCTGAGAGTATGTGAAAGAGTCAAATATATTCGTACATACGGGATTTGTGATGCGTAGTAGGGCCTCTGATGTGGGCTGATAATAATGAACTTATCTATTTAAAGCTTTACTTCGGTCACTGCCACACCACTGATACTCACCGTGATCTCCTCCAAGCCGTTAACAATATTGGATCCCTTCCTCGTCACATCTTCGTAGATCCTAAGCTTTGAGTTGTCCTCCGAGGAGGAAAGTAGGTCAAACAGTTCCTCGTTGTACAGTTCAAGGTAAGAGACCCGGACTGTGTACTCAGTGTTTGAGATGCGGAGCTCGTCGAAAAGTTGGCTGAGTGCCCGAGGGATGATGCCGGCCAGCGGGTCCTGGGGATAGAGAGCATTTCATTGAGACTGGTAGTTGAATAAATAAATATATGTGCTTATACAACGTGTTCCTTTGGATATCCCAGACCATGGTAAAGAATCAAATTGCATATGAATTATTTTTTTGTTTAATTTTTTCATACAAAATAATTCTAAAAAGTCACAACTGTTTATGTAAAACACCCTTACCTTGTTATGAACGAAATTATGAATGAAAACGATTTATTCGTACCTACTTATCAATGAAACACACACACACGTCAATGTTTTTTACAAGTTATGCACTTTACTACTATACTTTAGTGTAAGTTTGCCAACGTCTCGCAAAACTAAGGATTCGCCATACTGGTTAATTTGTTTTACTAAAATTTTACTGATGTTATATTCGAAACTATTTAATTTTGAACCACATGTATTAGGACGTTTTATATTATTTTTACCTATAGAACATAACCTTAGAGTTATGGGATATCAAAAGGAACACGTTGTATAGTCGTCACAACTTTTTACTCAAATAACTGTTTATTGATTTGAAAGCAATTGAATCCATATTTTTAGTATTACCTACATTTACATTTTACTTTGAAAGAATGGCATTGGTGTGTACTTAGTGCTGAAAGTTTTCGTTTTAATTTATATGTACTTACTTGTAGTATGTGTACTCTTATATTATTTCATTGAAATTTCACACAGAAAGCAAAAAAAGATATGCATCAATTATGCACACTGAAAGCTTCCTGAGATAAATCAACAAGAAAAAAGAAAACTTCAAATAACACTTACATTCTGCCAAGTGGTCTCGTCTCCGCTGTTCTCCCCCACCATAGTGTGGGTTTTGCCCGTCCCAGTCTGTCCATATGCGAAGACGGTGCAGTTGTAACCAGCTAACACTTCTTCGATGAGAGGACTAACCACATCCTGGTATACTTCAACCTAGAATATAAAAACTTGTTTGATACACAAAGTTTTATTGGTCATTCATTCAAGTAATGGCAACGTTGTTAACCTCAGTATTCATTAATACTTAAAAAAATATATATATGATATTTAAACAATTTAATTCCAATTATTATTATTATTATTAATTATAATACCAGTATTTAAACTTGAAAAATTATGTCTCAGGTGAGACTCAAACCCCATGCATACTGGGCACGGTCCTTTTTTTTAAGTTCAATTTGAGACAAGAAGTACCTAACTGGCAGAAAAGCCTTACTATGACAAACATTAGAAAATGTGAAAAAAGAAACCAACTTTTGATTGATCAGTCAGTATTGTTGGTTTGACTTATTGGCGGAACTTTCCTAAGCTAACTAAAAATCTATAAATAAATATTTTTCAATCTCAACTTATTATTATGTCAACATCATATTATTTTTAACAGTAATACCTGTTTAGCATTAGGGTTGAAAGCCCGGTCAAATGTGAACTTCTTGGTGTGTGAAGTTTGTTGGGACTGACGCACAACCACCTCTCGGTTGTTCACCACTTCAATCACTCCAAGCGACTTGATGTCCCGTTCTCGTTGGTTTAGTGGTCTACGAAATAAATATATGTAAGAACTTAACAAGAACCATCACACATTTAATTATCTTGTAATACTAGAAGTATTGTATTTTAATTTTATGATGTTAATTAGGTAGAACATTGCTTTTTGTTCAGACTGGAGAGCAATAAATGGTTGAATATAATAATATACATGAATTTATTATAAAAAAAATTTAAACAAAGATCAGCAATTGGTTATTATTATTCCATAGTTCTTTTTGTAGATGTAGTATTTCTATGAATGTTTAATTTGGATTAAGAAACCATAATAGTTTTCTCTATGTATAAATACAGTTACAATGGTTATGGTAAAGTAATACATTATCCTAAATAATAATCATCATAAAAGCTAAACATTATTTTCTAAAATAATAAAGGACAGAAATGTAGTTAATAATTTATCCAACAATTCACTTAAATTAACCCTTCGAGCGTTGGTTATGTAGACTGTGTATCTTAATACACACTAGGACATCTTGATCCCTCGATCGTGAGTTATTTCAGACACAATTGAAATCAATTTCTATCGTGGCACCCGCGTGCCTCCTGGGGGTTGAGGGATTAACGTAGTTTACATAGGTGTATGTTTACATGTTTGCACCAAAATTGTTTAGCCTTTGATTTAAGCCAGTTTGTGGTTTGTTGTTTATTGGCTTTTTAAGATGAAGGAAGGACTAATATGCATATGGTAATTTGAGTAAACAGTATTTATCTAAAATTAATTAACTGGCACATTCCCACTAAAATTAAGAATGTGTGATAAATTTATTACAGGTCTAAAGAATGTGATATTCTCTCAAAATTTCGTTGCACTTGGCATAGATACATAAAAGTCCAATCAAGTTCTTCTAGGTCGGGTTAAGAGGTTCATGCACTTAAGAAAAATCTTTGCTAGTTAGGATTATGACTGCTAAAATTAAAAATAGCTACATGAGGTAGAAATGCAAGCTTATTTTGTACTTTTGAGAGATAAACATTTACAAGATACACAATTTTAGGAAACCAGGGTACTTACTTTCAAGTATTTATGTGCTTTATGTAACTAATTGATAAGGGCCATTTTAAGAATAAAGTAAAATATGTATTTTACTGATAATGTAAGATATTAGAAAATCTGTGAGTAGGTACTGCAGGGTCTGATCGAAGATCTAACCCATTTATTCTGAATCATAATAAATGTAAGTGCAACATGTTTTAGGGCTTTAGGGCTAAAGTAGGTCATCCTGAAACTATGAGGGCAACTAACATACGCCTAAAAGATTAATTGGAGTTACAAGCAAGGCATTACTGTAAATTATCTACCTCAATCGGACGAACACTTGAATGTTCTGATTTTTGTCCTTTCTGCAAGGCTTTTCCGACGTCATAATGGCACAATCCACATAAAATATATCACAAATAACACACTCAACTCTGTTTTAGTATTTATTGCACTGAATAAACAGATATTTCAAAATTATTAAATAACCAATCATCAACAAAAAAAACGTTGAATCGTTGAGCTTCAAACACAAATTCAAATTTCGTTTAGAGTTGACAGCAAAAAAAAAACTGAACACAGATTATATCAAAAATATTATAATGCTGTCATGTGATATAAAATACTGCGATATTTAACAGAAATTAGAATGCTTTAGATAGTATTAAGCGTAATTAATAGATGGCGCTCAAAGATACTTTATGCCGTAGTAAAAACTTGTTGGTATTTAGCATCAATGAGCTTTTATCAACTTAAAATAAAATGGTATTTGCGATAAAATTTGGGTATCAATAGCATTTTTAATCAAATTCTATATAAAATATAGTAAAATTTGGTCGCACAATAATTACATCCAATTACTATTAAAGCAATATTATGTCAAAAGATTGCAACAGCTACTAAAAACATCTAAAAGATAAAAATATTCATCTGTCGAATAAAAAAAATTTGTTCGATTATCCATTTTTAATTTTTTCCCGAAATCCACTCAATGTCTGCATTATTAGGATTATTTCTTTTCTTTGGGACCATACCTGGGAAACTACTGGTTTCAAAAATATTGAGGGTCGAAGTCACAATATTGGCCTCCATTCTTTCTCAAAAACGGTTGCATGATTTATAAATGACATTATTTTGTTCATAATATAGTAAAACCACCAAAGTCGAACAGGAGTCTTCTTTATTAATTTATTTTAAAGGTAGAATCAAATACACGGTCGATTTATCTCTTCACCCTATCGCTCCGTGCACAAGAATGCATCGTCGCGCGCTGCCACCACCGCACCGAGCCTCGCTCGGCGTAGTGTTGCCAGCGAACGGATTTAAAAGTTAAAAGCATAAAAAATACCTTTATTGGTGGCGTTATCATTATTCAAAATTTACATTATACGTTACCATGATAAATTCATTAATATTAATAATTGTGAAATTCACATTATTTGTTTCATAAATTTAATAACCCTTACATTCGCCCATCCTGACATGGTGCATGTCCTCATGCACTAGGGAATGTTGACACTGTAGCACTAAATATTATACACAACAGTGTGAAAGCAATAAGAGAAAAGAAAAAAAAACGTATCGTCGATATATTCGTGTCAGCATTCCCATTACAGTGTAAATTTATATTAAATAAGTTTAAATTTACTAACCTAGTACAATTATTATCAATGATAACTATTTCCAATCTGGTACTCTTCGGACCCATCCATTCCCGAAAAAGTACAAAATTAAACATCACTATGTGATTTTTGTAAACCCATCCATTCTTACAACAGATTGTACCATCCTTCTTGTCATAAACAAATATACAAAAAAAATATTTTTAATATGTGTATTGTGTTGTTTAATAAATTACCAGATGACTTGAAATTAATCCATGACTTAAATATATTCAGGACTAAATTGACAAAATGGTTACTGTATCACTGCTTTTATAATGTCAAAGAATTTCTTGAACATAAAAATAAAATGTGACAATTTCTCAAATATATTACTGTAATTGTTTCGAGTTTTTCGTTTTTAAAATTATTAAATTGTTGTTGTGAGTTGTTAAGATTTACTATATATTTGCACGCTATTGTTTGGCTGGATGCACAGGACTTAGGATATTAACATCATTATGATCTGATGTATTGAACTGTATTCTTGCAAATAAATATTTTTTACTTTTACTTTTACTTTTACAAAACTCACATAGTAATAAAGTACGCAATACTTCTGTTCGCAAACCCATCCATTCTTGTGAACAGAAATATAGCCACCTTTGATCACGAACCCATCCATTCTCGTGATCAAACTTATCCATATTCATATTCAACAGTACATTAAACTCATTCCATTCTTCCTGTTCTGTTGTACACTAGATCAATTATACATAATCAAATCATATATCTTAATGACGCACAGCATTTAAATCATAGTACATTATTATATGGCAGACAACACATACCTACAAGCTGCATAGGTAGTTAAAATAAACAACTAGTAAATAAATGTAAGTACATAAGTTTTTAATCATTATTACCACTTTTATCAGTTTCACTTTCATCGTTATTAGATACATCTAATTCATTAACTTTTAGCGCGGCAATATTGACCCAAGGCAACATTCTGTCAGCAGCAACTGTAGTATGCCGTTTGTTCTTTGTCCCTGTTAGGCCGGGGATTGCAGCTAACCTATACCTATCATTCCCTAGTATCGAAACGACGCGATACGGACCTATATAAGCGGGGTTTAACTTCTTACTTTTACCATCATTAGCAAAAGCGGTCTTTGTTATTTTAACTAGATCACCTTCGGCGTAAACCCTCGCGGGTCTCCTATCTTTATTATATCTCTGTCTCTGTTTTTCCTGTTCATCATCTATTGCTTTTTTAGCTTCTTTTCTAATAATGGTTGAGTCACAAGTTTCACGCGTTTCATTACGGACCTCATTAAGCCTAGGATTTATTTCAGAGTCCATACACGTACCAAACATCATCTCGGATGGAGTTCTACCTAAAGTCTTATGGTTTGTATTGTTTAGTCCCCATTGCACCTTTCCAACCATAACGTCCCATTCCTTTTCATCCCGGTTTAAATTTTGAGCAGTTAAAGAACTAAGAATGGTACGGTTGTACCTCTCTACCTGGCCGTTAGAGCGGGGACTGGCAACAGCGTTAAGAATGTGTTTTACACCTTTATCTAGGCAAAATCTCTTAAAGGCATGAGATGTGAAGCACGTTCCTCTGTCACTAACAATGCGATCTGGTACACGGAATGTATAAAATATGTCTTCTAACACCTTGATAGCACTTTGGGTCTTTGTATTACGAACTGGTTTGGCAAACACAAATTTGGTGAACCCATCTACAATGACCAAAAGGTGGGTGGTGCGTTTTGATTTGACAAAGGGTCCAAGGTGGTCAACGTGTAGCGTATGAAACGGGACTTCAATTTTAGGTATTGGATATAGGTAACCTTCCTTCGTCGAGTTATTTTTTTTAGCATAAGCACACTCTATACAGGCACTGACGTACTTCTTAACAAACCTGGACATTTTGGAAAACCAATACGATTTTTTTATACGTTCCAAAGTTTTCTCTACTCCGAAATGACCGATTTCGTCGTGGTTCATACGGCACAGTTGCCACCTTGCACCCTTCGGTACGACCCAACGAATATTGTTCTTATCTCCGTCCAAATACCGGTATAGTTTATTATCTTTAATTATGTAGTTATCTGTTATGTATTTAAGTCCATTTTCATCTAAACCTGATTCTAAAATGTTACGGATCCTACACAGCTCCATGTCACCTAACTGTAAAGTGTGCAACCAGTCCTCGTTACAGATGCTCATTACGGACGGGTAATGTTCTAAAACGTGCGCAGTTTCTTCGTCTGGTATGGGGTTACGTGAAAGCGCATCGACGTGGGCCATTTTTGCACCTGGACGATATTCAACGGTGCATTGGAACTCTTGCATAAGAAGCCACCATCTCGCAACTCTAGGGATAATATCTCGTTTTGAGAAAGTAGACCGAAGAGCACTACAATCGGTTACAATTTTAAATTCTTGCTCCAACAAATATACCCGAAACTTCTTTAGAGAACATATTACAGCTAACGTCTCAAGTTCATAAGCGTGAAAGTTTTTCTCCTCTGGAGAAGTTTTGCGGCTGTAATACGCTACCGGCTTAAACGCATCTTCTTCAGGTGATTTCTGCAACAAAACTCCACCAACTCCCAATTTGCTGGCGTCAGTATGCAGCTCCGTCTGATAGTCAGGATTAAAAATTGCCAGTATAGGTCTAGTAACTAGGTTGTCCTTTAGTGTTTTGAAGGCTGTCTCCTGTTCGTGTGACCAGGCCCAGGCCGCATCTTTGGTAAGTAATTTTGTTAAAGGGTGGGCCAACGTAGCGAAATTGTGAATGAATTTTCGAAAGTATCCTACAAGACCGAGGAACTGTCGAACCGTATGTTGATCAGTCGGGCACGGAAAATTTACTACACATTGAATTTTTTTATCCCCTGGCCTTATTCCGGTAACACTTATCTCATACCCTAAGTAATCAATTTTGTTCATAAGAAACTTACATTTTGACAAATTAAGTGTGAGATTGGCACTCTCCAGCAATTGCAGGACCCTTTCTAGCCTAGCCAAGCACTCGTCAATATTTCGGCCGTATATCAACACGTCATCTATGTATGACGTAGCACCATCATAACGAGCGGGACCTAGAACCTTATGCATCATCCGTTGAAAGACGGCCGGCGCGTTGGCCAACCCGAACGGCATACGATTAAATTCGTACTGGCCGTCCGGGGTAACGAACGATGTCAAAGGCCGCGAACCCTCCGACAATGGCACTTGGTAGTAGCCAGATGTTAAATCAAGTGTAATCGAAGTATGCTTGTCCTGACAAACGTGAAATTTCATCCTCTATGTTAGGCATAGGATAACGTTCCTTAATTGTGACAGAGTTTAACATTCTGTAGTCAACGCACATTCGTAGTTTACCATCCTTCTTCCGAACTAAAATGATAGGACTAGCATACTCCGACACACTCTCCCTCACTATCCCCGCTTCTAACATGTCATCTATCATTGTGCGAACATTTTCCCGTTCCTTATGCGAAAGCCTATACGGCCGATAAACAATTGGCTTTTTGTTATTTAGCTCAATAGTCATTTCCGTTGTGTTAGTACATCCTAATTGCTTTAAGGTTGATGCAAAACAGTGTGCATATTTATCTAGTAGTGCTACAAGCTTTTCGCGGTAAGGTTCCTCAATGGAAGTTCCTATATTTATCGGCGTTTTAGCACTTGTATGCTGTTCCGGCAGCTCGTCAATGGACATGACTATACGATTCACTACCCTAACCTCAGTACCACGACTCAAAATCATTCCCTCTCTGATTAAGCAGGACTGTAACACGGGAGATATTAAAATGTTGACCGCTCCGTTATTTACTGGGTAAATGCCTCCTAAAACGACGAATTGCTGAGAGGGCTTGCCAACTATTTTACTGGTTACTAATATTTCACCATTCACCTGGGGCACTACAAATGTATTTACACTAGCTAGACCACAAACGTTTATGTCCGAGACTGAAATTAGCTCAACAATAGCAATGTCATTGATTTCCGTTTGCGAGAAAGGCAGTTCATTACCCAAATCAAGAAGACTAAGCTTATTGGCGGTCTTGATAACAGCAACATGCGACTGCTCAGTAAACGACTGACCTATTAAGACAGGGTGCTCTAAATATTTGCCTTCTACAACATGGCAAACTACACTAGCAGCAACTCCGTCCACAACCATATTTACACAAACTGTACCGAGAGTGTGAACTATGTCGTTACCGAAACCCTTCAAAGCAGTTGTTTCACCGCTACACGTCAATCCCAATCGTGATACATGAGACTGCCTAACTAGAGTTACCTCGCTGCCAAAGTCGATAAAGCATTTTATGGGAACATTATTCACGGTTATTTCTTTAAAAAACTTTGAGTTTGGGGTTGTGTTTGAAATGCACAGTGTCTTTTGAATAGTTTCAGTTTTACTAACTTTTGAATTATTGCTAAAACAATTTTCAGTCTTGTGACCCATTTTATTGCAATTCGCACACTTCATGATGGGTTTAGGGCACTTCAAAAACGGGTGTCCTTTTTCCTTGCAATTGTAACAAAAGATATTGTTATTTGGGGGTGGTATTTTAGCTGCCCTAGCCGAGCTACTGCTATTGCTTAAGTTAATGTTGTCGGTTCCGGACCTACTCTTGTAAAACGTTTTATCAAATTGGTAAGATTGAGACGAGTCTTTGTTGCTCATTAAAAATTGTAACAATTGCTCCGGATGGGAGCAGCGCAAGGTGATGGCACTTGATTTCATTGTCCTATCCGTTAGCCCGTGGATAATACAGTCGACGGCATGCTTTCCTTCGATGTTGCATTGGTTCAACAAAGCCAATTTTTCGTAAAAATACACTTCAATCGGTTCATTCATCCTACTTTTCCTTTTCAGCATATCCTCCAGGATTTGACCATAATTCTGTTCGCAAGGGAACGCATTAGTTAATTTAATTTGCCACTCAGCCCAACTATACAAAATAGATGGTAAACTATCGTACCAGGTTTTGGCTAAACCCTGGAGCTTCTGCATTGCGAAGTGGATTGTAGTTTTATCGTCCCAGCCGTAAACAGTAGCACATTCGTTCACTTTGTTGAGCCAAATATCTATACGTTGGCTTTTTGCTGACGGATCAAAATCTGGCAAAATGTTTTTATGATTATTTGAAGCATACGTAGCCGACGGTTGGGGCGGTAAATTTTTAAGCGAACTAAGAATACCGATAATATCTTTAGTGGTAAATGTAGGGCTTACAGAAATATCTAACTGAGGAGAACGTCGCTCGTTTCGGGTTCTACGAGGTTCAGGGCCTTCGTTGTTCTTACTCGGACTGCGTAGTCGTCTACGAGAACGATTCACATCCTGATCAGTGCTATGCTCATGTTCTGTGGGACGCACATTGGGTTGATTAAGTTCTCGATGCTTACTCACAGTTTTCCGCAATCGGGTTCGCTGTTTGTCCAGGTTATCCTGCAGGTCACGAAGTCTTCTGCGTTCACGATCCATTTCTCGTTCCAGTGCGCGAAGTCTGTCGTCATCGCGTGAACTCCGGCTCTCATTCAGGCGGCTTCGACGGTACTCCGGCGGGCTGTCACGACGGGTGCGGCTACGGCTTCGCCTGACCTCTTCATAGGCACGCCCTCGCAGAGCCGTGTCACTTGGAGGAGTCTCCAGGCGTCGCGAACTTGATCTTTCCATTGTTCTGGAACTCAAAGCAAGACCAACTATGTATTTGTTCAAATGATTTACAACTGAATTTGGGATATCACAAAACCGTCATTTTGTATTCTATTTCGAAAACTAGGCATCCTAGGCGAAAAGTAACGAAATTTGCACCCCCGTAGACCCTCTGCATGTGCCAGCGCATTTAATGAAACCTATTTTGATTGACCTTTGAACTAACCTTCCACATGGGTGATACCCAGACGGGGTAGTTTAACAAAAGATAACGGGATAATATGACAAAAATATTATTACTGCAAGTGAGTATTGATATTAGAAAGAACAATTCATTTGAATTAAGGGCTTTAATATCAATGATGACTCTGATTTCTTAGGATTTTACTAACCCAAATTTAAATCACAAGTAAAATGCTAAATAATTTATTAATGTGTAAGGGTAACTAGATTATAGCACTTAAGGTTTTAAACACGAATCATTACACTTTTTCATACACTATGCTAAACTCTTTGTAGTTAAATGCACGATAGGAAATAATAGACACATGTATGTATATTATTTTAAGGTACTTACCACTTCTGAATTATAGTAAAACCACCAAAGTCGAACAGGAGTTTATTATTATTTGTTTCATAAATTTAATAACCCTTACAATAAAAAGGCTTTTTTTAATTAGAATGCGCGTTGTACGGCTTAGAGCGGACTTATTTTGAAGTTAGCAGCCATCACTAGCGAGCGAAAGCTGGTACAAAAAATATATAGTAATATATTTTTTGTGTCTTAAAAATAAAAATAATTTACCAGCGGCCATATTTTGTATTATGAATTTGTTTGATGTTCAAATTGCGGAGGTTTGGAGTCAACGTTTGGTTTTTCTACAGTATGTGTATTATTTTAGTCATATTTTTTGGTAAAGTGTCTTTGTTTTTGGAGGTAGACTTAGTTTGTCCAGAAATCTTTTTTTAGTTAACCTTCATAATTATGTTTTTTATAACAACATTATAGAAAGTAAATAATCCATTCAGAGTAGGGTTGTACCGACTAGTCGCCGACTAGTTGGTAAAGCCGACTAGTCGGCCATATTTGTAGTCGGCGACTAGTCGGCCCGTTTTTTGCTCGTATTAATATACCTAAGAATTGATGAAATTGAAATCTTTACTGTTATTATTTTTTATTAGAAATACAAAATCAATTTTACAATGTACTTTCAGTGCAATTTAGAACAGGTTAGGAAATTAGGAACCATTCGTTCGATACATTAACTAATTGGGCTTAGATCCACACATTAAACAAGTAACAAAAAAAACCTCTAAAAATTGGCTATAATTAAGCTTACAACTTACATATTGGAACACTTCTCTTGACCTAAAAATAATGAATTAGTACCAGACCTAAAAATAATGAATTAGTACCAGAACTTAGTACCAGATATAAAAATTTATAAGAGCGATTGACCAATGCTGGTTGGAGATGTGCCAGCTTCTCCATCATTGTGTTCAGTACTTCACAGTACACATCTGCAGTAATGCTCACCCCGTTTGGTAAGAAGCTGTGATCACCAAATAGTGACACCAAACAGAATCTAGTTTTCATCGCAGGTAACAATGCGGTACAAAATTCCTTCATTTGTGTATCTGTTGAGCAGTGCAAGGCACGTCTCGATGCGTACTAAACGTCGAAAGCTGCTGCTAATTCAGCCGTAGATTGTGTATCATCAGCTTCCACAATCGCCTTTAATTCGTCATTGTCGACCAAAGTCTTAGGACGACCGCGAGGTTCACTTTTCAGGTCGAAATTTCCAGAACGGAAGCGAGCAAACCAATAATAGGTGGTGCGTTGGTTTGTAGTGTTAGCTCCGTAAACGTCGTTGATGTTGCGTGCCGCTTGTGCCGCGTTTCTGCCACGACGGTACTCATATTCCATAATTACTCGATTTTTTAACGTATCCATGATGACAAAAAAGATTGAAATGCAATGAAAATGTAACACTAATCAAAAAACAAATGACTACTTTTGGAAAAGGAATTCCATGTTTTTAAAATAAAATTAATTTGAAATTAGAATTCTTAGCCAATCAAAAATTATTTTGATTTGAAATGGCCAGTACTGCAGAATGGCAATTTCATAGGTAAAAGACCTATTATTATAACCTAAAGCAATAGAATAGTCGACTTGGCCGACTAGTCGGCCAAAGTGATAGTCGGCCCTCTCACTCTAATTCAGAGTTAAAATTTTAATTCATAACCGCTTTTTGGTTACTTTATTACATATTTTTACTTAATTGGTTACATTAAGATGACACTGTCATGTGATATTGATGTCTGAACTCCGAACACGTCAGCACGCACGCGCGTCCACACACACACAAACACACGCACACGCACACACACACACACACACACACACACACACACACACACACACACACAACTTTTTGGGTTTGTAAGTAATACTAAATTTAAAATAAGATCAACTTTGTACTTCTAATTGAAACTTTGTTAATATTATTAGGAAGAGGGCGTTGTTGTCTGCAACACAGTTTATACTTCCGCAAATAACATCGTTTTTACTTATTTATTTATTAAATATGGTATTGTCATGTGATATTAAATATAAATAATGTGATATTTATCACATTTTCAAATGCTCTTACACACATGCTGGATAGTGTTATGCGTAATTAATAGTTGGCGCCCAAATATACTTTTTCCGTAGAAAGAGCTTTTTGCTTTGAACATCAAGTAAAATTTTAGGGATTTTAGAAAAAAATTGGTTGTTTGTAAAGTAGGTTTACGATCGAGATGTTTACGTGATAACACACACGTGTCTTTTTTCCATCTTTCATTACTTTTACAAGTTTATTCAAGAATGTTAATTGTTAGTAAGTAGGCTATTTTATTCACCTTTTTTTGTTGCAATTGTTGTAACACTTCACTTGCACTTCACATTTTGTTTCACTGTTAAACATTCAACGAAAACTTAATCGCACGAGAAAATCTCCATTCGTTTGTATGCCGCTAGAGTCAGAGAGACGGAAGATCGGTCCACTCACTCGAACGCTATGCCAGCCTCCGCTCGTGAGGATTCCGCGTGACAAGTTTCACGGAATGACTGGCAGCGCTCGAGATGAGACGGGAGATCGGTCCGTCTCTCTCTCGTTATACCTGCGATCGCGCTCGTGAGGTTTTGGTGTGACACAAGTTTCTGAACATGTTACCCGACTAAAACGATTTTAAAGACGTTATCACGTCAAAAAAAGTGTTTTCGATAAAATGTGTGTATCAGAAGTATTAAAGGAAAATTTAATTGTATTCCTTTCAGAGTTATTTTTTAATTTACACAAGCAATTCTTTATAGATACGGTCTACCTATTTTACGGGTGTCTTTTTTTGAGCTGGTTTGTCCTCAGTTCCCAAAAGCTAATTAGACAAAAAAGGGACTATAATCCCTTTTGGGAACTGAGGGACCGTCTTTATGCTCAGATTTAGTGAATAAAAAAAAGAGTTTAAAAATTAGGGTACCTACCTAAAGGCTGAATTTTAAGTCACCCGTCATAAAACTATGTTCTAAACAGTTTCGCGTGAATAGAAAAAGAAACAAATAGTAATATAATGTTATCCAACTGACTTACGGACTTACGAGCGCATAATTAGCTACTGTACCTTATTTCGACCACAGGTTCGACCATAGAATTATAGGGGTTAAAGTATGAAATTGCCGTTTTGTATGGACGAAATCGAGAAAAGTCATTTTTCCATACTAACAATTTTTTAGTTTTTTTTAAAAACGCCTGAACCGTTTTCGATGCAATTAAAGGTGAAAGTTAGATGGTTATAAAGCTACGCATTATAGTATTTAAATTTCTGAAAATAAAAGTATATAATACAAATATACCTATACCTAATTGTAAAGGGTCTTTTCAACGACTTCCTTTGAAGTAATAGGCACTAGTATTGCATTTTTTTTAGTCAAAAGTTACTTTATTTAGTTTTTGATACAATACAAAAAGAATTACGCAATAATACGACTATACTTAAGAGCTATAAACAAAATAAAAAGTGGGAAAATAATCGGCAATTTCATACTTTAACCCCTATTATGAGGTCATTAAATCTATGCCTTAGACCAGTGTTTTCCAAACATTGATCTGCCATGGCCCGGTTATTTTCACACTGTCCCTGAGTGATCCACTTAATACTTTTAAAACCAAATAGGTTCTATTAGGTAAAAGAATACACATTTATTAACAGCAAAAATGTTGTACGTATATCATTATTTAGTTACTAAATTTAAGTGCTAGGCACGCTGCCTATGTTTTACTGGTTTTACTAAAGAAATCATGTTCCCCGAAAATGACGAAAGTTTAAGAAGAATATTTACACATGCGTCGATCGACCCGGTATTTTATTTTGATGGCCCGGTACGGGGTCGCGACCCGGCAAATGGGAAACGCTGCCTTAGACGCACGGAACGTTGCTAAGCAACGATCAAGTAAGCCGCCTTGAGCGGCCGTCGAGCTTACGAAAAAAATTACTTAGCTTTTAGCTTTATGTAATTCTTGTGATGGTGTTTATGAATTTATTCTAAGTATGATTGAAAGAAATTACATTTAAAATATCAACACTTCCGATTTTTATTGAACTTCTATAATGATATATTCTTTAATGATTGAACTTCACAAAATGTTTTTTATCAGTTTTAATAAACTACCCTTTAAGTTTGTTGATTGTTTTTTAAATCATCCTGTAAATACCTATACATATAGGTACAAGAATTAACTACCTACATAATATTAATTAATAGGAACAACTACACATCTCTGGCAAAGGCAAACACAAATCTATGAAAAGTCAAAAACTTTTATTCTCTGCATAGGTAATTGTAAAATCCGAATTTTGATACAATTTTTGCTAAATCTACCTTTATTGAACCAACCATTATGACGTAGTAGGTAGTATTTAAAAACTGCGTCTGCCTATAGCCATTATTACTCTTTTAATGATATTATTCTCTTAGCTGTGGTCACCCAAAAAAAAAGAAACCGTGCATATTTTTTTATCGTCCCGAGTAGGTACCTACTTACATTCGATAAATGACTCCCGCCATTACACAGATAGGTGTTTTTGCCGCGACACTCATTACACCACTTCCTCCCGCGCTTTCTTGAAGAAAATTAAAGAGTCGCCGCATTAATTCTATCCGTATGTCGCTATGTTTTTGCGTCTGTTACGGCGTTATGGCAGTCGGCAAGTCGTTTTTGCTCGCCGGCAGCTCGGCGCGATCTTCCCAGACTCCCACAGGCAAAAAGTCGGCGTGACTTGATCTGGAATGTTAGCAAAAACCCTATCCCCGCAATAACTGGCGACGACGATGAAATACTATGAGTTCCTTCGTGTTTTTACTCGAGCTTTAGCTTTTTCCGCGCGCAATTTGCATTTGAGTTGGCGGCCATTTTGTAGTTTTTCCCGCGCGCGCGTTCCCGAAATTGCGGTCTGATAAAAAGCTACTGATGAAATTCTTGTTGGAATGGCCATTTATGTATAATGATATTTTTTTGATATTCAGCTGCGTTGACGTGGATAATGTGTGGAAATGATTTGCTTTTGAATTAGCAATACATTCCTATGAGGCTTTTGGTCGGCCCTATCATTTCTTGCTGTAAACTTATTGGCATTATGAACAGACGGTATCGTATGGAATTTTCTAACGATCTGTTTTTGTTATTGTTTGCTGTCTGTTTTTTTATTGGAAGTATAAGAATTTCCTATAAGAATGATAAATTCTATCTAGAACTTTTTATTCTTAGACGACAATTAGGTATTCCTTCTAACTTGTAAGAATATGTCGATTAATTTCAATTAATTTATTCGTAGTTTTATAATAACTCTGCAAAAAGTAATGATCAACCTACCACGTTGTACGCAGGTAAGGTGCTGTAGGTTTCCCTGAAAATTATTCATGAAACTACATGCCATAGTAAAGTGAGGCCAATCAACCCACTGCAGGGCAACAGCTCTATCATTGAATTCAAGTTACCACACCATGATGGGTACAGGCATTCTCACCACACCTACCAAATCACAAACTCGAGCAATGTTCGGAAATTCGAAATCTTGTTGCCTGATCTGGGAATCGAACCCAGGACTGGACAGGAACCGAGATCTTGGCCAGGTACTTAAACCACTAGACCAACGGAACGTTGCAATGTAATAATGAAAATTATACCTAAATTGTCTAGAGGAAAGGTGGCCAGCAGACCCACATGCCAAACTACCAACCTACCAAAATACGTTATGTTGCGTCAACCGATATTCAACTTTAAAGCATATAACTTTAATATCATTTTAGAAAACATAAATTTTCGCTGTTGTTTGATAAGCTGTCCGCACAGCTATAAAAATAAGCAGCTGGTGTGAACAGTCATAAATTGCGGCAAAACATTATAAATAACGCACGAGTAGTAGACTCAAATCTTACAAGAAACTAATAAGTCTTATTGGGAAGGCGACCCGTGCGGCCCGTGCCAGTACGTTAAAAGAAAAGCCCGTTCTCTTTCTATGGGTGTCGTAAGAGGCGACTAAAGAAGTACAGCCATTGGCTTAACTGCGATCGCCAGCCAACCTGCCAAATGTGGCGATTATGGCAAAGCCATCCCTTTTGGAAAGGCTTAAGTCCAGCAGTGGACTGAAATGAGCTGGTACTAACATGATGATTTAGGTAGTAGAAAGTTAGTATTTCAGAAAGTAAGATAAGAAAGTTGAAGCAATCGCACATCTTTATGTAAGGAATTTTGAAAAAAGCATTTAACATTGCACAAATGTACACACTGGGCAATTAGTATGCAATATTATACCAAAATCTAATAAGTATATACACTTTTCGGTATATGGCACTATTATTTTTTAAATTAATTTATCCTATTAAGAAAATTACATGAACATAAAGGAAATATTAACATCTAAAAACCACGGAGGTTTACTATGATGTTAATGATTTAAATTTCGGTCAGTAAGTAAATCCATATAAACAGCAGGCCAATAACAACTCGACAATTGTGAGATGAGCAGGTAGTAAGAAATAAATAAAAATACTAAAATATATAGTATATATACTTAGGTATTACTAGCGTGTTTAGCGTTACATAGTATAGGGCCTGTCTTGAATGAACGTGTTGGTCATACTTAGCTTCGTTGAGTCGAGACTACCTATCTGTAGTATGGCGCAATAGGTTTGGCGCCTGTGCCTTCGGCAATATTAGACCGATCACTGCTGGGAGGACCAAAAATAGACTGCAGTAATAGGTCCGCTTAAAAAATAATAAATGTCATGCCTTCGATTTGTCAATTTATAAGAATAAATTACAAACTAAAAAAACCGGCCTTAATCATCCTCCTGCAAGGCATAGGCCTCCGTAATTGAATTCAAGATACAATATATCAATAATAGGTATATGCATAATCACCACGTACAAATGTTAAGTATGTCAAACCTGAGCAAAGTTCAAAAATTCGATAGTTTTGAAGTGAAAACTTCTTTAGCGGCGCTGAGCACTTTTTGTTGGATGGGTAAAAACTTCCAAACTCGCGTCAGGGTCACGTGATGCTGATCGAAAAAGCGTAAGATCGAGGGGAAGGGAGAGGAACTAGTATCTCCCACTCTTTCTACCGTGCCTGAGTGTGCTGTTTTCTATTATTTTTGAAGTGAAACTTCTTTATCAGCGTTGGAAAAAATTTACCGTCACGTTTTGCGTCAAATTTTCGTCACATTTTTCGGTTACGCGCCATCTTTTTCTTGCCCCTACCACGGTTGGTTCAGACGATAGCAAAAAGGTAAAGTGAAATAATATTTAACCAATTTAACCAACTTAACCAACTTAACCAACTTAACCAACTTAACCAACTTAACCAACTTAACCAACTTAACCAACTTAACCAACTTAACCAATTTAACCAATTTAACCAATTTAACCAATTTAACCAATTTAACCAATGTAACCAATTTAACCAATTTAACCAATTTAACCAATTTAACCAATTTAACTAATTTAACCAATTTCTGGAAAGTTGCATGTAGATCATTTTTCGAAAAATAAGGCCATAAAGAAGTTTCACTTCTTACGTGTGTACACTAGTACACGCACAACTTTTTTTTAATAAGCTTGCGTATTCGAGAAACACTTACTTATTGTACGCAAAAAAATGGGCCTACTACATACCCATATTGTTATATCATACATCTGTCACGTCTTCGATATTTTTGCATATCTTTGTGCAATCGACTTCACACTCCTGATAATGACTGCAAAATATATGAAATGGTTTTCTGCATAGCTCTTATTGATTTAAATACGACAGGTTTTGTGAAGATACTACATACGAGTAGTCACTCCTTTTTTTGGCTCTCGCGGATTGCGTTTAGCCACGACACTACTTATTATAAATTTATTTAGACTCTTTAGCACAAATGAGTAAAAAAAGTGCAAATGGTGGACTTATGCCATATGGCATTCTCTACCAGTCAACCTTTTGGTTGAACAGAAATGTTTTGTAGGCGGTGCGACATTGACAACAAAATAACAATTGGGTATAATAACCGACCAAGTGCGAGTCAAACTCGCGCACGAAGGGTTACTTACCAAAAAGGCCAAAAAATCGGGTTTGTTGTATGGGAGCCTCCTTTAAATATTTATTTTATTTTGTTTTTAGTATTTGTTGTTATTGCGGCAACAGAAATACATAATTTGTAAAAATTTCAACAGTCTAGCTATCGCGGCTCTTGAGATACAGCCTGGTGACAGAGCGACGAACAGACGAATAGACGGACAGACGGACAGACGGACAGACGGACAGACAGCGAAGTCTTAGTAATAGGGTCCCGTTTTTACCCTTTGGGTACGGAACCCTAAAAAAGACCAGATCAGAAGGGACTATTTTTTCAAAGTATAGCACTACCCATTTTCTTCCTGTAGGTGGAGTGTGGACCCAGATTCCTAATTAAAATATTGAAAAATGTGGACAACATTAAAACCCACACTAAGTAACTATTTCAAACACTTGTTTTGTGGTAGGTAATCAGAAACAAATAGCGGTGAGGCGTATTTATCGCAACAGATAAATTTAACAGATATTTAAATATCAGTATATAAACTTGAAAAATTTTGTCTCAGGCGGGACTCGAACCCGCATCTCCTCGCATGCCGGGCGGGCGCCATACCATTAGGCCACCGAGACACTGCGACACGGCGCGAATTTTTCAAGCATATTCTTACGCTGTGAGCCAGCGTTGTTTCATCAAACTCGCGCACGAAGGGAGACAAAATTTTTCAAGTTTATATACTGATATTATAAGTGCAATTAAGTTGCTAAAATATCAAATAAAGTAGATATTTAAATACCGAATATAACAACTGTTCTTCCTAAGATAAATATCTGTTATAGGAAATAACAGCTAAATCTTAACAGTTGCCGTAAGAACAGTAGAAGAACAGATGCATAAAATATTGCTTGACTGTTGCTGTTATCTGCGCGATAACTGTTATTGTATCATCCCCTCTCATTCATTTCGCTTATACACAAAAGAGAGGCACCTAGTATTGACTAAACAACAAATTTAAATCAACCTCACATTCGCAAATATCATAGGCAAAATGTGTCTTCTTAATTTGGTTTTATGAGCAGTTTAATAGCTCTATCTCTTTTTTCCTAGTATTTATTACATGAAAAAATGAAGTGGTTACTAGATTACTCAGTTTTAGGTATCAGAAACAGTCTCCTACATTTGGTCTTGTGTTTGATTGATATTTTGACGTAATGTTCGGATACATTCACAAAATAAAAACACAAAATGTTTAAATATTTTTACCAAAAAACTTTACCTCCTAAAAAATGGTAATATTAGCAAATTGACAGTCCTAAGCCTATTCTAAGCATGAAGGAATGTTTTTAATTGTATTGGATGGGTATTAAAAAGATTGTTTGAGATTTTAGCGGCCTCAGGAAGTATCAAAATAAGGAATAACAGGCTGTTATTTAATAACAGATATTTGGAACTGTTATTATTACATAACAAGAACAGTAGTAACAGATATCGACTTTTACCTGTTATAACTCATCTCTAGAAACAAAGCAGGAGCCACAAACACCCAGGCCCGAGAAAATTTAAAAATACTTTTTTCTCAACATTGATCCGCCTGGGAATCGGAACCGGGAACTCGGAGCAGGCGACACCTTCAAGGTCTAACTACGAAACTAAAAAACTTGGTACAAAGCTCAAAGGCTTGGTACAAAATCTCACTGATGGCCACCGGTTTCCACCTGCGCGAAATAACGTAATTTTTACGAGAGTTACAATTAGAAGCCCAGTAGGTGGCGCTGCTGTCGGTAAGTCAACAACTAAACGGCTTGGCCGATTGGGTTGAAATTTTGTATATGAAATTACATAACATCACAGAGTATTTATTAAGCCTACCTAATATATCTTTCTACATATATGCGGCCGTTAGGCACAGGTTTCCGACCGTGCAATATGACGTGGAGTTCACACGGGCAGAGCCGCGGGCAAAGAGCTAGCTCAATATGATTATTTGATAAGTTAGTAAACATAAATTAATATAAGTAGGCTTCTCTGTTCATACAAGCCTTACTTTTGGTATGGCCGTGAAAGTACGCCCTTCCCTCAGCCTCCCCAAGGGCAGGACCCTCACCTCACAGCCCGCGACCCTCACCGCAAGGATATGGCATTGACGCAAGGATGAGACCTTGGCCCTTTTTCCCGCCTAATGCCGTGACCTTCCCGCGACCTCAGATGTTCACCCTTGTTCCGATTCAAAGGCTTGAAAATATAGTCTATTGATTAGCGGGTGCTGAAGGAAAAAGAGCTTGTGTAAAGGTGTTTGATAATTGTTTCGGTAGATACGTAATTCGGACTTATTCGAGTACTTATAAAAAACTATTGAAAAAAAAACCGCAGCCACTATCTTTTGTAATATTATAAACTAGCTGTTGCCCATGACTTCGGCCGCGTCAATATCTGTTATTGCGATCGCGATTAAGAAGTTTTTAAAAGAATATAGCCTAAAGCCTTCCTCGATAAATGGACTATTATCCAACACAAAAATATTTTTTCAATTCAAATCAGTAGTTCCAGAGATTAGCGCGTTCACACAATCAAACAAATAAACTCTTCAGCTTTGTAATAATAGTATAGTTAGACTTAGAATACTACGGCTATTTATGAATGAATTAGACTTCAGTAATATGTTTTTCTTTTAGATACAACACTTATTACATAAGAAAGGCAACTTTTTCTCACAGCAAAGCACTAAACTGTAAAAGGGCAGTAAACAACTTATTTTTTTATTCATCTGTAATAATAGAGTCTGGAAATTCAGCAGGACGTACTTAATGTAGTTTTTTCAAACTTAAACTTGTGTAAACTGAAACTCTCTTTGAAATAAAAAAATCGAGCACTTTTGTATATACACGTACTATTACACCGTCCCAGATTATTATAGCTTTTCTTAATTCAGGTTCAGCATCTGGATTTCCAAATAAATAATCGGTTAGAGTGAGATTTCTCCGTACAACTTCTTCTCTGGTTATATGGTCCCACCCTAAGTGAATTACAGAACAAAATCGTGCGTAACAGATTTTTTTTGGCAACCGTCATGGAACGTTCCAGCTTACGACGGCTCATGTGAAACATCAGACTCAGCCTCTCATTAGAATCTCCAGTTCTAAACTTTGTAAAGTGTATTTTCTAGTAGAGAAATACTCTTAAAAATGTTAATGACTTAAAAGTTTTTCAAACGAAAACTGCAGCAGACCATACAATTTTTTCTCAAAATTGCCCGGTCAGATTTCGATGCAACTTCGCACATGGATGTAGCTAAGGTATCCCCACATGAATGTCACAACAGTATCGGTATTGATACATCCCACTTTCGCTCAGTCTCCTTTTAATTAAAATCAAAGTATGGACCTTGTCTTAGGCTTCTTTTTATCCCATAGCAGACAGGCTTCGTAACCTTTAGTTCACGCGGGCAGAGCTGTGGGATAAAAGCTAGTCGTTAATAATTGTTTGCTTGGCACCGACTTTAATTTATTTATTTTCTGTTAATTTTTTATTTAGGAACTAGCTGTTCCCCGCGACTTCGTACGCGTCAATTTTTGTTTTTATGATCGCGATTATTTTTGAAACATTTTTCACTGATGCTTCGCTCCTATTCGTCGCAGCGTGATGTTATATAGCCTAAAGCCTTCCTCGATACATGGACTATCCAACACAAAAATATTTTTTTAAATCGAACCAGTACTTCTTGAGATTAGCGCGTTCAAACAAACAAACAAACAAACAAACAAACTCTTCAGCTTTATAATATTAGTATAGATTAATCAGATTAACATTTTGGATTAAAATAATTATGAAATTGAATTATAATTATGTAAGTAGTAAAAGTTAGTATTTTAAATAATGATTATAAGTAAATAATTTTTTATACAAAAGAGATTGTTTTTTGCTAAGATTGGTCAACTTTCAGCTTAAATTAGCTTGAGTAGTTTGACCAAGTAATTAAATAAATAAGATAAAGCTAATTTTGCATGATTTAATTAATTATATTTTATTTTGTGTTATTAGTTCTGTTGTAAACGTAGCTTGGAAGTTTTCTTCTTTCATAACTAACTCGTCGGTATTAGTTATATAATTAAAAATAGAAAACAGTAAAACAACTTCAGGTTTCCCCGATGTCACCGGGCTCCTAAAAAAGCGAATAATTAAAGGCAAAGTTAGTAAGTCTGAGCTAGGCGCGCCGGTCACCGTGGGAAAACGCTTGATGGAGAGTGTCTGCTTTGTATGGGGCCACGAAGCGAGCGGGAAACCACTTGTACCTGCACTGAGGAAGTATCGTAACGTATTTGACGACCATTTGGATCAGCGGTAGTTAACGCTGCTTCTGAGCCATGGGTCGCGGGTTCGATCCCCGCACAGTACAAATATTTGTGTGCATGAACATGTCTGTTTGTACTGGTCTGGGTGTTTCCTATGTATTATAAGTATGTATTTACATAAAAAAAGTATATAAGTAAGTTTATCGGTTGTCTAGTACCCCATACGACAGGGTACTTAATAGTAGCTTAATTTGGGACTAGATGGCTCTGTGTGGCCCAGTGAGGCATGTCTAAAATATTTATTTTATTTATATTACGCTTACCTCCTTCGCTGGCTTCTTACTGTGCAGTGGCCATTTCGTACAAACAAGGTTTAAAATGGATTTTCCCGGGTTATCAATGAAGTTATATAATACAAGCAATTAGTATGTTTATGACCATGTTTACTCTCAGCACACATTTCATATGGATATTTATAATACAGTTTTCATTAAATTTCACATCAAAATAAACCATATCTGGCTGCAAAATTAATCAACCTTCGTAATGTCGTATTTTTCATTTGTTAAGCTGCATCAGCTGTATGTTTTTCATTAAGGCTGAAATGTTTTGAGATAATTAATGATGAGATTAAATTAAAAAAGACCAGAGGTTTATTATAGATTTTTATTATTTAAACTCGATTTTAATAGTTCAATGAATTTTTGTACCATGGTAAAAGGTTGTTAATCATATATTGGCTGTATTATTTTAAAGCTTTTGTTTGATTAGTTGGAAAAGTGCTACCGCTTAACTTTCCGCCCTTTTCCTGGCCTCGGTTTTTCTGTAAATAATATCCGAGCGACTGTTAAGGTAGTGTAGGTTTTTCCTTGGGCCCGGTGAAAGGTTGTAGACTGTGGTAGCTGGAAATATGTCTATATGATGATGGACTAACGGCTCGCTGTGGGAACCGCGCGCTTTTTGTGGAAAGCGCGGGAAACTTGACGGTTAGAAAATTTTAGACAGCGTTCCTGAAACTAGTATTTTTACTACGTGTACTCATACTTCGTGAGAATAATACGTATGCATTTACATCTTTTCCCTTTCTACGAATAGGGTTTGTTTTTAAGAAAAAAAAGGCAAAAGTAATAAACGTAATAATAGCAAAAAAATTTTTTTTCTTGTACTGACTCTGGCTTCACAGATCTCGAAACCGGTTTCATATAAGTAACCAACGTTTCTATACGTATCTGCCTCCCCTTGTTACAAACGGGGCATTGTAAGGGTTAACTAAAATTTTAAAAAACTAGGATGTAGAGTCAGTTAGCTTTTAATTTTTCACAGCTAAATAATACTATTATTATTCCAGAATTAATTCAGAAAAAATAGGTACATAATAATGTAATAATTCCGCGTAAATGTTTGCACAGAATTGCATAGATGTAATTTCAAATGGTAGGTACTGAGTTTGTGTCACCACGACTCACACAGCTACCTGAGCACTGAGCGTGTCATTAATAAGGAACCAAAACTTAGTATGTATTTTAAGAACATACAATGTTGAAACACATTACTAAATTATAACTAAAGTCTCTGGTTGTACAGTTTCTTTCGAAGCGGAATGCTAAAAAAGAAACATTAATTTCGCTCTCACAAAATTAAACTTACAGCTCCTACGAGCCCAACTCAATTTAACAACCTGTAATTCCGAAATTATATTTGGCCCATATTCGGAGCTTGTTTTATCTGTGGCATAGTTTTTTGCAAATGGCGGAGCCCGCCAACTTTTGGTTTTTATAGTTTCCACGAAACGACTTTCGGTTCTTAGCGGAATTGAGCTTTTGTAACTGATTATCATTTTTAATTTGTTGCTCGCACGATACGAAGCGAATAAGCGATTGATTGCGCAGATTTGGTTTTTGCGACCAGAAATTATGTGGATCACTAAACAAGGGTAAATAATAACGGTTCATGTTTTTCGGTCGCTGTTTTTTATACAGTTGGAAATTATAAGTCAAACTAGCGTACTGCCCGCGTCTCTTTCCGCACAGGAATCGGCTGCATAATTATCGCGTTCTCGACTATATTGCTGACGTTAGAGATCGCTTAAAATTTCTGAAATCGCCATCTGTTATTCTCAACGACTCCTACTCATCCACAAAATCATCCCTAAAATTACTGAAAGAAAGGATCCTTTCAGTCTATAAAGCATAACTATGCTATAAAGGGATGATTTCAAAGGCTAAAACTGTCTTATGAAACTTTCCGACAAACGTCCGAAAAAAACGTCTCTAATTATTATCTCTATCCTAAACATCATCTTAATCGGCAAAAAGGATTTAATTCCTCATACAAACTTTTACATCGTATCAGTTTTGTATGTGTTTAGTTTTCAAATCAAACACACATGTCTTCTTCCTTTCCTGATTCTGGCACCATCTGCTTTAATTTTCTTACAAGTAACTACAAAACTAATTGCAGGAAAAAATAAATGCTGAGAAAATTTAAGGACTCCATTTTGATTAACTATTTAAGGCACTTTCAAGTAATTTATTAGAATGACCGAAAGGCTGCTGAAGTTAACCGGTCGCTCCTAAAATTAAAATAGCCGTCAGCTCTCACCGGTCGATAAGTATAGGGACGAATTTTTACTTAATAAAAAGCAGTCGCACCGTCCCTCAAGTCGTTCCACATAAACGCGGCACTCATACATCGACAAAATTTCGTAGCACGGAACGTTTATGTTCTTTTTTATGTACGGCGAGGGCAAAGAAAGCAGCCGTGGGTCCACGTGGAGGGGTCGCGTGTGGGGTGCTGGGCGGGGCGATGCAGCTGCACCGTAGGGCTCCAACGTCAGTCGAGGCGCGAGCGTCACACCGCCACGTCACGGCCACATCGAATTTCCCGCGAAGTACACGCGGAGCAGTTACGAATACTATGTTACTGCGGGTTTATGAAAAAACACCTTATTTATGTACTCAATTTTTTTTTCATTTAGAGACTTTTGTAACTTGCCAGTGAGTTGGGAGATGTAAAGTATTAATTGACAGTTCTTAAAAAGATTTTGTGAAGTTTTTGAATTGGCGGGTGTCGGGTTGATGTGTGCGAGCGAGAGGAGCGATATGGAGAGCTCGGGCGAGGAAGCGGGACGGAGCGTACCTTCCGCGCCGCACACCCCCGCCGCCCTGCAGCCCAATGGCTCCAATAAGATCATCGGACGTAACGTGAATGGAACCAGTAAGTCACCTCATGAAATTTTAATAAGACTTTTGAAAAGTTTAATTTATATCGGCGCGCCTGCTGCGTGCCTTATTAATTATGCTGATATGTAGCATTTGTATATGCTGGTGGGTAGATAACCTACTTCACTGTTTACGGAATGTTCCATTAAAAGTAAATAATGTACTCATTGTACTGTTTTTATAAATAAGTTACTTTCAGCTCTTAAATTTGCGAACGAATTGTGTGCTGAATATTTACTGATGTGATATTTAATATTCACATCACTAGTATTAAAAAGAAAATACTGAAAAATAACCCTTAACCAGTAAAAGGACAAGAAATCACGATTATATCATTAAGACTAGCTGTCCCCGCGACTTTGTCCGCGTCAATTTTTGTTATTATGAACGCAATTATTTTTTAAGGAAATATTTTTTCAAAATAGTGTAGGTAAATTGTATTTTAAAATAGATCTTGTACTAAATGTAAATTAACATACCCGGCAATAAATACACAAACATGTCAATCGTTATTAATCCGGTTTTTGGAACTTCAATTTAAATGGAGTTTTCAAATTATTTGTATTAAAAAAAAAATGTTTAAAAATGTTGAGAAGTATTTGAAAAAGTGACAGCTACTTTTACATGTATTTATTCAGTTCTGGATAAATACTCATTGTTGCTCAAACCCTTCAAACCCTTATTATACTTATATTATCTGTGCTTACGTGTAGAATTTACATAAGTAAGTACAACTTTACAATAAACAAATCTGAATCAAATGTAAAAAACTTCCTTGATCTGAATACATAATAGGTACCACAGATAAGATAATACTGATGAAGCATCAAGACTTTCTTGCCGCATCATCTTTCTATTATTTTTTGCGTGTTTTTATTTACGATTTATTTTTTGTGCTGTTTCTGGTGACTCTGGTGTCCCAGACTATTGTTATGCCATGAGAAACTGCTTAAATGGGATGGTTGTTTTGAGATTTCCACCATGTTGTTTTTTATGTGATTGTAATATTTCGCCACTGTGCTGTTGTCATTCTTAGTAGTCTGTGGGTGTCATGATCATGGCGCTAGCGACACTGCCGAAATATATTATTTTATTTAAACACAAAACAGTTTACAGTTGAGATGGTACAAGTTTGAGATGGTACAAGTTTTATACATAACATACTCTTTGTACCTATATAACTATCTGTTTTTCGCGACTTCGGTCCGCGTCAATTTCTGCAACATTTTTCACTGATACTTCGCTCCTATTGGTCGCAGCGTGATGTTATATAGCCTAAATCCATCCTCAATAAATAGACTATCTAACACAAAAAGAATTTTTCAATTTGGATTAGTACTTCCGGAGATTAGCGCGTTCAAACAAACAAACCAACAAACTCTTCAGCTTTCTAATACCTAATACTAACTGTTGCCCGCGACTTCGTACCCGTCAATTTCTGCTACTATCGCGATTACTATTGCAACATTTTTCACTGATGCTTCGCTCCTATTGGTCGCAGCGAGATGTTATATAGCCTAAATCCATCCTCAATAAATAGACTATCTAACACAAAAAGATTTTTTCAATTTGGATTAGTACTTCCGGAGATTAGCGCGTTCAAACAAACAAACCAACAAACTCTTCAGCTTTATAATAATACTAACTGTTGCCCGCGACTTCGTACCCGTCAATTTCTGTTATTATGATCGCAATTACTATTGCAACATTTTTAACTGATGCTTCGCTCCTATTGGTTGCAGCACTTGCAGTGTGATGTCATATAGCCCAAAGCCTTCCTCGAAAAATGGACTATCCAAACAAACAAACAAACTCTTCAGATTTTTAATATTAGTATAGATAAATGAATATGAATATGAATGAATGATATATTAGTAACCAGGAAAGCTTAAATGAGTAAATTGTATAATTAGCTCAAGGGCTTATTCGGCACTGTACTTATTGAAGTGTTACGGGCGTGCCAAATGAAGACTACTTGATGCACTAAACAGTGTGACTTTTTTACTCTGTAACTCGCATTTTTTAGTGTTTTTCATTATATTTTGGAGTAACCTGTCGTTTTGAAAGTTCAATGCATGTTTTTTTACTACTTTTAGAACTACTGTTGTGATTATATTTTCAAACCATTTTTGACGACCATTTGGATCAGCGGCAGTAAACGCTGCTTCTGAGCCATGGGTCGCGGGTTCGATCCCCGCACACGCAAATCTTAAAAGCTATTTGTATGTAAAAAATATTCGCGTATTACCTACGCTATCGTTTATAATAATAATAAATATTTAAGACATGCCTCACTGGGCCACACTGACCCATCTAGTCCCAAATTAAGCTACTATTAAGTACCATGTCGTATGGGGTACTAGACAACCGATAAACTTACTTATATACCTACTTTTTTTTTGTAAATACAAACTTATAATACATAGAAAACACCCAGACCAGTACAAACATACATGTTTATGCACACAAGTATTTGTACTGTGCGGGGATCGAACCCGCGACCCAGTTTGTCTGTTGGGTTAAAGTAAGTACGTTTAACTACTTTCCATTTAAATGCCCTAGACCTGCAAGAAGACATTGAAGTTTCTTCTGCTCGCATTAAATCAGTATAATTGGATTTCCCCATAATCTGTTTGCCGCTAAGCCCCCCACAAAAAGGGAATCAAAGAACGTCGCGGTGGGAACGCGCGATTTGCGTTTTTGCGCGTGCGCAGCTTTGTCTTGCGTTTTTGTTAGCTAAAACTAATGCAGTTCAATGCGTCTTGATTCATCTATGAGTTGCTTCCTTATTTGACGTCTTTAGCCCACATGTCATAATATGATAATTTACAATGTTTGCCAGTTGGGTAGATGGTGCTATACTTTGCATGTTGCTGCAAATATAATGCATAGCACAACTCCTATGGGTAGGTAAAGTATTGTAGGCTACTGTAAGAGTCGACTAGACGGGCTTCTTCTTCTCTACACCGTTTGTCAAAATGTGATCACCAACCCGCTCGCCAAGCGTGGCGAATCCTCACCAGCCTAATATTAGTCCAGCATTGGACTGGCCGTCGATGATGATGATGAGACGATGGCGGTAGAACGGTGTCCGTCTTATTTTGCACTTGGTACCCTTTTAGTCCATGAATTTTAAAGTATAATTGTAATCTTTATTAAAAAAAGGATAATTGCCATATAGAGACACCTGTTTCTGTCCATTGACCCAGCAACCCATGACCCCATCGGTGTTTGCTTGTGGTCCTAGATATAGCAAAGCAACTATTGTAATAGCATTACATTTGGGACGGTTATAATTAGAACTTTAACCCTTAGATAAAGGATCTAAAACCATTCTTGGGTTAGACCAAAAAAGACATGTCTTGAAAAATCAGACGATCTTTCAAGACATGTCTGACTGACATACCAAACTGGGCCACCCAGAACTAATGCCATGGGTACTAGGCAACCGATAAACATACGTATATCCTTTTTTTTGTAATTATACTCATTATTACACAGAGAAAAAACCCAGACTCGTACAAATACAAACAGATATGTTTAAGCGTCTAAATATTATTGTACTGTGCGACCGAACCCGCGACCCATGGCTCAGAAGCAGCGTTTATTACCACTGCGCCTGGTCAAACTAGTCGTTCATTAACTTTACAATACACATATCGCTCTTAAGACGCTGACTGCAGCCGATGACCTTGAGCAATGAACACGCCCACAAATTTATTCGTCTTTGAATTTCTTTGGAACGCGCCACAGCTATCACTGTCGATTCTCGTAGGAGTGACAGAGAAAAAGCGCATGGAATAGAAGGGCCTAAGTGCCAAACAACAAAACTCGTTGTGCAATTTAAAATTGCCATTTTATTAAAAATCTAAATCAGCCATTTGCTTAAGCAACATGTAATATACAATATAGCAAAATTTTATTATCATTGTTATACGGACTGCTGAGAAAAATGGTAATTTATGTATTTTCAGAGGCTACTTTGAGATTTTTTTCTATCGAGAAAAGTTTTTTGAATCGTGTTTTGGAAACAGCCACCTGGTCGAAAATATGATCAATTACAACTACATAGAATTTGGCAACAATACGAGCCATAGGCTTAAAGCAAAACAATCTTCATTGAGCTCAATTTGGCTCATGTCAGCGTCTTAAGTATAAATCGTAAACCATTACATCAAATAGTATCAATTCACAGTTATACTGTATCTAACTAACTATGTAAAACACGTCAAGTATCAATCACATCTATAGTATATCTAACTATGCAAGACACGTCAAGTATCAAGTACTCAAAGACGCAGTACACAGCCAGTCGGCAAAAACTCTCGCGTACCTAGAACGCGGAAAAACCGTGGCAACGATGGAAAAACTTCGCTCACATGGCGTAAAAACTATCTCTCTCATACGTACTCTTTGTTTATTGCGTTTTTACGTTTGACATTTTCTAATTGTCAACGCAATTTGAGGTTATGGAAATTACAGTAAATACGCGTCGTCCACCAACCCGCACTAGGCCGGCTTGGTGAAACCAAGGCCTTAAACAACTGCCCAGCAGTGGGAAAATATATGTCCGAAACTCTTATCTATCTTGTACCAGCTTTCATCAAAATCAGATCAGGATTCGCTTGGGCGTGAAAACGTTACTGACAGACAGACAGATTAATAATATTTGTAAGAATTTAGTAGATTCGAAATGACAATCCCTTGAATAAACATTTCGCCTTAGGTACCCATCTAAATGTTTAGGAGATTTATTTTGTGACTTTTGGTAGGTATTTCGGTTGTTGCACCGGCTACAAAAGGTTTTTAATTTATTCAGGCACTCAGAATTTAGGTATTAATTTGGTATTAAATTAATTTTTTTGGGATTTGTCAATCAATCTTTAACTAAACAATCTTTAACTTAGTCTTTTTCATGCCATTTATTTATTCGAATGTTAAGTACCTATGTCATAATATTATATTTCAATATCAACCACGAAACTGTAAAATAAGATAACATCATTAAAATAACAGGAAACTTATTTAAATTGGCCCAAATGCGAACCGAACCTGACCCTTGCACTTTGACAAGCAACTGCAACGCTACGCTATTTTTAAAATTCATGCATCCGATAGTTCTTGCCAAATAAAAATCTTTAAAACACTACTTTTGTATGATACTAAAAACATCAGCATAATGAACTTTCTCACATTATTTGAATGTTTTCAGAGACATGAAGTATGATTTCCCGCCATTTTTATCGTTCCTTTCGAACAAAGGTGTATGTAAAGTGGATGTATTTTTATGCGGTTTGTAAAAACGCTGTACTGCTGTATATAATATCAAATGATAAGTGTGACTGTGTGTACGAAACGTACTGTGGCTTATTAAAAATGAGTCAAGAGTTAGTCGGCTTGTAGATGGGCTCTGTATGTTTTATTTTTAAGTCTTGCGAACTGACCACTGTAGTGATACTTTTTTAAAATAAACAGATATTTATTTAAAAAAAAAATTGTTTAGTGTCTTTATTTTTTTATTATGTTAGCTGCCAGTGTTTAGTTAGTTTGATTTTAGAACATTGGGGCAAATGAATAATTATTACTCATGTGATTGGAGCTCGGTCCAATTTGTAATGATGATACAATAATGGCCAGCGCAGACGACGGACTTTTCTCCGCGGCGGAGAATAAAGTACGCACCGCGAATAAAATAAAATAAATTTTGTCCGCCGCGGATTTACCGCGAACTCAACGCACACGGTGTGCGATCATTTATTCGTTTATCGTCGTGCATGCGTACGCCACTCTCGGAGCGCACAACGCGGACTAAAGTCCGCCATGTGCGTTGCTTCGCCTAGTCACACGAGTTCTATTTTTTTCGTCCGGTCCGCTCTCTGCATGTCCTCGGTAATTCGGGGGACTTTTTGGACGAGGTACTTTTAATCCCTCGTCTGCGTTACTCGATACAGTTGTAAACTATCTATATCAGCGGACAAAAAAGTCCGCAGGCCATAAGTTTCGAACGAGACGAAGACAAAATACAACTTCATGTCAAGTTACTTACTATCTATAAGTGTATTTGTAATTACAAAGTATGTACATCATAATTGTTTTCAATCAATACTTGAAATATTTGCTTTTCTCAAAGATGAAATCAAAGTATACCTAAATATTAAACATAAAAATTAATTATTTACCAATTTTGAGTGATAATAAGCTTCTAAAATAAGCCGTAAAATCAATGACTGACAGTGTGCAGTTCGTAGAGACAACTTGGCAAGCGTTGCGTGGGCTCCCGGTGGAGTTATGATTTTTGAACCGACGTAAGCAAATCAAACACAATATAAAATGGCGCAAGTTGTGGATTGAGTGTGGAGTTATGATTTTTGAACCGACGCGGCGACGTAGGCAAATCAAACACAATATAAAATGGCGCAAGTTGTGGATTGAGTGTGGAGTTATAATTTTTGAACCGACGCGGCGACAAAGGGAAATCAAACACAATACAAAATGGCGTAAGTTGTGGATAGCCCTTGTCCAGTAACGTACTGTAACTATGGTGATGACATGTCCGAAAGCAACAGCTGATCGACGGTTTTTCAAACACAACTACCAGCCCGCTGATCCCCAAACATAGTTTAAGAATAAAACCTCAGGACGGTATGAATCTGCATATTATGGTGATTCGCGAGCCGTCTCGACTGGTCGTAAATAAACATTATATTCCATCGTTTTTCTCGAAATACTGAGGTAAGCGGATATCCAGAGTACAAACGGTTTATAAATATCATTAGTAATGTACGTACAGAGTATTGTTTTAATCATATTCCATTAATTAATAAAAAAAGGATGTGTTCGTCTTAAACTGTTTTGTTAGGCAGTTCTAAATTTATGGCCTGTATATTATTTGAGTATGAAATCAGTAGTTGATCAAACTAAATCAATTTCATAGGCTTCCAAAAAAATTAATTCGGTATAATCGCAGCACTTGGCAATTTGGCAGGCAGACGAGAGTAAAGATGCAAGTGCTCACTTACATTTTTTAATATTTATATTTACCGTTTAAAGAAGATTATCTAGATAATATAATTAATGATAGCAATTAAAATCACTAAGTATATAATTGTGCTATCGAGGGTTCTATAATTATCGGGATATTACAATTAATTAATAGGTTTAAGGATAATAATCTGTTATTTAAGTGAAAATATCATTAAGGTGACCGCTGTCAGGTGTTTAAAAATTGTATAATTATAGAACATAATACTTAAAATATAATACTAAGACTGATATAAGGTAAAAATTAATTATTCTGTGTTAATGGCGCTAAAAGTTTTTACTTATTAAATTCTCTTTGAACCAAGGTAGGTAATGTATGTTTGTAATCCCGAAAATTATCTTTAAGGACCCGGTGGGTGATCTGATCATATACACAATTTGTATCAGATGGTAGAGTCAGTTGTAAATAGTATCTTTTTTTGAGAATAAAATAACAAATTACCCTTTGTTCGACATTGATTTAAGTAAACATTGAAAAAGCTGTTAAAACTCAAGTTAGCAAAGACAGACATGGCAGATAAAAAAACTTTTTTTTTTCGTTGTCACTCCCCCGCGGTGGCTTACAAAAACCACGATTCAATTCAAATAGAGAACACGCGGTTACGCAAAGATGCGTTCGAAAACTCAACGACCGTCGCGTTTTTTCTTTTTTCGCTTCTTCCATTCATCCTTTCTCGAGTTGGCTTATTCAACAATGCCGTGTGTGAATATGCAAATCGTTTTTAATTGTCTGCCGCACGGTCTTTTCGGCTTGTTGCGTCTACGATCGAAACGGAGTGACGCATCTGTCATCTCTGATATTAAAACGGTCCGTTCACCACATTCGAAGCACAATAATGACTAGCGTTTTTTGCCCCCTCTCCGAGTGCAGGCGATGGAGTGACTTTTTTACTAATGAAATATCTCTAAGGAATGGAGTCCATCGTTTTTCAGGCGATCGCCTCTCGTCTCGATAATGCCCCGCTGAATTTTCATGAGTGCAATATTTATCGTGTTGACGCCATTACAGTGCCACCGTCCTTTCCATATACCCTTTGTGTATGACAAAAACTGTCGCCGACAGCGCGAATATACCTTTATCGTATCGGTGTTTTTTTACTGTTGTTAATTCCTCAGATAATGGCCGGAGTCAAATGACCGGGCGGCAATAAGAAACTGGGGGAATTTCAGCGATGCCCGCGCAGTCTTTTAAGCGTATTTTTTGCGCGGGCAAGTCGGTCGGCGGCGGCTCGTGTTTTTTGCGGGTCCCGATGAAAACCGTAATGGCATTTTATCGTGCATAAGAGCGGAGGGAATCATTAATTATTTATAATAAGCGGCTAGCGCCGAATCGACGCCATATTTATTTTCGGCCAGGTCTACGATTTTTTTCGCGGCATTTTCGCGCGCTGTGCAGTTCTGATTGGCCAGTTTTTGTGGTGGCTGAAAGTAGGTTGTAAGCGATCATTAACACAAATGTGCAATGGCGACGGGCGCAGTAAAAAATAAAGTGACAAACGAGTCATTATGTGCTAAAACGCATGCTCACAGATTCTGTGTCAGCTGTCATTACATGCGCTGTATGATGTATTTATTTTATTGACTCCGGTTTCAATACTGCCAATGGTTAACCAATCTGGAACATTTATTAAACTTTGTTAGTGTTTAAAATCCTAGTCTGTTCTATCTGTATAGAAATGAAGATTACTTTCATTATTTTGTCATCTCTTTACAGTATCTTAGAATTTTACGTATCCATCATCTTCATTTTTACGTAAGTTCTTTAAGTGAATCCTTGGATGCTAAAATGTATTTTTATTTATTTTATTGCATGATCATCTAATTCCATAACGGTAACGATCAGTAAAGTCATACACATTTCCTTCTACAATACAAAGTTTATCAGTCGATATTGCTGTGTGGTATTCTGGACTAGTTAAACGTGAACTTATATTAGCCTAACATAAAGTCTGACTTTGCCTCTATCACACATTAAAAAATAAAGAGACGTACAGTCAGCATCGGAAGTCGCTGAACATTTAGTACTTACTTACCACGTCAAAGCAATCCATTTATTCCCCTAAGAAATCTCTTGCAATGAAACAAACTTGTCTCTTGCAAACACTTGCAAACAAACAAACATGTTATTTTGATAATTGACATGGTACCTAGTAAAATGTTTAGCTACTTCCGACGCTAACTGTACTGGCGACTGTTAATAGAAAAAGTTTTTTTCCTATGGTTTTTTCATATTTTTTACAGTTACTTCATCACCCTACAGCAGACTATTTTTAGCGAGACCCCCGTCAAATAATCTATTTATATCAAGTATTTCCACCCCCATTAATGACTAATGGACACAATTACGCGACATTTGCGCGAAGCCTTACTGGCATGCGCGTTTTTGTCGCGCACTATTCGCGGCGAGGCGTTATAAAAACACGACGAGCGACTGACGTAATGTAGTTCGACAATTGTAGTTTTTTAAATACGTCAGCGTTAATGTTGGTATATAAATATTGATAAGTTTACGGCAGTAAATAACATTTTTGTTTTGTAAAATGTTGAATTTTTAACGAATTGCAAATGTTACTAGATGTGTTTTTTTTACTATGGTATCAATGAAATACACGTTACTAATTAGCCAACGTTTCGCCATATTTATTAAGGGCTGGTGAAAGAAAAGCAATTTTCTTATTGTTGAATATTATCATAATTTTAATACTTATCATCGTAGGTATATATTCAGTATAAAGACAAATTCAAAAACACAAAAATCATAAAAATTGATCCACTGGATCTTGAGTTATAAATATTATACTAGATAACCAAATATTCTTCTGCCATAAAATTTAGCCCACAGTTTTGCAAAAAATTAATTAATTACCCTCTACTACTAAAAATGTGGAGGGGCCTATGTCCAGCAGTGGACTGCGATAGGCTGATGATGATGATGATGATTAAAATGTGAACTAGCCAAAAAGGAGTAACAGCCTATAATCACCCCACTGCAGGGAAAAGGCCTCCACCATTGAATCCAAGTTACCGCAGCAATGATGGGTAGAGGCATAATCTCCACGCTTGCCAAATGCGGGTTGGTGATCAGTATCACAAACCCGAGTAATGTTCGAAACTTTCCCCAGGATCCCAGACCGCAGGATTGAACCCGAGATCTTGGCCTGATATTCAAACTACTAGACCATCGAAGCGATGCTATGTTATTGTGTTGCAATAATGCTGGTCTCATGACACTGTTTTTTTTAAATAATCAATATTTAACCTATTCTAGCAATGAGCCACCAGGCACTATTATTAAATAGCCCTAAAATATTATTACAACCACGTAATGGTCAGTTAAAAATCTGAATCTAACCCTTCACTACCGAAGGAGTGGACATGACGATCTAATCTCCGCTTACAGCTGCCGGGCAGATGTTCTGAGTTTTGTCTTCAACATGCGTCGACGTGACTCTATTACAAAGTGTTATGATTCATTTTTGTATGCACCAAATAAATATGGTTGATGGAATACTGAGCTATTTAAAAGGATAAGTAAAGAACTCTTAAGATTGTGACTTAAAGTCGATTTTTGGTATGACCTAGTTTCGAACACGATATCACAGCTTTTTTTAAAATGTTTCTATTATTAGAGCAAAGGATTTTACTAAAGTTTTTTAATCTTTATGCCGCAAGATGTAGAGTTGAAATTTGGTGAGTTTTTGGAAGAAATAAGTTTGTATTGACAAAGTTCGATAACCTTAGTAACATTGCTTTTCGATATTTTATTGATTGTTTGCTGAAAGGGTATGACGTGTTGATAGCTTCAATTCTTTTGTTGGACGACGTATCAATGTCATGGTAAGATTAATAATTAGATCTGGAAACTTAATTAATTCTGGCAATTTTAAATAGTAAAATATTAAAAACTACTAGGTATATCTACTGTAGTGAACGTTTAGTTAAAGTTTTTATTTAACTAGACTAGGTTTATATTTAACTTTTTAATTTAAGTAGGCAAATAACTTAAAATGGGCCTAACATAAGACTCATATTTTGAACGATGTGATATAAAATAGTTTCCCTAAATATAACCATCAATTGTTAAAAAAAACAAGATTAACACTGAAATTGTTATCCGATTTGCGAAAAAACTTCAGGGCTATCGAGTTCCGCGAACTACATTTCAACTTTTACCAACTTGACAGATTGCACATATGAAACTAGTTTTACCCCATTAACGAATAAAAAATATAATCAAAGCATCGACAACTGTCATTTGACCTCAATGATACCACATTGATAAAAAAGGTTCAGATTATTTAAAAATTCAAAATTGTTCTCGATTCGAATTTCAACTCTACCAACCCAGGGATAAGTAAAAAGGTTTTACGATGAAGAGTTGGGTTGGGTAAAAAAGTTTAATGACAGGATATGAACCGTGACTCGGGCGTATTGTTTGTTTAAAAAAGCCAGTAAAAACCTTTACCGGTCATTGTTTAGGCTTTCTTTGGGTATTAAGGTCAATAAAGTTTATTAGTGATAGCAGTTGTTTTTAGTGCCTTTGCCTAGTTTTCAAAACATTGCACACTAATCTTGCGTCTTGCTTGACAAACTTGATGAACTGACTTTTAACTAAGACAAAAATACAATTTATTTTATTGTTATGATTCTCAAAATATGTTAGTAGAATATAACCTATCGATTGACACGATCATCGATCATGAAATCATGAAAAGGAAAATTAAAAAAATAATTCAAGTGTAAACGGATTGATTTTGATCAATAACAATAAATTTGTTGAGAAACCCCGAGGCAAAAGGGTTACTTTCAATTTCTTCCCTAATTAATTAACGCTTACAACACATGTTTAGACGTAACTATTTGTCACGCTTTCTCTAGCCCAAAAACCATAAAATACATTAGTCAACAACTTTAACAACCCTTTGCCACCTGTCGATTTAAAAAAATAAATAAAAAAGTGAAACGTCAGTTGCTTTCCCGCCTTTTCAACCACAGAGATTTGTTTTATTTCTTTTTAATTGTCGACTTGGATCATTGCGGGTGAGCGGCATCCTTTTTTTAAGGTTTAACTGATTTTGATGGCCAACGAATCGGAAGTAACATGTGTCTTTCAAATCGTCATTATTTTTAATTTATCGATAATACCTTTTACAGGTGTTCATAAAATTTGAATTACCTTTACAGAGCACTGTATATTTTTATTTGCAAATCTTTGTTTTACCTATTTTAAATTTAATTAAATAATATAGAGATTGCTTTCATTAATCTAATTGAAATCAAGTAAATTTAGTTAAATATTGTACATTTATTAACCTTCTGCCCTTTTTTAAATGTATACCTATGTGTGCAATTGTATTATTTCGAACTCATGACTTTTTGCTTTTTAGAATGCTATCTGACTGAGATTCATATTGTCGCTTTGTTTTCAAAGTACATATTGTAATTACTGCATCCTTAAAAAAATATATAATTATGTAAAAAAAAATTTAATAATTATTTTTGTATTTTTTTTTTTCAATAGTGCTTAAAAAAAAAAGATCTTAAAAGATTGTTTTGAAATAATATCCATTTGCTTTTCTTTTAGACACTGGTCTATGCTCAGATTTGTTACTTTTTTTAACATGTACACCTGTAGAGGGAGTATTGAGGGCTGAGTATGAGGGTCAAAGAAAAAAATATATAGAAAAAGCGCACTAATGATTCAATCGTGAGAATGTCGATGCATGGGAGTGATGTTTTTTGCCGCGTTTCTTTAGTACTTAGAGGAAATAATAAATAATTACTGTTGGGGTTTAATCGACGTTGGTAATGGAAAAGTTTTGTGTTTTTTTTCTCAAGCATATGATCATTATGTGGAGTATTGTAAAAAAGTTATCATTTCATATTAATACAATTTTTACTTTGTCAATGAACTTTGAATCATCTGTTTGGTTGTGAGAGACATCATATTTAGTTCGATATAAAAAACAGATTGACTAATCAATTGTCAAATGGTAACCGCCCTATGAAAGACAGTAATAAACATGCAATAATGATAAATTAATTGAAGTAGATTTAAATGTTAATTAATACGAGTATTATTATGGTTCTTTACGAACACAGCCTTACAGGAATGTGTTGTACAAACTGAAACTAACGATCAAGAAATATTATATCTACAACCAAGAGTTGCGAAACATTTTCAAAATAGTAGTAGGCAAATCATGTTTATCTATACTAATATTATAAAGCTAAAGAGTTTGTTTGTTTGTTTGTTTGAACGCGCTAATTTCTGGAAGTACTGGTTCGTATTGAAAAAATATTTTTGTATTGGATAGTCCATATATCGAGGAAGGCTTTAATTAGGCTATATAACATCACGCTGCGACCAATAGGAGCGAAGCATCAGTAAAAATTGTTGCAAAAATAATCGCGATCATAAAAACAGAAATTGGCGCGTATGAAGTCGCGGGCAACAGCTAGTCTTAAGATAAAGAAGAAGAGCAATTTAATGGTTTCGAGTCCACTATAAAGGGTTAGTAGCCCCAACCACAATACACGCTACAAAACCACTCTGTTCGAAGTTTCTTTGTATCTATTTTAGAAGCTATTTTATAGACACCTTGCCTATAATCTGATAATCCACCTATCGGAAACTATTTATTATTCAAATGTCGAAATAACCTTTTTTGACCCTCACAACTGGCCAGTCGCCCCCGATCCGGCCTTTTTTACATGTCCTCTTTACACTCTTGCTTTTTATCTATGGTCATATTTGACGTTCTCACGGAAGAGGTTGAATGGACCGAATACGACTTTTTTGGAAAGAAAAAAACACGGAAGGGTTGAATTAAAATTATTATCTGTGGGAATGGATGACCCCTCCGTATGTTATGATTTTTTATCATCCGGTAAGATGTTTAATGAGAGGATGTGGACATACAAAAGTATTCATTTACATTCACTACTGGACCACGGGGGTAGAGTTACTAAGACCAAGGTGCTGTTAGGGGAGATATGAAGGGTAAAAGATTCAATGGCCAAGTGTTAAGCTTGGAATAGAGTTATGGGAACCTATTATACAAATGTGGATGACATCACAGTTAAAATCAGTTAAAATCAGTTAAAATCAATTTTTTCTACGTCTTGGAATTGAACCCGGGACTAAGGAGCAGGCGGCACATGAAAACCGTTGTGTTCGCCACTCCGCCATCGAGGTCGACACAATTATGGTTATAATGTTTGATTTTGAAAATGCCCTGCCGATGATTTTGTAGCTACTATCTTGCATAAATAGTATACGGGTCAGAGGCCTTACTCCGCAACACAATGTGCGTATATTCGAATCCATCTGTCTCTATCACTCATTCCGATGCGTGAAAGTATCTGAAAGAGATAGATAGATTCGTAAATACGAGGTTCATGTTGTAGAGTAAGGCATCAGGTGCGAGTCCGACTTACGCACGAAGGGTTCCGATCCTGAATTAGCTAAATTTTTGAAGTAAGAATACAACTAAATATTTTATTAGATTACAATCGTCTACCATGCCATTACAAGCAAACAATGGGGCTCCCATATATCCAAAGTACCTACGTTGAATTGGTTTTAGGCAACAGAAATATTATCATCTGTAAATTGTTTAACTTTCAAGTAGTTTTAAACGGATTATAAGATACAGCTTGGTGACAGACATACAAACAGACGGACACTGTATATAGGGTCTTAGTAATAGGGTCAAGTTTTTATCCTTTGGGTACGGAATCCTAAAAAGTCATAGACCATAGGGTCTATGACTTTTTAGGATTCCGTAATAGAGTATAGAATCTACATTGTGTTACCCAAACATTGTTCTGCCAAGGCCCGGTAATTTTCACACAAACATTGTTCTGCCAAGGCCCGGTAATTTTCACACAAACATTGTTCTGCCAAGGCCCGGTAATTTTCACACTGACCCTTTGTGCCCCACTTAACACTTATATAACCAAACTGTTTCTATTAGGTTAAATAAAACACATTTATTAATAGCGAAACTACTATTAAATAGTTCACTATATTAATACTTACCTATATTAAATAATTAACTAAATTTTAGTGCGAATACTTCACGCTGCTAATGTTTTACTAAAGAATTCAAGTTCCCCAAAAATGACGAAAGTTTAAGAAGAATACCATGCGTCGATCGATAGTAGGTGTGAGACGACATAGGTACAAGAGAAGAGAAGAGGTGGTGCTAGCTGTCCACCACAAGTTATACTACATTACTGTCACTTTTATCAACCCGGAAATGAGTAGAACACCCATGGGGCGAGAAGATGTGGTGCTATTATATCTTTGACCATCACAAGACCTACTCTACATTACTGACACGTGTTTAAACCCAGCTACAGAGCCAAATCCAGAAGACGAGAAGAGGTGGTGCTATCTATCTCTGTCCACCACAAGACCTACATTATACTGACACGCATTTCAACCCGGAAATACACTCATGAGTCTGTTCGAACCATGGCAAATAAACCCTCTCCGGCGCCGGGAAGGGTTAAAATACTGACTGACAGATGGCGACCATACTTAGGGATGGCAACCACACGTGAGGGTGGTATTCTTAAATTAATTAAAAAAAAACAATTTTTAAATTAAAACTAAATGTTATCTGTTACCACATCATTATACTAACCAGCCTATTTTAGCTCACTGATGGAAAGTGGCCTTTTGAAAAGCAGGATTTTGTCATAATAGTCACGCGTGGCACGCGGGTTGCATGGCAGTACTCCTTTAGTCGCCTCTTACGACACGCATAGGGAAAGAGGAGCTGTTCTTTAAATTTGGTAAAAAGAATCAAAGATAGTAGCTAAAAATTTTTATGTGATCAAAGGAGAGCGGAGCGATACATTATGGTGCTCATTTTCACTAGCTGCATTCATCTTTAATTATGTAAGTAAGTAAGATTTAATTTGCATAACTGCAGGCATGACAAATGACCTAAGCTGCTGATACGAGTATTTGTATTTGGACAGTTCGAAGTGACATTTTTATTTAGGGGATGATAGGACTGACATAACCTGTGACTAAAGTTGTTCTTTCTGTATATTTATTTATTATTTGTATTTTCGTGATATTTTTTCATTTGAACTTCCTAACTCTTTTGTGCATATTTCTCTATGCATTCCTTATTACGTATTATTCTTATTAGTATGTTCCTCCTTTTTTCAGTGTCATTTGTGTCACTAGCTTTTTGTTCACTTCTTGTTTTTGTTTTTAATGTATAGTCCCGCAGAATATCTTTTGGAATCTTTTAATTTTTTATTGATACGTGTAAATTGTTTTATCTGATGCCAAATAAATTATTTTTCTTTCTTTTTCTTTAAAGTCCTAAAGGAAAAAGGAGAATAAAAAAAATAATTATAATAGTGTGATTTTTGTTTCTAATTGTGTATAACTTTATAATCTATAGATGAAATCTTATTTGGTAGCCCTACCAGAACAATTTGTGCCCCGCTGTTAGGGGTGGTCAAATACTGGCATTATTTTTTTTACCCCATTTTTTGAGTTAAATATTTGAAAAAACGTAGGTGAGGTGCTAACTACCCCTTGCCACAGGTATCAATTATGCCATAACAGGAACAAGAACATGTGTAAATGAACTCGCCTGAAGCTAGTTGCGGCTTCACAATTTGGCTGTCAGAATGAATTCGGATGATTGATTTTTTTATCTTCAAAACAGTCTGTTTCACCCGCGATTAACTATGAAAAGCTTTAAATCCTTACTTACCTTCTTCTTAATACAGGGTGTTAGGTAAAGGTAGGTTAGGTAAATGACAAGTCAAAACTGACCTATGTTAACATATAGTATGCATATAAATGGTATAATAAAGTCAGATATTCGATGAAAAAATCGATGAGAATTTTCTCATCGAGTATTTCATCGAATTTCTGTCATCGTACTTCGAATACAAAACTTAGCTTAAAATCTCAGAAACATCGATGATATATAAAAACTAGATGGTACACAGTCACAACGCCCCGTTGGTCTAGTGGTTTAAATACCGGGCCATGATCCCGGAGTCCCGGGTTCGATTCCCGGGTCGGGAATTTTCACAATTTTTTTCGAATTATCGAACATCGCTTGGGTTTGTAATCACCAACCAGCATTTAGCCACCTAGCACCCATCATTGCTGTGGTAACTTGATTTCAATGGAGGGTTTTTCCCAGCAGTAGGATGATTATAGGCTGTTACTTTTAAAGTTTCATACAAGAATTACACTTTAAACTGTTCAGTCAGGCTTAGATTTACCCGCCGTAATGCAACTTCAATCTTACGTACAGTCAGATGCAAAAGTATGTGATGAATGCAACTAAAGTAAAAGCACCCAAGAGTTCAGTAGGTTCTCATTTGGCAAGGACGTTTATGAGCAACAAATTTTGTATCTAGACTTTTAATTTACATGAATGCTCAAAAATATATAAAAAAACCTAACTCTATTTTGTTTATTTAAAGCCTAAAAGCGATGCAAAGGTGCTAACTGTTGACGGCGTCTGCGCAGGTATCTATTAAGTAGCTGTTTTTTGTGGCGCTAAAAGTTTCGATCATATTTGGACTTTTTGTATTTTTTTTGTTTCTTTCTTTATAGCAATCAAAGAATGGGTTCAGAATCGCGTTTACCACCAAACATACAAACATGCCTTTTTGTTTTTAAGTCAATTGCTGTAATAAATCTTTTCTATGCCTTAGGCAGGATTTGAACACAACCTTCCGTTTACCTGGTGACAGCTCTAACCAATAATAATTGAGCTGCCAAGACATTTTGTCGACGAATTCATTGAAGGCTTTACTCTATAATCCAATGACAATTAATTAATGTTTTTGGTTATGTATCAACATCCGAGCTTATTTGGCAAGAAGAGGTAAAGCTTTGGTATCGGATGCGCAAAAAAGGTAATTTTTTCGGCCGAGCAGTTTTTTCAGATCCGTTGGGTCCATTAACGATTTTAATTACTAACTAAAAACATTTATCTGAAGATAATCGCTAGCCTTATTTATAATATTATTGCCCTTTGTTTGCGGATAAAACTTTGCCACAATCTACCATGCAAGAAATTCTGTTGATCACAGCAGAAATTCTTTGATTTCAAATAGCAAGTCGTTCAAAAGGCAAGTCGTTGCAAAGATTTGACGAATAGTATACAGGGTATTTGTTAGTGCAGTGTTGTTATTATAACTGCGTCTTTAGATTAAATTGGCTAGGTGATCCTCCATCTTTCAATGTGTCGTATGGGTTCTTTGCTGAACTATTTGCGGGGTTAACGGCATGTTAGTCCGGAAGGGTCTGAGAAATGATTACTTTTAATTAATAAATGAATAATACTTATAATTATGCAACATGAAACTTGAACATAGTAAATATATGAAACTGTTTATGGATTTGTAGGGTACTTTGTATATGTTTATTGGTAATCTAGGATAACGGTGTTGACTGTACAATTACATAGTTTTTTGTAAAGTTCTGTATGTAAACAATATGTATTGTTCAGTTGTTTGTTTTCCTAAATAAATTAAAAAAAAACACTTTCAGTATGAAAAACAAAAATGGATGAATATCAGCCCATGTGATAAACCAGACTAAATTTAGCATAACACTGATTATCCATATTGTATATAGATCTGCCGTGATTGAGTAGCATAAATTCGGGATGGATGGATCCTTTCGTATCTTCTTACTAAGATGGTTCTTAACTTACGTAGATGGTTCTCTACCAAATCACACTCAAATAAAATTGCTGAATCGAAGTGTAATTTTTTTATTTAGGTGTGTCTTACAATCAACCGGCAAATTCATCCTCATCGATTAGTAATTGATTGAAGTTTTTGCTATAAATCTCAAAACCCAAACCAACTAATAGTTTGTAATTTATTTTCTAGTATTTTTTTTTCCGAGCGATAAAATTAAATTGATTTAAAATATTCACCCGACATGTAAACGACAGTGGGGCCGTAGTAATTAACCCAAAAAACCGAATTAAAAGCCTCAAAAAACAATAATCACACACACAATCTGAACCTGTGGCAAAAACCGAAAAAACACATGTCCGTTCTAATTTCTTTATTATATTTGATTAACCCTTCAAATGCCGCGTAATTACAACAGATGCATTTTGATTAATTAGTCAAAAAACCCTTTGGGTCAGCGCCACCTGCCCCGACTCACTTTCGTTTACAAAAAATAGAGCAAGTTTAGTTGTCTTAAATAGTTATTTGGGAGATGTATTTATGATGGATTTTATGGAGTTCGGAATTGGGTTCAGTACTTAATTCATAAAAAACAGGTTATGTGCGAGTAGTACTTGTCCACCGAGAAGGTCCCTAATCTAACTCTTAATCCCTCAACCCCCAGGAGGCACTCGGTTACCACGATAACAATTGATTTCAATTGTGTCTGGAATAACTCACGATCGAAGGATTAACTAAGGCTAATCACAAATTCATTGTAGTCCGTTTTTTCTTTACAGTTACGTAATCTTAAAAACTGCGAGATTCGCGTATCAATCCGTTTCTATCTGTGCTACTACTAGCAATTTATACGTAGCTTATATTATGTAAAATAGCATATATTTTTTCCACTTCTCATTTATCGATATAAAACACCCAATTTTGTTTCATTACAAAATGTCAATAATTTTATAAAAGTTTCTCATCACAAAAATAGACCAATTAGTCCCAGCAGTAAACATGTTATTCAAAATTAATTTCTTAATAAGAAGGTAATTTATTTTTATTTTTGGACACGTTGGTACTGTTAATTGCAGAATACAAGAACATTGTGATGCGGAGTAAGAACTCAGATACGAGTTCCCGGTTTCGATTCCCGGACGGATCAACGTAGAAATAAAAAACGTAATTTATTATATTTTCCCAGGTCTGGCTTTTCAGTGCCTTCCTTGATTCTGATTTTCACAAAACAAGTGATGTTATCCGCATTCATTTATTTAGTTTTCTGTGAAACAAAATATTAGGGGTTAAAGTATGAAATTGCCGTTTTGTATGGACGAAATCAAGAAAAGTCATTTTTCCATACTAACAATTTTTTAGTTTTTTTAAAAACGCCTGAACCGTTTTCGAAGCAATTAAAGGTGAAAGTTAGATGGTTATAAAGCTACGCATTATAGTATTTAAATTTCTGAAAATCAAAGTATATAATACAAATATACTTCATTGAAGCAAGAAGGTCAGCTGACACGTAAGGGGTCTTTTCAACGACTTCCTTTGAAGTAATAGGCACTTGTATTGCATTTTTTTTAGTCAAAAGTTATTTTAGTTTTTGATACAATACAAAAAGAATTACGCAATAATATGACTATACTTAAGAGCTATAAACAAAATAAAAAGTGGGAAAATATCGGCAATTTCATACTTTAACCCCTATTACGTTATCAAAATATCTGTTTTCAACAAAACCCGTTTTACTGACGTTTCCACCCATCCCTAAAAATCCGAGAGAGCCCCGATGATTTTTTCGGTCTAATCTCATATGTAAATCGCCTAGTCATTGTCTTTTCGGCGGAAGTCATGTGGCCACGGTTTTTGTTCACTTTCGTTAACTCTTATGATCGTTACACAATGCTTAAGATGCAGCTTGAGATTTAATGTTAATAGTTGTTGCCCGCGATTTCGTTCGGGGATATAATGTAGCTTCTAAGTTAAAATCTGTCCCGTAAATACTGCGCAAAAATTCATGCCGCGATCTCTTTCAATATTAAAATTATAATATGGAAACTATTCCAGAACTTTTTTAAGTCAAAGTGTCCTATTATTTTCTTTTTAATTCAAACAGCTGTCTATCCTCGCTTTGCATCGGTTCACCAATGAAGGTAATACCAATTCAAGAACTGTGTGTTACTCCTGACTTTTATCTTTAACTGTGTCAAATTTTAACTAGTTCCGTTTTGCTCTGGCGCGAATGAGTTGCAAACATCTATTCAAGCTTTAGTAGCAAGCGTCTTTATATTCAGTTACGTAAAAGATAAATTACTACTTATTATTATTATTTTTTGACATTACATAAAATTAAAAGTACACAGCCAAATAATCGGTAGGACTTTCTCAAAGAAAAAACTCTAGAAAAAACAATTCCCTTTGCCTATTAGCATACACAAACTTTTTTGCCCAGCCTAAGACGTTCTGGCAGGAATTTCGCACGGATGCGACTATCGAAAAAAGAAACTAAAAAAACTCTTTCTAGTTAGCACGTAACCTGTACAATGAGCCTATTAATATTCATAAACCAACACACATTACACATATCAATCACAGTATGCAAGTGCTAAAAAATACGCGATCACATGCGAGATCACATCCCTATCTTTGTTTTCAATAGCTGCACTATCATTAGCGCCTTTACTTCGGGAGCTTCTTTTATTCAAATTTCGAAATCCGAACGCTTGACAAAGACGTGTTTTTGTTTATCGGCTAAAGAAATTAGGTTTTATTCAAATAAGGCATAGACAAGGTAGGGGAGTTTTTTTATTCTTTTTGCGTCGTGGCTTGGAGTATAGGCGGGCTAATCACAATCGTATCTTGAATTAGTTGCGATTTTCACACGAAGCAGTATGCACGTGTGTTTGCCGCTGCGGTAAGTGAGTAGGTAATTATTACGATGTTTGTTATGGAAATTGTTGGCAGCAAAATAACTAGTTGATTTGATTATGTTTGCTACAAGGTATTGGCGTACTTTGGATTCTCTTTATCTATATTCATTAATATTAACACATGTATGACAGTATTAACACGTTTTTAATAAGTAACAGATTCTCATTTTTTAGGTTTTTTTTTTTTAAATATACCTTTTCCAATAAGTTAAAGAAATTATTGACATTACAAAACTTCGTGAGGCGGTGAATATTTATAGACCTGATTTTGATCAGGACGAAACTTAAGAGTAGGTACTCTAAAATTTCGTCCTGATCAAAATCATATCTATAAATATTCATCAAACGTATAATTTATTATATTACGAACAATTTCTAATTGGTTATTAAGAAACTTAAAATAAAAGATAGACAAATAAGTCAATGTTGGAATAAAATATAAAAGCAAAGATAGTTTTCGATTTTATGAGAATTTTAGAAAACTGTTGATTAAAAACAATAACGAAAATATTATCATGGTAGAAAAAAAAAACTGACAACCTCAGATGGTGATTGAAGTCACGATCATTCTCCCAATGGAACTAATTGCTGATATTTTTTATGGACGAATGTAAAGGATTCAAACTATAAGATTTCGATTACCAGTAGTATTTTTAAACTGATTTTGACCAATTACCTATTTATATAGCAAGCATAAACATAAAATACGATTCCTAGAAAAAAAAGTCGACTGTCTTAGTTGGACTCGAACTCAAAGCCATAGCCAGTTGCTAAATGCTTATTTTGGTTAGATATGACCGAAAACATTGACAAAATCAGCAGGCTTACAGAGTAAAACCTGAATGAATTCGTCGACACCACAAATGTCTTGGTAGTTCAGTGGTTAAACCAGTTCTCTTTTTTCCTAATATGTAATAATATTTTAATTGGTTATTTAAATACTTCATTTGATATTTTAGCAATTAAATTGCAATTATAATATCAGTAAATAAACTTGAAAAATTATGTCTCAGGCGGGACTCGAACCCGCATCTAGTACCAAGACCTTGCTTGTGCAGTCTCTGATCTTGCCTATTATCGACTATGGGGACGTATGCTGCTCCAACATCTCACAAGATCTTTCTCACAAGTTAGATCACCTCCATATTTGCTGTAATACGCTTCATTTTCGGGTCTCCAAGTTCCGCTCCCAGCTTCACTGGCTCCTAATCAGGCTCCGCAATCCGAATATCAGCTTGTATTAATTTTACAAAACCGTCAAAACATTACATAAGTAGGTAACAATAAGTACAACAAAGTACGTACCAACTAAATTATCTTAGCTGAGCTTTAAGCACTGAGTTCATAATAATCAACAAGGATCTAGGAACCGGACTTCGACGAAATCTTTTTTGACTGATACTAACTCAGATTTTGAAGTATATTGGCACTAACACCATACTATAATAATAATTATTATTGTATTATTATTATTCTATGAAAATACCATGAGACTACATGATAGTAAATGTTTTTTGTAATATGGCAACACAAACCATTAACCAATAAAAACCTTAAAATAATTAACTTGCATCGATGAAAGTTTAAATTAATGCATTGATTTAAAATCATGAAATTACTATTATTATGAAAGATGATTATTTTCATAACTCTATCAAAATAGTATACCAAAATCAATGCTTTTAGTAATATGCAGTGCAATCTATTTATCTTTATTTTTTTGTGAAATACTACTACATGCAATCTATTATGAGAAAGATTTAACTATTATTACCTCATGCCTTTCTCAAGACCGTTTTTTTCTTCTTTTCTCCAATAAACCGTGCGACTCGCATAAAATTAAAAACAATAATAATTTTAAGTATGCAAATGTGATACGTGACCACGTTTTTGTGATAAAAAATGAAGAAAAAAACAATAGTCTGCCCGGTCGCACCCCTTCGCAGTTAAGGAATACAATTTGCATACTGCTGTGGCGATTTTTTTATCGAGCACAGATTATGCAAAGCGGTTTTTTGGACATCGAAACGCGAGAAAGACTTTTTTTACTTTAAAAAAAATGTAAGTGATTAAGAAAAAATGTTCTCATGATATTTAGTTTTTTTCGGTAAGACATTGGAAGGGTTGAGTTGGTTTTGAAATAAATTATTTTATCATGAGAACACAAATATATTTTTTACAATACGTTCCTGATTTTTAAATTATGCTGTTACCTACATTTATTGAGAAATATTAGTTCAGTTAGTTTTAATTCTAATATGTTTTAATATAATAAAAGTTGTGTAACTACATAAATATGCAGGTAGGAATCTAATTATTAAACTAAATCATTAGGTATTATACGAGTAGTCTTTGTAGTTCTTTAGAACTAACAGTTGTTATTATAGATAAAATATAAGAAGTGATTAAGCAGTCCCGTAAAAGAATTGTAGCTTTGAACTGTCTTCGTGTGGGCCTATAAAAAGCACCCAAACGTTTAGTAGGTGCTCATATCGAGAGGATGTTTTTCTGTAAATATTTGTCTCTAGGTTTTTATTATGGTATTCATGTCTATTTTTAGATATTATACAGATAATTATGACGCTCTATTAATTATTTTGCTCTTAATTCTATTTTAAAATTAAACTTTGACAATCAAAACGGCTATGATATTTATATAAATTTATATCATAGATATTATGTTTACCTAATACTTTCTACGGATAAAGATTTACACTCGTTACAATGCGAACCCTCATATTAATACATGGTATAAATATATCGCAAAACTATTGTCAACATAATGCTTAGACAAATACATGACCTTTTCTATTTTTTTGTTGCATGTAAACTTTTTATACCTGCATCTGGGTGGAGTTTCGACCCACCCTATTTTTTCTATTCTAAAAACTAATAGCTGCAGGAGGGTGGCAACATTTTTTTTAGTGTCATGGCGTCGGTCGATATTTTTCCCGCCAAGATCGCATTGGCGCGCTAACCTCGAACAAAGACCGAGCGAACCCCTTTATGTAAAGCATTATTCATCTATTTTTTCGTCCGGTAACGGTCGACGCGATTCTTTTCGGTAATGACTGGGGTTGGATATAGGAGGGTTGTTTTTTATACGCGTCTCTCCTCACGCGATTTGGTGCTGCGAAATTGCTCGTCGCACGCACGAAATTTTGAATTTGGAAACTTAATTTTTGATTAGGTTAAGGCCTTTGTATAACGATGTGAATATAGTATATTGGTAAATGCTATCTTATTGCAACAGTTGTCATGGCTTAAGCTTTGAGTAATACACAATACAGTAAATTCATAATTATAATTATAATGCTGATAGTCAGCAGCTTAATAATCCATGCAATCAGCTATAAATGTCATTTTAATGAAATGAAATGAAATTTATTTGCGTATGAAAAAGGGTACAATATAGATCTTATTTTATAATAAAGTTCAGCTTTTTCAACTATATAGAGATAGCATGCAAAATAGCATGCAAAATATATAACCAAAGCAATCATAACTAAATATCAAAATACAATCAAATGTCGAAATAAATTAAATTATAGTAAATTAAATGTCCAGCACGATACATATAAAAATTAAAAGAAAAACAAGTCATGTTTTATTTTAGGGTTAATAATACAGTTGTCATAAAAAAAGTAAGTAAGATACCCACCATTTTAAAAATTTAAACTAAACTACAAGACAAAGAAGAATGGGACTAGGCTAAAAGAAAACCCAAACGTTTAGTGGGTGCTCATTTTGTGAGGATGTTTTTCTATTACGTTTTGTATTTTACATCAATGGATCCGTTGCGTATTTGGTCGGTTTTTTTTAATTATCTATTTGGCAGCTGCCAGTATTCAGTTTATGCAAAAGAGTTTTTTTAACTTTACACACGCCTAATAATTGTGTTGAGTATCTCTAGGTGTAGCATAATAATAAATATTTAACTCCGCCCGTAATCTTCCCAATGGCCGGAAATCAGAAACTTGTAAAAATAAAAAGTATCGGTAAACAACACAATTTTAGAACAAAAAATAAACTGACTGAATATATAAAATAAATAATTTTACTTCGTCAATGTATGTATTTGGTTATCCACATCTAAACCGAAATTTTTTGAATGTTTTAACGAAACTGTAGTTAAAATGACACTTCTTTACTAATGTATGTGTATGATGTATATGATGAACCACCGCGCCGAGCTCACGTATTTTGTAGTTATTTGAACATAGTATTATATAACAAACTAGCTGTTGCCCGCGACTTCCTCCGCGTCAATTTCTATTATTATGATCGCTACTATTTTTGCAACATTTTTCACTGATGCTTCGCTCCTATTGGTCGCAGCGTAATGTTATATAGCCTAAAGCCTTCCTCTATAAATGGACTATCCAACGCAAAAATAATTTTTCAAATCGAACCAATACTTCCAGAGATTAGCGCGTTCAAACAAACAAACAAACAAACAAACTTTATTTGATATTTTAGCAACTTAATTGCACTTATAATATCAGTATATAAACTTGAAAAATTTTATCTCAGGCGGGACTAGAACCCGCATCTCCTCGCATGCCGGGCGGGCGCCATACCATTAGGCCACCGAGACACTGCGACACGGCGCGAATTTTTCAAGCATATTCTTACGCTGTGAGCCAGCGTTGCTTCATCAAATGTTAGGAGTTTGCACCCTTAACACCCGAAAGAAACATCTTTGCAGATGTTTGACAGTCAGTTAAGATGAAACAGCTATTTATATACTTTATTTGATATTTTAGCAACTTAATTGCACTTATAATATCAGTACATAAACTTGAAAAATTTTGTCTCAGGCGGGACTCGAACCCGCATCTCCTCGCATGCCGGGCGGGCGCCATACCATTAGGCCACCGAGACACTGCGACACGGCGCGAATTTTTCAAGCATATTCTTACGCTGTGAGCCAGCGTTGCTTCATCAAATGTTAGGAGTTTGCACCCTTAACACCCGAAAGAAACATCTTTGCAGATGTTTGACAGTCAGTTAAGATGAAACAGCTATTTATATACTTTATTTGATATTTTAGCAACTTAATGCCCGGCATGCGAGGAGATGCGGGTTCGAGTCCCGCCTGAGACAAAATTTTTCAAGTTTATATACTGAAACAAACAAACTCTTCAGCTTTATAATATTATATATAATATATAATATATAGTATACCTAGATAAGTAAATCATTTAATGAAATCAAACTCAGCTACTTTCTCTATAAATATTGAGTAGCATTTGCATAAAAATGTTACATTAAATGTCCGTAGTTTAGTCGTAATATTGAAAACACATAACCAACAGGTGTAGGTTTGTGACTTTTTTTCTATCGAGCGAATTTAATCAATCATGTAACCGATAACCGACTAGATTATAAAGTAATATATAATTTTTTGCAAGACTCTAAAACGCTGCTTTCTATGTCTCAGATGGGTTTCAAAAACTCAAAAACGCGGCCTCTAAGGATTACCAAGCCTTAAGGCAGAGTCCTTCTTTTATTATGTCCAACAGTGGGGATATAGGCTGATGATGATGTTTTGTTACAGTGGTGGTAACCTCGGCCCCGGCCAACGAAGCAGAGCTCCAGTTGTACAGGGTGATGCAGCGCGCCAGTCTGTTAGCCTACTACGACACACTGCTGGAAATGGGTTAGTCACATCACTTATTATACAGGGTGTTAGTTAAATGGTATATCAAGCCGAAGCCAGTCTATGTTAACATATGCATATAAATACTATGGTGTAGTCAGAAATTTGATAGCGATAATAATTTTTGAAAAAAAAAATCAAATTGGAATTTCAAAATTTTTGTTTGGGCTACCATTTACCTCACAACCTGTATATATACATTTTATACAAAAGCAAAAGGTCACTCAGCAAAAAATATAAAAATCACTTCATTATATTTTTCTTTACTTTTAAAAATTATGCACGGTGCATTTTAAATCACCTGGAAAACCAAGCCCACGTTATGTGATGTGTAACAAATCATATCACAATCGTAATTGAATAGCAGGTTTATGCCAGTTCTAGTATGGGCTAAATGTCAAAATCGCACAATGGGGACTATCGCTAGTAAATTTGCCAGTAGGGGCGCTAGTATCATTCACTTTGTACTGGTTTTAGCGGAATTTTTTGCATAAATTATAATTTTTTTAATTTACCTGCTGGAAAGTGATCTCCTTCGTAAAATATCGCAAATATGGATTATTTGGCGATTAATGTGAACGCTTTAAAAGCGGAATTAAGAAAAAGCGCAAAAATAGGCGGCCTCAAGAGCAACTATTTCAGAAGTTAGTTTGTTGATATCAAGATAGTTATTTATAAAAAATATAACCTTAATTAGATTCAAGATATAACACTTTGTTTCGGCGCCAATCGCCTTTGACAGCTATACCTCCGGACCTCAGTCTACAGTGGCGCCAACTGGTGAGCAAAGAAACGGTAGTCCCCATTCAATCACGATCGAACTGCGATTTAAATTGCTGAAGGCCCCAGATGTATTATTTTGATGCAGCGGGGTCCCAGAAGAATGTACCTTACACAGCTACATCCGAGCGAGTCACAGCGTGTTCCAAAATAAATAGGTGAAACAATATTTTATATTTTTATAAAAAAATTATTGATAAAAAATTGCACCTTGTAGAAAAATTTTTTTTTGCCTTTTTTTCGATAGTATTATTAAAATTAATTAATAAACATAAAAGTTTTCATGTATGCATTTGCGCGTCATATTTTGTGCCTTGGATGAAAATTATCATTAAATTAAGTTCAAACACCAATAATTTGGCACTAAGACATTTCTTCTGAGTCCCCAATCAAATCGTGATCATGCGAAACCATCTTTCGTAAGAACATCAGAAAAAACGTTTTCTCATCGCTCGGGGATGTCCAAAAAACGCATTTCCATACGCACAGTCAAATGCGAACGAAACTTGTATTTTTTATCATTTCTCTTAACTAACAAAGGCCGAAACTGATCATCTTCTTTTGTCGTGCACTATACTAATAAAAAGAACGCGCGCAAACGTCATGCAAATGTATTTTTTTAAATTTTTTACTTTTAATTCCTTCAATTACCGGAGTGGAAGGGTTTGGCCGGGCCGCGCGTCTTTTGTTTTTTTTTCACTCGGCCCCTTCGCAAAATGGTCACGTTGGCCATTAGCATATTTGCCTAAATTAAAATAGAGTGTGTAGCGGTATTTTTTCTTAGCATCACACGTTTTTGTGGCCAACAATGATAACCTGCCTTGCAAGATAGTTTTGCATATTAATGTGGTTGGGATTAAGTTTTTTCTAGCTTGAGAAAGTTAGGTTTGTAAGGCAAGAAAGAAACTAACGAGCTTTGTTTTTTGTTGCTTGGCATAAAATTAAAATCGCCTTTGAATGGAAGCAATGATGTCATTGTGTCTGTTTGTGACCGAATTATAGAGAATAGTGTTGATTAGTATGTAAAATCACATGAATTTGTAATTTTTAACGAAAAACTAGTTTTACCTTTCTTTACTGACTTAGTAGTTAAGTAAGTTTTTTTATGTTAGTAAGTAATGATTTGAATTATTTTCTGCAATAAATTGCACTAAATATTTTGAATCAAAAGGTAAATTCCATGATTATTTCGGAAATTTATTTTTTTGTTAAAGATAAAGAAATTTATTTACTCAAGATATGGTTTACAAGATAATAACATAAAATTTAGAAATAATAATTTTAAAAAATTCTAACATTAATTAATTACAAATTAATTTATCTATGCCAAAAATTAGATTGTAAAAATTAATTAGGTATTAATGATGCATTTTTTACACTTAACGCTTTACGGGGTTTATTCCAACCAAAATAATAATTAAATGGTAAATAGTAATTTACCTTCCTCTTCATCATGATCGCGGGCAGACTGATATAATTACTAGTAGACTATAAATAATGGACAAGAAACTAGGACCTATTTTGTTGGACCTGTACTTAGAAAACACTAGTAATTTTAAACTGTTTTCATGATAAATATGTACTTAAGTAAAAAAATATGAATCAATCCTCCTACCCACATAAACGAACAGAAAAGAATATAAATGTAGGATTTTACATTTTCTCGTTACCCTTTTATAAGTATGAATGGTTGTTTTACGAGACTTTTACGAGAGTCGTGAAACCTTCTGACTTAGCTTAGACATCAGATGTACATAGGCTAGAATTTATGCACCGAAACCGCGGGAACATGGCATCACAGCTGTATTTAGTGTGAAGTCACGTAAAATAGACAACAAATGGTTTTTATACCCAATAGCATGCATGAGAAGTCACGTAGCCGTAATATTGTTCAAATCTTTTAGGTGGGGACGACGTCCAACAGCTGTGCGACGCAGGTGAAGAGGAGTTCTTGGAGATCATGGCGCTCGTCGGCATGGCCTCTAAGCCCCTCCACGTCAGGCGACTCCAGAAAGCCCTCCAGGAGTGGGTCAATAACCCTGCGCTTTTCCAAATACCCATCGTACCAAACCTATGTCCCACCGAAAACCCTTTCATACAATGCAACCAAAGATTACTTAACATCCCTCCCTCAATACCCAACGTGTTACCTAGAACTGTCGCGTCTCCTGATAACAATAGACCTATGTACAGTCCGTCCCCTGGAGCCCCAGAAAACAGTTGTGGGTCCAACGCTTCAGCCCCAAACGCAAGTCCAGTCCACCAAACGAATACCTTTACCAAAATAGTCTTGCCCACATCCCCTGCAGCAGCTCCTATAACAGCAACCGCTTCTCGATCCTTCTCCCCTCAAAGTGCATGTCCTCCAGCCTCTGCTGGGTCTAGTCCAAGCTCAGTAACATCACCAGTCCAACTGACTCCCGTGTTATTGGACAGCCATGTGCAAAAACTTGCGTGTGCTGCGGAAAAGTTGAGCAAACATTTGCCGCAACTGGAACCAAAGCCGCAGAACACGAAAAAGAAGATGTGCAAAGATTTGGAGCTGGTGATGTTGATGCCGGAGTCAGACCCGCGGAGGATGGAGGAGATAAGGAAATACGCGGCGATATACGGCAGGTTCGATTGCAAGAGGAAGCCAGAGAAACCATTGACGTTGCATGAGGTAAGTTCAAAACTAGAAAAGTAATTATTGTTTAGTTACTAGGTCCCTCTGATAAATGTATAAATTATAGTTTAATACTTATTAGTATAGACATGCTTCTTTGATAAATATTGGACGAATTTGCTCTTGGTAACATCGTATTCCAATGGTATTGGGCTGTTTATGATAGAAATAGAATTTGATTGATTGATCCGGATTTCATTCTTATTTTATAATACCTTGTTATTTATACCTTGTTATAATACCTTGTTATTCATACACATGTGATGCAAATAAATGTTTGAATTTGTTTGAATTTGAATTTGAATTTATGAAAATGCTTAAGGATATTACTACTAGGATACTAGAACTAAATAATCTTTATTTTATTTAACAACGTTTTTGGTTTTCCAAAGTGTGTAAAGTGTGTAAAGTGTGTACCTATGATACAATTAACGAAAATTACTTAGACCTTACCTAGACCTTAGTCTAAATATAAGTTTCTCGATCATTAAATTTCTAAACCTACCCGAATTTTACTACCATTATTCCAATTGGAAATACTAAGTTGTCTGTTTATGGACTATCTTAGTGTTTACTAAATAGAGTTACGTTGTGGATTATTTAACTGAATTTGAAGACGTTTACTTTTCATTAGACTTCATTGTTTTAAGGTTTCTTTATAATTTAAAACATTGTTTTTATGAGTTACCGGTATTTTGGTATTATGATTACGGAAAAAAAAACATGGAAGACAGACATTCATCACCTTTTTTTATAGGCGTTTAGTATAGTATTTAGAGCCCATTTATGAAGTAAAAATAGAAGGTTCAGTTTTAACCCGAAAATATTTTTCGCAATATAGTTTTCAATTTTTATTGTCCTTAGCCTGTTAAGGTATGAAGGGAACATCAAAAACTTGTGCATGAGATACGCATCGCGTAAAAAAAGTGTTGCTAGGAGGGCGCATCCGAAATTTTCAATTTTTGGCGGAAATTTTCTAAGTACTTTACTTCCTAAGAAAAAAATACATCATTGTTTTTTTGCCTCGTAGATTGTTGTATTGAAATTTGGAAGGTGATTCAAATTTCATTCTGTATTTGTATCAATAAACTGTTACTTAATTCCATTTCCAATCTTGGTTTTTAAAATTTCCATTAAATTTTCAGTGACGTGTGTTATTAAAATAATTTCAAATTAATTTCCAGGTAATGGTAAACGAAGCGGCGGCGCAGATCTGCCGCTGCGTGCCTGCGCTGCTCACGCGGCGCGACGAGCTCTTCCCGCTCGCGAGGCAACTCGTGCGCAGGGCAGGCTTACACTACTCTAAACACGGGTCAGTATCATCAAACATATTATTATTAACAGCCTACATCTGTTCACTGATGGGCACAGGCCTCTCGATAAAGAGGAAAGCAGAAATTGACAGCCGATAATCATCCCACTGCAGGGCAAAGGCCCTCAATGATGGACTTTGAATTCAAGCTACCACGGCAATGATGGGCACAAGCATTATAAGTTTCTATGTATTATAAGTACTTATGTATTTACAAAAAAAAGTATATAAGTAAGTTTATCGGTTGTCTAGTACCCCATACGACAGGGTACTTAATAGTAGCTTAATTTGGGACTAGCTGTGTGGCCCAGTGAGGCAGGCATGTCTGTAAAAATATTTATTTATTTATTTATAATATGCATATACGAATAACTACTACGGTGAAGTCAGTAATTTGATATCATCTCCAGAAGTAGATAAGCAGCAGCGTCTTCTGTCCACAAGTCCCAATGCTATCACTAACCCTTTCGTCAAGCGTGATCCGTCAGCAGAATCCACTTTTGAGATGCCTACGTCCAGTTTTGGACTATTATGTGCTGATAATGTTGATAATTGAATCTTATAATAATTTTCAATCATGTGCCTTTAAACGTACGTAATCTGATAAACAACTGCTTTCAATTTTATCAGTCTTATTCCTAACTATTACTCAATAAATTTAATTGCGCAAAGACCAAACTTGTAAATTGATCGATCTATTTACCAACAACTAAAAGTGAATAACAAACAGCAAGTAATGAAAACTTCCCCCTTTAATAAACATTCCTTATAATCGAAAGAGGTAATAGCGAACGCGCCCTCATCCCTCCGACAACCCTCCCTCGCCCTAGAATCTAAAATGGACGCCAGTTCATAACCTCTCGAACCTAGACTGCGTATCGCATTCAGAGTGAAAATTCTAAAACTACATATTTGCAAACGATGTCAAGAGTTTTTGAGTTAAAATCAACTATTCTTGAATATTGTGGTGATAGATAAGTGACACAATATTTAGTTAGTGAGAAAGGTTTGATTCGATATTAAATTCAGTAAATAAGTTATACATTGAATATGGCAAGGGCGCAGTTCAAGCAAACTTATATTCATGGGATCAAAAGTGAACCACTCTGCCCGCAAATACGCAAGTAAGTGATTGGATAAACCTTTATTATACATCGGAAACAGTTTTTTTTATGCTATTTAAAAAAAATACAATTCCTTGGGAAATCAACAGCTAAAATAAAGATACAATACTGTTTAAGTAGATCCAATTATATATTTTTATTTATAGCTTATTACATAACTAATTAGTTAATAATTTAATAGTGTATTAAAAAGCCATATAACAGTTACTTAAATGTAAACAATTTAAAGATGTAGAAATTGTAAAAAAAAGAGATTTTTTTTGCATTTTACTACTGTTAAGTAAATTTCTATGCACAGCAGTTTTTTCTATCATAGGACAGATGACAGCACTTATGATTAAACGCTAAGGCGTCTTTAATTTAATGGAAATAGGTGCAATATTGCAACAGAAATGTTTAATGCTGAGCCATCCACTGCACACATACAATAAAATACCGCAGTCTATAAAAGATTTACCGGGGTAAAGGTGCTCTCTACAAATGGCTTAATGGACATTGCTTTTACAGTGTGAATGAATACCTAAACCTTATGTGACAGTGTAGTACTTTTTGTTGTTTTAATTGTATTGACCTCTTGTTTTTTTGTTACATTGTGTCCTTGTGTTTTGTTATTTAAAATTCTGACATACTCATAATTTTTTTAATTGATATTATTAATGTATAGATGCTTTATTTAAAATTCCGACATTTAATATTTAATTAATCTTATAATGTAATAGTTTGACATAATTATAATTTGTATTTTGCATGTTATTTATATATGGCTGAAAAAGCTGAACCATGCTATTATATTGACCACCACAATGTACCCTTTTTCAAATGCAAATAAATCATTTAATTTCATTTCATATTTGTTTTATTTTATGATTTTTATTTATGGATAATCTATACCTAACAAATGTCACTTCCGATTCATTATTTTTGTAGTTCCTCAAACATTTTTTTATAAACAGGTCATATAAGTACTGCTATAGTTTTTAACAGGGACTTATCATCATTTTCATTGCTTAGAACGTTGTCGTTTACGATTTTAACGAATTGTTTTTTTTTATTTGAGCTGTGTTCAGAGTCACACCGCGACACTATAATATTATTACCAACTTATTTTCTAAACATTGTATGTCACTGTGACAGGTAATTTTTGCTACTATACTAATAAACAGTGTACTTACCTACTTATTGTACTTAATCAAAGTTTTCATTTTTCATTTTCAGTTCATTTCACTAATATTTGACTATTAACGGACGACTCATGAGAAAATAATGGTGTTTAATGTAGTTTTTCGATAATCAAAATAATAATGTATTTAACTTCGTAATATTAATATTTCTACGCCTTAAACAAAGGCAGAATATGAACTTGTGCATAGCTTTAAGATCTTGTGTAACCATGTTCTAAGAAATAAATTATCTTATCTTATCTTATCTTATGCCCTAAAGCATATAACTGGGGCATAAGTTCTTCTCTCAAAAGAGTACAAGTACCGTTCTAAGAAAATGTCTGCAAATATTTATTTGATTCTAAATAACATCAAATTGTAAAAGCTTCAACAGGTTCAAAACGGTAGTTATGTTGACGTAATTAGGCCAATCAGGATTGGCGAAATTTTTTATTCACCATTGACCAAACGTCAGTTTACCGCTGAAGAAGAATCTGCTGCCCGTCGTCTTCTAGCGGTATCTATAATGTTTGTAATCGTGACTACACGACACAAGCAAACACAACTTTGTAAAAACATTATTATATCTTAACAAAGCAATCGTCTTCTTCCAGACTCCCCCCCACCGCGTCAACAGGCGATGAACGCGAGCGAGACGAGGAAGAAACGCCTGCGAAGCGAGCGCGCCAGGTCTCCACACACATAGACCTCACTGACTAGACCCGGGCCTGGGAGGGCTGGCATATGGCTTTTGTGTGTTCTGTCATCTTTAAGAGATGTTTGATTACTCTTAACTCTCTCACTCTTGCTCAGAGGGCATATGGCTTGTGATGAAAGGTGGTTCAGGCAAAGCAAAAGGCATTGCAAATAAGCCTGAATAAAAAAAACGAAACAAAAAAACCAGGAAAATGCTTCACAGATACTTTAGATAAAACATTGATAATTCTAAATCATTCGAACTATTACAAAAACAACTTTGACTAGATATCAAAAATAAAAATGACAATATCTTTTGACAAATAAAAGCAGTTAAAAAACTCGAAATTCCTACTTCATACTAGTTCTAATGAAGTATTAGTGATAATATAAACATTTGGATATTTCCAACAAAAGATTACAGAACACATAATGGTCATGATATTCCTAACAAGGGTGTAGGATCCCACTAACGTAAAATATATAGAATTTATGAAAACATAATATATTTCAGATAAAAAATATGTAAATAAATGTTAATGGTCTTAACACTGATCCTTGAGAAACTCTAGGTTTCTTAAAAACATAACATAGTACCTATAATTTAATGCAATATTAAACATCACGTTAACAAACTAAATGCATGGTCCCACATAGTTTCCTTCTTTTTGGGTTGCATCATAAAGGTAAGCATGATATTCTCTATTAAAAGCCTTTTAAAAATATTTCTTCTAATTTCATGTACTTTAGTTATTATTTGCTTTAAACTAACAGGAATGTCAACAACTACTTACTGGTAAGTGGATGCTACTTCTTTTACTGTCGCATGATTCCTTACGTCGTAGTTTCCTTCTTTAACGGGTACTTTATTGAATAAGCTTCTACTTTTTGTTAAATATATTTCAAAAGTGCAATTTTCCTTAGCAATAGGTACTTTATTGTAATTCTTTAATTTGTCTTTTAGTTGCTGCATTTTCATTTCTTTTATCTACGTAGATTATATAACATTGATCAGTACTCTCGCGGTAATCTTATGTATCATCAATACGATTTCCAATTTTCTTCTTGGACAAATAACTTTTTAAATGTAAAAGTCTTGACTCAGTCCTTGGACCTTCTATGTAACTTGATAAACTTATGGCAGAAGACAACAAATGACAAAACAATAGTCACGTATTTAGTGCAATAGTTGATAAATCTAATAGTGATTATATCCTATGCTAACATTAATGATGTGTGTTAGGAAGGCGACGAAGCGGCCGGCGCTCGCGTCAGTCCTGATGCGGCGCGCAGCAATTCAAATCATAGGTAACTAACTATCGTACTCCTTATTAAAATGAATGGTTACTTTGTACATTGCAGTAATGGTTATTAGATTCCAGTTTAGTATTTTGCAAATCTCTTGACCAAACCTGTATTGTAACTGCGTGCCAAATTTCATCTATCCGCGTTTGGCGTTATTGAGTAACGAAATATCCATCCAAACTTAAGTTTTTACGATATGTTTTAGTAAGATTTAAAATTATGTGGTACGGTGTGGCACATAAAATTAATAATTTATTTATAATAGGTACACTGACAGGTTATAGTCCAGGCATGCTTACATAGAGAGTTTACAATACACCCCTACCTAGGAAGAGTCCTTTGAGTGTCATAAGAGGTGAACATAGGAGTAGGTACCAGTATCAGTAGAAAACGGGCAGCAGCGTTTTTGGCATATTGGCATAACATCGATCATCAACCCTCCGAACGTGGCAATTATGGTAAAATTGACGAGGCCTGGGTTTAACAGTGGTCTAGTATGGGCTGGTGATGATGATGACAAAAAATATAAATCTAGTTGGATTGCTCAACTCTAACAACTCCTATGAGATTATTTATTGATATTTGTCAAATCCAATTGGAATGTCCAAATAATCTTGAGTAATCTGTGCAGGTCATTAGAAATCTAATAAGAATGTTAAATTCTGTTCTGCAGTTGGTGGGGCGTGAAAGCTGAGAGTGATGACGCTGACTCCAGATGCTCCTATTCAAGCACTAGTACTCCTCCTCCCGTAAGTAATTACTGATTTGAAGACACTATGGTTCATGAAAATATAAATGAATGTTGAAAAATATTTGAACGTCAAAAATCAAACAATTAAATCTCAAATGGAAGTCAAAAAAAGGGTCTTAAAGAAATTAAATGCTTCTGCTTAATTTTATTTGGTCTGATAAGAACACATTTTATAGCATTTCTTACTCGATTTCTACAAGCATGTGTCTATCATTTGACTGGTACAGGTTACTGATAGATGATTCCTCGAGTCATACTGACTCTATTTGTATTTTTTCCAGGATACAGAAGAATCCCGACCGCAAGTGGTGGCAGCGAGGGGCGACAGCATCATAGCCGTCGCTAACCCCGCGCTGCAGCCGCCGCACCCCGCCAGGAACCACTCCAACTGACTACGATGAGCACCAATCAGACCGACGTCATCTTCTGTTCAGGCTCAACTGTCCCGTCCTTCGTCTTTAGACTCGTCATCAGCCAAACGACGCCTACGGCTGACATGGGCCTCCCCCAAGGATCCCCACAACAATCGGTCCCGCGCCACCCGCATCATTCGGCTTGCCGCGACCTTCACCAGATCGTTGGTCCGGCTGGTAGGGGACCTACCACAGATCGTCGTCCTCATTTCCGCTTCGCCTTTTGTCTGTCCAAAACCTTTTGTTTCCACTTTGTTAGCTGGCACAACTTTGTTCTATTGGTTTAAATTTTAATAGTCACTGTCATCAGATTTTGTTGTTACGGGTTTTATACCTTGTACCTTTTGTTTTGCTTTGCTACCACCATTTTTTTTGTTACATGGTAAAAACCCCGTAAGAACTAACTCTGCTAGAGTTTAAAACTCTTCTGAGCAAATAAATTGCTGGTGTAAATTTAAAATACCAACATTCCTTGAATAAATACTTTAATCTAAATAATAAATTGTATCTTCTGTGTTTCTATAACTGGTATCGCTGGGATAGCACAGGACCGATCATCGTGGAGATTTTTAGAGGACGCATGAGCCTAGCACTGGTCGTAGTTTGAAATGAAACTAGTCTGGCAATACAGTTACTTGAATAAATGTTTTTTGGCTGCCTTAGTAGGCGATTCTAGCTCTTACTGAGTGAGCTATATAGAACTAACGTCGTAGGATGGCACAGGATCGATCATCTTGGTGAACTTTAGTGGAGGGTTAAGCCCAGAATTGGGCGTTGTTTGAAATGCATTTTTTACTGCCTTAGGTGGCCGCTCTACTCTAGCTCTTATGAAATGAGCTATTAAGACATTGTTTACACACGATAAAGTGAGTTAGCGGCGTTTCATCTATGTTTTTGTTTATGTACGGTGGGGGTCTCCGACGCCTAACCACTTTTAAACGTAAATAGCGTACAATACTACGCAAAAACGGACGTCACTTCAAACAACAGACGACGCGAGCTGCAAGCGATTTTGCTCTTAAAGGTGGTCAGGCGACGAAGGCGATAATACCTCCAACGGGCATGCGAAAGGTTGTAGGAAGTCCCACCTAAGGCAGCCGAAAACATTTTCTTCAGAGATTTTAAATTGATTCTAGCAATTGAATCGGTATATAAACTTGAAAAATTTTGTCTCAGGCGGGACTCGAACCCGCATCTCCTCGCATGCCGGGCGGGCGCCATACCATTAGGCCACCGAGACACTGCGACACAGCGCGAATTTTTCAAGCATATTCTTACGCTGTGAGCCAGCGTTGCTTCATCAAATGTTTAGGAGCTTGCACCCCCAACACCCGAAAGAAACATCTTTGCAGATGTTTGACAGTCAGTTAAGATGAAACAGCCATTTATATACTTTATTTGATATTTTAGCAACTTAATTGCACTTATAATATCAGTATATAAACTTGAAAAATTTTGTCTCAGGCGGGACTCGAACCCGCATCTCCTCGCATGCCGGGCGGGCGCCATACCATTAGGCCACCGAGACACTGCGACACAGCGCGAATTTTTCAAGCATATTCTTACGCTGTGAGCCAGCGTTGCTTCATCAAATGTTTAGGAGCTTGCACCCCCAACACCCGAAAGAAACATCTTTGCAGATGTTTGACAGTCAGTTAAGATGAAACAGCCATTTATATACTTTATTTGATATTTTAGCAACTTAATTGCACTTATAATATCAGTATATAAACTTGAAAAATTTTGTCTCAGGCGGGACTCGAACCCGCATCTCCTCGCATGCCGGGCGGGCGCCATACCATTAGGCCACCGAGACACTGCGACACAGCGCGAATTTTTCAAGCATATTCTTACGCTGTGAGCCAGCGTTGCTTCATCAAATGTTTAGGAGCTTGCACCCCCAACACCCGAAAGAAACATCTTTGCAGATGTTTGACAGTCAGTTAAGATGAAACAGCCATTTATATACTTTATTTGATATTTTAGCAACTTAATTGCACTTATAATATCAGTATATAAACTTGAAAAATTTTGTCTCAGGCGGGACTCGAACCCGCATCTCCTCGCATGCCGGGCGGGCGCCATACCATTAGGCCACCGAGACACTGCGACACAGCGCGAATTTTTCAAGCATATTCTTACGCTGTGAGCCAGCGTTGCTTCATCAAATGTTTAGGAGCTTGCACCCCCAACACCCGAAAGAAACATCTTTGCAGATGTTTGACAGTCAGTTAAGATGAAACAGCCATTTATATACTTTATTTGATATTTTAGCAACTTAATTGCACTTATAATATCAGTATATAAACTTGAAAAATTTTGTCTCAGGCGGGACTCGAACCCGCATCTCCTCGCATGCCGGGCGGGCGCCATACCATTAGGCCACCGAGACACTGCGACACAGCGCGAATTTTTCAAGCATATTCTTACGCTGTGAGCCAGCGTTGCTTCATCAAATGTTTAGGAGCTTGCACCCCCAACACCCGAAAGAAACATCTTTGCAGATGTTTGACAGTCAGTTAAGATGAAACAGCCATTTATATACTTTATTTGATATTTTAGCAACTTAATTGCACTTATAATATCAGTATATAAACTTGAAAAATTTTGTCTCAGGCGGGACTCGAACCCGCATCTCCTCGCATGCCGGGCGGGCGCCATACCATTAGGCCACCGAGACACTGCGACACAGCGCGAATTTTTCAAGCATATTCTTACGCTGTGAGCCAGCGTTGCTTCATCAAATGTTTAGGAGCTTGCACCCCCAACACCCGAAAAAAAACATCTTAACTGACTGTCAAACATCTGCAAAGATGTTTCTTTCGGGTGTTGGGGGTGCAAGCTCCTAAACATTTGATGAAGCAACGCTGGCTCACAGCGTAAGAATATGCTTGAAAAATTCGCGCTGTGTCGCAGTGTCTCGGTGGCCTAATGGTATGGCGCCCGCCCGGCATGCGAGGAGATGCGGGTTCGAGTCCCGCCTGAGACAAAAAAAAAAAATTTTTCAAGTTTATATACTGATATTATAAGTGCAATTAAGTTGCTAAAATATCAAATAAAGTATATAAATGGCTGTTTCATCTTAACTGACTGTCAAACATCTGCAAAGATGTTTCTTTCGGGTGTTGGGGGTGCAAGCTCCTAAACATTTGATGAAGCAACGCTGGCTCACAGCGTAAGAATATGCTTGAAAAATTCGCGCTGTGTCGCAGTGTCTCGGTGGCCTAATGGTATGGCGCCCGCCCGGCATGCGAGGAGATGCGGGTTCGAGTCCCGCCTGAGACAAAATTTTTCAAGTTTATATACTGATATTATAAGTGCAATTAAGTTGCTAAAATATCAAATAAAGTATATAAATGGCTGTTTCATCTTAACTGACTGTCAAACATCTGCAAAGATGTTTCTTTCGGGTGTTGGGGGTGCAAGCTCCTAAACATTTGATGAAGCAACGCTGGCTCACAGCGTAAGAATATGCTTGAAAAATTCGCGCTGTGTCGCAGTGTCTCGGTGGCCTAATGGTATGGCGCCCGCCCGGCATGCGAGGAGATGCGGGTTCGAGTCCCGCCTGAGACAAAATTTTTCAAGTTTATATACTGATATTATAAGTGCAATTAAGTTGCTAAAATATCAAATAAAGTATATAAATGGCTGTTTCATCTTAACTGACTGTCAAACATCTGCAAAGATGTTTCTTTCGGGTGTTGGGGGTGCAAGCTCCTAAACATTTGATGAAGCAACGCTGGCTCACAGCGTAAGAATATGCTTGAAAAATTCGCGCTGTGTCGCAGTGTCTCGGTGGCCTAATGGTATGGCGCCCGCCCGGCATGCGAGGAGATGCGGGTTCGAGTCCCGCCTGAGACAAAATTTTTCAAGTTTATATACTGATATTATAAGTGCAATTAAGTTGCTAAAATATCAAATAAAGTAATTGAATCGGTTATAAAATGGTCAAAACATTCAATTATTTTTAAGCTACACGACACTTGCGCGGCCCGCATCCAGCCGTAATCTGACACTCACACTCGTCTGTCTTTCATGCTTGCTATATTTCTTTCAGATATACACCGTGCAATTTTTAACCGCCTCAAAAACGCAGCCTACCTTATTAATATATATAACATCTTGGCAGTGTTATTTTTAATTATTATCAATACAAAAAATCTTAGTATAATATAAAATATTGATTCAGCTATTCATCTTGAAACACGCTGTGACGCGCACTGACTTTTTATTTATTTATTTATTTATTTATAATTGGGACAACAACAGCTTAATACAGTGAATGTTACATGGGTTATGCACATGATGAGCCAATGATAGTTGACCACGACATTCTACAAGTACATTTGATAGGTGGTGGACATATCGTTTAAAAATTACAATATTGAATTTACTTTATTTGATATTTTAGCAACTTAATTGCACTTATAATATCAGTATATAAACTTGAAAAATTTTTTTTTTTTTTGAAAAAAATTTTTTTTTTTCCGCCTGAGACAAAATTTTTCAAGTTTATATACTGATAATATTGAATTTATACAATTAAAGACACGAGTGCACAGTGCATACGACAGCAGATTAACACATCATGGATCGCCAAACCTCCCAACTGAAACTGTTTAACTGAGTTGTATGCAGGGCGTACAAGAGCACAGAACGGCTACCATACAGGATTAAAATAATTACTTATTTTATAGGAATTGCACAAAGTCATTAATCATTTTATCTCTTATCTACTTCTTAATTTCCCTTTTCATTTGGCTTCAATACGTGTGTGCGTAATTTGTGAATTCTTGACCTAAAATTACTTTCTAAAAAGTGTAATTTGTAAATCCTTGACCAATAGTAGCCCAAGGTATAACCATCTAGCTGCGTATGGTTCATTCACTCGGAACCCCACCACAGCAATACGTCCGTGCGCGTCACAGCGTGTTTCAAAATTAAATTTCTGAATAAATATTTTTGACGTGACAACGTCTTATAAATTGGTTTGCCGGGTGACACTTCAAGAAACTGCGTTACGCTCCGCTCACGTTATGCGCTCACAATGAGAGCGAGTGAGAGGCACGCGTCCCTTCCACTCGGGCATGGTTAGCCCGCCTAAGAGCGAGAGAGACAGACATAAAAAGTGAAAGGCACGCGTCCCTTCCACTCGAGCACAGTTAGCCCGCCTAAGAGCGAGAGAGACAGAGCGAGAGAGAGAGAGAGTGAGAGAGATAGGCATACACACCGGTTCATGTCTTGCGCTTCTATAAAATCCAGTTCAATAAAATTTTGTTAATATGAAATTCAGTGCGAGATTCTTTGTATAAATTAATGTTTTAAATATAATTCTTTGTATAAATAAATGTTTTAAATTGTTACTATTATTTCATCCTTCTTCCTACTATACGAATGAATATTCACATTAAAATTATTTTACCACTCAAAGTCGTTGTCACGTAAAACTTTCGCCCGTATACCGACTTTACAGGCAACCAATTTTTTTTTTTGTTAAATTATATTTATTGATAAAAATCACTGCCAAGATGTTATCAATAACGGTTACTTAACGTGGGCTTCGTTTTTCAGGCGATTTAAAGATCACGGTGTATAACACGTTATTTCATGTCATGGTATAGGTACTTGACTATAGAAACGACATGCCTACTTATTAGTACGATTGCAAGTGTAACCATAAAGTAAAACATATACCTATAGAATCTGTCATTTAAAAATAAAATTAAACAATTGTTAGGCATTTTTATTCGTGTCTTCACGCAGGGTCAGTATTAAAAAGATAACGATTTATTTGAAACAATTTAATGTTTATTTATATAACGACAAGAGTTTGCGTGATACAATATACAGGATGAAATTTTAACCGCCTTCCAAGTTTTAATATAACAATCTACGAGACTAAAAACAAATAACGTATTTTTTCCTTTGGTATAGCCCAGTACAAAAATGTCAAGATAAAGCACTTAGAAAATTTCCGCCAAAAATCTAAAATTTTTGATACGGCATCCTAGTAACACTTTTTATACGCGATGCGCATCCCATTCATTCATTACGATACTATTCATAAGTTTTTGATTTTCCCTTCATACCTAAACAGGCCTAGGACCGTAAAACTTAAAAACAAAAATATTTTTGGGTGAAAACTTGATTTACATTTTTTACTTCATAAATGGGCTCTAAACATGATACTGAACGACAGAATTTTGGAGATGATGAAAAAGTCATTCTGTATGCAACTTGTAAAGAATCGGTCTAAGTTTATTTACCTATATAATGTATAAAATAATATATCTTTCAGTAGGTACAGCATATTGAAATAAGTGTAACAAATACATTTCAAAGCCATAAATAAAAATTATCTGCAAAAATCTGTGTATTTCGTTAAGTATATTGTAAATAGTTATTTTTTATTTGTAAACATTAAAACTATTGTTTTAATTATAAATTTGTGTTATTTAAAACACCGCTGCAAGCCATAATGTATTTGGTTGATATAATTTACATAAAATGTTTAATTAGTACTAATTTATTGTTTTATTTTCACATTTATTTGACAATTTACTTATTGATCAAGCAGGTGTAGTTGTTAAGCCGACTACTAGAGCTAAGTGTTGCTCCCAATTGATTTAATTTGATTACTTCTAAACAATATTTTTTTTATTATTTAGATGTATTTACGGTATTTCGCTGCGGGATAAAATCCGTAACGAGATTATCCGGCAGAGGACCAAAGTTATGGACATTATCCAAAAGTGTAGCAAGCTGAAGTGGCAGTGGGCTGGCCATATTTGTCGCAGAACCGATGAGCGTTGGAGTAGACGGGTTCTCGAATGGAGACTACGTCTCAGCAAACCTAGTGTAGGACGCCCCCCTGCCAGATGGACCGATGACATAAAGAAGGTCGCTGGTAGTGGCTGGATGAGGAAAGCGGGGGATCGTGCACTGTGGTGTGCCCTTGGGGAGGCCTACGTCCAGCAGTAGACTGCAATAGGCTGATTAATTGATTGATGAAACAAAATCAATTCTCAAAAAACTAGAACAGTATCATTTTAGCTAATTACCTGTAGTATTTATTGAATCACTGTAAACAGCTTTTCATTCTGGCATTCATTCGTATCGTACATGATTATCAACTAAAATCGACCGCTTTTGGCGTTAGCGATAAATTCGACTTTATAAACAACTAAATGAAAAGTTTACTGCAATTCAATTAATACTAGAGGTAATTTGCTAAAATGATACTGTTCTAGTTTTTTGAGGTATGATTTTGTTTAGAAGTAATAAAATTAAATCAATTGGGCGCAGCACTCGGTACTTAGAGGACTACCTTAAGATTCCACACGTGATTATTCCGTAGAATACACACAGAAGACATATAAATAAATAAATGTGGACAACATCACATACATTGTTCTGATCCCAATTTGAATAACTATTTAAAGCATTCGTATTTTGGAAACCAGACACAACGAAGGTACCACAAACACCCAGACTCGAGAAAATGTAGAAAAACCAATTTTTTCTACAATGACCCGTCCGGGAATCGAACCCGGGACCTCGGAGCAGGCGACACCTTGAAAATCGGTGTGTACGCCACTCCGCCACGGAGGTCGTCAAAAACATATTATGTCAACTAATTAAGTTTATTACAAAATTACGTTGGGACGCCCCATTGGTAGAGTGGTTTAAGTACCGAACCATGATCTCGGGGTCCCAGGTTCGATCTCCGGGTCGAGCGACAAAAAGTTTCGAATTTTCGAACATTACTTGGGTTTGTCGTGGTGTTAATGCCTGTACCCATCATTGCTGTGGTAACTTGAATCCAATGATAGGCCTTTGCCCTGCAGTGGCATGATCATAGGCAGGTACTAGAGCTATCAGCCCAAGATCAGATTTCTAATATCTTAAGTCTTAACGTAATTTGGTAAACTGAAGTATTATGATCTGATAAGCCACACTCATGTTCAGTATGACGGCTGGCTGGCTAAAGTCCATGGGAAAGATTCCCATGACTCTATACTGCATAGGACGAGCGTCGACGTACGCTAGGAACCTTTCTAGGTCCACAGTGTATAATTGATCTGAAAAAAAAAAAGTTTTTTATTTTATATTCATAGCTTTTAGCCGTGTGCCGTTATATCGCGGGGGCGGAAACTGGTGCCAAGAAATTGGATACTAGTCTAGGCTTAGACATATCTTAAGGTATAACTCAAGGTCTAAACTAATTAAAAGAGTAGGTATAAAATATAAACTTGAACAATTATATCTCAGGAGGGACTCGAACCCTCATCTCCTCGCATACTGGGCACGGCGCTTTACCATTTAGCAACCGAGACACTGCGTCACAGGTGTCAATTTTTTAAGCATATTCTTTTCGCTGTAATCAAGCTTTGTTTCATCAAATGTTAAGAGTTTTGCACTCTTAACACCCGAAAGAAACATCTTTACAGATGTTTGACAGTCAGTTAAGATGAAATAGCTATTTAATACTATTTATATACTTTATATGATATTTAAACAACTTAGTTGCAATTATAATATCAGTATACAGGGTGAAATTTTAACCACTTTCCAAATTTTAATATAACAATCTACGAGACACAAAACAAATGACGTATTTTTTCTTTTCGTATAGCCCAGTACAAAAATGACAAGAAAGAAGCACTTAGAAAATGTCCGCAAAAAATCTAAAATTTTTGATACGGCTGCCTAGCAACACTTTTTTTACGCGATCCGCATCGTATTCATTCATTACGATACTATTCATAAGTTTTTGATTTTCCCTTTATACCTTATCAGGCCTAGGACCGTAAAAATAGAAAACTATATTGCAAAAAATATTTTCGGGTGAAAGCTTGATTTTCATTTTTTACTTGATAAATGGGCTCTAAATACGATACTGGACGCCTATAAAAAATTTGGAAACTGGTTAAAATTTCATCCTGTATAATGTGATGTTATCAGTAGGTATGGTACAGGATGAAATTTTAACCACTTTCCAAAATTTTTATATGCGTTCAGTATCGTATTTAGAGCCTATTTATGAAGTAAAAAATGTAAATTAAGTTTTCACCCGAAAATATTTTTCGCGATATAGTTTTCAATTTTTACGGCCCCAGACCTGTTAAGGTATAAAGGGAAACACAAAAATTTATGAATAGTATTGTAATGAATAAATGAGATGCACATCGCGTTAAAAAAGTGCTACTAGGATGCATTATTACATTTTTTTTATTTTTGGCGGACATTTTCAAAGTGCTTTATCTTCACATTTTTGTACTGGGCTATACCAAAAGAAAAAACACGTCATTTGTTTTTTGCCTCGTAGATTACTATATTAAAATTTGGAAAGTGGTTAAAATTTCCCCCGTATAATATGCGAGGAGATGCGGATTCGAGTCCCACCTGAGACATATTTTTTCAAGTTTATGTACTGATATTATAATTGCAACTAAGTTGTTTTAATGTCATATTATATTAAATAATAATTATAAATAAATATTTTCAGACACACAATGGCAATCAAGAGTATAATTAAATAAGGAAAGATGATAACGATCGTCTTTGACAGGACAGTGCTAAAGTTGGTTAAAATACAACCCAAATCGTTGACACACTTCTTCGGCCCTCTCCAACCACCTATAAGGGGGAAAGTAATTTATGGATGGGCCCCATTTTATGAAATGGTGGTACATTTGTTCTTGTGGCTAGGCAGAGGGAAATGCTTTTGCGATGCGCGTTCAGTTTGGCAAAGAAAGTCTGTGACTAAATTAAAACTAGAAACACCAAGTCACACATTCTGATACAAAAAGTATGGAGGGTAGAAGAAAGGAGAACCATTTGCATGTATTAAAAAGTGTCCGTCGAAAATACGAGTAGCAAATTAGGCGATAATAATTTTAAACATTTCGCCCTAAATTATTTATTTGCCAAATTTAATTTGACTACGTAAATTGTTGTGATTTGAAATAATTCAAATATCCATTATATAAAAGGCTCGAAAAATATGAAATGTTTCAACCCAGCACTAATTTAACTTAGTTTCTAACCGCTATATGCACCTATTCATTATTCATGTCGTTTCCACTAGCTAAACTAGCGCGATTTCGGTGATTCTTCGAACTGTAATTTGCTGTTAACAGGTGGACACTTTTTCAACTTGTCCCCATTTAAGATGGTTCTCCTTTCTTAACAAAAATTTAAGTCAAAGTTTAAATTTAAGCAGCCAAAGTGGTGGGATAATATCTTAACTGTAATGCAAATTCAACCTCAGTATGTAGGTAACTACAATTAAAATTGAATGCCACTAAGAGTATCGATAAACTCAGTGGGGGCTTATTGGTGGGTAAGTTTTGCTGTAGGCAATGATATTTAAAAAGTATAGATAGGTTATGCCCTTACAAAACTATCGAAATATATGTGCCGCTTGCGAACAACTGCACACATGCGCAATTCTTATTTTGTGAAAAGAACAATTACTTTCTCTTTCATGGATTTGAAAAGACGTCACAATTGTGACGTTTTAGAGACGCATATTGAGAGCGCATGTAACATATCTATTACTTTTTAAATATCATTGGCTGTAGGTAATTGATTATGGGGTTATTATGTATGAATTTTTTAATATACTTCTTATCATGTATTGAATTCTTCGAAGATGCTCTGTTGTCAAGTCTTTCCACTGCCTATAAGAGACCTCCAACAGACCGGGAATCGAAGCTGGGCCTGGGATAGTAGGTGCACAACCGAACTACTACACTAACCATTTGGTCCCAATTTTTTTTTATGTGATAGCACTAAGCAATCCTCGTTACTCTACATAAAACACAATTTTTGAATCTATACTGATCAAATTTTTACATGTATCGGTAATAAAAATACCCACTAACTTCTGTCTTGTAAAATCCTGTAGTCAATAATATCTCTTAGCTGACTCACGGCGCTCGAAACAAATCCTGCGCAGACGGCGGTAGAATTTATCTGGATGAAGTTAAATGCGCAGAAAAACAATCTAAAGAAAAACTCCAAAACGCCTTCCTAAAAAAAACACAAAACACATCACTATAAGTTTACAAATATAGGGTGTGTTAATTGAAATTGCGCAAAACTTTTTAAGGGTACCTGATGCTTAAACATAACTACTTTTTGTAATGGATTACAAATAAAAGTCGAAAAAGGTTTTGGCGAAACGTAAATCTTTAACTTTATTAAAAGGCGGTTTTTTTTTACTCTTGAATTAATAGTTACCTATCTCATTTTCATCCCAATTTTACACAAGGTTGTGCCATTTAATGTTGGACTTTGACTTTAGCTTTAAGTTTGATTTTAACCAAAAACATGCCAAAAACGGCAGACATATTTAACATAATTTATAAAAGTGAGGGATACCAATGAAAGATAATTAATAATGATGTGTAGAAGTTTTCGAAAAAATTATATAAGAAATTGCTAGGAAAATAATAAAAAAACAATATTTTGGAAAAAGAACTGCAGCCTTATTTCTCAGATAGAATTACATGTTCTATTAAAATATTTATGTTGAAAAAGGAATAATTAAAATACTACTCCCTGTGTAATTGAACGCTTACATTAGTTTCCCAATTCATCAAAAACAGTACCATAAGATATGTTGCTAGAATAATATCAGGGATATGATATAGCAGAAAAATTACGTACTGAAACAAAAGTAGATCAGTTAGACATATTTCAAGTTTAAATACTGATGGAACAGTTAAGTAATTTACAACATGTTAACAACCATCCGAAATGTGTTATGCGGTACTGGTACAAACAGCTGCTTTTTGGTTTTACTACCTCGTTGTATTAAGAATCAATATTGGTCAGAAGTTTACACACACTTTTGCAGCTACCTGTACATAAATAGATAGCACCACCCGTACTCTCTCATGGGTGTCGTAAGAGGCGATTAAAGGAGTAGGTACTGCAGGAGATGGGCAGCAGCGTCTTCTTTTTGCCATTGGCCAAACTGCGACCTTCACTGCGAACTTCAGGGGTTTACTGGACAGCCCCTTAATATGTATTATATGTAGAACTCGTTTCCTGCACTAGCCTACATTGGTTGGGGAGCTGATGATTGCTGTTTGACCAGAAGCGAAGGGAGGATGCTAATGCCCGTCTTGTTTTAACAGTATTCCTGTAGCGCCTCTTCAGATTAAACACACACTAAAACTCAACACAGCCATCTTTTTCTCATCGAATGACTATCTTTCAAGGAAAATCAGGTGTCGGACTTTTCCAAGCCGCTTGTAGGCCTCTGACCTCACTTTTGTTTTTGCTTCTAGCACAGCAATGACTTACCAGGAAATCAAAAGGTTTCTTGCCCATCTCCAGAGCATCAACAAGTCTCTTGTAAATGATGTAGCATTGCTTCACCTCACGTTCTCCCCCTACCTTCAGGAATGTTTGCAATGCCTTCAATCGCCGGTACACAGAATAAAATACGAAAAAATACACTGCCGATGTTATGCTGAGAGATGACACTATGATAAAGCAACTGACCATTCTAACTAACATAGCGACGGAGTTAGGCTCCTGGTTCTTAGATAGATCCAGGTTTTTCAAAAATGAGGCTATACTTATCAAAATAGCTTGATAAAAAATACATATTGTAAAACATATTATCATTTTACACTCGACTTTGTATGAGTAACTGTCTACGTGCAATTTTGAATCGATTGAAAATAACGCTTTTTGAAACGTACAGAAAGAAGAATTAATATTAAATGCTAGTACTGAACATATGAGTATGTACTGGACTATAGAACCAAAAGTTAGTAATATTTCGTGAATGGCAGGTGATTTTTCGACCACACATAATAAAGCGATCAATGTAGCACTGATAAAAACACATTTTAACACAGTAAAATACTTAGAACTACATCTCTGACCAGGTCTGTATGAGTAGCCATAATCTATGGCAAAAACAACGTTAAATATTTCGAAAAATAGAAATAAAACCTTGTGCGTTTTGTTTGTAATGTCTTTGGAGTCATTTCCTTCGGCGTCCATTTTGTGTTATGAAATTTATAACGTTTATAACGCTAGAGTAGTTTTCCGTAAAAAGGTGGGTTTTAGACTTAACGAACGAGAGTTCATTTGCTTAAGATTATTTTTATTTTTTTAATGTATGTTTACAAATTTTCGTGTGCAGGAACATAGGAGAAGAGCAGCCATCCTTTCTTTTCCTATGGTTTCGTCATAAGAAAGGACTAAAGGAGTAAAAGGCCAGAAGAAGACGGCCAGCGGACAGAATCTCTTTTGCATTGGCTAATCTGCGAAATTGTGAATGCTAACCCGCTTATCTTCTATACAGGATGAAATTTTAACAATATTTTTATAGGTGTTCAGTATCATCGTATTGAGAGCCTATTTATTAAGTAAAATATGTAAACCAAGTTATCGCCCGAAAATATTATTTCGCGATATAGTTTTCAATTTTTACAGTCCGAGACCGGTTAAGGTATAAAGGGAAAGTCAAAAACTTATGAACAGTATCGTAATAAATTAATGCGATGCGCAACGCGTAATTTTAGTCAAAAATTTTAGATGTTTGGCGGACATTTTCTAATTGCTTTATTTTGTTGTACTGGGCTATACCAAAAGAAAAAATACTTCATTTGTTTTTTGTCTCGTACTCGTAGATTGATATATTCAAATTTGGAAAGTGGTTAAAATTTCACCTGTATAGTTAGTGATAGCGAGATTTTGATGTCATTTCTCAGAAGCGCGATATAATCGGGAACGTGGACCTATAACCGGGAGAGCAGCATTACGGCTCTGCCCGCGTATACTTACACGTTTTAGCGCGTGGACCAAACCTTTGCCCAGCAGTGGGATACCAAGCAGCCCTATGTTACTTCTAATACTTCCAAAAATATGTGTAAAAAGCTTCATGATGATCGATTAAGTAGTTTTCTGCATGAAAGCGTAGATTGCGTAGGGATTAGTAAAGATATAATGTTGATTCTATAAACACAATATTTTCTTCTGTGTCAACAAGATAATATTCGTTCGTTAGGTATAAATGAACCTTTTAATGTAAACAACTTACGACTGTTTTTTTTAATATAATCAATAGTTTTTTATTATGATAAGTGTCTGTTTTACTTACATAAACGTTGTCAATATTTACCCCCGTATTTATAAACAAGTAAAAGTAATTTACTTGAGAGACAATTTGTATGCCTTAATCAAGAAATTACTAGAAGTTATAACTACCAAAAATAAGTATTTCTAGCCAAATAATATGACTATTAATGGTGACCAATTTCTTTCACTTAAGGACTAGGTATGGACATTTTAAGTTATGACTTTCTTATGCAATAAGTAATTACTTCTTTATAAATACGGGGGTTAGAACTCTTTTGGAGAGGTGTTTCCACTATTTAGAATTCTATCTTGATAAGTAGAGTTTTTCTAATGTAACTGAAATTACAGTAAAGAGAACCTAAAATGGTTACTTATTTAAAAAAAAAACCGTGTAAGTCGAGTGGGACTTGCCCACTGAGTGGTATGGTACAAATTTAAACCGTTTTTTTTAGAGTTCTACGTGTAGTTTATAAAGATTTCTAACATTTGTAATTAACAAATGTATAATTTTCAGATTATTTCCTACAGGTACAGTGTTATTAAGCGATATTACTTACTGATTAAGATAGTTCTATTTATTGCAGTTATGTTGTCTGATACTAACTAGAACTATAACTATGTCTTTCTGTTTTGAATTAATGCACCTGCATTACCTGCGGTACCTACCTAGGTACCTATTCGTCCAACTTTTGTCTTTCTTTTTGTAACCTACCTGTTAGCCGGTTTGTTAGCTATTATTCCTAGTTCCTACCTATGTTATGCATAAAATTTGTTTAATATGTTGACTGACGAAAACTAAATACTTAGTAAAATTCGAACCCTGGTGGTTTTGCTATGCTAAGTTACATACCTAATTATTGTAGTTTAAGTTATTGCTCGACTCCGGGATCGAAAACAGACCCCGACATCTTGACCTGGTTTATAAACCACTAGGCCAACGCGGCAACGGAGCGTTGAAATTTGTTTTTTTTTTAATTTATTTATCAGATTTAACAAAATTACATGAATATAAAGGAAATATTAACATCTAAAAACCACGGAGGTATACCATGATGCTAATGAGTTAAGTTTAGGTCAGTAAGTAAATCCAAAAAAAAACAGTAAGCCAATAAATAACAACTCGCCAATTGTGAGATGAGCAGGTTAAAAAATAAATAAAAATACTATTTATAGTATAGACAAGCACCAGGCAGGCGTTAAATGTAATTGTTAGTCATAATAGACCTGTCCAGATCGAGGGATTTGCCAAAGAGCAAATTAAATTATTTATTGTATAAGTAATTTCAAGCTCTTACATTGACTCGTACAAGCTCTGTATTTCCTTCGCAGTTTAATAGGAGTAAATCCCACTAAAAGTAGCCATACCGGTTACAAAAAGTTTTGCGAACGATTTTACCTCGTTCTCGATTATTTCTCGATTCAGACTGGAAGAACTTGGAAGGGTATTACGTTGTTTTAAAAATGTTGTGATTGAAATACTAAGAAAGTAATAAAAAGATAAAACTTTTCCTGTCCTTATTTGATATTTTTATGCATTAATTGTTAAAGAAGAAAGTATTTTGTTATAGACATTCGTATTAAAAGATAAAGTATTTTTTAAATATGTTCTATATCTGTGGATGGTTTGTGTTATTGTTGTGTTCACAAAATGCTTTTGGGATGACTGGTAAGTTACTGTTTTCTTGAGTTTACGCGAACACTATACCTACATTGAAATAAAAGATAAGTTTACGGATTTAGAACGCGTTTATTTTTGATTTAACCCGACGTTTCGAACCCTTTACAGCGTTCATGGTCACGGATACATTCAGGTGTTATTTGTCTTTAAGATGGTATACTGTAAGATGGTAAAAATTACCATCTTAATCCCTCGATCGTGAGTTATTCCAGACACAATTGAAATCAATTGTTATCGTGGCACCCGCGTGCGTCCTGGGGTTTCAGGGACTAAAGACGAATAACCCGTAGTCTACCCGTGACCATGAACGCTGTAAAGGGTTCGAAACGTCGGGTTAATTAAAAAATAAACGCGTTCAAAATCCGTAAACTTATCTTTCATTTCGACTGGTAAGTTAGTTTGTTATGTATACAGTTAATTACCATCTTATATTATGTCTATTTGAAATAACAATTACTTTTTATTGCTCTGTTATGCAAAAAAATATTTTATATATTAATATTGAAGACATGCCTCACTGGGCCACACAGAGCCATCTAGTCCCAAATTAAGCTACTATTAAGTACCCTGTCGTATGGTGTACTAGACAACCGATAAAATTACTTATATATATATTTTTGTAAATACATACTTATAATACATAGAAAACACCCAGACCAGTACAAACAGACATGTTCATGCACACAAATATTTGTACTGTGCGGGGATCGAACCCGCGACCCATGGCTCAGAAGCAGCGTTTAGCTACTAAAGCAACTGGGATCCCTACAGCCGAAAAAAGCAAAGTAATTGCCTATAATCGTGCCACTGCAGTGCCTCCATTATTGAACAAAAGTTACGTAAATAACAAGTACTTACAGGCATAATCACCAAACTCGCTAAATGCGGGTTGGTAAAATCACAAATCCGAGCTGTTTTTTGTAAATTCCAATCCCTTGTTTCCGGTCCCGGGGATCGAACACAGGACCGAGATCTCCGCTCGATTCTTAATCCTTTCGACCAATTGTGCTTCAATATTAAATAATACATGATCTAGGAGATTCTTAGGTCCAAATAAAACGCAACGAGGAATAAGATTACATTCGTTCAGTTGTGGATCGCGTGTGTTTGTAAGGCCCTGGGCTGATTAAGAACGACACTGGGTTCGTCTTTCGCCTATGGCAGTAATTGATTTTTTCAAACTCATCGGTTTCAAGGTGTCGTCTGCTCCGAGGACCCGGGTTCGGTTCGCGGACGGTTATTGTAGAAAAAAGTGTTTTTTTCTACATTTCCTCGACTCAGGGTGTTTTTCCTTAATACTAGTGATTTAAATAGCTACTTACTTTGAGATCACAACCATAATATGTGATGATGTCAATATTATAATGGCCCTGCGCTACACCCCAAAAAGCCCTTAGTTAGTAGATCCGCCCCTGTGGTTCGTTGAAGTTCTTTATGATGTGCATTGTTTAAGGTTAACCACTGACATAGCAATATCTACATCAGAAGCAGGCCCTGAGTCACTCATTGACTCATTGTCAAGACAAGTCAACATCTAACTCAAATCATATGACCTAGAATTGTAAATTTATACAAACAATGTAGAGAATATATTGAGGAAAAGTAAATGTTTAAAAAGATGTTAAGATAAATGACCATGATGCTGAGGCTCGCTATTATGATGATAGTGACGATTTAACTATAATTGAGGATAAATTTGTGGAAATTCAGAAACAACGAAGGTACAGTCGCCCAAAAAGTGGGCTATCACACTAAGGTTAAAAATCATTCGCGCGTGTAAGAATAACAATCATTCGCGCGTCATTTGGGGTGGATCTACCTCCTAGTGGTCCAATCTGAGCAACGTTACCTTTGATGACGGCTAACAGAGTCCCTTTGCAGTGGTAGTTCTGAGTTCCGCTGGTGTGTATAACCAGTGCCTCTGGGTAAGCTCGCTCCATCTTAGGCTTCTTCTTAACCGTAGAGTATGTAGTCAAGAGCAAACCCATTGATTATAAATAATAATAATAACACCGCAGGGCAGCTTGTGGCGAGCTGTTGGGCAGTAGCGACCCCACGGACCTGATTTCTCTCGGGAGTATCCCTGTTCCTCACCTCTGGCTTGCCTTCATTGGTCGGCCGGAGTGAACACTGATGACTAAATATCTCCCACCTATTGCTTGCCTTCATTGACCGGCTTGAGTGGAGAGTCGCTAGAGTAGAAACGCTCGGAGGAAAGAAGTATTGCAGTAAGATGCTTGTAGGGATCTTGAACGGATTACCGGGATTGTCCTGAGAGCCGTGTGATACCTCTCCACTCCTCAAGCACCTCAGGCTATGTTGCCTTGTCGCTACGTCACTATGTGCTAGCGGCCGTTTTCGGGGGCCCATTAATCGAGTGTGCAAGTCACCCCCTGCCATTTTATCCGTGTGAGTAACACAGGTCAGGCAGGGGTCATAGTCCTTCCATAGTCCCAGTAACCCAGTCCACTAGCACCCAAACCCATAGCCCAGCCCATATAATGCGCACAGGGATAGTCGTCGGTTAGTGTCACATTACATCATTTAGATAAATGTTGTCTAACGGGCCTCTGCGAGTTGGCATCGGCCCCTCGTATGCCTTCCAAAGGTTCGGGACTCCATAGTCCCTTGATCGGAAACAGAATAATAATAATAACAGGGTTGATTTTCACATGCAATATATTTTAACAGCTACTAAAGTTACCTAATATGTCATAAGTTCATGACTTCAACCATATCGCTATTTTACTTACACATGTCATTTTGTCAAAACTGGTAGACAACTTTCTTCGCTAACCGTACCACAAACTCATACTCCAGATAAAGAAAATTTAAGTACAGCAAAACACCAGACTGCGAAAACAACTAAATTATATAAAAAACTTTAAAGTAAAAACAAGCTTTATGATCCTAGATTTCAATTTGGGCAATGTTGAATGCAATGTGAAATACGAGTGTTTCCTTGTCCGGTACCTATTTAAATAATAACATGAATAATAAATGCCTAACTATTTATAAATACATTGAATATTGATTGTTATTGCAGACAGGGAACTTGAAAAAAGACTGCGGATTTAACCGAGCTAGCCACGGCCGCTTGGTTGACGATTGTCCCCTGTCTATTCTTGTAACGTGCCGACACCGCATGAAGTCAATAAGCCTTCACGTTTTTATTCCTTCTAGAAGCAGATGAGGGGTGCGAGCTCCCCGACGGGGCAAGGGGCGCGTGCGTGGCGCTGCCGGCATGCGCGCAGTACGTGGCGCTGCTGAAGGAGAGCACCACCACCGCGCTGGGGCTGCGTCTTACACAGGAGAGGTGTTGCGGGCATGAGGGGAATAACCCTAAGGTATATAGTAACTGTGCAAGGTATATAGTAACTGCCTATCATCATCCATCTGCAAGGCAAATGCCTCAATCATAGAATTTGTTACCAGAGAGTACCACCACCACGCTAGGGCTGGGCCTCACGCAAGAGGGGCGCTGCGGTAATGAAGGGAATAACTCTAAGGTATATAGTGTCTGCCTATAATCATCCATCTGCAGGGCAAAGGCCTCCATCATAGAATTTGTTACCAGAGAGCACCACACCACCGCCGCGCTGGGGCTGCATCTCACGCAGGAGAGGTGCTGCGGGCATAAGGGGAATAACCCTAAGGCATACAAAGTAATAGCCTACAAACATCGCAATGGTGTCATTGAATTCAAGTTACCTCAGCCACTGCAAGGCAAAAGCCTCCAATACTGAATTCAAGATACCACAGCAACGATGGCTACAGGGATGACTTCGGGATGACTTCAAAACAATATGATGTAATGTTGTCAAGGTTTCAATTGTCAAGATTTAGTAAAAGCGATTGAAAAATGTGAATTCATCATTTCGTATACTGTAGTTTTATATTCAATAATACTAGAGGTAATTTGCTAAAATGATACTGTTCTAGTTTTTTGAGAATTGTTCTGTTTAGAAGTAATAAAATTAAATCAATTGGGGGCAGCACATAGCTCTAGTAGTAGCCTTAGACAGTTACCCGGTAAGCGAAAGGTTGTGGGTTCGAGTCCCAGTTCAAGCAGTCGAAATTTTTATTCAAAGTATTGTATTTTCAATTTATATTCATGTTCATTTATTTCAATCTCAGGTGTGTTGCCCCATTGAGACGGAGCTGCCTAAGCCGAGTTTCCGAACGAACTTGACCGATTCGGATTATGTTGATGAGTTGCCGGAACCGGGTATCTGCGGGAAGCATTTGAGTAAGTACTTTTGAGTGGCTTAGATATCCGTTACAATTCTTCCGAGTTTCCTAGTTCGATTTTCGGACAGGTCAATGTAGAAATCCCCTTTTTTATATTTTCTTGGGTCTGGTGTTCCTTCCTACTTTCGTTATTTATTGTTTGCACAAATGCAAGTGCTTTAACAGTTACTTACTTGGGATCATAACAATGTCTAATTAGCTATCTTTTTTTTTTAATTTGAGATAACAAACACCAATCACAATGAAGCTTAAATTGTAAAAGTAATCAAACAGCCAGTTTTGGTTATTGTGAAGCCGCAGCACCATTATCCGCAGATTAGTTCTTGTGATACTCGCTAGCCCAATACTTTCATCTTTTCATCTTTATAACCAGCATGAGCATCATATCGCAGTCATTTATTATTATATACTTGATGATAATATTCAAGCCATCAAGTTAACAATGGACATTAATACTACTTATATTTTACATAATCGTCATAATTTAGTTTTGGTAAATTACTGTTTTTGTAATAAAATTATCTGTATTTTTGTAAAAGGTAGAAACAGTTTACGATACATACATTGACACACACGAAAATAAAAATCCTTCCTTTATGATCTTCGATATCGGAATCCATTACTACAAATACTAAGACGCAGCCGCTTTGTTGAATAATGTGACTGTGCTGAAGTCGATAAATAAGTAGGTAAGTGACCGCGCGCCCTTATTGTAGGTAGACAGTGCAGATGCTATGTTATTCGTATGCTGTAACTTCTTAAAAATGCTTAAAAAAATGTCGGTAGCGTACGTTAATTTGAGTACAAATGTGTCAAAAAATCATATTGTTTTACGTGATGATAAAAAATTATTGTACTGATGGGACGACGTATCAGCCTTTAAAATCCGCTACTTCCTATAATTTTAAACAGGTTTGTTCACCGTAACACGCCTTATTCATTTAAATACATTGTACTAAGTTGTTAAAAAATGTTTATGAGATTGAACTAGCGCGCAACGCCATCTATTTATGGTTAGTTAAACTAAACGACGAATGTTACCTCTTTAATAAAATATAAATGACGTTCATTTATATTTTATTAAAGATTAGAATTTTGTGGAAAACGATGAGAAAATATGAAAAAACAACAATTTTGTATTCCCGGAATACAAACTGTTCCTACCCGTCAAACATTTATTGTTGTTAACTTTTTATGGGTGCATGGACAGAACGTCTGTTGAGTTTTGTACTGGACAGACATCCTGTCCTAATCTTAACAAACGTACACCGCCATCTCATGGCGGTTGAAAGAACTGTTGCTTGAAAGTTCTAGTAATTAAATTGTTGTATTATTTTTCCAGTTCTTTCATCTCCATATGTCTGGAACGGAAAACCGGTGAAGAATCGCCGTAAGTATCTTATTGTATCAACAGTAACTCACGCTCTTCTGTATAAGATAACTAATTATGCGTGCAAACTTGAATGAATAAAATATGACCAAAAAAAAAACAATTTTATAATGATAACATCTTATAATTTGTAATTTAATATTACTTCATGAACTCTACTGTGGGCAGTAATTAAGAAAATACGCTGCTTCCCTTCTCGTGGAGAAGTTTTCTTATGCTGCAGATTAAGAGAACGTTCTGGAGAATCCTTTATTCGCATCTTATGATACCCAAAATCAAGAGAAGGGTTTTCTTGAAGGTATTAAAACAAGTTACGACATAGACCTGTGGATTGAAGGCATGGATAACTTTGTCATCACAATGACCTTGAAGCAATTGGTAACACACATTTGTATAATTTTATTTCTTTACTTATTTTTCAGAGATGGCAAAATGGATGGCTTTACTAGCCTACAAAAGGAGTCCATCGATGTGGGAGTGTGGAGGGTCCATCATCACGAAGCGGCACGTCCTCACTGCCGCGCACTGCATCAGGGAGTCCCTGTGAGTTCAGGGATTTTAAAGGTTTTACTTGTCACTTTTTGGGATACTATGCCTGTCGATGAATGGAATTTCTACGGTATCTAGTATTGTGTCATTCATCATCATCACCAGCCTATAACAGTCCACATCTGGATACAGGCCTCCCCAAAAAGAGTTTTTTTGTCATAATCTTCATATTCGCCAGGCGTAAGCGATCGTGATTTGATCTATGGTGGAGAGAAGACTGCTTGTATTATTCTGGCAGCACTTCTTTAGTCGCTTCTTACGACACCCATAGGATGAGAAGGAGTCATCACAGTCGTTGTCGTCATTGCTGAAGGTCGTTCCCAACTTAGAAGTGGTTTGTGGTGGTCTTAGTTAGGTCTCTCCACCCTTGCCTATCTTTGGTTTTCCTAAAAGCCAGGTTTATTGGATGTTACGTTATGGTCTTGATTTGATCTGATCAACGGTATGGTGCCCTTCCTCGTGGTCTTTTACCCTCTACTTTTCCCATCATGATGGTCTTTTCGAGGTTGTTTGGATCTCTTCTGGCCGTATGAGAAGGAGTGGAGAGGTACTATTCTTTCAATGTGCTGACCCGTGTGGGATCAGAATTACGTGAGCAGGCGAAACGTTTGTAGATCAATTTGAGCTCAGCCTACAATGTAGGATAGATTTTTTACTGTATTAAAATAAATTATGATCTATATTTTATTATTCCTTCTAACCATTTAGTTGGCAGAGAGGAAAAAGAGAATCATACAGATATAGAGAGCATTAGCACTTTGAAGCTTAAGTCTTACAGGTCCAAAATATTCTTAAACCATTCAAAGTCACCCCACATCATAAGCTAATCCCCTTTAGTCATGTCTCACACGTAAAGCACGAGAAGGCTGTGTTATCCTATTTTTAACCGTTGATCAAGATTCAAGTGAAAATATATTATTTTTAATAGAATTTTACAATTCTATGTCAATATCTTTAGCATTACAAAGTTTTTATCTGCAGGTATGTTGTCCGCGTCGGGGAGTTAGATCTGGCGAAACCAGATAAAGAATTCAGCCCAATAGACTTCTACATCAAGAAGAAGATTCGTCACGAGCAGTACACGAAGTACCACAACGACATAGCGATACTGGTGTTGGATGGGGACATTCCGTTTGACAGTAAGAAAAGATTTAATGCTTCAGTGTTGTGTCAATTTGTAATGCTGTATTCTTACAGAATTTTTCCATACAATATATTTTCGAATACCAAATCAGTAAAATCTGTGTTATTTCTGCAAATAGGCCCCTGGAGTCGCTTTTACACGTTCCAGGAAAATCCCCATCTCAAACATATTAGAGTAAAACTTGTTTAAACCAGTAGGTCAGTCTAGTTTAGATGGAATCCAGCCAGAGCAGCAATTGAGGATGATTGCCTGGGGCAACAACGCCTCGAGCGCTAACCTGCATTTCCAAATTTTAAATCACAGAATGACATCAGAGGATACAGAGAAAGAAAGGAATTTTTAATATTAGTTTGTGCTGTGAGCCATACTGTAACAAACTTTAAATTAAGAAAGAAATCCTTCTTTTCAGATCCGTATTCTCAAAAGTACATAGGTCCAGTTTGCCTGCCGGAGCCACGCTTCCCGTATGAGAAGCAAGGCCCTGCGAGCACTTTCATCACCGGGTGGGGGGAGACCGAGAAGAGTGAGCGTTTTACTTAATAGCTATTTTGGAAAAGTATTAATTAGGTACTGTAAGATTTAAAACATCGAATATACATACAATATAGATACAGTTGCTTTAGCGCAAAAGTAACATGTAGACTGACAAACAGACATCCAGAAATACTTTCATAATATGTAGTTATAACATGGTATCAATTCAGTAGTTTTTCAATTCATTCACAGATGGCGATCGACCTACGTATCTCCTCTACGCATACCTACAAATCTTGAACCAGGACACCTGCAGGAGTATCTACTCTCACGAAGAACTGACCATTGACGAAAGAGTTTTCTGCGCTGGTGACCCTCAGAACGGGCGTGATGCGTGCAACGGAGACAGCGGTGGCCCATTTATAGGCAACTATGTAAGTTTGGGAGAAACCTGCAGAACACACAGCTGCTTACTGATACATCTTACTTACTTCTTGCCGTTGTGCCGGCTTTTAGTAGATGAGCACCACCGCTTCTAATTCTATTGGTATAATTCAATGCCTTTTGACGGGAAACTTACATTAAAAAATAAAATAGGATAGGATTTTGAACATAGTTTTTTTTCTTAGGAATATTGAATGAATGAATGAATGGATATATGTTTATTTGGCACTTCGAAAAAAAAGTTTACAAAAAAATAATTACAATGAATGTGCCAAAAAGGCATTCAGCATTAGTCGCAACAGCCTAAGGCATACTGCGACGCTGATTTTCAGTGGGAGCCCAGGAGGCACTGGAAAAAAAAACATATATACAAAACAAATTAAAATTAAATTAATTATGTGTATATAAAAATTAAAAAATCAAAAATCAAAATTAAAATAAAAAAATCTGTGGAATCACAGAAAAAACAAAACAAAAAGAAAAAAAAATCATAGATGGGAAAAAAAAAGAAAATAACAATATTTAAATAGCAATATTGCTCAGTGGAGGTATCATTGGTAACTTAAATTGAATGATAGAGTACTTTGCCCTGCAATGGGATAATAAATAGGATTTTACTTTACGTAATTCATAAAGACAGCATAATGTATTCAAAATATTACTCGTAGTATACTTTTGTACGAGAACGCAAAATTATACAAATGGTGTGCTACTGAGCAAATTTTTTCGTAATTTTATAAATAAAGGCTCCCCTTGTAATTTTGAAAACGATCTTCAATATTATGAAACACATAAAGATGAAGAAGTACTGCCTGAAGACGAGCAGCGTCATTGACGAAGCTGCGGTCTCCAATTTTGCCAAGTGTTGCCTAGAGATGTGGCAAATCCTGATTTTGCATGGGTGTCCGTCTGAGGACTGACTTGAGCTGATGATGTCAATTTATCTATTTGTTCCAGTTTCTACCGGACTACTACAGATCATTCTACTACCAGCTCGGGCTCATCTCATTTGGGTACCGATGCTCGGCGCAGCGCTACACCGGGGTCTACACCAACATCACCCACTTCATGCCCTGGATCCTGGAGAAGGTGACCGGCAATGCGGAACCACGAAAACGGACTTTTACCACTCAAATACCATTACTTACGCTTGCTAATATTACACCATCAACGATTGACAATTCCCCTAAGAATTCTACTAAGTTGTAATAAAATTGGATGAACATTTAATGAAGAGAAATAAAAATGCCGGAGAAGTGTGACGTCGCAAGTTCGTTACAAAGTAGATCAATAAAGACTACATTTTCATGATTTTATTACAAATATAGTTATCAGATTTTTTTCTATACTTCCTATGGTGCTATTTTAATATGTCGAATTGATGATGATGTGAGAAGAAGTCAAAGTCAAAGTCAAACATTTATTTGCACAACATTGTGTAGTACATTGAGATGGAAGACAATGAATTCAAGTGCCAACAAGGTTCTGCCCTATGTCGTAGGCATGCAAATTTATGAGAGCATTATCATACAATTTATATTAGAAATAATAAATTTAAAAATCAACATATTAATAAAACTACACAAACAATGTCATCAAGAACACATGCTCAGAATAAGAAAGGACGATCTATCGGACGATCGATTAAAATACAATTTGAAATGATTTATTTCTTAACAATTGGTAAAGTATCCTGTACTTTGTCTTTAGTGCAAGTAGTTTTCTAGCTTCAACATAATTTTGTATGAACACTTATGGAAATCTATAATTAGCTGTACCTACAAGTAATTAAGAAACAGAATGTAATTTTATATTGTATCGCCGTTGATTTTCTAAATAAAAATAAAAAAAAATATATTTGACTATAATGTATATCAAAATCTGGAACTTAGTCGGTGCGTTTGTAAAATTTTAGTATTACATTATTTCAGCATCAGCATTAAAATCAGCATCAAATGATGCGGATGCTGATTTAAAAAAGGATGAGAATAATCAGCTGGTGCTGATGCTGCTGGTATTCTCAACAACCCTGGTATAGATGTCTGGATGTTTATTGATTTTTCACGCAAAACGGCTCATCGGATATTGGCTGAAATAACATACAGGCTACTTTTTATCCTGGGAAAAAAACCCGGTTCCTGTGGCATGATTTCTATAATTCTACACGTACAAAGTCGCGGTCAAGAGCTAGTGGAACATTAAACAAATGGTAAGGCAGACTAAATTTTTATTCAAGGAAGCTGTAAGTATTTTCAATTTACACCAGTAATTTCATTACTTAAAAATATATTTAAAACGTCTATAACGGTAAAAGTCTTCTTGACCTATAAAATATTGAATTTGAATAATAAGTTATTCCTTAAATCCAATTCATTGAAGCTCGTACATAAACAAAAACATTACCGAAACTCCGCTGGCGAACAGCGATATCTTGAATAAATTTGTCGACAGTAAATTTCAATTTCTTGGTAGCTCAATTGGCTAAAGCCACAGAACCCACGGAAAAAGGTTAGAAAGGCGATGAAGGCGGGGCAGGCGCGCCACAGAGGTTATGAGCAAATGCTCGTAAGTGAGCGCTGTGATTGGTTTCTTTTGACATCGCGCGACCCTATTGTTAGCCCGACTCAAAAGAACTCGATTCGCGTTCTTTGAACTCTTTTATGTGTAGTGGGGTGAAAGCGGCGACATCAGTTCTCATACGAATGGCGTTTGACAGCGTTTCTAACCTTTTTACATGTTCTGTGGTTAGAACAACCCGGAAAGCGAAGGAATGTAGTTTCAAATCCTACCTATCAATCAAGCAAGGCTAAATAAAAATTAAAAAAAAAACATTAAAAAGTATTATTTTCAACTTGTTTCTTCGAACTAGTAAATCCAGCTAAAAAAGGTGTCGCAACTACGAACGAGGTCCTGATCTTCCTGTCACCTTCTCCCGGATCCAGGGCATGAAGTGGGTGATGTTGGTGTAGACCCCGGTATAGCGCTGCGCCGAGCATCGGTACCCAAATGAGATGAGCCCGAGCTGGTAGTAGATAATAACTCCTCGGAAGCCGGGAATGAACTGAAACCAAAAGACAATCTGTTAAATCAACCATTTTTTTACCAACTTGCACTAAAATTGCTTGATCTCTAACAATAATTTTGTATACTGATAGCACAGTCTATCCAAAGACTGTGCTGATAGTATCTGGTCTGCGGAAGTAAGATCAAAGTAAAAGTAACTGAGTAACGGCCTATAATCATCCAACTGCAAAGGCCTCCATCAATGAATTAAGTTACCATAGAATGATAGGTAGTTACTCAAAACGAAGTAATATGCCATTAGCGGCTTGGCAGTCGGACTAGCGATCGCAGATTGACGAATGTTTTTGAGAAGACCCCACTGCCTATTAATTTTTTGTGGCAGTACTCCTTAAGTACTTACTTATTTCTCGACATGCCTCCCCTAAATGTAAACTGTGCCTCACCAGGGATCAACCGGGATGTCAAGGCCCGTTCTTGTTCAAGTCTTAGACACCCAGAAACCGCTGCTAAAAAAGCTGCAAGCTGCAATAGACGTGGACCTTCCTTTCCTAAACGTAATAAAACTGTTAGAAGCGCGAACTTCCCGCACCTCTTTATGAGAGAGCGGACTGCATTCCGTCTGTAGGGACTACTCTTTCAATAGCGACTGGCCGTCGCTCTGGTGTAGGTACACGTGATCAATCGCATAGCCCGTAGAAGTGCAGGGCAACTCACGTGTGCTTTCAACTCGGTACTAACGTTCTGTGAGGAGTCCTACAAGGTATCACCTTGGCTGTGTATTTTTTATACCCAAACCAAAGTTATTAATATTAACATATAGGTTAAGCCTTTTTCACTCACGTATGATCCCAGAAGTGGACCCCCACTGTCGCCATTGCATGCATCACGCGCATTGTAAAGGTCGCCTGCGCAGAATACTCGGTCATCTATGGTCAGTGTTTTGTCCGAGTAGACACTTCTACATACGTCTTGTTCCAGGATTTTCAGGTATGCGTAAAGAAGATTGGTTGGGCGGTCCTCTGTGAATATACAAAGATGGAAAACATTATGCGTTCATATCTCAAGTTAGACATGAATAGAATACTCAAAGCAATAGTATTGTTAAAGCTAGTATTATATCAGGAAGTTTGAAACTTCTAGTACCATTTCTGGTGCTAGCTACTTAATGTATTTGCAATTACTGTAAAAAGTATGTAACAGTAATAGTAAAGTCAAAGTAATATGAAGAAGAAAACAAAAGAAAGTAGACATCCAACCTTTAAATGGAAGATAACTTACGCTTTTCTGTCTCGCCCCAACCAGTTATGAAGATGGTTTGGGGACCATCCCTATTGTCGGGAAAGTTTGGTTCTGGCAGGCACACCGCGCCGATGTAATTGGAGAAAAAGGGATCTGGAATGACACAGGTTCACACAATGATTTTTAATGTTCATAATCACTACTATGAAATTGTCTAAGGCTTTCTACCATTTAACCAGTGTCGTAAGTCGCTGACGATTTTACTAATGTGCAGTAACTAGTTGGTTTGTTTACAAAATATTTCTAATTGCGGAATGGAAGTTTACCGGGGCAACAGAATCAGAAATGGGAAAAAATAAACTAAGCGAATCCTAATGAATTGCGAAGCTGAAATAGCAAAAGTAAATAGTAAAAAAAACAGCTGACCTTCGGTCGGTGCGAAAAGGTTCTGGGTTGAAATTGGGATCTCGTACCGGAACGATCGTTTGAATATTGTGAATAGCCACTGAAAACGGTTGTCGTGAAACCCTTCGATGTGAGGATCGCTAGGGGAGTGCCATGTCTGATCTCACGATGATGATGAACATAATTATAGAATTTGTTACCTTGTCATGGTTTATTTTGATTCTGACCTTTATTTATGAGTTTTAAATACATACTTAGGCACAATTATTTACACCACCATAGACACTTTGTTAGTCACAAATAGTCGTTTTATTTTATAAGTGTTCATTAAACAGAGCGTCAGGTGAAGAATGTAATGAGATTATCAACAGTCCGAGGCGAACATGTGGATGATTGCCTGGGGTAACTACGCCCGGGGCCATAACCCGTAGTTATTGGTCACTGAATGGTACTGGACGCGGAGAGCGATTTAGTCACACAAAGAACAGTACCATGATCCCCGTTGTCTTAAATACGCAACCACCTCAGATACGCGTATTCTTGGCATAAACGAGTAAATCTCTGATCTTAACTAATCTGAGTTTTGATTTTGCAACCAAAATGCTTGAGACGATTTAAGCATTTTCCACCTTACATTCTGTATAATACGTACAAAATATTTTCATAAGACAAATGTTACCTTTAATAGGAATAGTCCCATCCAACACCAGTACCGCTATGTCGTTGTGGTACTTCGTGTATTGCTCGTGACGAATCTTCTTCTTGATGTAGAAGTCTATTGGGCTGAATTCTTTATCTGGTTTCGCCAGATCTAACTCCCCAATGCGGACCACAAATCTACGGACAAACACGAATATCATTTTCATTATTTTGTGCATCTTTAAAGAGAAAGTGGACAACATCACAAACATTGTTTTTGTAAAAATCTGATCAGGATCTACTATTATTCCGGAAAACGAAGATTTGGAATGGTCATGGATTATACAAATAAATACACGCGTTTCGCTATTCCACATGGCATCCTCAGGAGATGTTTTCGCGTCGAGGTTATCTTAAATCTGTGTTGGGTACAAACAATTGCATTATCTGTACTCCATGGGTTCATAATGGCTCTTTGAAATTTGAAATTTGAAATCGTTCTTCCTACCAATTTGTACTGAAATAGGTAAACTATGGCACACCCGTACTGCATGGATTTTTAGGATATAACGGGAGGCTTTCTTACATGAACTAGTTGCTCTAAGTGTCGGTGCGGCTAGTGTGGTGTGGGAAGTTGTTAATGAGCGGAAATCATTAGCAAAATAATTTTCAAAAGTCATGGTTTTGGAGCAAAGAAACGCCTGAGTCGATTAATTCGATCATACAAATGCTGAACTCACAGGGACTCCCTGATGCAGTGCGCGGCGGTGAGGACGTGCCGCTCTGTAATGATGGACCCTCCGCACTCCCACAATGAGGGACTACTCTTGTAGGCCAGTAAGGCCATCCATTTCGCCATCGCTGAGACATTTACATTAATAATTTATACACCGAGCATTTTTAATCACCTGACAAACGAAGCCCAAGTTATAGTATAACCATTCTGTATAACATCTTGGCACTGTTATATTTTATAAAGATTTTTTTGTTAAAAAATATGAAATATCGTTTCAGATTTCGAAACACGCTTTATCGCCCACGGATGTATTATTTGCAGCGGCTGGGCCAATGAATGAACATAAACATCTACGTCTATGTGCATCACAGTGTGTTTCAAAATGATCAATATTTTATATTTTTCTAAGATATTTTTCTAAAAATTTGACAAAAAAAATAACACTGCCAAGCAGTTACACATAATGGTTACGTAACGTAGGCTTTGTTTCACAGACGGGCAAAAATGCACAGAATATATTTATTTATTTCAGACAACAGCTATTAGTGGTTAAAGTACCGGGCCGAGATCTCGGGTCTTGGGTTCGATCGGGCAACAAGAGTTTCGAATTTCCGAACATTGCGCGGGTTCGAGATCACCAACCCGCATTTGGCCGCACCACAAAACATGGTGTTTAGGCCAGTACCTACCCGTCATTGTTGTGGTAACTTGAATTCAATGATGAAGTCTTTTTCCCTACAGTCAGTGGCGTGCACACCATACATGCAAATAAGCACTCCATAACCTCCATTCTTAGCCCAGTGAAAAGAAAACCAATGCTTATTACTTCGCACATTAATTCGTGATTTAAAAAAACAAGCTTAAATATACTATTGAATTGGCAGCATAGTCTCTGACTTTAGCCGTTCCAAACGAAAAATTATATAAGTAATTTGGTTAATCAGTAGTACCTACTCTAAAAGTACCGCAACCATGCTAAGGTGCTGAAAACGTTTGGTTTCTTTAAATACACCGTGCATTTTGAACCTCCTCAAACCATTACGTATAACTCCTTGGCAGTGTTATTTTTATGAATTTGAATAGTCTTGATAGTGTGATACTCCATACTCCATAGTGTGATAAGGGATCGACGGGATCGATGTGGTGTAAAAGAGGATGTAGTGACCAGTATTGAAAAAGGAATGCTTAAATGGTTTGGACATGTTGAGAGGATGAATGAAAGCAGATTGACTAAAAAGATATATATGGCGAGTATGAATGGAAATGTTGGAAGGGGAAGGCCTCGACGAACTTATCTTGATCAAATCGGGGAAGTTCTAAAGAAAGGTCAGGTCAAGAGTACCCTAAACCGGCGAACGTGTATGAAAAGATTAATGAATGTGGATGAAGCGAAAGTAGTCTGTAAGGATCGTAGCAAGTGGAAAGATGTGGTCTCTGCCTACCCCTCCGGGAAAAAGGCGTGAGTGTATGTATGTATGTAATAGTCTTAGAAAAATGTAAATTAATAAAACTATACATTTTAAATCATGCTGGGACGCGCACGGATGTATTATTTTGCTTCAGCCAGGACATGGATGAATTAACCTTACACAAATACATCTGTGTGTGTCACAGCGTGGTCCAAATGAATAGCTAAATCAATACTGTTTTCTTGAGTTTACGCGAACACTATACATTGAAATGAAAGATAGTTTACGGATTTAGAACGCGTTTATTTTTGATTTAACCCGACGTTTCGAACCCTTTACAGCGTTCATGGTCACGGGTAGACTGAAAAAATAAACGCGTTTTAAATCCGTAAACTATCTTTCATTTCAAAGCTAAATCAATATTTTATATTTTAAATAGATATGTGTTTGATTAAAAAAAACCGGCCATGTGCGAGTTGTACTCGCGCACAAAGGGTTCCGTACCAAAAAGGCCAATAAAAACGGGTTCGTTGTATGGGAGCCCCCCTTAATTATTTATTTTATTTTGTTTTTAGTATTTGTTGTTATTGCGGCAACAGAAATACACAATCTGTGAAAATTTCAACTGTCCAACTATCGCGGCTCTTGAGATACAGCCTGGTGACAGAGCTACGGACAGACGGACAGACGGACAGACGGACAGACGGACAGACAGCGAAGTCTTAGTAATAGGGTCCCGTTTGTACCGTTGGGTACGGAACCCTAAAAATTAAAAAAAAAAACTGCCCAGACGTTATACATAACGTTGGCTTCGCTTTCCAGGAGGTTTAAAATGCACGGAGTATTGCGTACCCAACTTTATTTAACTTTATTGCTTCTGTGAACGTCCCTGCACTACAGTGGGATAACTATAGTCCTTTTTTTTACTAATTACATGTTGCACAACGAAATCTAAACACTAGTAAGAAGGAGGAGGAAACACCAGAGCATGTGATAGCACAGTGTAACAGCGTAAGTACACAACGGACAGAATTCCTTAAGGGATCTCAGTCCATACAAGAGGCACTTAAAGATATACGAGGCCTAGTGAGTTTCTGGACTGACCTGAAATGGTATGAATAAAACTAAATTTTAATCACGCACAAAGGCCCAACTGAAGAGGCTAAGTGCGGAAAATTTAAGTCCAACTAACTAACTATACACAAGTAAATGTGAAGCTTCATACAGGCAAACACAGCTTGTATGATATCAATAAATCAGAAAAAGTTAAACTACGATGAACAGACGAACGCACGTCAAGCTAAACACCAGGCCATCTCGTTCATTTCAGTGGGTCAGTCTCAGCACAAACAAAAGTAAGAGCAAAGCAAGTTAAAGGCTATAAAAACTGATACTAATGTTACTTAAAAAGCAATAAAAATCAATTACAGAGATGACCGTGCACCACTTTAAAACGGCTGCAGCTATTTGACTACGAGTTTACAGATGGCTTTGGCTTTATACAGACAAACGTATATTTATATAAACGCTCATACATAGAATTAAAATTAACACTTATAGTACCTACCTACGGCTAGCTGTATTGTAAAATTACTTTTTACCCGACTACCACGGCAAAGCCAACAGGAGGGGTTATGATTTTAGCAGTCTATGAATATGTATTTATAATTATGTGGGTATTTATGTAGGGTTATGTTTAAAAAAACTACATGGCGAATGCTACAACATTATATTCAGTCCGGGGCAGTGGTCCAACTGCTCTGTCCAACTACGTAGTTGGACCATGGGTCTTTACTAGGGGCAGTTGTCCAACTTTAAAAATAGTTGGACCACACCACCTCTCAAGAGTTTCGTGGTCCAATTCATTTTGTGTATGATACAGGTTTTCTGTTATTTTAAAACCTCTTTGCAGTAAATGGCTAGCTGTTATCAGTTATAGTACTAAATAAATAAATAAATTAAGAAATAAATAAATAATCAATTACATTTATGTTATACTAGTGTAGTACTACTGTGAGTACTATGTACTACCCATGGTCCAAATAGTTGGACAGAGCAGTTGGCCCACTGCCCCGGACTGAATATATTGGGGTAGGTATTAAAACAAACGATTGAACCTAATTATAACTCTCGTGTTTTAATTTTAATTTCGTGTGACGGTCGCATAAAGTACTATTATAATAAGTTATAACACACGGAATCCATTATGCAAAAATCATGTGATAACTTGAGTGTTAAAGAATACCGTTAATTATAACGAAACAACATCAAACAATAGGGACTACCGTTTCTTTGCTCACCAGTTGGCGCCACTGTAGACTGAGGTCCGGAAGTATAGCTATCAAAGGCGATTGGCGCCGAAACAAAGTGTTATATCTTGAATCTAATTAAGGTTATATTGTTTATAAATAACTATCTTGATATCAACAAATTAACTTCTGAAATAGTTGCTCTTGAGGCCGCCTATTTTTGCGCTTTTTCTTAATTCCGCTTTTAAAGCGTTCACATTAATCGCCAAATAATCAATATTTGCGATATTTCACGAATGAGATCACTTTCCAGCAGGTAAATTAAAGAAATTATAATTTATGCAACAAATTCCGCTAAAACCAGTACAAAGTGAATGATATTGGACCTCAGGCGACACTAGCGCCTCTAGTGGCAAATTCACTAGCGATAGCCCCCATTGAATATAGATCACATCAACATCAAACAATTGAACATATACCTCTCTTGAGCATCATTTGACGAGCACATTATGAAAATCGAAATTTTTGCATCGAAATATAGTATAGTTACAAATCTACCAACATTAATGTTTAACCTGTGTGTGTATTATGTCGTGAAGAGGGTTGCAGTGGTCCCTACAAGATAGACAGATACATATAAAATACAAATGTTAAGCTGATTAAAATTTGTCTAGTATTATCTACCAGACAACATTATAGGACGTGAAGGGATGGTGCTATCATATTTTAGGCCGACACTACAAGGTTTATATTTTAAAACTCATAAACATAAGGCAAACGTAGTGTAGGACGCCTTCCCTCAGGCCAGGTGGAGCGATGATTTGCGCAAGGTGGCTGGCAGGAGCTGGATGCGAGATGCCGGATCGACCTAAGTGGCGTGCTACTGGAGAGGCCTATGTCCAGCAGTGGACTGCGATAGGCTGATGATTATGATGACGAAACATAAGGGAACACACCTCTGCTCCTAACCGGACTGCCCTCATATATGGAAAATCGGAGCGATTCACTATATTCTGCATCTGAAAAAACCATGACCTTTAACTTACATTACCATACATATAATCAAATCAAATCAAATCAAATTTTATTTATTTAAAACTTAAGTCAACAAGTGTACTTTAAATCTGCAAATACAATATGTTCAAAAATAACCTAATAGGTTAATCTCACTATTATTTCGCGAATAAATGCGAGAGAATATCCGTGCCTGGCGTGAAAACATTGATAAGTCGAGATGCATGAATTTTTCTTTATCAATCTATTTGCTTCCTATGCTTAGGACCCTTCTGGTGAAAAAAAAATCAAAATCCTAATATGTCAAAAAGTAAAAAAAAAATGCATGTGCGTTTTTGAACATCTCAACTTTATGCAAACTTTTTGATATAAAACGACATATCCAATCAAAAACGATACGAGACAAATAAATAAAAGTTGACATCTGAACTTATTGCATTTTGCCCGTTCTGAACCCGTTAAAAATATTGGACAAAATGAGTTATCACAATAGGACCCTATTAAATGTTAACTCAAAGCTTAATATGTTGAGTTGTCAAGTTATTTCCGCTTCAAGCCTGGCAATTTAAATATAATATGTGTAGTTGTTCAAAATTGATCCAGTAATTAAGATTTAAAAGTGACTAAGAATTAAGATTAAAATTTGTCTGTATTAATTAAATTTAACATTTTAAGCATAATTACCTACTAAAAAAACTTTTTAGTATTAAATAGGTACTTATTAACAAGAAGAAATACCTAATAATATTATTGATGTTATATTAATGGCGGATACGTAGTTAACATAAAATTAATTCAAGTTAAACGTATTTATGTAAAAAAATAATATTATTATTTATTCTAAATGTATATTATGAAGCTAATTAAAATTGTAATCGGCTATGTCTCGTAAAGTAGCTGTATAAAGGTATTTAACATCCGAAAACTATTACAAACAAATCAATACCGAAGAAAGGGTTAAATATACCTAATTATTCTTCATTCGAAATAGGTAAAGCTTAGAAAAATTATTCAAGAACTTTGTTGCCATGGTGTTGCGATCACGCAACAGGAATCTTATAGAAAAAACACTGAAACGACTGAACACAAAATACTTTTCCTTAATCCCTCAACCCCCAGGAGGCACGCGCGTGCCGCGATAACAATTGATTTCAATTGTGTCTGGAATAACTCACGATCGAGAGATTAAATAAAATAAAGTCATTTGCCTTAAGTGGGACTTGAATCCCATCAAGTCCCACCTAAGACAATCAAAAAAAGTTTAATAAAGGAATTGTATTTTCTATGTAAAGCAGCAATTTATTTGCTTAAAAAACCTTCTCAAAACATTAAGGTTGGAGTTACTTAACAAAGACATTGATGAAACACCGTTGGCTCACAGCGTAAAAAGCCTTGAATATATTCGTCGACACTATCTTGGTTGGGGCTTGAACCCACAACCACATCGAGTGCCAACTAAGACAGTCAAAAAAAGTTTAGTAAAGGAATTTTATTTCATATGAACACCAGTAATAAATTTGCTTAAAAAACCGTCTCGAAACATTTATGTTGGAGTTACATATCAAAACATTAATGAAACACTGTTGGCTCACAGCGTAAAAAGCCTTGAATAAATTCTTCGACACAAACTTGGTTAAGGCTTGAACCCACAACCACATCGAGTCCCACCTAAGCAAGTAGGAAAAAGTTTAGTAAAGGAATTGTATTTTCTTTGTACACCAGCTGCAATTAATTTGCTTAAAAAACCGTCTCGAAACATTTAGGTTGGAGTTACATAACAAAAACATTGATGAAACGCCGTTGGCTCACAGCGTAAAAAGCCTTGAATAAATTCTTTTACACAAACTTGGTTGGGGCTTGAACCCACAACCACATCGAGGCCCAACTTAGACAGTCAAAAAAGTTTAGTAAAGGAATTTTATTTTCTATGTACACCAGCAATTAATTTGCTTAAAAAACCGTCTCGAATCATTTAGGTTGGAGTTACATAACAAAAACATTGATGAAACACCGTCGGCTCACAGCGTAAAAGCCTTGAATAAATTCGTCGACACAAACTTGATTGGGGCTCGAACCCACAACCAAGTCCCACCTAAGACAATCTAAAAATGTTTATTAGAGGAATTTATTTGAATAACAAAGTTCTAAGATTGGACTCATGACCTTGGAAGGTTATTTGGATTTATCAAAATTAAAAACCAAAAAGGGCCGTAAAGAATATCTAAAGAATAAACAATGTGTCAGATGAAAATTTTATTTGGCAACCTATCAAAAGGTTACACTAGCTCTATGGTCGATTGTCAGAGATTGCCATGTAGCATTAAGTTCGATTATACAAGCGCTTTTAAATTTGCAAGAAAATATGAATAAAAAAATAAAATAAATGAAACTATTCAGTTTTATAAACCTTGGATAGCAATTCTTGATTAAAATCAATTAAATTCAAGAAACTATGAAAGTCTGGCTTAGAATCTTGTAGCTTAAATCAAATTTAAACATCAATTAGCGAAGATAAAAAAAGAAGGTTTTATTGGATCTCCTTGATTAATGGATGAGACATTTCGGGATATATACACCTAAATTATGAACTGAACGGCTTAAAAATGAAACTACAGTAAAAAAAACTTATATTTTTGCCGGAAAGGATTATATTTAAAATTGTATTTGTTTTTGAATACTAAATTGATAAAGCTTTAAATCAATTTTGTTGTTTTTGCTTAACAAATACCCCTAATATGACAGTGAATAAGTTGACATGTCATCGGTGCACAAATTGATAAGTCTTATATATCAAAAAATAAAATGAATTTAGTAATTCTACTGATACCGTTCGAAAGATTGATAAAAAATACCCATAATTAAAGGTAATGGCATTAACACATTAAATACACTGATTTAGCAGCAGACGTCAAACTTTAAAACTGCTGCCCTGTAAAATCACCATTTTGGACTTATCAACTTTTTCACGCCAGGCACGGATATGAAATGAAATATTTTTATTTGTCCTTGAAGAAGGTACATTTTAGTTGTTACATAGAGTTGCGAACCTCTTCCTCAGCTAACCAATGTTGCATACAAATATATTCAATTTAGCTACAGTACATAATTATTTAATTAATTCAATCCTTTCTTAAAACACATGCATTATTTATATTAAATTTCAATTTAGATTCTTTATGTAAATCAATGTCAATCTTATAAAATCAATCAATTATACTTAATGTCAATATTAAAGAAAAAACAAATGTCAAAGCTAGTGTTAAAAAAAAAGAAAACAATAGCGACTTTCTTGCAATTATTTATGTCTAAGTCGGGATTCGAACCCGCATCTCTATGCATATCGGGCGCGGTGCTTTTCCAACTAAGTTAAGACACGAAGTCACAGCGCCAATTTTTCAAGCACATTCTTATCGCTGTAAGCCGGCCACGTTGCATTGCTTCTACAAAATTTGATTTAGTTTAAAAATTTAAACGAATATCTTACAGACGTTTGGCAGCCAGTTATAATAATAATGTGTGTATTTAAACCGAAAAAAAAAATGGAAATTTTCAAGTTTTAATACTGATATTGTAGTTAATGTTGCTAAATCTTCTCTATATAAAATTCTCGTGTCACAATGTTAGTTACCTTACTCCTCCGAAACGGCTTTACTGATTTTTACCAAATTTTATATGCATATTCAGTAGGTCTGAGAATCGGTTACTATCTATTTTTCATACCCTTAAGTGATAAGGGCTGTTCACCCTTAAATTTTTTTGTTTTTATTTTTCTATAATGTGGCGGTAAAAATACATACATCCCTAAATTTATCAGTATATAAACTTGAAAAATCATGTCCCAGGCGGGACTCGAACCCGCATCTCCTCGCATGCCGGGCGGGCGCTATACCATTAAGCCACCAAGACCCTGCGACTCAGCGTGAATTTTTCAAGCATATTCTTAACGCTGTAAGCCAGCGCTGAGTCGCAGGGTCTTGGTGGCTAAATGGAATAGCGCCCGCCCGGCATGCGAGGAGACGCGGGTTCGAGTCCTGACTGAGACATAATTTTATACTAATTTTATACTGATATTATAATTGCAATTTAATTGCTAAAGTATCAAATAAAGTATATCCCTAAATTTTTTCCCTTTTATCACCAACCCTTATTTTTAATAGCCATTTTAGTAATTTAATCATTTTTATGGCACAACAACGTTTGCCTGGTCAGATAGTATCATATAAATTATTTAAATAGTTGTTTGTCAACTACGTGAGGTATTCAAGGATTCGTTATCTAGAATACTGATCTTTGAATTCACCTGAAAAAACAATATTTAAATTCAAATTCAAACAATTTTTTTCGGATTGCCAACCCGTTAGTAAATAAATATAAATAAATATTTTTCAGACATACCACACTGGGCCACACAGAGCCATCAAGTCCCAAATTAAGGTACTATTAAGTAGCTTGGCATATGGGGTACTAGATAAACCATAACCTTACTTATATACCTTTTTTTTAATTTATACTTATTATGTTACATAGAAAAACACCCAGACCAGTACAAACAGACATGTTCATGCAAACAAATATTGTACTGTGCGGGGATCGAATCCACGATGGCTCAGAAGCAGCGTTTACTACCAATGATCCAAAAGGTTGTTTGTTGTTTCAGCAAAATTATTCAAATAAAGAATAAATTAAATTTTAATTCATTTTTAAAGATTTATATTTAATAAGTAAACGTTACGGTAAGGACGCCTTATCGCACATTTTATCAGATTTCTAATATTTTTCCTTATTTTATTTAGTGCAACAAACATTATCATTTAACATTTTATGACTAGAGATAATTGATTTGGGGTTTATAACAAATTTGGGGGTGACAACGGCATCTTTGGTTTTCTAACGGCTGATGACGGCTAACAGATCCCTCTGCGGTGGTAGGCTTCGTAAAAGGCTGCCTGGATGCTACCACCGTCCTGCCGGAGTCCAACGCAACATTTTTTCTGTGTTCCACTGATGTGTGGGTGAACCAGTGTCTCTGGGTAATCTCACTCCATCGTAGACCGCAGAGTTAATTAAATAGTCAAGAGCAAGACCTATATTTAAAAAAAAAACTTGTTTTTACGAGTCCTTCAGTTCTTCCGTGATTATGGCGCTTGCAACGGTGCCGGAATATCGGAAACTCATTATACAAGGTAGGTAAATGGTATAAAACCCGAATCAATTAACTCTAATGATATTGACCATGAACACAAATAAGATTAGTACAGAAATCAATCTTCATACATTATGCGCTCGAGCACACACAAAAACACCTATCACGGACGCGATATCACAGACCTGAGGCCTTACTCCGCAACACAATGTCCGTATATTCGAATCCATCTGTCCCTATATACGGATGTATTAAAGTATCTGAAAGAGACAATTATATCCGTATATACGAGCCTCGTGTTGCAGAGTAAGGCATCTGTTCGGACCATTTAGAGCGTGAGTGCTATCCGCAATGAGACACGCGTTTCTGAAGTTTTTATCATAATAATATAACTAAGAGCCAGTTTAATAAAAAAAAACAACATCAAATACATTGTTCTGATAGTAAGTAGGTAACTATTGAAAGCACTCGTATTGTTGAATCAGAAACAAAGTACCATATACTCGTAAATACCCAGACCCGAGTAAATGTATAAATTCTTAATAAAATAAAAAAATTAACACAATTTTTTTCTACATTGACCTTACCGGGAATCGAAACCGGGACCTCGGAGCAGGTGACACCTTGAAAAATTGTGTGTACACTATTCCGCCACGGAGGTCGTCAAAGACGGTTTAGTTATTATTTATTTCTATTTCTGTTTTTCTGTTTTATTCTTAATCCAGCAACTAGATACGATTGTGAGTGACGTAGTCCACTTAGAACATCCGCCCGAATAGCACCTGCGTGAATAGCACCTTCACGAATAGCACCTTCACGTATAACACCTGGCCTAGTCCGCAAATAGCACCAATACAAAAAGTCCGCCAAAAATCTAAAATTTTTGATACGGCCTCCTAGCACACTTTTTTACGCAATGCACATCACATTCATTCATTACAATACTAATCATAAGTTTTTGATTTTCCCTTATACCTAAACAGGCATAAAATATTAATTTTATTTTATATTATATTATATTTATTTTATAAAATATTAATAATTAATTTTATTTTGGATTCAAAAAGTTTTTAAGCACAAAATCATGTTGAAATAAAAGTGGACCCCTTAATTTTCAATTTAAAAATCTACATTTGTTATAAATTTCGAAGTTAAATTGGGATTTGCGACATCGATATTTGGCTCTTCGTGGATAAAAGCGAATCACTTTTATGATTTTTGTCCACAAACAGCACCTACAACACAGCAGCCTAGTGCTGGCTGCTAATATGTAATTGATAGATTATGGAGACCGATTGTGATATATTAAAAATAAAAAAGGTAATTTTTTGGTAAGATAGGAAGACGTGTTAGTTTTTTGTGCATAAGAAAAAGTTGACGACCCTAAAACGAGCCGATTGTAGGCATGAAAAGTGAATTGCATACATGAGATTGACTTCTGTACCTGTCTTTTGTGCCATGAAAGTTTAAATCAGTACCTATTGTACTCTTACCACGTCTTGTTCTCGTTGTGTTTTGTAAATGTTTTAGTGCAGGAATACTTGGTATATGCTGTAACAACTTGCTTGGTTCGTCTGAAACATTAGTAAGAATATAAAATAGTTCATCACGTTCTGACAAGAAAGTGTCGTGTGGCACAAAAACATTATAGCACCATCCCATTATTCCTATGCGTCTCGTAAAAGGTGGCTAAAATACTAAACTGCTTGAAGAATACGGTCGCAACTTTCTTGTAAATTATTGTATATGTCGCAGGGAAATGAGGATATCAGGGATTTTTTGAAATCCCTAGGGATATGACGAAATCCCGGTAAATGTCGAATATTCCTTTTTATTACGTCTTTTTACTAAAATTATCTAGTGATATGACAAAATACTAATATAAAGTCAGAGATATGTCATTTTACTAAACTAAATGTAGTAAAATAAGGAATACTGTTGTAGACACAGGCTGATTACAAGTTTGACATGAATGCGCCATCGGATTCATTGTTATATGTACCTACCTGGAAAGGTTACCACCACCTGGCATATTAACTTTTCTATAACATTAAAATGTACAAGTGATTTGTTACTGAGCGATCGTATTTTTAGTTTTTTTTTAATATTTTTTTTAATAAGAAATATTTATTGAGTCCAAAAAGTACAAAGTTACAGGCTTAGTTACTGTTATAGTACAACAATATCATGACATAATATTTGCTTAAAATTATTAAAATACATAATCATATTTTACTTATACCCATACTATGTCAATGAAATAACGCAAAGCCCCCCAAGCGGTAGCTCAGCCCACGAAACCGAACAATTTGAACCCTCATACAAACTGGTCAGCTGACCGAGTCAACTTGCACGAAAATCCCAATTTTATTCCCGGCATATTGGGACTGCTCTAAAACAAAACCTGCTCAGCTTCACGGGCCAAGCCACCACCCAAGAGCTAGGCTCCGCGCCACTTCACTAACAAGTTTCATAACTTATTACTATTAATATACAACAGTAGCACTGGACTCCACACTGGGATTTCCTGTGTTGTGGAGACCAGTCTTCCCATTTTAATTAAATCAATCTTTATTTTTATACATTTTTTAATGCTTATTTACATGTTTACATACAGATTCACAAAATTAATTCTTAAAGTAAGTACGCAGTTCAACATAACTTTGCAAAATTTGCGTCCTAGGGTAAGAAGTTTATAGGCTGTACTTATTAGAAGAGTGAACCAACTAGTATTGAAATAATAGCATAAAGCAACAAGAGCAATAAAAAAAAAGGTAAAGGAATTTTATACTGTTTTCAATACCACATAACGTTGCGGCATCGAATATAAAAAAATAATACTTGTCTTTATTTACTACTAAAATATATAGTTGAAATTGAATTTTATTAAACCACTCGAAAAATCTACTAGCCACTAAAAGCAATATTTCGCCACTAAATTGGTAACACTGCGTACTAGAGCGAGCGAGAGAAATGCATGGCTCGATTTTTATTCGGCAGCATCCGCTTTTTTGACATTTTACTAGATTTAGTTTAGTGGAACGACAATCACTGACGATAAATTGGTATTTTGTCATATCTCTAGATACTTTTAGTAAGAAGACGTACGAGTAATAAACAAGAATATTCGACATCTTCCGGGATTTCGTCATATCCCTAGGGATTTCATGAAATCTCTGATATCCTCATTTCCCTGCGATATATACATATAATTGTTTCAACCCTGCATGAATTGTTGACAAACACATAACATAAAAAAAATGGTTAATTATATCTACGAGCATCTCTGTCACTTATCTACTTAATGAAAACAGACGGGTAGAATCAGTGCAATTCGTCAGGAATACAAAATAATTCAATAGATTTTTCAATAAATCGATTAATTCATTTGAAATCAGTTTACTTGTGTGTCATTTTGCGTATTTTTATTCATACCTTATGGTAGTCTTTTGAAAGTGGAAAATATGCTTTGATCAAACGTAAGTTTTTGATGTGTTCCTATGTATGCAAGTTACGAAACGACATACCGCGGTTGTCCACAGGCTCCCCGTTCCATACCGCTGGTTCTGAATGAACTGTAAACGAAAAAAACATGGTTGATTAAGGATGATTTTAGAGTCACGCTGATCGTACGCTGATCATCGGCGCTGACCGTCAAAATGTATGAACTTGAACGCCGTAGGCGGTCAGCGCCTTCAGCGATTTCCATACATTGCGGCGCTCGACGCTGATGGTCAGCGTACGATCAGCGTGACTAAAATCAGCCTTATAATAGCTGCAACCCGAGACTTTGCACGCGTGGAATAACTATGTAAATATTCCACCGGATAAAAAGCTATCTTATATGCTGTTTCAGCTTGTAATATATTTTTGTGCCTAATTAGGATAATTAGAAGTCGAAGCCAAATTAATTATGACGGAGCTTAGAAGTGACGACTTTGAAAAATAATAAAAAATAAACAATTTGTTCAATGGTTTAGGGTCCGCCAGTATAAACTATACCATAGGGAAAGAAATATTTCTTTCCCTATGACTATACGTGATTACGTGCGGCCGGAAACTTCTGCCCAGCAGTGTGGCTGCAAAGATTTAGGTTTTTTTTTTGTAATGTTTGAAGAAGTCACGGGAAGGTTTTAATAAAAGAAACTGTTTGAGGATTGTATAGATAACAATATCTACAAATAAAGTTAACCTAAGTGTGTATAGGGGAAACAGGCCATTTACTTGCTTTATTTTCATTGGTAAAACCTTGCACTGTAAAAGCTGGGACAGGCAATTAATCTTACGAATAATATAAATGTAAAAGCAGATAGATGTTTGTTACTTATCACGCCAAAGCGGCTGTACAGATCTATGTGAAATTTGGCACGGAGGTAAATAAAAGGCATAGCACATAGGCTACCATTCATCCCGGAAAATTGCAGCAGTCACGGGCAACAGTTATTTACAAATAAATGGGGCAGGAAGGTTCTGAAATGGCGACTGCGCACCGGACGATGGTCTGTGGGTAACTGGGTAGGCCCCCCAACAGGTGGACCAACGATCTGGTGAAGGTCGCGGGAAGCCGTTGGATGAGGGTGGCACGGGACCGATCGTTGTGGAGATCCTTGGGGGAGGCCTATGTCCGGCAGTGGGGGTCGTTTTAGATGATGATGAGGAAGTGTCTTAATAAGTTTATCTTTGAACGTATTTATCTACCTTCATGGACCCCGCAAACGCCAGGCTTTGGCAGCTCATCAACGTAGTCAGATTTGTCGAAGTTCATTCGGTTTGTTGGGTCTGGTACTTCTGTTAAGGTTGGACAGCATACCTGGAATATATATTACCTACTTAGTTCTTTGACTCATAAGTTAAATATTTATATCTATTGCATGTCAACATAATTTGGAGTGATTATATCAACATCAATCTAGGACAGTTTTTAGATGGCATTTCTGTATCGGTATGTGTGTTTATTTCTTATTATACATTATGAAATTTTAACCACCTTCTAAATTTTAATATCAATCTACGAGACAAAAAACAAATGACGTATTTTTTCTTTCGGTATAGCCCAGTACAAAAATGTCAAGATAAACTAAAATTCTTGATACGGCCGCCTAGCAACACTTTTTTTACGCGTTGCGCATCTCACTCATTCATTACAATACTATTCATAAGTTTTTGATTTTCCCTTTATACCTTAACAGGCGCAGGACCATAAAAATTGAAAACTACCTATATTGCAAAAAATATTTTCGGGTGAAAACTTGATTTACATTTTTTACTTCATAAATTGGAAGCAAACTGCAAACTCGAGAGAGAATTGGCAAAATTTGGAGGAGGCCTTTACCTGCAAAAGGGTTCTTGCAGACTAATCTCATTAAAATATAATAATAAGAATTAAATAATACTAACACTATATAAATAGGGTTAGGGTAAATATTAATATAGAAATAAGTACATACTTTAAGCATTAACTACTAACAAAATATGTAATATTCAATTGTTTGCAAGAAATACAGGCATTTTAATTTTTAATTTTTATTTATTTTACTTCATAAATGGGCTTTAAATACAATACTGAACGCCTATAAAAATTTTGTAAAAGTGGTTAAAATTTCATCCTGTATATACACCGTGCTTTTTGAACCGCCCGAAAAACGAAGCCCACTTATATTACCATTATGTATTACATCATGGCATTGTTATTTATTTCATAAATAAAAATAATTTATGTAAAATATAAAATATTCATTCAGATTTTTAATTTTGAAACACACTGTGACGCTCTCGGACGTATTATTTTGCTGCGGCGGGGTCCCAAGTGAATGAAGCTTGCACGCTACGTGAATTTTATTAGAAAGTTTTATATTTTTCTATGATTATTTGCATTGATAAATAAAAATAACACTGCCAGGATGTTATAAAGGGTTATGTTACATAACATGCTTCGTTTATAAAGCGGTTGAAAATTCATGGTGTATATATAACTAGAGGACCCAACAGACGTCCTGTCTTTACTATGAATATTGATTTCAAATTGGTGAGAGACAAACTTCTTAGCGTTCCATAGATGCGGGTGCCGGGTCCATCGTGTGGCAGAAAGAGAAACTCCGAGTAGCTCCCGGTTGTACAATCAACACTCACCTTCACTACTCGTCTTTCTCTGTCTCTTAATAAAAAAAATATTTCAGATACAAATTTATTTATCGACATTGCAAATGCTAACCGCACTGGAATTGTAACCCTTTGCAGCACGCATTCTGTCAATGTTATGTCAAACGCCATACATTAAAAAAGTTTAAACTGTCAAAAGAGTTACATAACAAAGAATTTAGTATGGTGATTAAGTGTTTCTTAAATTTTCTAATTTTCCGCGCATTTTTCCCTTCAGTGGGATGAATAGGCACTAGTTACTTTGTATACCTTAGGGTTATTGCCCTCATGTCCGCAGCGCCTGTCCTGCGCGAGGCGCAGCCCTATTGCGGTGGTGGTGCTCTCCTTCAGCAGCGCCACATACTGCGCGCACGCAGCCAGCTCTACGCACACACCCCGCGCCCCGTTCGGGAGCTCGCACCCCTCATCTGCTTCTAGAAGGAATAAGAACATTAATAAAACCATAGGGTAATCCCCCCCGTTGGGGAGCTTGCACCCCTCATCTGCTTCTAGAAGGAATAAGAACATTGATAAAAACGTTGGGGTAAACGTTTTGGGTAGGATCCGCCTTCTAGCGGGCCACCCGTGGCAACGTCTCCACACTCTGTAACGGTCTTTGGTGAAAGATTAGTGATCTCACCAGCCATGGTAGGCGCCTGGATACGACCACCATTCTGCCGGAGTCCGACGCCAAACAGCACTCTCTGTGTTCCGTGTTTGTGCGGGATTTCCAGAGAGCTTCTGGGTAAGCTCGCTCTATTGTGGGCTTACTCAAATTTCTAGGGTTCAGTGTGAAGTCATCATCAAAATATATCCATCATCATTATTAGTTCAAAAATGTTTTGAACGAATTGTATTTTACCAAAAACTTCTTGACTATTTTAAAAAGGCAAATAAATAATAAACATAGTTAAAAAGACACCGTTTTCAGTCAAATGAAATTCAGATATAAGTAACCAATCGAGTTTTTTTTATTTTTTTTACTAACCAATCGGGTCTCAAAATTATGTTATGTTTTGTACTTACCAGTTGTAGCAAAACCGTATAGTAGGTACACAAATATTATCACACATTTACTTATATCGTAAATCTTTGATAACCACTCCATCTTCTATTACGCAATTTTATTTAAAAATCAAATTCTCACATGAATAAATTTCTCAACAGAAAAACACTACTCATTTCTTCATCATCATTTTAAATTAATTTTCACTAATCTTTCATCACCATATTATTCTGCAGATAAATATTTGCAGGCTTCATACACTTTGTTATGCACAGTATATCTTTGCGAATCATCAGGAACTGGCAAGAATTAATAATATAGAATGAAGTAAACATATTCGCATGGCGTTTGATTATAACCGGTGTGGCAAGTAAAGGATAATTACTATGTTTAACCTTGCTATAATGCACATTGGCCTTAAAGACCGTTGGTATTTTTTGCCGTCGTCTCTTACTCCTAATTTCCTATTTAGTTACTCTACGCAACTCTAGGCGAGTGTTTCATTCCTGTCATAGTGGTTGGCTTGGTCTTGTGGACAATGTTAACCGCACTCGTTTATTTATTACTAGCTGTGCCTGCGACTTCGTCCGCGTCAATGTCTGTTATTATGATCGCGATTGTTTTTGCAATATTTTTCACTGATGCTTCGCTCCTTTTATTCGCAGCGTGATGTTATATAGCCTAAAGTCTTCTTCGGTAAAGAGACTATCCAAAACAAAAAGAATTTTTCAATTCGATCCAGTTGTTTTTCTGAGATTAGCGCATTCAAACAAACAAACTCTTTAGCTATACAGGGTGAAATTTTAACCACCTTCCAAATTTTAATATATCAATCTACGAGACAAAAACAAATGACGTATTTTTTCTTTTGGTATAGGCCAGTTCAAAAATATCAAGATAAAGCACTTAGAAAATGTCCGCCAAAAATCTAAAATTTTTGATACGGCCGCCTAGCAACACTTTTTTTACGCAATGCACATCACATTCATTCATTACGATACTAATCATAAGTTTTTGATTTTCCCTTTAAAACTAAACAGGCCTAAAACTATAAAAATTTAAAACTGTATTGCGAAAAATATTTTCGGGTGAAAACTTGATTTACATTTTTTACTTCATAAATACGATACGGAACGCCCACAAAAATTTTGGAAAGTGGTTAAAATTTCATCCTGTATAATATTACTATAGACTATCATAATTTAATTATGTACTTAGATTATAACAATAAGAGGAATATACGGTACTAGCGTTACAAACTAACCGTCACACATGCTTACAGTCCTCAACAGGTCAGCGACGGGTCTGTAGCGCCGTTAATTTTGAGTGTTTCAGTGTGAAAAAGCTTTAGAAATGCATTCTTGTGTATTTCTTTAGAACACAAACAACTTAAATTACCACAACTTAATTTACCATTACAAGACACATGGAATAACTTTTTACGCGTAAGTACACCAAACAAATACACGGTGAATTTTAAACCTCCTGGAAAATTAAGCTCACGCGCGTTATGTAACCATTATGTACAACATCATGGCATTGTAATTTAATCTATCAATAAAAATATTTTTAGAAAAATATAAAACATTATTCAAACTATTAATTTTGTACCACGCTGTGTCGCGCACAGTCGTATTATTTCGCTGCAGCGGGGTCCCGGATGAATGAACCTACAACTACATCCGTGCGCGTCACAGCGTGTTTCAAAGTAAATAAGTGAACCGATATGTTATATTATTTTTCATTAAAATTATTTTTGATAAAATAATGAAAATAACACTGCCAAGATGTAATATATAATGGTTACATAACTTGCGATGCGTTGCGATGACGCCGCGCAAGTTTTCGACGGAATGGGTGCCACGCGATCCGATGCGTCGTCGCACGCTGCGCTGCGTTGTCCAAGCGTCGTCGTACGTTAATATTAGGTTTAGTTTGTACTGCGCGTGTGTCGTCGTTCCGGCGTCGGAGCGCTGCACCACTTCCCCCGCTTCGTCTCTCCCCTCCAAGTTCACAACGCGTGCGCAAGGCACGCGTGGCGGCGACGTGCGTCGCCACAACCGACCGTGTGGCATGCTCTTCAATTTGTATGTAATATAACGCACCGATGACGCTCCGTCACCGCAACGCAGCGCAACGCGTCCGTGTGGCCTCTCTCTTAATGGTGAAGTGAAGACGCTGTAACCTGTCTTCTGGCAGAACTCCTTTAGTCGCCTCTTACGACTCCGTCAGGAAGAGATTGGTGTATTTTTAACGTGCTAGCACCACACGAAATATATTTCACGGTTTTGGTCATTTTAATTTCATTATCTGCATTCGGTCCCAAAGACCGGCGTTGTTTTATAAAGGTATAACTTTTTTTCGCACGGGCTTATGAAGGTTAAAGTAGTGGGGGCTTACTATCATGACATTATCAAGGATCCGGCAACATTGCAATAGAATTCAAAGCCGGACCAGAATGCCAGTAAAATTAGTTTATATTGCCTTTAAATCAAATGACGATTTTATAGTAGCTCTTCTCCCGCGGGTCGGCCCTCGTGAAATCCACGTCATATCGCGCGGTCGGAAACCTGTGCCTAGCTAAATTAGGTAGAAAGATAAATTAGGAAAACTTAATACAATCGTGTCTGTGAAACCATGGAAATACACATACGTGGGTAACACTGAAAATGTTTAGAACTGGCCAGTTAGAGACTTTGCTAATGAAAACCTTTTTTTAATTTCAATTTTAGAACTCTTTGGTAACCTAATGTAATATATATATTGCATTCATTTGTCATTTGTTTTTGTGAATTGGCGGCAAATCTAAAACTCTTGTTACACGTGAAAATGAACCTAACGCGAGAAAATTTTCGGTCAATGATTTATTATGACTTTCGTTGTGGGCTTACTAAACAAAAAATCTATGATAGGCTGCGATTAGCATTTCTTAATGAAGCCCCATCTCGTGCCACTATTTACAATTGATTTAACGAGTTTAAGCATGGACGTAGCAATCTCAATGATGATCCGCGTGAGGGACGTCCATTAACAGCGACTACTGAAGATAACGTCAGTGCTGTGCGGAGCATGATAGAGCAAGATAAGAGAGTGACATATCAGCAGATACGGGCGAGCCTAGGCATTGGTATGAGTCAAGTTCAAAAAATATTACAAGAGCATTTAGGCGTCAGGAAGCTTTGTACCAGATGGATTCCCCATACTTTAACCGACGACCAGAAACACCTTCGCATGGACTGCCATGGTGTCGCCAAATGTTAGATAAGTTCAACGGCGGTGACTACAGCATGACTACAGAATACAGCATGTATTTGACATCGTCACAGCTGCACAGTGATGAAAGCTGGATATATTGTTACGTACCCAAAACCAAAAGACAATCAGCTCAGTGGGTGTTTCCTTTCGAGGATAAAGTAAAAAACTAAGGTAAAGAAAGAAAGAAGTCAAGGAAAATGATGATTGCCTCATTATTTGGTCGGAAAGGTCATTTCGCGACAGTTGTGCTAGAAGATGGAAGGACAGTTACAGCAGACTGGTATATCAATCGCTGTTTGCCTGTTGTCTTGGAGGAAAAACGATAGCAGCACCCTCGAAGCAGGATACTCCTTCACCACGACAATGCTTCAGCGCACTCCGTTAAACGGACTGTTAAATATTTGACTATGGCAGGTGTTGAGATAATAAGTCATCCGCCGTACAGTCCTGACCTGGTGCCCTGCGACTTTCATTTATTCCCAAAAACTAAAGATAAAATTCGAGGTATTCGCTTTACGAGCCAAAGCGTTTTAAAGCGTACAAAAATGCCATAGAAGAGACCTCTAAGGAAAAATGGGCCCACTGCTTTTCTCAGTGGTTTCATCGAATGCGATGATATTATGTAGAGAGAAACGAAGATTACTTCGAAAAACAATAAAACTATTGGCAAGCCGTTTTTCATTTTCTAAACATTTTCAGTGTTACCTAGGTAAAAAATTTCAACCCAATCGGTCAAGCCGTTTAGTAGTTGACATACCGACAGCAGCGCCACCTACCGGGTCCCGCGGTAAAAAGTATCCTATGTTCATCAGGGATAATGTCGGCTTCTAATGGTAAAATTTTTTTTCATATCGGTCCAGTAAGTAGTTTCGGAGCCTGTTCAATAGAAACAAACAATCAAATCTTTCCTCTTTATTATAATAGTGTAGATTACGAAGTTTTAAATTGTATTTTTTTACAATTACAATAATAATTTACTTAAAATTGAATGTTTTTTTGTTATGGTGGTTTATTAAGTACCGTGCCAAGATTTTGGGGTCCTATATGGGTTCGATCCCCGGGTCGAACAAAAACAGTTTGGAATTTTCGAACATTGCTCGGATTTGTGATCACCAACCCACATTTGGCAAGCGTGGTGATTATGCCCGTACCCATCATTGCTGTAGTAATTTTAATTCAATAATGGAAGCCTTGCCCTGTGTTGCGATGATTATAATTATAGTAGGCTGTTTACGTTACTTTATTTTTTTGTAGATACTTGCATTCTTGTTGAATAATTTTCTCGTAAACAATACATGATAGGTCACTGTAGGCTTTTTGTTTTGGAAATAAATACAGTTTACCTTTAATAATAAATAATAATAAAGCTATATTTTTCCAAACAAAAAAAAATTACATAGCAGTTACTCTGTAATATTACATATATATTAACTAAATTGCTTGGACCCCATCTGGGTAAAAGCCTCCTCCATTTTATTTTATTTTCCTCTGTTTTTCGCAGTTGTTAACCAGTTTTCGCCGGCCACTGTTACCTTTAGATAATTAGTATCAAATCCAACGCATTCAAAGTCGCTGGTTATAGAGTATACAGTCGATCGCAATTATTTGCCTTAATACTCATTTAATAACTTAATAGCCTTAGAGTGAGCTATATGTAATCATAATTACATTAAACAACCCAATTGAGAATCAAATTTAGAAAAAACAGAGTAGCTGTCGGTTCAACATGAAGGCTGTCTATTGCAATATTATTTATTTTCTCATGGGATTTGCTATAGTAAGTTATAATATGTCCTTATCATAGTGCACTTTCAGACTGCGAAAAGTTGGTAGTTCTAAATTATATTTCACCAGCGAACCTCGCGACCTTCGTATCGCCAAAATGTCAAATGTAAATGTCATTATCATCAAATATGGTGTGGTTGAAAAATTTACACATTTTTATTTTGAACGTAACTTTCCAACGCTTTTAACACTTATTATCCTATTACTGACCACGACAAATTCAAAAGCACCGAAATCACGAAAATTGGTTCAGCCCTTCTCGAGTTACAAGTGGTGTAGCTAACACGACTTTCTTTCAATAATAAAAGATAATATAGAGAACTGGCACATGTCATTTCCGACGTTGATTCCGCGGACACCTGATCCAAAGACCCTTTAAAAAAAACCGTATTATACTGTTTTCTTGAGTTTACGCAAACACTACATTGAAATGAAAGACACTTTTTTCACGGATGTCTACCCGTGACCATGAAAGCAGCAAAGGGTTCGAAACGTCGGGTTAAATCAAAAATAAACGCGTTCTAAATCCGTAAAATTATCTTTAATTTCAACCCCGTATTAAATAGTCGTGATCATCACCAGCCTACACCAGTCCACTGCTGGGAATAGGACTTTCCAAAAGAATAATTTTGCCTTAATCGCCATACTTGGCTATCGTAGTTTGGCCAGTAGGGAAAAGACGCTGATACCTGTCTTCTTCTAGCAGTACTCTTTTAGTCGACTGGTATAACTATAGGAAGATAGATATAAGGAGATTTTCATGTGCCGGCGCCATCATCATTCTCTTGCCCATTTTCCCAGTTTATCTAGGGTCGGCGCAGTATGTTTTTCTCTTCCACACTATTCTGTCACTCGTCACTGAATCATCCACTCCTTTTACACTCATATCTGGTTTCACACAGTTCATCCATCTTTTTCTCGATCGGCTTCTTCCCTTCTAGCCATCCACATTCATACTCGTGACTCTTTTAGTTACATGACTTTCTTCCCTTCTCATTACATGACCGTACCAAGACAGACGATGACCCACCATCTTCTCGGTAACCGGTGCCACTTTCAAACTTCCTCATATACTCATTCCTCATCTTGTCCATTTGAGAATGTTAAGATGGATGTGTGGGGTTACTAGAATGATTCTTGTAACATTCTCATTTCTAATACATGCATGTGCTTTTCATCCGTCTTCTTAGCAGCCCAGCATTCCGATCCATATATTAAGGCAGGTCTAATTTTTATGTACACTTCTGTTCTTTTCGCACATTTGGCGAATGGCAAAGATGGCGTGCGTCGTACCCCGTCTGTAAAATTTTACATTCTTCTCGCACCCTTGTTTCTTTTTTTGTGCCAGCACCATACGATACATTATTAAAGAAGTATGCATTCCAGTGCATCCAAATCATTCCGGAGAAGTCAGAGTTGGTTTACACGAACGACAAATATTTGGGGAACAGCTCTGTCTTCATCACAAAGCATGGGGGACGAAATTACATCAACGTAATAGGAGTTCCGAAACAAATCTGGAATGATAACGTCACGGTGAGTCAGCATTTTAAACAAATATAACAGAGAAGGCTTTATGGTTTCTTATTGAAGAAAATCGCTTAGCTTTGAAATGTCCGTTTGTGTTTTTAAATCTGTTTTTAAGCAATTTAATTTCTAGTGTTGATTGAATACAATTCCTTGAATAAAAATATCGACTGCATGAAGTGGGACTCCAACCCTGTTCTCTAAATCTTGGACTTCTAATCATTCAGCTACTCAGATAATTTGTGTGTCGACAAATTCATTCAAGGCTTTGCTTTAATTTTTCTGTATGATTCTAGTTCAACTTATTCGTATATGAATACATCCACAACGAATACAGGCGTTCGATGGTTGAACTTCATTATCTCTTGTGCCAAATGATACGCTTCGACCCATACCTCGGCGCAGCGGTGGTTAAATCGGGTGTGACATGCCCAGTCTATCCGGCAAGTAACTATTATTAATTTAAAAAATTTTAACAGTAAAGTAACCCATTTCACTCACTGTTGAGCATGGGTCTCTCTCCTGTTTATGGAGAGGGGTTAAGGCCTTAGATCCGCCACGCTGGCCTAGTGCGGGTTGGTGGACGGCAAGGCAACATCACCCCGCCGTGGACGTTTCTCAAGACGCCAGAAGGCCTTCAACAGGGCTTAACGACTGTTATCGAACGATAACAGCCTGGGACCGTTCAACAGCTAAACGTACCCTCCGAAGCACGTAAAACTTTAATTTAAACTATTTCTGTCAACATAGTGTCGATGATTTCGTTGTGGTGCAAAATTATTTTGTAGTTAGATAGGCACAACTGTTATCCATTTTGGCACGGTTGAACTGCCTATATTATTTAGAGAGCAAGAACATCGAACAAAGAGTTTGCCTTACATTTTGCATTGACAATTGAATTTCATCGGAAAACGTGTTAGGCTTTCAGCTTCGGCACAAGACCTATAAAAATAATAGGGGTTAAAGTATGAAATTGCCGATTATTTTCCCACTTTTTCTTTTTATTATAGCTCTTAAGTATAGTCGTATTATTGCGTAATTCTTTTTGTATTGTATCAAGAACCAAATAAAGTAACTTATGACTAAAAAAAAAATGCAATACTAGTGCCTATTACTTCAAAGGAAGTCGTTGAAAAGACCCCTTACAATGTGTCAGCTGACCTTCTTGCTTCAATTAAGTATATTATTTGTATTATAAACTTTGATTTCCAGAAATTTAAATACTATAATGCGTAGCTTTATAACCATCTAACTTTCACCTTTAATTTCATCGAAAACGGTTCAGGAATTTAAAAAAAAACTAAAAAAATTTGACTTTTCTCGATTTCGTCCATACAAAACGGCAATTTCATACTTTAACCCCTAATATTCAAGCACAAAGGCTTTTCATGCCAATATAAGTATTCATTTATAATAGGATTTTTCTTTTATTTTCCACAGAGAATGTATCGTATGATGAATATGACTATCCCGAGCGGAGAGTTGAAGTACGTATTGTTCTTCCGTAAATTTATGGTGGAATATCACTTGACTATCACATCGTCTGGCGAGATGATAGCTAAGGGTCTCATTTACCTCTCTCTCGACCATAAGAAGAATTAAAGAAGGGAGTAACACCATTGACTACGAAAAAAAAAACAAACTGCATGGCTATCAATTATTAAAATCTTGGTACTTAGATAATTTATGTTGTAGACCTCAAACATAGGTCTGTGCAGTCCATGCTTCTGACATCATACGTTTTGGGAATCCACGGTTTTTATCAGAGGTTTTTGTATTCTTATTACTTGGGAAATTATAACATACTCGTAGGTTACGTAAAATAATTAACGACTAAATTTTGTTACTTAAATAAAAATGTATAATGACTATCAACTTTTTTATTTCAAGTCGCACATAGTGCATGCTCTTTTCATCGGCTTCGGTAGATTCAATAAAGATTACTTAGTGGTTCTCGATGCAACTAATATTATAGAAGCGAAAGTGTGTCTGTCTGTAACGTCTAGAAGTTAAAATCGCGCGGTTCGAGGAAATCCGGAAACGAAGATAACCGACCGCTCAAAGAATTGCGGAACTCAAGTCAAGGACAATTAGAAGAACCGATGGCTGTTGGGGCGAAAAGGTTCATGGTGACCCGACGGCGCTTTGTTAGCCCTCATCAGGTTGACTGACTAGGTATTATGGCGAGTGGCGACGGTCGCTTGATCAGAAGCAATGAACTCCTACGCAAACTATTATAGCAGTGATGCGGCACACAAAGTCTGCTGTCTTTATTATCAGAGCAGCAGTTTCTCTACTCATCGTTTAGTGTGCACTGTCATAATCGCTGTTTAATTTCTTTAAACATAACAAGCTTTTTGCCCACGGCTCTGTCTGCGTGATATCGCGCGGTCGTAAACCTGTGTCTAGCGGTGGCATATAAAAAGATAAATTTGGTAGGCTTAATAATTAAACAATAAGAGGAAGACATGGTACTCGTGTTCCTGGCGAGGTCATACACAGGTAAGCCCAAATGTCATACTATGCTTTAGTCCCGAACAGGGCAGCGACGTCTCTGTAGCTCCGTTAATTGTGATCATCCATCCAAGCATCAGGCCCTGTTGGTCTAGTGGTGTAAATACCGGACCTAGATCTCAGGGTCCCGGGTTCGATCCCCACAAACAAAAAGTTTCGAATTTTCGAACATTGCTCGCGTTGTGATCACCAACCCGCATTTGGCAAGCGTAGTGATTATGCCAGCACCCATCATAGCTGTGGTAACTTAAATTCAATGATGGAGGCCTTTTACCTTCAGCGGGATGATTATAGGCTGTTACCTAACTTTTTTACTTAACTATTCAAGCAGATTAAGGCAAAATACTCTTTTTTAAGGAGGCCTATATCCAGCAGTAGACTGATCAAGGCTAAATAAAATCATAATTTTCAGGCAACAGCTGGTAAAAAAGGGTCATTCTATTTATTTTTACACTCTGTGCGATGTAGTCCACTTCGAATGCGTGGGAATAGTTAATATCTCATTCCCGGGTTATATCGTATGCCCAGCTATTTGGTTTTTCATAGAGATCACGTAAAATTGGAGTCTCTATCCGATAAACCGAATTGAGCAAAGTATAGAATTCCCAAATAAGCTTTCATCCCTTTAGATCTTAGCAGTAGGTACTTTCCAAGAAAAAATACTTAAGATGAACACCCAGTGCAAATTTAGTGCAAAGTCCAGTATAACCTGCATATATATGCATAAATAAAATATATCTGCGTCTTTAGGCCAACTTAATCTTTCAAAGACCATCAGCTCTACGGGTATAGTGCCTTGACTCTAATCTTAAAGATAAGAAAGGACTCCGCTAATGGTATGTATGACGCCATAATTATTTTGCTTCAACAGCTACCCATGACGTTTTATAACATTATAGTGTAACAAAAACAGGATATGCCATAACAAGGTCTGTTATAGTGATCCTTTTTTGCAATACTGATGTCACCCAACTTTCCACCACCAACGCAAATGGCAAAGTTAGCTTTCTATGCCATTCGTTGGTTTAAGTCTACTGTGTGCACACTGTTTTGGAGTTAAATCATTTATTGTTGTAAGTCAATAATCGGCCATTTTGTTTTTTTACTTTTACTTTTTTTGTTACGTTTAGAACTATAGCAAATTTTAAACAAGTAGTTTTTATTTAAGCAGTTGTTTTGATTTTCCTTTCAAAATTTAATAGCAAAATCGCAAGACTGCGTCGTGTGAAATAAATTAAGTTATAAATGGTTAACTTGTATTTCTTAAGGGTGTTACCAGTCTATTACGGCTTGTATCTTTTATCTTCTATCCTTTACAGATATAAATAACAAATAGTCTTTGATCCTTCTATAAAGTTTAATACTTCTCCGTTCCTAATTCCATCAGAAGTGGTTTTACAAGTTTTTCTTTTTCATTTGTAAATTAAGTATTCATATTTGATTTTGAACCCTATACTTAGAGATGGTTGTAATAGATTCTAATTTTTTTCGTATCTTTGTAATAAATGTCTGAATTTTTTTTTCTAGAATTGGCTAAAGATACTAAATAAATGATTATAAGTAGGTATTCAGAACTGTGCCGTATTGTGCCAGCACCATAAAGAATAGCACCACTTCTTCTCATTTTGTGGGTGTCGTAAGGTGCGACTAAAGAAAAACTACCAGAGGAAGACAGGTAGCAGTGTTGTGTCGCTCCGTTGTCGAACGAACTGTGATTCTCAATCCGCCAAATGTGGCGGTTATGGCAAAAATATTTGTGTGGAGATACCTGTATCCAGCAGTGTACTGATGATAATGATGAGGTATTTCGAACAGTGGTACAAGTTGAAATCACAATTTTAAAATCGGTTTCTATGAATACTAGAGACGCGGGAACTAGGGCGAGTAGCCCGTTATTAACAAGTTCAAAGATGTTTGTCAACATGTTAAGACAATTAGTAGAACTAAAGTGAACTTTTAAAACTTTTGTTTGCATATCTTATTGAAAACAAAGGTTCTATATCTTTGTAATACAGAAAATGTTTTTTGTTTACTACAAAAAGTTATTAAACCATTTATAAAAGGGACGTTAAAGTAATAACTGATCATTGATTTAAGGTCGTCTTGCTCTTTTCCGATATTTTAACGTAAATAAATTGCAGAATTAAAAGTAACACTTTACTGTGTTACTACAAAAAAGATAAACAAAGTTTAATTGTAATAAATCTCATTCGAAAACAATTGTTTCATTAACATAATGTAAGCAAAATGTCACACATTTCAAATTGGCTGTCTTATAAAGTAGACATGACGTACCGTCTCTAAGTCTTTTGCAGTTTTGCAGTCTTTAAGTTGCAATAATGTTTCATTTTCAGGGTTTCAACAATGAATACAATAATATTGATAACAACGGTATTTCTGCTAATTAGAACCAGTTATGGAAAAGAGAGGAATAGTAGCGATTACTTGGATTCCACTTCAGCAGTTGTCCCTCGGAAGTCTGGCTTCAGATTTGAAGATGACATCAATTTTTCTAGTCTAGACAATACCGGGCAAATTGTATTTGAAGATCAACCAGCACCTTTTAAATTTGAAGAAACACCAACAGTTCCTGATCATAAAGAAAACGCGGCTCCCATCACGTTTCAAGATAATAATACAATAGAGAATGCTGGCCAGAAAAAAAGAAAAAGAAGAAGACGACGCAGACCAAGATATCAGGTTCAAGGCCCCAATGTGCCATTGCCAGGTCAGGGGCAATATCCTGGATTTCCTAACCAAATAGGACAGGCTCCATATCCTTTGGAACCTGGTCAAGCATTTCCTGGAGTTCCAGGGTATGAGGTTATAGGTGGCAGACCTGTGGGAGAGTTTAATAGTGAGTATGGTTCTAGTGATTGTACAAGTTTTTGTCTGACTCATAAAGTGTGTTTGTGTAAAATTTATTGCAGATAAAAAACATACGGCGTTTAAAAAAATACTTGCAACAACAAGTGCACTATTTACTTTACTTGATGACCAAATTGAAAAAAAAATTAAGCAAATTATAAGCCATGTGGCATTCTCTGACATTCGATGCGTGACGAAGGAGAAACTAAAAGTCACAAAACAAATGCAAATAATTGTATTTACAATTTTTTCACGCTGTTTCCGAATGCTATTTTGCTAGGTGCCTTGTCATGTGTCGTGACATATACTCGTACATGTGTACAATATATTTACGATAGGTATCATGCTTTTATTCTGTGATATGTTATTTTTTGATTAAACTGTTTAAATCAACAACTTTCTTAATGTTAAAACCAGGGTTAGGATACATCAAGCACTGACAGGTATACATTTAAAGGAATCCTTGTAGCTGCATTGTTATTGAATCACATGTAATACAATTTTTTTGACATGGTCGGCAATAATACTAGACTAGGTACTCTAAATTAATTTAGGGGTAGTTGCACATTTAAAATATAAATGAAAGCCTGCTAAGTAAGTAAATTCTTAATATAAAATGCATATACCTTAGTGGCTTAGTAGAATAGCAACATTTGATTAAATCATAGAAGTCAAGCCTCCGTCACATTCTGCTAATAAACTCTTATAACGGTAAAATATATATTTAATATATTTTAGAAATGGTAAACTATAAAATATTTAGATCTTGCTTCTCTCCTTATATTCTACTACCTCATATTCGCCTTTCCTACTAGTTGTGTTTCTTTCAGAATTTGTTGATATTGGCTTGGTTATAAAAGTTGTAGTAAGGCAGCGACCATTTAATATCTTAAAATCTACTCCTAGTTACCTGAATTTGTTATAGAATTATGGAAGTCGTTGACGGAGGATCCAAAAGAAACTAAAAATAGTTTTAATAATTAAATTTATTTAAAATAAAACTTATTACAGAGTCTAACTCAGCCTTAATCGATGCAGTACTTGAGTTTGTGTTTTTGCAAACACACCATTGCTTTCAAATTGCTTTGTTTATTTACTTCATTAAATGCTCAGGCCTACAACAAGTTTTTGTTTCGATTTAGATTATCAGTAATCGAAATTGATTTCAACTATTATGCTAAGTAAGATACGTGTCATAAGTTCATGTGTATAATAATTAATATAAATAAATAAAGCGGTACATGAGCATTTTCGTTTTGTCCATGTTCATCTTAAAACCCACTTTGGGAAGTACTACTAAGATCTCATCTGTAAGCATTGTATTTAATTCTTCCAACGTCTCGCTCGACTACATGAACTGTAGGTATCTTTGGCGCAGTGTGTTAGGTAATCGACGTAAATTTTGATACCAAATTCATGGGAATCCAGAAAAATTTCAGAATATTCTCCAACGCAGCAGTGAATAGTTTGGTTTAGTTTAATATATTTTCTTATATGTTACCTTCTTATATGTTACGGAATATAAATAAATATAAATATATAATATAAATAATTAAATATAGTTAATTACATATAGTAATTAGGATTACTATATGTAATTAACTATATTTAATTATTTATATTATATATTTATATTAGTAATTAGGATTACTATATGTAATTAACTATATTTAATTATTTATATTATATATTTATATTTATTTATATTCCGTTTCATATTATCTTGCAGGACCATATCACCGTCCTAAGCCGTCCTTTGCGTCTGAAGCACTATCGACAGTGACGGGAGCCCTAACTTCAATTGCACTTTACGACGACTACCAGTGCGTGCCGCGGCTCCTGTGTGAGGCTGCTGGGGGCGGAGCTCTGGGATCTTCGAACGTCCTGCAATCAGTGGCTGGCTTGCAGCCTTTACTGACGTGAGTAAATTTTTTGTTTTAGTATGGATAGAGGCTAGAAAACACGTTTGTTTGTTAAAAAATAATTAACTTCGTTCTAACCCCCTACGACTGGCCACCAAGAACTTACCTCATTATGATGATGGTGCTTGCAGAAGTGCAGAATTATAAGACCCTAATGATAAATCTAGTTATACAAAGTCACAAAAAATATCATCGTTACTTATATTTTTTTCAAAAACTTTGTTAGTTATACAAAAACCAATACATTTTGAATTGTCAGATTTTATGATTGAGTGAAATTAATTTGCATAAAATATTAATCAAATATACGTTTATATTTATTCCAGGCTACTGTCAGCTTACAGTGGAATCAGCACCTCTCCTCTCTTCGTATTCGGTCGAGCAGTCTTCCTCGGGATGACTTCTAAAGGAAACACGGGCTCCTGCCGCTACGCCTACCCTCAATGCCCTACAGACACTGAACAACTCGTTCACTACCTAAACAACCACAACGGAGGCTTCTTTAGATTCTTTAACGCACCCCAACAACAAATACCTCAAAATCTGGAACAGTTTTACAATCAACTATCTGGTTCAGGGTTTGGTCAACCGAATCAACAAAACTATGGCTATTACGATCCTCAAAATCCTGGACAACAGTTTAACAATCCTCAGTTAAATCAGAATTTTCAAAACCAACCTCAATTCGGTTTACAAGATCCTCAAAATTACATAAATTACAATCTACAAAATAATGGAAGCCCTCATCAGTATGGTATTTATAATCCTCAACCTAATTATCCAAATATCGGGCAACAAATTGGATCTCAAAGTCCCAATTCTAATCCTCAACAGTTTGGTTACCATCAGGCAGGTTTCGATCAGCAAAACTATGGGTTCTACAATCCTCAACACTATCAGTCTAATTCATACGGTCTTTACAGTCAGACCTCTGGACCCCAAAACCCATATTACGCTGATAAATTTGGGTATGGGTACTACAAAAAACGCAAACCTTACAAAAGTTCATATGGATTTGGTAATTTGAATTACAAAGATAACGCTGCAGGGAATAAAATAGAAAAACGTATACAAAACAAACCTAATTATCTATACGATGGTACTAATATTGATAATGAAGATGATAGTCTAAGCAATTTAAAATGGACTTTTCCTGCAGATTTAAGTAAAGATAAAGTTATAAATTCAAATGTTAGAGGAGGCAAAGAACTAAAATTTCCAGGTGAGAATACATCAGTAAATATTATTGATGTAAGTTACAAACGAAAATCAAAAAATATAGTATTTCCAGGATCACAGAGTTCGAATTATGTAAATTATTATGACTATACTATGAACAAGGGCAATCTTAGAGATCAAGTACAAAGTAACAATGTTGGTAATACTTTTGTTGGCAGTTATAACAATCATAACCATTACCTTAAATATAATGATGAAACTACAAACAGTAATAATTTCAATGATAGTGATGAAATCCAAACTGTTTATATTGTGAGAGATGATCCATATAATCCTGAAATTGTCAAAATAAGACGGGGGCAAAAAATTTAGTATTTACTCTAAATTTCCGTAACTGGGGGACGAAAGAAAGGATTTTATTATAAAACCTACGCCGTCCGTTCGCAGTTGTTTATGTTTAAAGTATCACAACAATAGTACCTATTTTAAAAACATAATTCTATTTTACAGATATTAAAATGTACAAAGGTGTCTTACACAAAATAAATTGTTTCCCATAAATCATAACGTTTTAAAATACATGTTACTGTTTGACATTTACGAGTGAGTACTACAGGTTGCAATTACGCTCATTGAAATAATAAATGATAATAAATGTCAAATTGGTGTACAATTAATGAAGTGATGACCTTAACTTTACTTTTACACTTTAAGGACGTTCACCCCTTGGAATGGCGACAGGTATTTAGGGTTTCCGATACGACGTTACGATTTCGTTGCGACTTTAAGTAGGTACTTAGTCATGTCTTTTATTGGTTGGTTTACTTAATAATTTTTTTTTAAGTACACGCCATACCATATTATTTTCTGGTATAATAAAATGCGAATGTTTATCGAATAGTGCAGTCAGAGAATCCTATCTGCGATAGTCAAAGATTATTAAGTTTGAAGTATAATTCCTATATCTATGACAACACAAGGTGATGACTTTTAGAGTTTGTTTACGTTATTCCTACCTTAAGCCTAACGCTTCCATTTTGCATCATTCGATACGAAACTAACAGCCGATAATTCTCTTAGATAAGCTCTCCGACATGAATTCAAAAGCTTGTTCAATGTCTACCACGATAGCTACTGTCTTTGCATTGTTATTAGTTGTCTAGTCTTTTATCAGTTTAACGCGAAAAACTTTGAAAATCAATTAAATTATATTCAAGATTGTAAAATGCGTTCATATCTGACGCGATGTGGGCCGTTGAGTGAAGTTGGACTTTTACAGAAGATAATTTGACAAATGTATAGAACTACCGCCTATTTGCAAAAATAAACAGATTTTAACGATTCTCCTGTTTTTAACAAATATAAATATATCGGCAGGTGTAAAAGGCACTGACCGCGGAGCTCGTTCGTGACATTATGCCGTTTTTGGGAAAAGCAAGAGTTTTCATGGCGCGGGCGCAGCCGACGCGCCTTCGGCTTGGGGCCGTCGCTCACGGCTTAGTTTATCTTTGTCCATTTTTTTTCTATTTCTTAATTTTTCGCCTTAAATATTTGCTTTGGTTGTATTTAATTAATCAACTTGAATTGTAAAAATATTCCGTTTTTATGTAATACGTTATGAAATATTACTATTAAGCAGTTACCAACTGCTTACTATTAAATGTCAGTTAACTCACTTATGCTCATACACACACACTTACATGATACACCTAAGAAAAAGGTATCCAACAATAACAAACATTGTTTTGGTTAGTTTTGGTTTATTTAGACCTTTTTTTTCTGAATACTATTTTTTTGAAAGAGCTATGGTCATTTGTCAAACAGGATATTACTTACATAAAAAAAACAGACACCAGTCTGGCAATGGCTTGGCTTTATTGGCCTATCACTTTATGGCTTTAGCACTGTAAATGACAAATAGACTTATTTGACTGGTTTTTGAAATCCATATTATATTATTAAGTGGAGTTGAAGTACCCAGTAAAAGTAGTTTTTTTTAAATTCTGTTACATATTTGCTGAAAAATATCAAAATGAAAATTGAAAGTTGAAATAGTGCGCCAAAACGCTATTTTGTCAATATGGCGCTGCAATGGGGTCAGTGACATAATCTGCCTGTCTTGTGATCTGTAGCTCATATCATCTACATACATTTGTTGCAAACAAATAACGAAAGTGCTATTGGACCTATATTTTAACAGTGACTTATGTAATAAAATAAGTTTTAAATGGTATGCAGTTCCAAAATGTATAAATACTTCTATAAAAACTTCGGAAAACTATTTGTAAGTGTTCAAAAGAAAAGTCTAAGTGCGCCGATAATGGTTGCAACTATTTCGGAGGGATCATAATAAATAATAACATAGCGAATAGTACAAATATTTTCTTCTGTGAGGACCATTTCAATGTAAGTAAACATAATATTTATAATTTTTAATAATTCATTTCATTAGGAATGTAAATATTTTGTTATTGGTTTGAGGTTTTAATACTCGTACCTCTAATGTGTTTGTCAGAATGCCTTTTGCAACTCACTTAGAATATTTCCGATGATTTCATAATATTAGCTAGAAATTGTAGCTACAGTTTTATGATTTCAATAAACATTACACTTAAAGTTTTCGACTAACTAGTTTGTTTTTTACAGAATTTACAAAATCGTTGTCCATGTAAAAGTAATTGACAGAAAATAAATCACACATAAACAATTGATACTATTATTATCGGAAAATATTATAAAAACATTTTGAAAAGCTACTAAAACACAAGTAGGCAAACGAAGTTATCAAGCAGGTTACGTCATCATGAACTTGACCAATCAGGAGCGTTTCGTGTCACGTGACAAACGTTTAATTAAATGCATTTTTATTTCTAGAATTATAAATAAATCGTTTATTATTTTCAACTTCCGTTACTAAATAACCATTTTTAAACTCATAATTTAAGCTGATAATAGTAATTCAACAACATATTTTTCGCATTGTCAAATAGCCTATTAGACACATCTACTTATTGTGAAGGGAAAAAAATATAGGTAGCATAATCGTCATGCATGGCAGGCGGGTTGGCGATCACAATTTGGCTACTTTTTCTTCTGGCATTTCGTATCCCAAAGGACTACAAAAGCTGGTGCAATTCTTTTTATCTGCCGGTACCACACGATCAAATATTATTTATACGTATTGGATTAAAAAAATACACAGGCTTATGAGAGAGGTCTTTAACATTTTTTTTTTGCCCGCCATTTTGATTTGAATGTTCCGTGTATCGAAATAAACACAGCAGAAGGTGTGTAAGGTGAAGTGGCAGGTATTCTGGGTCAAGGGACGAAGGAGGACCAGGTAGCTAACGAGAAAATGGATTTTTCCACAGGCAAAGGGCATCAGAGCAGGTTGGCATTTATTTTGAATAGCAATCATTGAAATCGGAAAGATAAATAACTTTATGGTTAGGTAACGTCAAATACGTATCTGCTGTAACTTTAACCCAATTGGCAATCAAAATTAGAAACTAGACTGACTAATATAATATCAGGATACCATGGCTAGGCAAAGGTTTCTCTGTGACTGCTTCAACTCAGGCATGTGTGTACAGGACTGAAATAAGTTAGCGCCACTGCATCACGTCTTTAAAGTATCATAAAAGGCAACTTAAGGAGAATTTAAAGGAAAAGGGCAGCATCAGCGCCTTCTCTTTACCATTGTTCAATATGTAATAACCAATCCGCTAGTGAAGAGTGACTATTAAGGTATTTTTTCCTTTAGGAGAGGCTTCTCTAGCTACTAGTTATGTGACCTGATGATGATAAAGAAGGAAATACATCAAACCTGAATAAGTATAATTCAAAACGTTTCAAATGCCTCAAGGTGTTAGCTAAACCAAAGTCGTTTACGTGTGGTATAAATTAATTCAAATTAGGCAAGCTTAAATAATCAAAGCCTCTAATAAGGAATTCTTAGACATAATAAATCCCTTAGCACAAAACGCATCGAGCATAGCAAACGGTTCAGAAGAACTGTTCAAAGAGACCGATCAACGTGATGCAAATATTGAACAATGCATGTAAACACTGGTTATGCAAGATCTAACTGCTAGCCCTGCAAAGGACTAGGTCTAAGCAGTAACCCGACTAAATGAAGAATTCGATGATTTAGGACGCGAGGGTGTAGATCAGAGTCCTTTTGAAATGAGCGGTGTTGCAGTATTATCATACAGTGAAAGTTAAACACTCGAAGGACAAGCTTAAGCCAGTCGATGTTGAGCGCTGAACGCGAGCGCACGTCAGTCGCGAGTGAAACCATGTGCTTCGGATATTACGAATGGGATGTCCCAAACTGATCTAAGTATGTCAGTTATTTTGTATTCTTAAATTACGTAAGAAACGGAAGCTGTATTGTGATTTAAAAATAACGGTCGTCCGTCGAAAATCCGTTGAACAAAGTTTTTAAATTTGCATACATCGCTGTTTTGTTTCTAACGTAAATGTTATGAGTTGCCAGTGTGATTGTGCTTTAACAAGTGATGAATTGGTTGCAATTATCTATAACAATAATCAATTAATATTGATTGTTTTATAAAGGTTTTCAGTTTGTTTATCAGATAAATATAAACAGGATAACGCTCACAAAGTTCGAAAATCTTCCTAACTTAATTTTTCCTTGATATTTAAAATAGCAAATTTTGTAATTAGGGAGAGATTTTAATTTTTACATAGAGCGTACGTTTTTGTTATCTCTAATCAAGTTTCTTAAGGTCTTCTTATCTTTGACAAATTATCTGCATAATAATGATAAAACTGTAGCGTGTAGGCGGTATAATTAACTTTAGTTGTGTTCAAACATGTTTTTGAATATAGATTAATAAAATAGATCTATGCCATTTTAAGTTTATCCATATATAAACTATTAATTAATAAAAATATAATTTTAAAATATGGTCCATAAATGCAGTGTTTTGTATGTCTAAGTTATGAATATTGAGGTCTCGTTGTAATTAACCTAAATATCATTAAGATTTTCTGCATTACGGTCAAACAAGTCCCGATCTGAAAATGAAAAAAGCTCGAGCGAGCTTTTGCTATCAATTCAGCCCATAAAGTGATCTTTGCTCATTTTATGGCACTAAACAAAATACGAGATTGAAACTTATTGCACATTTAAATGTATGTTGTGTGGCTTGTGTGACATGCTAAAGACGATTGAATTAAATGTCAATAAATTTTTGTTTTTAAAATGTATTAAAAATAACTCTTTAAGACTCTAGATACCTAATTGCAGATGTCTGTAATCTGATAAGAATTGATCAAAGTTTTGGTTAAACTACATAATAATAAATAATTTACATATATTCTACCTGATTATAGTCGATGCCAGTACACCAATCATTGCTGTGGTAACTTGAATTCAATGATGGAGGCCTTTTCCCTGCAGTGGTATGATTTTAGGCTGTTACTTTATAGTCGATGTATTTTTTTTCCAAATGCTCTACATTCAATATTAGCAGGAATTTATAAATTCTTAGCCAAGATCAAATTCATATGAAGTTTTAAGTTTGTAGAGTCATAGAGACAAACGGATAAATAAAATTTGGTGAGCGATATCTGATTAAGTCTTTAGTTTAGTGTTCAGAGGCACGTCGATAACGTCAAATCTTTGCGACTTCATTTTTTTGGTTCCCTACCAACCTAGTAACCAATTTCGGGGTTTTTTTTCTCTTTATTTGGGACTGCAAACAATTACATAAATGGCTTAACTATAGGAATTATTCTAGTTTGAAACTTACTTATGATGTGACCAGCACCGTTGTCCACGAAATATTTAAATTTGTACAATATTTACGGTGTGGCTTTTTGTTTAGGTACCTACCTACTGTAGATCTATTTTGTACCTACTTTACAAAGTACATAATTTAAATAAACCTTCTTTGTCCTCCACTTCATTACCTAATTCTTTTGCAAAATCAGTACAAATGATTTTGATAGCCGTATAAATGGTTCTGATCGCAATGAAATCAGTACTCTGACAGTTGTTTTGTGGGTATAAGAAACAACGAAAGTACCACAAACGTCTAGACCCGAGACAATATGGGTAAGTGGTATTCTACATTGGCCGATCCGGGAATCAAACCTAGGACCTTGGACCTAACGAGCATTTTAATTTCGGTATCTAAGCTACTCCACCGAGTAGTGAAATTTTATTAATTTGTTAACTTTATTAATATCAACACAAACTTCTATTTACAATCCAAAACTACACTAAAAATTTTTATATATAAAACATAACAGGAAGGAAGTAAAAAAGAAAAGTAGTAAAATTAATAACAAAGTAAACTTATAGTCATAAAATATAAAAGATATCAGCCCCAGCGCAGCCTCCGGGTATGGTGCCCAAAACGCTGGCAGCATTACCGAGTAGTTGTCTTTATTCAAGTGATATGTTCAAAAAAGTTTTTTTAGAACGAAATCGAAAATCCGTTTAAAATAGAAAGTAAGTGTTTTTGACTGGGTATATCTTAATTTGCCGCTTTAAATACCAATATAAACATTCGCTTACTGACCTCAAACATTGTTACTCACACCATGCGACCCAGGGCGCTCCTAGTTCGGTGACATCTCGGATTCTACGAAGAACCAGTCAGGCTAACCACCGAGTTGTAGAGTCCGCTGATGTCTCGCATTGTGTTGGAATAAAGTGGTTTTAAAATCAGTCGGGTTATAAACGGTCTCGATTGCTAATAGGGCTGTCAGAAATTGGTGGAACGAAGTGTTAGGTGTTTTAGTTGTTTTTTAAGAGGAAACACAAGGGCCGTTTTTCCATACAAACGTAGTCCTCTGTTTCTTCCCTGGATAAAGCCAGTAGAGCAATAATTTTTATTACAAAAATCTATGGCCACTTTTAGCATGTTTCTATGTTTTCTGTTTTTTCATAAATTAATTGTTTAAAAAGATATGAGCCCTCAAAAATCTAAAAAAGTCGCCAGATTTTCCGCTGTGTTCAAACCATCCAGAAAACAAATTTGGCTATATTTTAGAAAAAAAAGGAAAACATACGAACACGGCCAAAACCTTTTTCTAATTTTTAATGAAAAAAGTATTTAAATCGGTCTAGTTTTGGAAAAGTAATCGGGGGACTACGAAACGTTGATTTGGTGTGCTTTTAGTAGGTATTTTTGGTCCGAGAAGCAGTTGTCTCTATCACACTGCGGTGAAGGCGTTTGGCACTGCGCGGCAGCAATAGATTTTACAAATACCTATTTTTCAATTCTCTCGCCCGTAGTGTTTCCTCTTAACACTTATTTAAAGGTTAAGGTTAGGCAACGAACTACGTTATTTAAAGGTAAATAGTAATTTACCTTCCCGACGTTTCGATCCGGTTGCACGAATCCTGGTCGCGGGAAGACAACCCCGTAAGTGTTAAGTGTAAAAATGCAACAAGAAAGTTTAAAATCCTATATAGTTGTTTTTTAACTTGAAGCCTGTTTATATAGAGACGAATTAGAAACGTAATATAATAAATTAAATGTAACTTGAAAGTGATGGGGGCTTTATTGAATATTAACTCTAATTTGTTGCTTATTTAATTTTAAACGCTCCGTTGCTTGGTCTAGCTAGTGGTTTAAGTTCCAGGCCATATCTCTAGGTCCAGGGTTCGATTCCCGGGTCGGGCAAAAAGAGTTTCGAATGTGCAAACATTGCTCGGATTTGTGATCACCAACCCGCATTTGGCAAGCGTGGTGCCTGTTATCATATTATGTAAACAATCCTTGCTGTGGTAACTTGCATTCAATAACGGAGGCCTTTGCTTAGCAGTGGGATGATTATAGGCCGACCAATGATTATTTAAAGTATAGATTATGTTACGTTCATAGAAATTAGCTTATTAAATCTGTTCTAAGAAATCCACACATGCACACATTGACAAGTTTCACTGATAAGCAGAACAAAAGATGCGAAATAGCACGCAAATGAAAGAGATGGCTATAATTTTTAACGATAACCGCTCGTGATTGCGCCCGACGCTATGTACAAAATGTCCTAATTAGGACGTATTTGCATCTCCAAAACACAACGCGCGCGCTTATACGAGTATCATATCTGTTTCGTTTTAATATAATATAATTGAGGCCGACTCTATATTTTTTCACGATTGAATAGCCACTTTTCATGAAAATAAACAATGTCAAACTGTAATCTCGTTATTTAAAACGATAACGGGTATTAAACGCGATCATACCTTATTATTTTGCCTGACGTTTCGATCGGGTTGCACCGACCATGGTCACAGGCTGACTGGAGACAGCGATGCACTCACTCCGAGGGAAAGGTAGATTCATATAAATCTAAGGAAACGTCAGGCAAAATAATAAGGTATGATCGCGTTTAATTCCCGTTATCGTTTTAAATAATTATGCAACGCGAAAGTTTAAAAGTTGTAATCTCGTAGAATGACAACCCTAACTGCTAAGGGCTAGGGAGCATGCATTATTCATGACATTTCGTTTAAGTATCGGATATAGTTTTAGGATCATTAGGTCATCGTAAAATATGTCCAATAAAATCAAACTACCAGTTTTGGGACTTATTGGGTTTCGAATAGTGATTCTAAATATTCATTTCTTAACGTTGTCGCAGTACTAAAGTGTTGGTGTAATGGATAGTGCTGTAACATCGATAATATACGTATCGATAAAATAATGCACCTCATATCGATATTGGGATTGGTAAGTGCTTTAAGATTTAAGTTTTAAAAACATATTTATCGATCTGATAAAGTTATTTAAATGTGTAACTTCTTTGAATTATTCATTAAATTAGTTTTATTTTGGTTTTGAGTGAAAGTATAGTGGAATGGATAAGAAAAGCAGTTAACTGTAGAATGAAAGAATGATTTATATGTATACATATCTTGACGACCTCCGTGGCGGAGTGGCGTACACACCGGTTTTCAATGTGTCGCCTGCTCTGAGGTCCCGGGTTTGATTCCCGGACGGACGATGTAAAAAAAAGTGTTTTTCTATAAATTTTCTCGAGTCTGGGTGTTTGTGGTGCCTTCGGTGTTTCTGATTTCCAAAATACGAGTGCTTTAGATAGTTATTCAAAGTAGGATCAGTCCCCTAATTCGCGTAACCAAATCGTATCACAATCGTAATGGGGGCTATCGCTAGTGAATTTGCCACTAGAGGCGCTAGTGTCGCGTGAGGTCCAATATCATTCTCTTTGTACTGGTTTTAGCGGAATTTGTTGCATAAATTATAATTTCTTTAATTTACCTGCTGGAAAGTGATCTCCTTCGTAAAATATCGCAAATATGGATTATTTGGCGATTAATGTGAACGCTTTAAAAGCGGAATTAAGAAAAAGCTCAAAAATAGGCGGCCTCAAGAGCAACTATTTCAGAAGTTAGTTTGTTGATATCAAGATAGTTATTTATAAACAATATAACCTTAATTAGATTCAAGATATAACACTTTGTTTCGGCGCCGATCGCCTTTGACAGCTATACCTCCGGACCTCAGTCTACAGTGGCGCCAACTGGTAAGCAAAGAAACGGTAGTCCCCATTGGATAGCAGGTTTTCGACAGTTCTAGTATGGGCTAAATGTCAAAATCGTCCAATACAATCACGATCGAACTGCGATTGAAATAGCTGAATAAGGGCCCAATGTATGTGATGTTGTCCACATTTATTAATTTATTATTATTTATTTACATAGTATTTGCGTAAATTCTGGAAAACAATTTAGCTTACTGTATTTTATTCAGTTGGTAACTGCCTTTTACATTGGATTTATCGTCGTGCCTGAATCATTATAATCATTATTTTAGCCAAACGATGCTGGATGAATATGGCGTTTACCTTACCATGTTACACAGATAATTTGCAATAAAATAATATTGCGACTATAAATTGAGATGTAGAAGCTTAACTTTCATGTTGGATCAAACTGCACACGTTGTGCAAATTTGATTAAAATCGGTTAAGTAATTTAGGAGTCCATCGCGGACAAACAACGTGACACGCAATGTATATATTATTAAGATTGTACCTACACATAATTATAACTTTAAAATTAATACGACATTTTAAATGATAGGTATACCGAATATCACTAAATGATATTGGATTATAAGCTGCTATGATAGTGATAAAGATAATCATTTTCGTAGATGAAATATCAGATGTTGCTATAAATGGGAAAAATGATAAAATTGCTAATTGGAAAAGCATGTCAAATGATCTTCGTTGATTGATATTTATTTATATTATGTTAGTGGTAAGTAGATAACAAATGATTAAACGGTAGCTACTTAGAGGTAACGACTGGTAAGGAGGTGCAAGTGACTATAGACGGATAAAAAAACTTTTATAATGAACTAGCTGTTGCCCAACACATTATTTTTACTAATGCTTCGCTGCTATTGATCGCAACGTGATGTTATATAGCCTAAAGCCTTCCTTGATAAATGGACTATCCAACACATTCAGAATTTTTCAATTCGAACCATTACTTCCTGAGATTAGCTCGTTTAAACAAACAAACTCTTAAGCTTTATAATATTGGTATAGATTATCTCAAGACGTGAGCAGGACATCGGAAATGGGGTACTATTTACTACTTCATATCGTTTATATTTTCGGTTTTATCGTTGTACTTTCCGTAGTTGTCAGTCTATATTATGCGGATTGTGACGTGGGCAGATACATGGGTTAGATTTTTTAAACTCCAATAGTACCTGCGAACTTACGACCTCTGAATAACAGGAGGCTAAGCTACCGCTCTCTAATCATCACTTGTCTTAGTTAAAATTCCGGCAAAAATAGACGACGGAAACGAGCTCAACGGAAGGTGTCCGAACGCTTTAGTGATGCGTCACGTTTGAATTAAGTTTAAAAATATCGATGTTTTTATTTTGACGTAAAGTTCATCATTCAGTCAGGGTAAAACTTGTGATCTTTTTTCGTGAAATAAAGTCATAAAGTCTCCTAAACCGGCACCGTGCGAGTTGTTTCACGCTCAGTGTAAGGTTTCGTTGTTGCACTTCACAAATGCCGACGTACTGCTTGGTTTTCTTGTTCCATAATTTTATATTGTTGCTAGATTTATAGAAAGACTTCTGCATTGCATTCTGACTTGCATCTGAGTATTCGCAATTAATTTTTTTAGATATTTTTCTGATGCGTTTTATAAGTTGGTTGAATGTTCTTAAGCTAGCAAACCTTATTTAGCTGCAATAGTTTTTCATTTAACTTATACATATCTCCTTTTTTATATCTATGATGCGTTTAGCTAAGACTCTAAATTTGAAATTGCTAACGATCTACTAATTTAAGACTGATATTAACCGCGACCGGACGTACGTACAGACAGATGGACATGGCAAAACTAACAGGGCTTTTTGTCTTGACTAGAGAACTCTAAAAAGGTGTTACATGAGAAAAGATAAGTGTTTTTGTATGACCACATATAACCTTGTAGCGCACAGATTTTGATGGTTTATTGCTCATTGTTTATGTTACAATCAAAATTAATCCCATTTCAAAAAATCGTACGGTTACTATAAACTTTTTTTACTGTTTTCCCCAACACTATTACCGTTTCGCGACGTCAAATAAAAATAGTCGGGTCACCTAAGGGCTTTGCTTCCTCGTGGAGTGGAGTAGATCAAAAGATGCGCGCGCGCATGCCAAGATTAATTTTCACCATAATTACGTCTAATAAGTTTGTAATAACTCTCGCGTCTATTTGGAGCGAGATTTTGGCGCCATTTGGTCCGTTTTGGGTTACGTACTTACGTTTGAAGATTTCTGTGGTATCGGGTTGTTTGATGTTTGGAATATTTTATGGACAGCTGCCTAATGATTTGTTAGTATGTTAGTATTGAATCTTTCTTGAAGAATTATTGGTGGATTAAGTTTTGAAAAAAATACTGATATTTTAAAAAGACTAATACCTACTTGTAACTTGGATAGTGTAAACAGTAGTGTGTTTTAAAACTGTTTAAAGTAATATTGTAAGTATAAAGGGAATAAAATTTATTGAATAAATTTGTCAACACAAACAAAGTAGTAACAGCCTATAATCATCCCACTGCAGGGAAAAGGCCTCCATCATTGAATTCAAGTTACCACTGCAATGATGGGAACTGGCATAATCACCACGCTTGCCAAAATGCGGGTTGGTGATCACAAACCCGAGCAACGTTCGAAAATTCGAAACTTTTTCAAACAAAAACGTTCCAAACAAAGTATTGGTAACTAAATGGTTAGAGCAGTCGTCTGGTAAGAGGAACGTTGCAGGTTCAATTACCACGTAAGTTAGTTAAAATTATTCATAAAACCGCATTTAAAAAAAAACATTTTATTCCACAAATTCTATGAAAACCTTACCTTAGCTTAGGAACATGAACTGCTGCAGTCAATTTACAAAATCGGTATTCACTCAGCCAGAATGCCTAATATTTCATTTTTTTTTATAAAGCTGTACAAAAATAAGCTCATTAGAAAAATATAATACATCTGTTAATAACTATCTCATTCATGCAAGTTATTCAGTTTTAAAATAATCTAGCCCCGTTGTATTAATCTGTTGCGTCCTAAACATGGCGTCACCCAATTTCGCGGCAATTCTATTTTCAAATTCTGGAACTGTCGCGCGTTTCCTGGTCCAATATGGACGAACACAGAACTGTCACAGCACATTCATATAATTTTGGGCTGTGAGCCGTTAGCTTTATGACACAGTTTCGAACGAGAATTTAATACAATATGTTTTTTTTTATAAATATTTTTCGTTATTAGAACTGTCGAAGGTTGAAAATTGAATGATTTTTGTTTTTTTAAACGTTTTGTGGGCAAAGGAATTCCGACGGCGGTTTAAAAGTTGGACGTGATATGAATGTTTTTTTTTAGAGCGCAGTAATCCTCATTCCATGCCTGTCATATTTCTACTCTATTATTAAAATGCCTCCTCAATACTAAGATTATTGTGTCTGTGTTTATAAATATTATCAAACCTACGCGCTACATTGAAATATTTAACAATATTTATAAAACAGAGACACATTTAGTGCTTAACTTCGTTTCATTGCTAACTTTTTTTTTCAACACTACATATTTTTTGAGAATTTAGCCAGTATAACGTCATGCAACCTAACACTGGCCATGCTCATGTATGCCAAAAAAAATGATTTTTTTTTCTATTTTCCGATCGATCATATTCCTTAGTCATAACTCGTTACAGTGGCCATATGTTCCCTATGTTTGATGCGATTAAAATCACTGAATCACTTTGCAATATTTATTATTTCACCAAGTGCGTATAGAGCTCAGCTAATGAATTAAATAACAGCTCATTTGGTGTGGAAAACTTTGATTTGTACTATTTTCTTGCCATTGGAATTTCGTTCTTACTAGTTTGTAATAAGTAGTTGAATATATTGTATGTTTGTATGCGATTGTATACCTTTAAGGCGGCTGGCCGTGACGCTAAATGGTCGTGTGACTAATCTGGAGGTCTTGAGCTCAGGGCTGCCACAATATTAAAATTAAAATTATATAATTGCAACTCACATAAAAACCAAAGACAACAAAAGACCAAACAATGTTTCGTAGTTTATTTTAATGTCATCTACTTGACTAAGTAGGTATAACGTTTTCATAAACCTTTATCTTTATTATTATATATATTCTTGTTATGAAAGCATGATAAAATGGTTGTTAGGTATGTCAGTTTTCTTCTGAGCTGAGCTCATAGTCATATGAGCAGGGCCCCAATTCCGCTAATTTACAAATGGCTCAATAGAATCGCATTTTTGTATATTTTGACACATTTAATATGGTAGTAATGTCAAATTATACGATTGCGATGCCATTGCGATTCTATTGAGCCATTTGTAAATTGGCAGAATTGGGGCCCTGTAGGTATGCTCCTCAGCCAAGCACAAAATTACCGAATTAGAATTAGAGTAAAATCGAACTCAAGCCATTCTATACTTTAAACCATGGTGTAAAACATTATTAAAAAACAATTGCATTCTTTAAAAGAAATAAGCGGACTGTGTCTGTGTGTGACCTACTTTCAACGAAAACAGTTGGAATTCAAAGGGCTACTGATGATAGAGCTCAAACCCAAAGTTAGGTAGTATAAAAAAACAACCGTCTATAATATTAATATCTAATATTATAGTCCCTAATCATCCGAATACAGGGCAGAAGCCTCCATCATTGAATTCAAATTACCACAGCAATGATGGGTACTGGCATAATCACCACGCTTGCCAAATGCGGATTGGTAATCACAAATGTTCGAAAATTCGAAACTTTTTGCTGCCTGCCTGACCCAGGTATTGATTCCGGGACCCCGAGATATTGGCCCGGTATATAAACTAGACCAACGGGTCGTTAAAATTTGTATACCTACTTAAGCATAATATATACAACATTGTGCTAAAGTGGAGTAGTCATTGTTGTCAACGTAAGCAGCCCTATGTAAGACGACCTTAGCTCAGGTGTTCGCAACCGAATTTCACCTACATGCGCAAGCGCACATCATGCATTGTTTTGACTAATGACGCGAATTACCGCTACCCTTATGTAATGTTTTTTGTACATATTTCCGCGACACGCCACGAATAGTTTAGTAGTAAATAGCAAGACGAATTTACCTGTGTAACTTAAAGTTCGCGTTTATCAGGATTTAAATAGAAAGAAAGAAAGAAAGAAAGAAAGAAAGAAATAAATAATTATTTAAAATAATTGAGAAAAAATAATCGACGACCTCCGTGGCGGAATGGCGTACACACCGGTTTTCAAGGTGTCGCCTGCTCCGAGGTCCCGGGTTCGATTCCCGGACGGGTCAATGTAGAAAAAAATGTGTTTTTCTACATTTTCTCGGGTCTGGGTGTTTGTGGTACCTTCGTTGTTTCTAATTTCCAAAATACGAATGCTTTAAATAGTTATTCAAATTGGGATCAGAACAATGTATGTGATGTTGTCCACATATATTTATTTATTTATTTATTTAAATAATCAGATATAAATCCTGAATAAACGTAACTTTAATCTGTAAATGTCACTCAACTATTCTTAATTCTTATCTACACATTAAAGTTTTAAGTAGAAACTCATAAAAAGACGTGACTCATCATTACTTATCAGCAGTCTACTTGACAAAGGCCTCCCTAAAGCGAAAGTATTCGATAATCGCCACCCTTGGCGGGTTGGCGAGATCGGTTTGGCCAATGGTAGAGAGAAGACGCTGCTGTCAGTCTTCTGACAGTACTGCTTAGTCGCCTCTTACGACACCCGTAGGTCGAGAAGGGGCGGTGCTATTCTCTTAATGAGCTGGCACCGCACGACACCGTGACTACGCTTGTATAATCAAAGTTTCCATTTATAGTCGGATAAAGTTCCTTTCTTGCAGTTATACAAGGAAAATCATAGATGCCAGTCACGCGATGCAACAATCGCAGTATAATGGCGATCGATAGTATAATTATATTATAGCGTTTACGCAAAACACAACTTTACAGATATAGGACATGTCTTTTTGAAATATCACAATAAAAATGAGTTCTGCACATAGGACATAGTATTTTGTTTTGTTATTCTCTATTTGTGAGCGATGGTTATTTTATTTTGGTAGAATACGTGCGTAGATCAATTTAAATAAACTTTTGATGATAAAATATTGAATTCAACTTTTTTTATTTTTTATTCTTCACTTATTTGGGACTTTTTGATATTATATAACATGCCAGTCCCATCGTACCTTAATCTATACAAACAGTTGCACAGGCGGCAGGAACTCAAGGGTTCAAAATCACTTCTGCTAAGTATTTCGCAGCCTCTGACGTAGGGTCAGATAGAATTTTATTAAATGCACCTAAATTGTACATGTTTATATTGCATTTTTGAAGCATTGCGTCCCTGCGCCTCCGATATTTTTCACATTCTACAATAATATGATGGGCGTCGTCTATAGTGCCACAAACATTACAATTCGGGGAAGAGGCCTTTCTCATAATGAATGTAAATTTATTTGATGGAAAATGTCCAGATCGCAGTCGGTGCAGTATAACAATGTGTTTTCTACTTAAATTATTATGACAAAACCACTGGAACCAAGGAAGCTTCTTGGAAATTTAACACTAAACCTTAGAGTATTAATATAAGTATATCCCTTTATTTATACTTAGTGTAGTACATCCCTTTATTTATACTCTAAGCACTAAACCAACTTCAGTAGGTTAAATTACAATAGTCAGTATAGTTTTTTCATTTTCCCTAATGTAAGTACATCTCAAAAGAAAGTGATTTCCTTAACCTTGTAGACGTTCGCTTTCTGAATTGACACCGGACCGCGAACCAGCCCTTATGTGGGCCACTGGGCCACGGCAACTAAATAAACTTATTTACATAAATATAGTAAATTAAACTACGAGTATTTGCCTTAGTTATTGGTAGAGGAAGTAAAAGTGTTTTGAAAACGTACGCAAACTGAGATTGTAAACTCACTTACTATTTGAATTTGTATAAAGGGACACCAGTCTGAGAAGTATTAAAAAAAAACTGCTTAGATAGGACTATAGTAGCACCTCCTTATATGTTTATTGAGACAAGAACCTATAAACTATGAGAACCTATAAATACGATCAAGAGAAATGCAGCTGCTAACGATATTACAGACGCTACTGCCAGTCTTCTTCTGGTATACTTTTGAGAAACCTAGGATGACAGCGGTGCTGCTAGTGTCCTTAAGGCTAAGCTAACCTAACCTAACCCATCCGAAAGTACCGGGAGACTATATAACTAAAGTGATATTTCTAAATAAACTTGACTGGTAATAGAACATGCACTGAGAAAACGAGACGGTTAAATGCAACCGTATTTATTGTTATCTACAACCGAGTAAATTGGTTACGATACAGCTTACAATATAATTTGTTAATAGCAACCGTGCTAACTCTGTTACGTTGATACGGTTAGTTTCAACAGAGATTCTGCTATCATTATAATATACTTTATGTATTTAGTCCTTTTAACAGATAAACTGTTAAAATTAACAGAGCTTGACGGTTGTTTGCAGCATATTTACTTTAATGTTAACATACTTTATTTGATATTTTAGCAACTTAATTGCACTTATAATAATCAGTATATAAACTTGAAAAATTTTGTCCCGCCTGAGACAAAATTTTTCAATTTTATATACTGATATTAATGTTAACATGCTTACACTGTTAATATTAAACGAATGCACGGTTGATTTTAACAGAATCGGTTGGTAGATATTAACAGAGTATTTTAAGTAGTTGAAATCGACAATTTTAACTGCTAGATTAGCAGAGTGTTATGCTAATTTTTACAGTTTTACAATAACCGTATCGACTCGGTTGTTACCAGCAGAGCATTTTTTGTAAATTTAAATGAGTATTCGGTTGGGAATAACAGTTTTGCCACTAGCAGAGTAAAAAACGCGTTTTGCTAACCACCCGTTTCTCAGTGTGGGATGCACTCAAACCAAAGCACCGATCTATTACGCCTATCGGGTCGTTGCCAAGGTATTTTAACTGCCTTCAAGCGAATGCATTCAAACATTACTTAGGGTTAAATAAAACGATTTTTAAAATCACAGATCAGATCAGATCAGATCAGATCAGTTCAGATCAGTTTTATTTCTGCAAATAGGCCCCTGGAGGCGCTTTTACACGTCCCAATATTTAACCTACCACTGCTTCGGGACAAATGTGGGCTAGTGCCGAGAAGAAGCAGCGCAAGAAACTCGGTCACTATTGTCAGCCTCTTTTTAAATAAACATGTTTACATAAGATATATGCCAGTGCGAGCTGATACAATTTAAAGCCAAACGTTCCTATCATTTATATAATCATCAATAGTGTAATAGCCCTTTTTCATTAAAACAACTTTGATATATGATTTGAATTTATGTACAGGGAGGTCAGCAATTGATAGTGGTAATTTGTTGAAAATACGGATACAATTTCCCATGAACGAATTACCTACTTTTCGCAGTCTGAATGAATCCTGGAACGGCAAGTTTATCTTTATTTCGGGTATTGAAATTGTGTACGTCACTATTTTTGACAAAAAATTCGAGGTTTTTACGGACGTACATAATGTTTTCGAAAATGTATTGAGATGCAACTGTTAGTATGTTGATCTCTTTGAATAGCTCTCTTAGAGAGTCACGGGGTCTAAGGCCGTAAATAGCCCGCACAGCACGTTTTTGCAATATAAAAATAGACTCAATATCTGCCGCTGAGCCCCATAACAAAATACCGTATGACATTATACTGTGAAAGTAGCTAAAATATACTAATCTTGCCGTTCCAACATCAGTCAATTGTCTTATCTTTCGCACAGCATAAGCAGCAGAACTAAGTCTTCCAGACAGAGACCTGATATGAGCACCCCATTGCATTCGAGAGTCTACAGTTATACCTAAAAAGGTAGAGCAGTCTACTGTGTCTAATGGCTCATCTTTTACAATAACATTTGTGGCGGAAAACCTTACATTAGGCAAAGTAAATTTAACACATTTTGTTTTTCTTGCATTAAGCAAAAGATTATTCGTAGCAAACCAATGCAATAATTTAGAGAGGGTATTGTTAACATCGTCAAATGATAATTCGCCCCTCTTAATTTTAAAAATTATTGAAGTGTCATCTGCAAACAATACCATCTCACAAAGATTATACATATAATATGGAAGGTCGTTAATGTATATTAAAAATAGCAAGGGTCCTAATACTGATCCCTGAGGGACACCCATGATAAGGGCCGACCCTGAAGACTCAGTTCCATCAATGCAAACTTTTTGTGTTCTACCTGTGAGATATGAGTTAATTAAATCTAACGAATCATTCGAAACACCATAATGTCTGAGTTTTTTAATTAACGTTTTATGGTCCACACAATCAAATGCCTTTGACAGGTCACAAAAAACACCTATAGCATCTAACCTACTCTCCCAAGCATCGAATACGTGTTTTAGAAGTGCTACTCCCGCATCAGTGGTATTTCTACCTTTCCTGAATCCATATTGATTGTGATGTAATAATTTATTCAAATTAAAGTGCGATAAAAGTTGACTAAACATAATTTTTTCAAATATTTTACTTAGTACTGGCAAGATAGATATTGGTCGAAAATTAGCGGGATCGCATTTCTCGCCGGATTTAAATAATGGAATAATTTTGCTAAACTTCATTAAAGTTGGAAACTGTCTATCATCAATACATTTGTTGAAAATTATTGCGAGATGAGGGGCTATTGAATTTATAATTGTATTGATAATATGAACGGAAATTTCCCAAAGATCTTCAGTTTTTTTCATATTCAATTCTCTAAAAGTTTTTATAATACACAAAATATTAACAGTCTTTAAAAACTCAAAAGTACTTAAATAACTTCGTCATCCCTAGTTCTCAGCTAACGCATAGGTAGTTTACGTATTTGACAGTTCTTTTACTTGTTCCTGCTAAAAAAAAACTATGGCTAGTAAAAAATGCCCATATTTTTATTCCTATTTATAACCTGACCTTCAAACTTAAGGACAGCAATCCCCAAGAGCTCTGCGTGTTAAAACACAATTTGTTTTGTTTGTAAACGTCGTTTTTTAATTACACAATAAAATATATCTCGGTATGTCGGCTCGCCATAAATAATGCTTGTTCCGTCCAAAAATTTACATACAAATTAACAAGTTTCACTTTTGGTTAAATTTTAGAGTTTCGGGTCAAATTCGTTAGGAAAAATTTACGATCTGTTTTGGAGATGGATTGTTACAGTTTTTGGGACCACCAATGACTTTAAGTTTTGTTTGCGACTTCGTACGTGTGGGACTTAGAATTCAGAATCTATTTTCTTGTCGTCATGTCGTGTGTCGGCACATTAAATTATAGGCTTTCTTGTCCTAAGTATAATCATCCCACTGCAAGGCAAAGGCCTAAATCATTGTGTTCAAGTTACCATAGCAATTATGGGTACTGGCATAATCACCACGCTTGCCAAACGCGGGTTGGTGATCACAAACCCGAGCAATGTTTGAAAATTCGAAACTTTTTGTTGCCCGACCCGGGGATCAATTATTATTGTCACTGCCAAACTGTGATTGCCATCCCGCCTGCCAAGCGATTGTGAAAAAATCCTCCCTTTAGTATGGTCCGAATGCCAAACATGTCAATAACAGCATGCTACTTTTAGGTCATACGTTCCTATCGTTTATCAAATTATTAATGGCAGAATAGACCTTTTTCACTAAAATTAATTTGACAAAGTAATACGATTTAAGTTTATGTAAAAAAAACAAAAATAAAGTTTTGCTTTAGACGGGGCGATTGATTTAAATTACAATACAACTTCCCATGAACAAAATATGTAAAAAACCTTGGTTGGAATGTATCCACTTAGGTATTATAATAAATATTTGGTAAATAATATTCTTAAGTCGAGAACTACTGCCAACAAACTGCTATGCAGTTTGGCAGATGTGAGAAACATGTAATAAATATCATAAGTGCTTTAATATTAATAAAAAAATTAAATAAAACCGACCAATTGCGAGTCGGAATCGCGCACGAAGGGTTCCGTACCAAAAAGGCCAAAAAAACGGGTTTGTTGTATGGGAGCCCCCCTTAAATATATATTTAATTTTGTTTTTAGTATTTGTTGTTATTGCGGTAACAGAAATACATAATTTGTGAAAATTTCAACTGTATAGCTATCGCGGCTCCTGAGATACAGCCTGGTGACAGAGCGACGGACAGACGGACAGACGGACAGACGGACAGACAGCGAAGTCTTAGTAATAGGGTCCCGTTTTTACCCTTTGGGTACGGAACCCTAAAAATGGCACGATCTGCTTTTAGGACCAGTGCCCAGCATTAGACTAATATAGGCGGTTCATATTGAATTTGTTAATCACATTGCAATGATTATTTAATGCACACAAGAGATGACAAAATGGCGTTTTGATTACCGATTTCATCGTTGTTTTTAGTTTGATAGCGATCTAAGATCAAGGTTGATCGCATGTTATATTACGAATAATAACTCTGAGATGCTACTAATAAGATTCAAATCTCACTAATCAATGTATAACAATCCCTTAAACATAATATGAAACACAATTTTTATTTTATTCCTAAAAAAATTATTTTTTTTGCATCTGAATATGGCTGCAATTTTTAATTGCTTAAAAACAGTTCTATATCGATATTATTAAAAAAAAATATCGAGTACTGAACCTCACCTTAAGTGGCACTTTGCGGAGCTATCATGAGATATTTCTATAATAATAAAGTTACATAACCTTAGCACACTCAAAACATTAGAGAATCCTAATGAATGTGATATTTAAAAGCTTTGGGATGGCCGCAGACCATCACGAGATAACTCGGAAATAATTTTAACGTAACGTATCTTTATCTCGGCGGCTTTGCCGACGCCAGCCTTTGTGGTCTCCGACTCTATAAATAGAAACGATAAGTATTCAAAACAATATTTCGATCCTTGTTTGAGTATCCTAAATATACTATTTTTATTTGTTTTGTATTTGAAATTGTTTTTGCTCCAAATTTTGCAATAATGAGAATATCTCGGACATTATAGTAATGTTTTACTGCAGAAAAGGTGCGTTTTTACTAAGACAAGGTTTCTTTGAAAATGTTTTTTAAATACGTCAACACAATGTCTTGACTTGTTAATATATCTCAATGGCCTCAATAACTGCTCTACGTTTCCCGGTAACCAAAATGTGTGTGCGCATTATTTCCGATCAACTGCACCGAATTGGATCATTCTTTTTTATACAAATATAGAAAAAAGATCTTAATAGGCTATATTTTTTTTTATGTCACTTAATTATGAAAAGGTAGTGAATATCACACAGATTGACGTTAAGTTATTCAGCCAGCTGTTGGCAATTTAAAACAGACGTATCCCAATCTACGAGCCTATAAGTAAATATAATATAAGTAAAGTAGATGATATAGGGTAGTAGATTAATGAAATTGTTTTGTTCCAGGTTCGATAGCAACTTAAAACTCAGTGTCGTGATGGTGAAAAAACTACCGAATAGATTACAGTGAGAGTGCTCAGTGGTCATGCTGTGTTGTGTTGCGTTTGAAGGCTGTTGTCAATACTGGTAAGTGGAAGACTTTTATTTCTTAATCTTATTATACCATATCCCGACGGAGTTGCAGCTGTCCTTAAAACATAGCAAGAGACATGATACCAATTTTTCAGGAGAGCGAAAAGTCTTGATTTTAAAATTGCAGAGCCGTTAGCGGCTGGATCCAGACAGAGATTTTTGGCGTGTCACGAGTGAGGAATACGTCCAGCAGTGGACGGACAATGGCTGATCGATTGATTGATTGGTGTTGGTATTAACGAAACGTTACAAATATAGCATCACCTCTTCTCTTCCTATGGGTGTCGTAAGAGGCGACTAAAAGAGAACTGCCAGAAATAAACGGGCAGCGTCTTCCCTCCACCATTGGCCAAACTGCGATCGCCAACTCGCCTGCCAAGCGTGGCGATTATGGCAAAACCTACCTTTGCTCACGGAAGAATTATACTTTAAACAAATAAATAAATAAATGTGGACAACATCACATGTTCTGATCCCAATTTGAATAACTATTTAAAGCATTCGTATTTTGGAAACCAGAAACAACGAAGGTACCTACCACAAACACCTAGACCCGAGAAAATGTAGAAAAATACTTTTTTCTACATTGACCAGTCCGGGAATCGAACCCGGGACCTCGGAGCAGGCGAAACCTTGAAAACCGGTGTGTGCGCCACTCCGCCACGGAGGTCGTCAAAACTCTCTAAGTCAAAACTATAATGCAAACTTTGCTCTATTTTTTTGTCACACTTGGACTAGGAGCTGTTACCCGCGTCTTTGTATGGAATTTGATACTATAGCACGGGAACTGTACTCTTCCCCGGGATAACAAATAGCTTTTGTGCTATTCCAGCTTATATACTATCTCCGTACTGAAGGTCAATGTTCATATTTGGCCTAGCGTGAACATGTCGCAACCAAAAAAATAATGTAACCAATAATCATTTTATAATTAAACAGGCATTCCTTCTTTTTATTTTTGTGTCAATCATCCACAAAGAAAATCAAATAATTATAGTAAACACGTTGACTATCCCAGCATCCGGTTTGTAATTCAAGATTTAGTGCTGCCAAAACATAGTTTACCAACTGTTCATTCCATAAAATCGATTCAAATCAATATGTGTCCCGCTCGAATGAAAAGTATTACTCGATGTTTATTAGTTCTAATGATATAAAAAATGGTTTATTTACTGTGGCCAGCTAACATTACATTAAAGTGTTCATAAACTAGTATTTTGCTAAAAAATATTAAAAATAAGATGATTCAATCGATTCTTCATCGTTCATTCTCTATTTTTTGAACAGTATGGACAGCACGAAGCAAAAAAAAAGTTAAATGTCAAACTGTCATTCGCTTTGTATTTTTTTTATCGTGAGTGTTGTTTTTGTAAATTCTGTATCGAAGACTTCGTTTTCTCAGTACGGGCTCTGATATTTCTACTTCCAACGACTCTGACGCACTTTCAGATATTGAACTCGCATCTTATTAACAAATCTCGCTAAAACGTTGACCGAGGCTCACCTTTGTTGTTGTAAGTAACCTTATTTTAGCACATGATAAAAAACAGTTTTTAAGACTTCTGATACACAATAAAGTTTATATTTTGTATCTTATTATTATAAACTAACAATACAACTACAACAAAAACGCTCAATAGCTTGTCCACGCTAGGCCAAAGCCACTATGGTAAGTGAACAATGCCCTTTCATACACATCTGTTAAGCCGTTTTGGTGTGATTGAGTCATTAAAATCCATCCCAATTTCCACATTTATAATATAGTAGGATACAATCTTCATGTTTATTTTAAATGTTCAATTTGGCAGAAAAATAATACCTACCCAGTAAATCCAGTAAATCGACTAATATCGCATTTATTATGTGTTTTCTATATTTAGAGATAAGTATTCAATGTAACTGTCACAGAAATCACACATGTGCAGACGAAGGCCGAGTGAATATAAAATGGTCAAGTGTGAATCAAATGGTCAAATGATATGTTCCGTCGCATTGCAAAAAAATAGTGTTTTTTTTGTTAATTTTAAACAATTTATGTTTGAATTTGATGTTATCCTAATATTTGTTGTTAGAGCAGTCATAGAAATACTCAAGCAATTAAATATTTCCCACAGTAAAAACTGTCAAAAAGCAATTGTGCCTTCAGTTTTATATATTAATATATACCATAGTAAATTAAGACATCACGAGTTACAACACTAAAATTACGAACTATTAATGGAATAGCAATTAAAAATTGTATTTAATAAATATTTTAAACTAGCCAACCCCGCGGACTTCGTATCGCCTCAGAATAGTACCTACTTATTTCATTTTGACGTCTTAAATGTCATTGTCATCAAGTATACAGATAAATATCAAGAAAAATATTTACAAATTTTTAATTTTCCACTATTTTTAATACTTATACTATTCCCGACGAATGCAAATTCAAAAACACAAAAATGATGAAAATCGTTCCAGCCTTTCTCGGGTTTTAGTGGTGTAACTGCTTCTTTCTTTTATTGTATAGACTATAGATAGATTTATCCGTATTTTGAGACTTGAGTTGGTTGTAATTTTAAGGGAATTATATTATTTATTTAAACTTTTATGGTCCCTGTCACTAGAATGAATTGATTTCGTTTTCCACGCATCTTGTTTTTTATGAGTTTCCGATATATCGGCACTATTGCAAGCGCCATGCTAATAATAAACTCCATCAATTAACGCTTGTTTATAGGAATTATCTTCCTGATTCGGTTCATAAAGACAAAAGGACAGACGGATAGCGAAGACTTAACAATTAAGTCCCGTTAGAACCACTTGAATACGGAACCCTAACAAACCCGCTATGCTAACATCGTAAGCAAACTTGCAATATTATTGGTAAACGTAGTAGCACATATTACCTAACATGCTTCAAAATACAAATGTTTAAGTTCTTCATTAAGTGACGGTAATCTTAATTATCATCATCAGAAGCCTTTAACAGACAAATCTGGACACAGGCCTCATTAAAAGGAAGATCTGGCCATATACGCCACGGTTGGCAGGTTCGCGATCGCCGTTTGAACAATGTTGGAGAGAAGTCGCTGCTGCCTCTCTTCTTCTGGCAGTACTCCTTCAGTCGCCTATTACGACACCCATTGGCAGAGAAGGGGTGGTGCTAGTCTTTTTACTTGCCAGCGTCAATCTACGAGACAAAAAACTATTTTGTCATAGCCCAGTACAAAAATGTCAAGATAAAGCACTTCGAAAATGTCCGCCAAAAAACTAAAAGTTTTGATAGGTACGGCCGCCTAGCAACACTTTTTTACGCGTTGTGCATCTAATTCATTCATTACGATATTATTCATAATTAAGTTTTTGATTTTCCCTTTATACCTTAACCGGACTATATGTAGGACCGTAAAAATTGAAAACTATATCGCGAAAAATATTTTCGGGTGACAACTTGATTTACATTTTTTACTTCATAAATTGGCTCTAAACACGATACTGAACGCCTATAAAAATTATGGAAAGTGGTTAAAATTTCATCTTGTATTAAGAATTTATGATAAGACAGTGTTTATCTTGAAGTACTATCGACCGTACCTAGTTTATTTTGTTCAAGTTTACTTATGGTAAAAGGTAAAAGGAGAGACAAAAGACAAACTTCGTAGCGCTCCATGGGTGCCGGGTACATCGTGTGGCAGAAATAGAAACTCCGAGTAGATCTTGTGACACGGGTGTATGCTTTAGGGACCCCCTTCTGACGTACATCAACACTCACCTTCACTACTCGTGTTTCTCTCCCTGCCCAGCCAAATCTAGTACGAACCAAATGCAGTTTAAGACAAAGTTCTGGACAAGCCAAAGTCTTTCAACAGGTTTTATAGAGATTTTGCTGGTATACCTTAGCTCGCTCCTACTTGTCCAGCATATAGACTAACTATATAACCGTTTTTTAGGGTTCCGTACCAAAGGGTAAAAACGGGACCCTATTACTAAGACTTCGCTGTCTGTCCGTCTGTCCGTCTGTCCGTCGCTCTGTCACAGGCGCCGCGATAGCTAGACAGTTGAAATATTCACAAATTATGTATTTCTGTTACCGCAATACCAACAAATACTAAAAACAAAATAAAATAAATATTTAAGGGGGGCTCCCATACAAAAAGAACGTTTTTTTTTGCCGTTTTGGTACGGAACCCTTCGTGCGCGAGTCCTTCTCGCACTTGGCAGGTTTTTTGTTAATTCATTTAGGGTAAAATATTTCGGATAGTACTCGTTACACTGTTTATTATTTAACTAGCTGTTGACCGCGACTTCGTCCGCGTACATTTCTGTTATTATGAACGCGATTATTTTTCCAACATTTTTCACTGATGCTTCGCTCCTATTGGTCGCAGCGTGATGTTATATAGTCTAAAACCTTCCTTGATAAATGGACTATCCAACACAAAAATAATTTTTCAATTCGAACCAGTACTTCCGGAGATTAGCGCGTTCAAACCAAACAAACTTCAGCTTTATAATATTAGCATAGATGCGAGTCTAGCTTAGATTAAACCAAATAGATCTAATTTGGTTTAATCTAAGGTGTCTAGTGCCAACATTAATTTGTCAATAATCGTGAAGTACCGTTTTAAACGATATTCCATACAAACTCGGTGGGCGGGTGGTACAATATTTGGGTGTAAATTTTAACATCGTTATTATCTTATAACGGAACTCGGTGTCAATTTTATTGCTCATAGAAAACTCATTTGATTGTATTATTCGTGTCTTATTACCGCGGTTGTATAATGTTTAGCTTACGAAAAAGAGGTCATTAATTTGATGGTTTATTAAAAAAAAATATTACGTAATGTTTAGGACGTCGATTTTGTTGTGTTATAGATTTTAACGTACGGTGACCATATTATTAACTCCAAATGCAGATCCAAGTAAATTAACAAAGAATTGTTTCATAAATTGACCCGACTGGGAAAGAAACCCGGAACCGTTGCGTAATAGGCGTGTTTTTTTAAATAAGTACTTATTGCCATCGAATCCTTATTTTAAAAAGCATCAGTATGAATACAGTCATGCATCTAGAAATATTAAAATATTCAAGATTTCTCATGATAGCTGATCGTGATACTTTGATTTGCACTTGCCCTACAAAAAAACTCTCCTAAATATTTCTCATGATAGCTGATCATTATGCTTTGATTTGCACTTGCCCAACAAAAAAAATCTCCTACTACCAATACACCGCTCTGATTCTCAAACTAAGTGCAGTTAAAATGTGCACGTAATACGAGTATTAATTCCCCCCAGAACAAGGAAGATGGCGAAACAAGACATCTCGAACTGAGCGCGTAATGAATGTGCAATATATTTGTGACATTGACATTCAAACCCTGCCAGTGGACACGTCATGTTTATTGAAAAGAACTCGGTTGCTGGTGATGGTAGCCAACTGGCGATATTTAAATTTTTTAAGCACTCGTAGTAGTCAATGTGTGAATGTAAGTGAAGAGTGAACGTTACAGACGCTATCGTATGATGACGAGTTTTTAATCTACAGCTTTTGATTCAATTTTGTTGTTATTGGTGGCAATTTTTTTATAATTTTAAGTTCTTATCTGAGTTTATCTGTAATTTATAGAGATCTTATCAATAAAATCTCGTATCCCAGTGTTTATAATTGAGTTACTTCAAAACGGCCTTTATTGTATATTTTTAATGATAAAAGCCTTTTTTCATGAGGATCGTATGTTTATGTAAACAAATCAAAACTTTTGGGAATCTTTAAATTACCTGTGGTCTATTTTCGAATTCATAATTTAACGCGTGCTATGTCGTTAAATAATATTTAATATGTTTCATCTTTTTCTGTAATGGCGGAGATATTTTTTCACATGGAAATAACACGCTGACATTCATTGATTTGCAGAGAAACTAAAAACTGCTACAGTTTTGGAGTACATTTTTTGTCATATCCTTAAGAATATTCGTAAAACAAAATACTTTTACTACTACAGATGTCAGACATAACTCTGTTGTAATATCAGACTGTAATAATAAGCTATTTAAATAAATATATAGTTAAAAGGAAAACCCACACAATGAAATTGAAAGGTTAACAACCAGTCTTACGCCAGTCTCCTTTCTTGATGGTTTTAAAAAAAGATCATGACCACACATCCGCGTTCTAAACAGAAATCGAAATTAAAATTTGGAGCTAGAAAGTGGCAATTTTTTGTACCAACTAGACATGAAGACAAGTGTCCATTTTTTGTCGACACTACAGCGAATTTATTTCTGGAGCATGCAGATTCATTGCGCCAATCAATTGGGTGGTGAACGATTGAAATTGCAGCCACTTAGCATCTGATGCGTGTTGTCCAATTTTGTTGGTGTGGTATAAGTGATAGGCTTAAAAAACAGTCTCAAAATATTGCAAGTAGCTTCATAAGGGTCGATAAATATGATATGTTAAACGTGCAGGTTGAAAATTTATCTGTATGCTAGGTGTTGCCTGCGACTCTAGTATGTGCAGAGTTTCGCATTTGAAACTATGCATCTTCTGGATAAAAAGCCTATGTGCTATTCCTACTCCTAAATTTTCGCGTTACGCAATTATTTGATGCAATCATCCCTTAAATTTTATAAAAATCATAATCGAAGGCTGACTAGAAAAGCAATTCGCTTACTCCGCTCAGAAGGTATATTGATCTAAATCTACCTTGTGTCCCATCTCGTAGAAGTTACTATAATAAGGACACGGTGAATTAAACGTTTTCGTTTTAGTACTAACTAACTAGCAACTATGCTGAAATTTGCATTTCAAATCGTAGCTTTAGCCATACATACCACATCAGTCTACTGCTGAACTATGTCCAAAAAGAGGGACTCGCCACACGTTCGGCAGACGGGTTGGTGAATGCAGTTTGTCCGATGGCAAAGAGAAGATTGTGTTGCCCACCTCCTTTTGGCAGTTAAGGTTAAATAATATTTCATTCGTAAAAAAAAATTGCCACTTCAACGATGCAATCCTTCGAGCGATGTCGGTTGTTTTAGTTCTCCTGCGGATCTCATCATTTCTGATTCGATCGAGTAGGGAAATACCAAGCATCGCTCTCTCCATTGCTCGCTGGGTGATCTTGAGCCTTCTTATGAGACCCATAGTAAACGACCACGTCTCACTCCCATAGGTCATTACTGGCAACACACACTGGTCAAAGACTTTCGTCTTGAGACACTGAGGTATTTCGGACGCGAATATATGCCGGAGCTTCCCGAACGCTGCCCATCCGAGCTGGATTCGACGAGAGATCTCTTTCTCGAAGTTGGACTTACCTAACTGGACTATCTGTCCCAGGTAAACATAGTGGTCAACAACTTCGAGTGCAATGTTCCCAACGTTAACTGGAGCGGGTGCAACATGGGCATTTAACATGATTTTCGTCTTGTCCATGTTCACCCTAAGACCCACTCTTTGAGAAGCATTACCGAGATCTTCGAGCATAATGTTCAGGTCTTCCAAGGTCTCAGCCATAAGAACTACATCATCGGCAAATCGCAGGTGTGTTAGGTATTCGCCATTAATGTTGATGCCGCGTCCTTTCCAGTCCAGAAGCTTGAAAATATCCTCCAACGCAGCTGTGAACAGTTTCGGAGAAATAACGTCTCCCTGTCTCACACTTCGCTGTAGTTGGATCGGATTAGAGCTCTGGTTCTGTAATCGGACCGACATGGTGGCGTTTTGGTATAAGTACTTTAGTACCTCGATGTACCTGTAGTCTATTTGGCACCTTTGGAGAGACTGCAGCACTGCCCAGGTCTCAATCGAATCAAAGGCTTTCTCATAGTCCACGAACGCTAAGCAAAGTGGCAAGTTATACTCTTCGGTCTTCTGTATAACTTGCCGCAGCGTATGAATGTGGTCTATGGTACTATAGCCTTTTCGGAACCCGGCTTGTTCGGGAGGTAGGAAGTCGTCGAACCTGCGAGTGAGACGATTCGTAACGACTCTCGAAAACAACTTATAGATATGGCTCAGAAGCGAGATGGGTCTGTAGTTCTTCAAGAGAGTTTTGTCACCCTTCTTGAAGAACAGCATCACATCGCCTCTGCCCCATGCCTTTGGCGTTTTGCCCTCGAGTATGACAGAATTAAAGAGCTTCTGGTGGACCTTAAGTACCGGCTTACCGCCCGCTCTAAGGAGCTCTGTTGTGATTCCGTCATCACCCGCCGCCTTGTTGTTTTTAAGCTGCTTGAGAGCCATTCTAATCTCGCACAGGCTGACGTCCGGGATATCTTCAGAATAGTGTCGGGTAAGCTTGGCTCTAGGGTCTTTAGCCTTGCTTTCAACAGGTGTTTTCGTGGAGTATAACTGTCCATAGAAACTCTCAATCTCCCTCAGGATTTCAGGTGTTGACGTAATGATGCTACCTGTCTCAGTTTTCAGCCTCGTCAATTGGCTTTGCCCAATAGACAGATCTCTGGCGAACACTTTGGAGCCTTTGTTCCGCTCAATGGCCTCTTTAATACGTCGGGTATTAAATTGACGAAGGTCGCTCTTCAAAGACTTCGATATCTGTCTATTGAGTTGCCGATAGCGATGGGCATCCGCTGAGTTCTGTAGCCTCATTTCGTTTCTCTGATCCATGAGTAGGAGAGTCTGACTGGAGAGTTTCTTTGATTTGGGACGGCGGGTATTAAAGTACTTAGACCCTACCGTACGGACAGTATCCACCACCATGTTGTATAGATTGTGGGCGGGATACATAGCGCGGAGAACCGATGGCCGTTGGGGCGGAAAGGTTCTCGAATGGCGACCACGTACCGGACGACGTTCCGTGGGCAGGCTCCCTACAAGGTGGACCGACGATCTGATCAAGGTCGCGGGAAGCCGCTGGATGCGGACAGCACAGGACCGATCGTTGTGGAGATCCTTGGGGGAGGCCTATGCCCAGCAGTGGGCGTCGATCGGCTGATATGAAGATGATGATGAAAAAAAAATTAACTGTCACATTATTTAAATATTAACCAATTTCAAGGTAAACTTCAATTGAATATTTAAAAACAAATTGGGCAGTTTAATCTTCCAGTCTTCCTGACTGCTTCCAGTAAAAGTCAACTATATGCGGAGTTTAGAAAAATTAACACAATTTTTTTCCTTTTTTTGTCCGCCTCATATCAACGATGGTAGTGTCTTGAAACGAAGAATGTCGCTAGTATCTGTGTCGTGGGCCACAAGAAAGTAATAGACAATTTCCTGTAGTATACGAGTAGCAACCAAACTGACACACACTAATTGAGTTATTGAATTGGTTTTGTAGCTTTTTTTTTGCAATGACACTGACATGGTTTATGTCAAATGGCGTGATGGGTTTTTGTTTTTAACTGACAAAAACAAGAGGAGGTTCTTCATTCGACGTATGTTTTTTTTACAAAAGGGACAATGATTTTTTTGTTCGATAGTGTAGTTAACTAAAAAGTTAGAAATCCATAATATTGAATAGAAAAAGCGAATATTTAAGGCAGTCCCTTAAGGCTAAACACTATTACACCCATAGGATGAAGGGGTGGTGCTACCTCACTTATGTACCGATACCGCACGACCTACCAATATACAGGCTGAAGTTATGCATTTAGAAAATTATTTTACTTATGATTTCCGCTTGTTAACACCGGCCTAGATACCTTCACCACACTACCCGCACTGACACTGATTTGAGGAAGCACCCAAAGTTAGTTATGGATTTCCGCAAAGTAACGCCTGAGTCTATTAATTTTATCAGGCTGAAGTTGCAAAAAAATTTTTTTTTACAAAAATACAAAATAGCAAATACAATATTTGTTTTTTTTTACCTGGCATCCCAAGCGCCCGTGAGCAAGTAGGCAGTGACCTTCTCGCACATCTGTTCACTGCTGGGAGTTTCGCAACGCGCTGTATAAGGCGATATGGGTCATTGCTGGCGCGCGACCTTTGCTTACATTGCAGTGGTTTTAGATGTTTTAATTAGTTTTTTTTTGTTATAAAAATAGAAGTAAGTATGTATAATATTTCTAGTTTTATCAATAATAAGGCTTGATTAAGTTAAAACATTTATCAATTGAAAATAGAACTATTTTGTTATTTGATAATGATTTATTATTGATTGATAATGATTTTCGGTCATGGCAACTTCTTAGCTGCCGTTTTGAATGTTCAATAAGTACGTGATTAATGTTGTGAATTTTGATATTTCTTTTTATTTTTGCAGAAACTGTTCAATATTAGCTTTTTAGTGTTTTTATGTGCAATTATTTGGGCAGGTTTGTTTTTTATTCTGCCATTACCGCCACGCTTGACATGCGGGTTGGCAATCGCAGTTTGGCCAATGTTGGAGAGAAGACGCACACAGGAAGAGAAGAGGTGGCGCTATTCTTTTAGCAAGGAACGACACCACACCAAATATAAATTATAATATTAATTAACAGACATTGTCCGTCCACTGCTGGACGTAAATAGTAGTATAACTTAAAGTAAATTGTAATACCTGACCCAAAATGAAACCAATTAATAAGTAAATCATCTTATTGACTTAATCGGGATGCGAACCCTTTGACGACTGAAATGCCAACGGATCGTATTCTACTAACCTAACCTTACCCAACTTTGTAGGTATTTCACTACGTTTTATGTGAGTCGCTTACTTACTATGCATAGTAGCACCCATTTGAAATCTTAAACCTAAGTTCAAAGACAAGTCACGCATTGTGTCTGTTGCAAAAGTGTGATACTATGTAAATATGCAGCTTGACCTTCGTCAAGATTGAACTATACACCACAGTTAAATTCAAATCTTTATCAAAAATTAAGCATTTTAGTTGTTGTTACCTATCACTGCCCCAAATCCTACATTTTGCCATATTGCGCAATGAAAGTGATCATATAGGTATCTATACAATATTTTTAGGGCTCCGTACCCAAAGGGTAAAAACGGGACCCTATTTACTAACACTTCGCTGTCTGTCCGTCTGTCCGTCTTCCGTCTGTCCGTGGCTCTATCACCAGGCTGTATCTCAAGAGCCGCGATAGCTAGACAGTAGACATTTTCACAAATTATGTATTTCTGTTGCCGCTTTAAAATAACAACAAATACTAAAAACTAAATAAAATAAATATTTAAGGGGGGCTTCCATACAACTAACACGATTTTTTTTGCTCGATATTTATAATGGCAACAGGTAGGCACTTGAAATATTCAAAAAACACTCAGTTGTATTTTAACTTTGATAATAAATAATACAATAAAAATAAAATTTATATTTTTTATATTCCCATACAAAAAACGCAATTTTTTGCCAATTTTTGCTCGATATCAATAAATGGTAACAGGTAGGCACTACATTAACTAAATTAATGTAGGTAGGTTACTGTTCTTTACCAAGTCAATGGTGGAACCATTCGTGCGCGAGTCCGACTCGAACATGGCCGATTTAAAAAAAAAAAATCAAAACTCAAAATTTACTTCAAATAATGCCTGTATTCCAGGAACTATAACACAGTTGTATTAGGTTAAAGTATGAAATTGCCGTTTTGTACGGACGAAATCGAGAAAAGTCATTTTTCCATACTAACAATTTTTTAGTTTTTATAAAAACGCCTGAACGGTTCAGGCGTTTTTATAAAAACTTTCGATGCAATTAAGGTGAAAGTTAGATGGTTATAAAGCTACGCATTATAGTATTTAAATTTCTGAAAATCAAAGTATAATACAAATATACTTAATTGAAGCAAGAAGGTCAGCCGACACATTGTAAGGGGTCTTTTCAACGACTTCCTTTGAAGTAATAGGCACTAGTATTGCATTTTTTTTAGTCAAAAGTTACTTTATTTAGTTTTTGATACAATACAAAAATAATTACGCAATAATATGACTATACTTAAGAGCTATGAACAAAATAAAACGTGGGAAAATAATCGGCAATTTCGTACTTTAACCCCTATTATAACCTAAACATGGAGTTTCTCTATAGTTTTCGGACTCACTGTAGTAGTGTGCAACAACGACCCATAATAAATAAATATATCATAGGTCTTGTAGTTTAAGTAAGGGGGCAAACTCCTAACATTTGATGAAGCAACGCTGGCTTACAGCGTTAAGAATATGCTTGAAAAATTCGCGCTGAGTCGCAGTGTCTCGGTGGCTTAATGGTATAGCGCCCGACCGGCATGCGAGGAGATACGGGTTCGAGTCCCGCCTGAGACATAATTTTTCAAGTTTAGGTATATACTGATAGTTTAAGTAAGTACCGAGATTACGATCTCGGGGTCCGGGGGGTCGATCCAGGGTCAGGCAACAAGAGTTTATGATCACCATCCCGCATTTGGCAAGCGTGTTAATTATGCCTGTACCCATCATTGCTGTGGTAACTTGAATTCAATGACGTAAGCCTTTGCGCTGCCGTGGGATAAATATAGGCTCTTACTTTTCTTGCAACAATAGAACTAAATTATTAAGTAGTCAGTCATCCTTGGGCTCAATATCCACAAACAATATTATCGGCCACCACAATATGGTCCAGCCAGGTTCCAAGAACTGGTCATTATTTTTAGTCACGATGCGCGTGGGCAGGCCACAGTCAGACTGTGACTCACATCAAAACATGTGCTTTTGACTTAAGTTCACTCCTAAAAAGGTATTAAGTCGTTGTGGATTCTTGAGTTATTATTAAACAACCTCATCACCATATTGATAAATATCAAACGCTCATCATCATGGCGATCTAGTTGAAGTAGTTGGTGTTCCGTCTACTAAGGGTTTTGGGGTGGTGGGATCTACCTCCTAGTGGTCCACCCTGGGCAACGGCATCTTTGGTTTTCTAACCAATGATGATGGCTAACAGATCCCCCTGCGGTGGTAGGCTTCGTAAGATGCTGCCTGGATGCTACCACCCTCCTGCCGGAGTCCAGCGCCAAACAGTTTTTCTGTGTTCCGCTTGGGTGTGGGAGAACCAGTGCCACTTTCTGGGTAAGCTCGCTCCATCTAAGGCTTCTCCTTAACCGTAGAGTTAAGTATGTAATCAAGAGCAAGCCCATTGATTATAAAAAAAGGGTGCCAGGTTTGACCCCCGGTCGGGTCGATTTAGGGAACGGTCTTTTCTAAACTAATACGATGTAATAACACACCGACTGTTTCCAGCGACATCTACACGTGGATTTTTAAACAGGAATCTTCTATCCAATAGGTTATCGTTTATTTACCCAGGATATATGCTTATTGGTCTAGTGGTTTCAGAGCCAGGCCAAGATCTCGGAATCCTAGGTTCGATCCCCGGGTCAGGACAAGAGTTTCGAACTTTCGAACATTTTTCGGGTTTGTGATCACCAACCCGCATTTAGCAAGCGTGGTGATTATGCCCGTACCCATCATTGCTGTGTGAGTGAACTTGAATTCAATGATGGAGGCCGTTGCCGCTACTTTATTTTGATTTTATAAGAGATAGCTCACTCGAGTTTTGATAATAGCCCAAACACCCTGAGTTTGCTGTCAGTACCCTGACCTACCCTAAGCACCGATGTTCCCTATAAAGGGGATTATCTCAAATACTCAGATATTTTTAACGTACCTGCTTCAACATCTGAGAAGGACGACGAATCCTTTTCAGTACGTGTGCAAGCGAGAGGCATATTTAGTTTTGGGTAAACGTTAATTCTGATTTATTATGCAATAAGTATCATTTATATGGGCGTATTTTTGGAGATGTCGTTGATCTCTGGAAAATTAACATGGTTTGTGTAAACGAATTAATTTAATATTATGGCTTTCAGCTTAAAACCTTATATTAATTCGTCGAGCCCATGGAGTTGCATCTATCTTTTTGGTTTAGTTGGTTAGGTTTGGTTCTTATATTGTAAAAAAGTTAGATGTATACTTCATTTGAAATTTTAGCAATTAAATTGCAATTATAATATCAGTATATAAACTTGAAAAATGATGTCTCAGTCGGGACTCCCGCCTGAGACATAATTTTTCAAGTTTATATACTGAAGTTAGATGAAGTGAAAGATCAATATTTATTGTAAAAGACACTAAAAATTTTTCTTCCAAAATGGTTCCTGAGAAATGAGTTTTTTAAGTAACTGAAATTTTTACTTCACTTTACTTATTATTGATAGGTATGCACAATGTTAACAAAAGCTGACTTCGTCTTGTAAATAGCTTACAACCTGTTATTTTCTTCTAATATTAAGTACCTCTTTGTTTCATCGGTCAAGTAAATAAACGAATTCATCTTTCAACATCAATAGAAACCATCAATGATTGCACAGAGATGTCTATTTGTGATAACACGTAGGACTGAGGAACGTTATCACCTTATATGGGTGTGATGGATTAGTGTCGAAATGTTTCCAACGCATTTTAGTTCTTTTTGTTAACCGGTTACATTTATAAGCTATTTCGTTAATTCTTAAGCTGATACGAAATTTTTGTATTTACATTAAGGGAGCTAGAGCTAAGTGCTGCCCCAATTGATTTGATTTTATTACTTCAAACAAAATCAATTCTCAAAAAACTAGAACAGTATAATTTTGCAAATTGCGTCTAGTATTTATTGAATCACAGTAAACTTTTCATTTAGTTTTTTATTTAGTCGAATTTGACACTAACGCCAAAAGCGGCCGCTTTTAGCAATAAAGTACGAATAAATTACCTTACGTACTTAATTGCTTACCGGAGGACATAAGACACGAGTCTAACAAGAAAAAATTTAAGAAGTAGTTGAAATGTTTTTTATTAGAGACTGTTTAGATATTTATTTTATTTGACTTATTTACTCAAATGTGGATTAATAGTTATAAGTGGAGTAGACCTATCTTTTTTCTTTTTTTAAATTATTGTAAATTATTGTCCCTTTTATTTTTAATTTTATACTAAGAACCCACAGTCAAGCCGACTAGTCGGCTTTGTGGGTATAAGTGCCTGTAAAACCAATTATAAACATTGTTGTTTAATAAATTAATAAATAATAATAATAATAAACAAGAATGCCAGAATGAAAAGCAGTAAACTGTGTTATTTTTTAGCATTAAACACGATTTAGATAAAAATACACAAATGCAGAAGCATTCATGTGTGTTTTACCGATTTATCGGTAGGCAGTCATATGGCCGGTCCCAATAACCTCTCTAACTTCAGTTTTGGCATATCGGAGATAGAAAACAACTTCTGTCTTTGTTTCTCTGGACGGCAAAATCAGAGACAGAAGATGTTTTCTATCTCCGATATGCCAAAACTGAAGATAGATAGATTATTGGGACCGGCCGTTAGTGATATACATAGTATGTTATAAAATCACTATCTGTTAGTATTGTATCAGCAAAGTCAAGAATGAAAGAATGAAGTGAACGAATGGAATGAACCATTGACTGGCGAACGTGTCACAGATACAGCGCCTCTCTGTTGAATAATGTATGCAGAATACAATAGTGAGAATCGGTATCCTTAATACCGAACTTGTTGACGTCCTTGGTTTGATTCCTAGTAAGAGCTGATTAACGACATATCGGCTGTGTCGCCATTTTGATATGTCAGTGAGGTGCAAACGTTAAATCATACTTCCTAGAATTATGATAAGAGATATTGTTTAAAAATAATTGGAACTCAATTTGAAAAATTATACAAGTAAGTTTTTTGTAGGCGTTAAGTATTGTATTTAGAGCCCATTTATAATATAAATAATATTTTTTCAACATTGTTTTGAATTTTTAGGTCCTAAGCCTGTGAAAGTATGAAGGGAATAGTATCGTTATGAATGAATGAAATGCGCATCGCGTAAAAAGTGTGTTGCGAGGACGCCATATCAAAAATTTTAGATGTACTCGTATCTTGACATTTTTGTACTTAGCTATACCAAAAGAAAAAATACGTCATTTGTGATTGGTTGATGATTAAAATTTCACCTGTATAACTAATAGCTGATGCCTGTGACTTCGTACGCCTGGGTCTATCCTACGGGAACAAATTATATTTCAACCTGTAAACTTTTGAAACCTAGCGTTTTATTCAGATGCAGAAAGTGACAACTTAGTATGCAAAAAAAAAATGGAACGTTTTTCTTGCAATAAAAAGCCGAATGCTTCTAACCCTTTTAAAATAAATTTTAAAGATATTATTGAACAAGTCCGTGCAGGTAGAGATTTCGCTTATCAACTCACTTTATATAGGTATTTAAGTTTATAATAGGGGTTAAAGTATGAAATTGCCGATTATTTTCCCACTTTTTATTTTGTTATAGCTCTTAAGTATAGTAATATTATTGCGTAATTCTTTTTGTATAATATCAAAAACTAAATAAAGTAACTTTTGACTAAAAAAAAAAAAATGCAATACTAGTGCCTATTACTTCAACAGAAGTCGTTGAAAAGACCCCTTAAAATGTGTCAGCTGACCTTTATTTGTATTATATACTTTGATTTTCAGAAATTTAAATACTATAATGCGTAGCTTTATAACCATCTAACTTTCACCTTTAATTGCATCGAAAACGGTTCAGGTGTTTTTAAAAAAACTAAAAAATTGTTAGTATGGAAAAATGACTTTTCTCGATTTCGTCCATACAAAACGGCAATTTCATACTTTAACCCCTAATATTTATTTAAGTTTTTTTATAAGTGTGATTTGCCAGCAAAAGGCAAGTGTAAGGTTTTTTTAAAAATACCGGTAATATCATCAAATACTGTAATGATATTAAATTTTTACACTATTAAATATTGCTGTCGAATTTAAATTCAAATTTAAACACGAAACATTTGAATTTCTTATTTACATAAGATGGTTTTCGGTTATTAATTGTCCTCTTATTTGGTACACGCAGGTTCACAAAGGTTTCCATTACTTTTTAGGGTTCCGTACCCGGTAAAAACGGAACCCTATTACTAAGACTTCGCTGTCTGTCCGTCTGTCCGTCTGTCCGTCTGTCCGTCGCTCTGTCACCAGGCTGCATCTCAATAACCGCGATAGCTAGACAGTTGAAATTTTCTCAAATTATTTATTTCTGTTACTGCAATAACAACAAATACAAAAAAAACAAAATAAAATAAATTCTTAAGGGGGGCTCCCATACAAAAAACCCGTTTTATTTGCCTTTTTGTTACGGAACCCTTCGTGCGCGAGTCCGACTCGCACTTGGCCGGTTTATTTAATTAGCCGTGGTCGCTGATAAACTAACTTTTAAGTTCTGTTTAAACCTATACAGTAGGCTAAAATACGTCATATCACCTAACTATTTAACATTATCAATACAACATAATAACTGTTCTTGTTATATGTAAGTGCCTATATCAAAGCTTTGTGTATGGCTTGACAATAGTTTTTATCAGTACTTTGATAACGGCAAACAGAGCTTCTGTTTTATGTATTGTATAAGTCTAGCCATGACACAGTGGAAATAAGTAAAGCAGACTATAAATAAATAAATAAATAAATATTTTAAGACATGCCTCACTGGGCCACACAGAGCCATCTAGTCCCAAATTAAGGTAGTATTAAGTACCCTGTCGTATGGGGTACTAGACAACCGATAAACTTACTTATAAACTTTTTTTTTTGTAAGTACATACTTATAATACATAGAAAACACCCAGACCAGTACAAACAGACATGTTCATGCACACAAATATTTGTACTGTGCGGGGATCGAACCCGCGACCCATGGCTCAGAAGCAGCGTTACCTACCGCTGATCCAAATGGTCGTCGAAGACTCACTACTAATTGAGTCAAAGTACTATTACTAATTATTATTATATCATCCAAAAAGCTGCAATCAGAGATAATACAAACAGGTTAACAGAAGAGGCAGTTCAACCACGTTAAATGAGTCTTTGATCACAAATTTGCGGGATGTCATAATATAGAGTTACGGCCACACAAAGATAAATCGTTACAATATGTAGAGTCAATATTACTATTTAATGGGTATGTACCACAATGTGTTTGTATTATTTTGCACTGATGGTTAATTATTAACCACAACTTATCATTTTATATGTATACTGGATTGCATAAAACGTTCGTTACACAAAATGTTCGTAGATTTATATTTCTGACAAACTACTACTCGTAGGTAGGTAGGTCACATTAGTTTTATTAAATTTTTATCATCGTACCAACAAGCAAACAGTTATAATAGGCACGATATAGCCTCATCAATTTGCCATACAATGATGTTCTAGAACTAGGAAATAATGTACACTAGGCCTAAGACTGTAATGTAATTATTTATTCCAATAAAGACTATTTTAAAACAAAACAAACAATATTACTATGTGACAGTAATGGCAGCTAGTAATATGTTTCTTATTTTAATGCCGATTTTCCTTCTCTCTGAAATCTTAATCATCTCTGCGAAGGAACGCCTACTGCTAAATAGAAGCCTCTAAGGATCTAACCCACAACAATTAGTCCCAGGCCGCCAGCATACAGCGCCATCTCGCGACTTTCAGATCCACAGTTTTGTGACCTATATTCTACTTACTAACTTGGTGTTTGTGGCACCTTCGTTGTTTTCGATATCCACAAGACGAGTGCTTTAAACAGTTTCTCATGTTGTTCAGAACAATGTAGGTATGTGATGTTGTCCACATTTGTTTGTTAACTTTAGGCGTGAAATCGTAACAGACAGACAGACAGAGTTACTTACGCATTGATATCTATATTAATATTATAAAGCTGAAGAGTTTGTTTGTTTGTTTGTTTGAACGCGCTAATCTCAGGAAGTACTGGTTCGAATTGAAAAATTATTTTTGTATTGGATGGTTCATTTATCGAGGAAGGCTTTAGGCTATATAACATCACGCTGCGACCAATAGGAGCGAAGCATCAGTGAAAGATGTTGCGAAAATAATTACGATCACAATAACAGGAATTGATGCGTACGAAGTCGCGGGCAACAGCTAGTTTATAATATTTGTTAAGACTAAAAAAAAGTCAAGCTATTAAAAAGTTGTGATCGCGTTTAGTTCTGGTTTTCATTTCAAGGACTCGCTGCTCCTTTATCCACTGTATAAATAGTACAAAGTCTAGGTAGATCCAATCGCTTTACAAGTGAGTCATCTGTTATTGCAGGTGAAGGCAAACTTGTATGCATCGCGACTTAATAATAGTTTTTATATACTCATTATTTTTTACACTATCAGGTCCTACGGGCGTAATTAATGAAGACAATCTAATTGTTATCATCTCTTTTTGCAATGATGCTGAATGACAGACGTGTTTTGTTATTAATTACAAGTCAATAGAAATTGATATAACCTGCGAATATAAGCGACTTATAAGCTTTTTATCGTTGATTTTAAGTTTTACTTGAATAAGTAATTACTGTAATACTATGTTATAAAACGACTGTTTGACGACCATTTGAATCAAGGTTAGTAAACGCTGCTTCTGAGCCATGGGTCGCGGGTTCGGTCCCCGCGCAGTACAAATAATTGTGTGCATGAACATGTCTGTTTGTACTGGTATGATTGTTTTTCTATGTATAATAAGTATGTCAGTGTATAAACTTGAAAAATTTTTTTCCCCGGCATGCGAGGAGATGCGGGTTCGAGTCCCGCCTGAGACAAAATTTTTCAAGTTTATATACTGATATTATAAGTGCAATTAAGTTGCTAAAATATCAAATAAAGTATATAAATAGCTGTTTCATCTTAACTGACTGTCAAACATCTGCAAAGATGTTTCTTTCGGGTGTTAAGGGTGCAAACTCCTAACATTTGATGAAACAACGCTGGCTTACAGCGTAAGAATATGCTTGAAAAATTCGCGCCATGTCGCAGTGTCTCGGTGGCCTAATGGTATGGCGCCCGCCCGGCATGCGAGGAGATGCGGGTTCGAGTCCCGCCTGAGACAAAATTTTTCAAGTTTATATACTGATATTATAAGTGCAATTAAGTTGCTAAAATATCAAATAAAGTATAATAAGTATATATTTAAGAAAGAAATAAGTATATGAGTAAATTTGTTGGTTGTCTAGTAACTACCCGGTACGCCAAGCTACTTAATAATAGCTAAATTCGGGACTAAATGATTCTGGGTCCAGCGTGGCATGTCGGAAAGGATTATTATGTTATAAAACAATTGATTTAATTAATATTAAAAGTCACTCAATTAAGACTGCCAATAAAATCGACGCAGTAGAAAATTTTTCGTTTAGGGCTCACCGCTGATCCCCATGGCGCCCAACAAGTTGACGTTGTGGTGCGGTGGTACTACGCAAGGATCTCCTAGGTTTCATTCTAGGTTGGGTGAGTTTGGGTCTAGTAATCTTTACAAAATAGACTGGGGTCTGGAATGGAATGGACAAGTTAGCAGTTATACCCATTTGCAATATATTTTTTGGCATATTTATTTGTATATAAAAAACTTTTCATCCAATAAACAGCTCGTTGAAGGTCGTTGTATGGTGGGATCTTAGACTGTAAATTTGTATGCCATTATTTTTAGACTACTTTATTTTAAACAAAAACACATACAGAATACAATCATACAAAGACAAATAATATTAAAACTAAAGTACTTATGATCTAGATTGTAATCCAAAAAAAGTGTTCCTGGCCTGTTTACATTTTAAAGAAAGAAAAGGAAGGCGTTAGGTACTTGAATCTATTTCTATTTCTATTTTGGCTTAATTAGCATCAAATAAAGTTTTAATACACCTCTTGAAGACATTTGGATGGACTGTACTAAATTTATCGATATTTTTAGATAATTCATTATAATAGCGACACATGCGAACTATTGGATTGTAAAATGATGTATTATTTTGATAAATTTTAAGAGAAAATAATTTAGGATTTCGTGTTCTGTAAACGGTGTTAAAGTTAATGGATGCTAGAAGTGGTGGTGAATCTATAATAGAATGCAGAATTTTGTGTAAGTGTACCAAATCAGACTGCTTGCGCCTTGTCTCTAGAGTCAGTACCTTGAATTTTTCCAGTCTGTCGCTGTAGCATCTTCAGAAGGAAAGAAAGGAAAGTAAGGAAAGCATCTTCAGAAATTTTCTTTAGACTGACTCTATGCGATTTGAATGAACAGCATAGAAAGGTGACCAAACAACTGCCCCATATTCCAGATTACTTCTCACAAGTGAATTATACAGGTATATAATAGACCGGGGATTCTTAAAGCTTTTTGTATTCCTCATAACAAAACCCAGCATCCTTGACCCCTTATTGCACACGTGGTCGTAATGGTCTCTGAAGGATAACCTTTCATCAAAAATTATACCTAGGTCCTATATTATGTAATAAATGAATATGAAATTGTTATAAGTGTTCGCTAAGATTTTATGGAATCTTGTTCACCATTGTTCATTAGACAACAATAAGTATCAAGTGCGTCAGAGCGTACTTGGAATAGTCATGATATCATGATTCACTGTCACAACAAAAAAAGCATGCTCTAACTGTCAGCATGACAGATTGACAGATGACAAATGAAGTTCGCGATGGCAAAAAAGGTCGCGTTGTTACTTACGCACAAAGTGTATGACAAGTAAAATGGTGTGCGGCCATTTGTTTTTATTATTCGTAGAGAAATGTTCAATTTCAGTTATTGTTCTAATGATCTCATTAAAGAATCTGTGGCCTAGCCGTTAAAATTATTAATTAATTTTAAAACAATCAAGTGACTCAAGTGAGTGCCCTTGACTTGAAAAAAATGCTGTTTCCGGTAAGTTTTGAACCAATACTAAATATTATGAGTCTTACGAATTTTCTTTTCTTGCGCTGTGAATAAGTTGAGTTTAATTTTTTTACGAGTTTATTTTACCAATGTTTTATGTACGAATGGATTTTAAAAGAATTTGGTACAAAGACGCGGATTATAGTCTGAAATAGAACTTCGCTAAACATCCGCGAACAATAAACCTTATTTAATTTTACAAATCCAACAGGAGCAGTAAAAATAATTGCAAGTAAAACGTGATAGGGTACGTATGCTAATGGGTAACCGTGTTACTTGCAAAATCTTTTCTTTTTTCGCTAGTTACCATACAATACTCGTAGGCATAGGTTACTACTATAATGCTCTCGCATCTACAAATGACTCGATCTTCAATCTAGAATCTATCAAAAACTACATACCTGCCGAAATGTCGTGAGAATTCGAATGATTGCCCCTGACCCACTGTGATCCCGTCCGATTGCCATCAGTGATAGTGGTTCTACTAAGCTGGTTGTCATTCTGGTTGCCGTTCCGAGCGGTCAAACTGGGCAGCAAAGTTCAAGTGCGACTGTTTAAGCAAGACCATTGTTGTGGGTGGTTTGACATGAGTTTGACAGATCAACTCACACCTGGCTGGATAGCCAAAGAAAGGGTTATAATTTCTGTATAAGTATGTATCGTGCGTCAGATAACGCCTTTTCTATAGGAGTAAAAGGAGATTCAAGGAGTACTGGCAATAGAAAATGGACAGCATAAGACCTCTTCACCGTCTGCCAGTGCCAAGCGTGGCTATTATATGCGAAAAATTGATAATGTTGGTGATGGTGATAATGTTCATCTGTTCCCAAGCATACCAATAAAATCAATTATCCTTCGGTCAAAAGTGGCTGGCTCTACGTTTTCAACCTCCTTCCTGATATCTATGTTTTCATCTATATTTGACATTGTTTCGTTCACAAATCCCGCGGTATCTACTAGAGTTTATATCAGGAAACGCCATGAACCCAAACAAATGAACGAACGAACTATATCTCAAATTCTTTCAGTTAAACTTTATATAAGAAGACAATGTATGATTTTACTACATTTTCAGCGTAAATGTTTCAAAACAATTGTGTTTTCGACTTCTGTATTGTTTCTTTGTCATTTTCAATGTCACTCCATAGTATTTGATCACCTGTTTCAATATTATTTTGATACAGTATATTTTGTTGACTATCTTTGACTCAGTCGATTGGGGTTTTCCAGCAAATGTTTTGATATATTAATGCTGGTGGCTCAGGAACGATCACCGTGGATATCATCGGAAGAGGCTTATGTCCAGCAGTAGGTGTCGTATGGCTGAAATGATAATGATAATTGGTTATAGATACATTGTTAAAAAACGCTATCTTGTTTGCTAAACCTACACCTGTAAATCTCAAAGCAGTTAAATAATGTTAAAATTTATAAAAGAGAATCTTCGTTATACCAGTGTCATCTTTTTATGAAATTTGAAGATCAGTGCCGATGCCACAGTAAAGTAGCAAAATCGTAGTTTTAAAGTTTAAAATTCGAGCTTGGTACGTCTTTGGAATTTTGGATTCGTTGTAGCAGAGTTCAGTCTTATCTTTGTTGTCTAATCATTTGCGGTTTCGGCGACGGGGATTCATTCTCCTCTGAATTTGTTCTAAAATAGTCATGACCTATAAGTTAACTTGTAACTTACAAGACACTTGGAATTACTGTTAATGTGATTTAAAAAATTCGTGCAACCTTTTAACAAAGTAAAATAAACCTAAGAATTTGTATAATCCGGGTTGTAGGTTAGAAATTACTCATATTTCTAAGGATCTAGACATAAACATTGACTCTACAAAAACACAAACATGGTGACTTCAAAATGTTTTTTGAATTCGTAATAAGTCTTAAATTACTACTAGCAAATAAATACAACTATGCTCCTAATGAGAGCATACCGATAATAAATACTTAACCCTCCTTTTAGCGCCGCCAACAAAACAAAACAAGCGGCGTCAGGTGCGCGCCGGTATGCGCGCGCGCGTGCTTCCGTCTTTTTTTCTCCTTCCCCGCGAGAGGGACGGAAATAGCTCGCTCATTCACGTGACACTTGCTCTCATTAGGGTTGGCAATTTGAACTTTTTTTGGGAGATGTACCTCAGCCTTACTATAAATAGTAAGTAAAGATTAAAGTAATGTTGAACATTCTTTGATAATAAATAAATAAATGAATGTGGACAACATCACATACATTGTTCTGATCCCAATTTGAATAACTATTTAAAGTACTCGTATTTTCGAAACCAGAAACAAAGAAGGTACCACAAACACCCAGACACCCATTTACCCGTCCGGGAATCGAACCCGGGACCTCGGAGCAGGCGACACCTTGAAAACTGGTGTGTACGCCACTCCGCCACGGAGGTCGTCAAATTGATACTTTGATACTTTATCATCATCAGCCTATAGTTCACTCCTGGACATATGCCTCTTCCAACGAAGGAATTTGACCAATTCGCCGAACTTGGCGAGCAGATTGGTGATCACAGTGCAGCCAATGGTGGGGGAAGAAGACTCCGCAGATGTCTGTCCGAACTCTCTTAGCCACCTCATGCCACACCTATGGAAATTTATCTCCCTCATTGTACCGTTTGGGTCCGATCTTAAAAGAGGTAACTTGACCAACACTGCTTAGTGCAATAACTTTATGAAATTGAGATTTAGTTACATCTATTAAAACTTTCGCATTTATATTAAGTAAGATACCTATGTACGATAATGTACGAGTATATGAAAAATATCTCAGGGTTCTGGGTGCTATCCCCGGTTCGTGCAAAGAGTTTCATATTTTCGAACGTTTCTCGTGTTTGTGACCACTATCCCGAATTTAGTAAGCGTGGTGATGATGCCTACCCATCATTGCTGTGGTAACTTGAATTCAATAGTGACCTTTGTCCTGAAAAGGGATAAGTATAGGCCGTTACTTGACTTGTATATAATCAAGTCTGAAAGTAATCGCCAACCCTAGCTCCAGGGACTTTTTGTCATACCAACGTGTGGACATTTGTCCCGGGGTGAACTGTTCGATAGGGAATATGTGGGACTGAGAGTCAGAGGTGTTAGAAGTTAGTTGGCATTGCTGGAATACTTATAGTAGTTCTGTTTAGATTGATATAAGCACACAAATTGTCTTGTTGATATGATCTGGTAACACTTGCATCAACAATGGGGATACAAATACTTACAATGTCAATACATTTTTTGGTAACTTTTAACACAATCTGTAAAAAAGTTTTCTTACAAAATGTAATGTTTTGTCATACATTGAACTAGTATTAATTCATGTTCATATCCATTTTCAATAATTGACATTAAGAATTCAATAATTGTCTAAAAATCAAAATACAAAAATGTTAAAGACCTGCAAGAGGAATTTGTGATTATGTATTTTAATTATAACGCAATATTTTAATATCAATTTTACACATACGCTGCTGCTACTGCTTTAACAGTTTTGCAGTTTTATGTTTTTTTTTTTGCCCAAAACAATCCACCCAATAAGTAAGTAGGTATTTGTCAATTTTTTTTAAAGACGAAATAATATCCAACTATCCTCTGCCGGACAGAAAGTTTGTCTGTCATTAGCAAGAGTTCAATTATTTATAATTAGAATATTAATAAGTTTCAAATGCAATAAGTTGTGCGTTTTATTTTTAACATTAACTAGCAACATCGATTAAATTAGGTATTATATTTACAAAACAAAAACATACCTAATCTCATACCAAAAATTAATAACTAATATTTCCTAATAAACCTAGTACACACAGTAACAAATCAGGAATCTAAAAGATGCTTAAATTTTTTAGGTACAAATTAATTTCACTTTTAAATTTTGGTTGTTTTAAATTTAATCCACGCTCATATATTCAATCAATATAATATATTAAAAGATGTCTACTTACAAGCAATACAAGTACTAAAAACAAAAAGTTTCCGATTGTCCCTCGGAGAGCAACATTCTCAGACCCATAATCCACTTCCACCGCCATAAAAACAGATTGCAAAAGCAGTAAGTCCGTTATACTTATCCAATTGTAGGAAGGACACATAAATCTCAATGTGATCGCATCTATTGGTGTTCGGCCCTTACTAGGAGGACTGGTTGCGAGTAGGATGACCCCATATTAAACTAGGATAACCTTTGTATAAGAATCTGAACTCATTTCGGTATGGAATAGATTTCGCGGTCCGTTTCTCATACGGACCAGACTTATGTTTTAGTAATGAGGAGCCATCTTGATCGGTGAATGTTTTGGCAATGTGAATGACTTGTTGTATAAAGAAGGAAACTTTTTACTAAGCAGACTGATTTTAATGTTTTTAGATTGTCGACGTAAAGTAAATAAATAAATAAATAAATAAATATAAATATTTAAGACATGCCTCACTGGGCCACACATAGCCATCTAGTCCCAAATTAAGCTACTATTAAGTACCCTGTCGTTTGGGGTACTAGACAACCGATAAACTTACTTATATACTTTTTTTTTGTAAATATATACTTATAATATATAGAAGAAAGTAAGTGTTAGTTACATTTTAAGAAGAGATATAAAACAAGCAATTGTTTTTTAAATAGATCTTAAATTACCAAGTAAAGAATGTGCCACAAGGGCAGTGAACTGACTTGAAATAAAATATTTTAAAGCTTAAAATCGAATTCTTAGTCACAAAAATTATAAACTCAATAATTACCTGACAAATAGTGCCTGCGATTAAAAACCGCAATTTTTTTAACAATCAAAATTAAGTAACAAATACATAAAATTTATACATTTTAATACAATTGGCACCCAAAGGTTTTTTTTCCTTTTACGATAAGAGAAACTTCAATGACTTTTTTGTACAAAATGGTTTTGCCCACTGGTGTGGCGTGTAAATAGCCACACCAGATGGATAGGGTGAAGGTTTATTAGATAAACCAATCAAAAAAAGATACGACTAAATACCTAGGCGCAGGAGAATATAATGGTGCGGCAGTACTAAAATTACCAAACCTACAATTAAAACAAATTATGCGCACAAGGCACTTACCTATCTAGTGATGCAGTTCCCTTCTCTCCTGGGTGGGTTTTCAAGGTAAGCGAGGTGAGCGAGGACAGGGAAGCCAGGAACGTGAGGTGATTTTGGTGATTGAAAAGCTTGAGGTGATTGAAAAAGCTTGAGGTTTTTTCACGTGAAAATTATTAGGTGAACTATAGGTGAGAAGAAGTAAGTATTATTGAAGACCAGGAGTTGAAGTTTATAGTTGAAGAATTTTTGACAGCTAGTTATCTTCTTTTCCTTTGACAGGAGTTGCTGTCTATGGCAGTGCCGAGTGCGTGCCATGGAGGGCAGATGCAATAATTATAAATTAAATAATATCAATACTACGCGCAACCACCCACTATGTTATTTTTTATATTTTTTATATTTTTTCCTAGAGAGTTAAATAAGATTGTTGGACACTATAATTACGTAGAGTTGGTAATCCCAGTTACCGAGTCCTGCCTATTTGAGATCCACCCCAAAGTATTTATTTTAAAATTCCTTAACAGTGTATCTGTCAAGCACTTTGTTCATGACACATTTCGACGCTGCATAGCGATGTGTCAAACGGCAGGCCATGTGTATTCAGCCTTACTTGTGCAAACAAATGGATGTTTACTCACTGTGGGCTCGTATTGGTTTATTTATCAGTTTTGAGATGATTTTTTATGGTAAAACGATTATGTTTTGCTGCGTCTAGTTAGTGAGTCGACAATAATAACACACACAGAATAGCACACTCCAATCTTTTCCTATGGGTGTGATATGAGGAAACACCAGAAGTACCACCAAAAGAAGACAGGCAGAAGCCTCTCTTAACCATTAGATTAACTGCGATCGTCAACGCCTGCTAAGCTTGGCGACTATCGGTTTCGGCAAAGAACTAGCACCAACCTGTCTATCTATAAGGGTGCCGTTAGAAGCAACTCCAGAAGTATTGAATCACCAAAAGAAGACGGGCTTGAAGTGAAGAAGCGTCTCTTACCATTGGCTAAACAGCGATCACCTACCCGACTGCTAAGCAAAGATATTGTGGCAAGTAGCTCCTTTTAGAGAATTTAAGGCTGTGTCTAGCAGTGAAGAAATGGGCTGACGATGATGATACTCTTACTATTAGAATTTTCAGAGACACAGACGCCCTTTACGACACCCATAAGACGATAAGGAGCTTTACTATTACATACAAGAAAACCTCATGGCACGGGATATATTTTTTTTAAAGTAATTCACAGCGTTATAACTTCCCGTCTCTATACATGTGAACAATTTTCGTCACTCTGCAAATATTCGGTGTTATTAATTTGCATGGCTGACTAATAACAGTTAAGTGCTTCTGCCATGTGACATTAATAAATTAGGACGCTTAATGACCGAAGATGTTATTATTTTAACGCATAAAATTTTATTATTGATTGTCTGCCTCAGACGTACAAGCAAACAAAGGTTCTTACTTAAAATGGAAGCAGATTATATGTATACATATATACAGATGACTCTTTAAGCTTAAGACAATAACATCATTGAAAAAAATTACTTATATACGATGGTTCCAAAACCATGAAAATTTTGTGTTCACTTTTAAATGACAAAGCATAATGTTACATTCCTCCTTTCCTATCATTGATGTATTTATTTATTTTACCTGTATTTATTTTTGAAAGAAAGAAAGAATTTTGTAACAATTTTATAAAATTTTAGAATGCATCAACTGATTCGAGTTGACTTGACACTTAAATGCAACGTTTTCACTTCAATTCACAATTTTGTCAGGACTCAACATGTTTTAGGTATTTTACCATTAATTTATTGAGCGGTAAACCTTACAGGTCCAAGGAGGTGACTCAAAATACTCCCCTGGTTAATTTCGAAGGCGACACTACTGTAGTGTGTGACACACCCCACCTAATTTCGGAGCATAGGTTTAATTTATAAGCTGGACATATTACTAATTAAAGAGATTATCAATTCCGATCGACCGAGTAAAATATTTTATTTTCACACCCTAGTCTCAACATTACACTACGCCAATCAAAGTTAGAGCTATGGCGTCTCTATTCTGTCTCATGTAGGTACAGTGGCCTGAATCTCAGGCAATACATTCTTGTTGCAAACTCGCACTTATGCCAACTATATTATGATGCCCCACTGTAGTGTTGTCGCCTGCACAAAACATGTAGGTCAAACTAAATCCCAACGTTCGCAAAAACTGACCTAGTTTACATATTATGAGGTGAACGTTCGGTCAAGTGTTACATCCTGCGCATAATCGCTGGATCTACGTTTCGTGGGTATTGGGTTCGCGTCCCGGTATGCGCACACACTGTCTATTGATACGTGGGTAGACGTAATATGATATCTAGATTGACGACCTGGTTAGTGTAGGGGGGCGGTGTGTTTGTTTCCCGGTCGGGTCGATCACATGGGGTTGCCTAGCATACATCTTTCGCTTCTTCCACATTCATCAATCTTTTCATGTATGCTCGACGGTTTAGAGTACTCTTGACCTGACCTTTCTTCAACATCCCAGATTTGATCGTGATAAGTTCGTCTAGGCCTTCCTCTTCCAATGTTCCCTTTCACACTCGTCTTAAAGATCTGTCTAGTCATTCTTCCCTCATTCATCCTCTCTACATGCCCAAACCATCTAAGCATCCCTTTCTCAATCCGTGTGACAATATCTTCTTTCACACCACAACGTTCTCTTATAACACTATTTTTTATTCTGTCACTCAATTTCACTCCTAACATACTTCTTAGCGCTCTTATTTCTACTGCATTTATTCTACTTTCATGCTTTTTCTGCCATACAACTTTCACATCCGTACATGAGTGTTGGAACTAACACCCCTCTATGCACAGCCAGACGAACTTTCGTAGAAATCTTCTGGCTATTCATAAGGTCGCGTAGCGCACCATTCACTCTGTTACCAGGATTTACTCTCCTTTCAATATCACTTTCATACTTTCCGTCCCTGGTAAGCATCGACCCCAAGTATACAAACTCATTCACTTGCTCCAGTTCATCACCACTAACCCCAATACATACTTCTGTCATGCTCTCTTCCTACCCAAATTGTACTAATCCCAAAATGAGTAACTATTTAAAGCAGTCGTAATGTGGAAATCAGTAACAACGAAGGTCCCACAAACAGCCAGACCCATGAAAATGTAGGAAACACTATTCCTACATTGACCCGTCCGAGAATCGAATCCGGGACCTCGGATTAGGCGAAAACAGGTGTGAATGTCACTCCGCCATGATGGTCGTCAAATATAGTTATGTAATAATACAAATTATTGAATTGAAAATGAAATGAAACCTTGTTAAATGTTACTTTTTAAGTAACTTCTACGTATTAAGCGAATGCAGTAGAGTATGCAAAATCATAATTATTATTTGTTATCTTGATAACACGAAGTGCAACTGGTAATCGAGCGATTTTAATCATCGGTATTATGCGTATAATTATTAATACTACATTGATTTATAACTGATGCATATAACGTTGTAATGAGTACTTCGTTGTAATAATTAGGTACTTTAAATACTTCATCTAGAGTTATTTGATTCGGGATTTGTACCATGTACCTTATTTATTATGAGTTTACGATAAATCCCGAATCAAATAACTCTAGTGATAGTGACCATGAAAGTTTAAATCAGTTTAAATATTTTGTTATTTTTAAAGTCCCGCAAGATATTGAAACTAAACAAAAAAAATACAAACTAAATTCTTCAATTAATCAAAAAAAAGTTTATCAAACCCCATTCTGTAAGGTTGCGAGTTCCATTAAAAAAAAACCCTGTAAGGGGTCATCCATAAATTACTTCACACGATTTTTGAGATTTCCAGACTTCCCCCCCTTTGTCACGCATTTTTACGAAAATTCACATACTATTTTGCCCAATGTCACTAAAAGTAAGACCCCCCCCCTTAATTTCTGACGTAGGTAATTTGTAGACGGCCTCTAAAGGCTTAGCTAACTACATTATAAATCACAAATAAATAAACATTCCAATTTAGGTACTCTATTTAAAAACTTGAAGAGCAAGAACTGTAGCGGATCACTCTGGAAATAAAAGTTTCATCATCAGCATTACTTGTATGGAAGAAAACATAAATAAAACACTTCATGGTTCGCAATAAACCAACAATAAAGTTAACTTCTAATTGACAATAAACAAATTCGCGTAAATGTCCCGCGTTGTTGCCAAAATGAAATAATAACTAAAATTAAGGCCAATTAGAACGGTCGGTGCAAAGCGGCGCGGGCGCAGTAAATGCATTTAATTTGTTTAACGTCCATCACGGGCAAAGAGTAGGCAGTACTCGAGACATGCCACTTCTTTGACATATAGGAAATGATTGTCTGTCTAGGTATTGGTGTCTTGAATTTATGAAGACGCTATATTTTTCATGAAAGATAAATTTACGGATTTAACTCGCATTTATTAGAAATTTTGTCTAAGGATAGTTAAAGTTCCGAGAAGGAAGATAAATTTTTACCTCAAAAAGCATCATTTAAAGTGGAAATTTGTAGGTTAACTCTCATTTTGATAGGTCAAACATCTTGTGTGAAAACAAATATGTATTTTAAACTACTATATCAGTAAATGAAGTTAACTGATATGACAAAAACGATGTTTACTATACGAAAACCTACAGACAAGCAAAACAATCTTTACATTTAGTCTAAACTACCACCTATCCTACCTATCCTACCTATCCTAGGTAGGATTTGTATTAATATACCTATCCTAGGTAGGATAGGCATGTTGTCTACCAAATCACTCTAATTTTGATATCTGGTAATGTGTTTTGTCGTAATTTAGGTACAAATATAATGAGATGCATGGCTTGCCTGCTCTGCGTGCGACGTCATAGTCTATAATCTAATTTGGGAGCACATGTATGAGTAATGCGGATTGTAAAGTATGACGAATTGTATCGGGACTCCTGATCCAATAGTTTAAGTGTACATCCAGCTTAGAAGATTTTGATGTGGCTTTTATTTGTAGTTAGGTATTTATTTTTCATACAAAGATTGCAATTTCTCATACTAAGGTACCTAATCGTAAAAGGCGATAAGGGAGTACCAGAAAAAGATCTCTCCACTATTGGAGAGGCTTTTCTTTGATAGGGGACTGATGATGCTGATGATCAATGATGATGAAGATGATTTATCTTGGAAGATTTGTAAAATATTATTGAATAAGTGCTAATTAGTTATAACACTGTGAAACTTATACGCCTTGGCCCTCTAAGGTACAAGTATGTGTTTAAAAATACCAATGATTAGGTTCTGAAGCGTACAAATAGGTTAGGCCTGAGTCCAGCAGTGGTCTTTCATGAGCCATTATGATTTCGTATATATTTAATACGTTAGTTTAATAAACATATTATGAATATTAATACAAGCCCAATCAAATGATGCAATATCCAATTTTATTATTTATGTTGTGATTTATTATTTCTCTACAAGTAAACATTTATAGTAATAAATAAATATTAAAATAAATAAATAAATATTTAAGACATGCCACACTGGGCCACACAGAGCCATCTAGTCCCAAATTAAGGTACTATTAAGTACCCTGTCGTATGGGGTACTAGACAACCGATAAACTTACTTATATACTTTTTTTTTTTTTTGTAAATACATACTTATAATACATAGAAAACACCCAGACCAGTATAAATCGAATGTTATGAATAAAATATTATTGAAATGTATCTACAACTTTATAATTAAAAGCAAGCTTCTAGAATTTCAATGATGGAGGCTATTGTCCTGCATTTATTATAGGTTGGTACCTTACTTTTACTTAAGTAGCTAGACTTTCCGTATCCTTAGATCATGGTTAAGGTGTCCCCCCCCCCTAAAAACGCAGTTTTTAAATTTATAGCTATAAAGTAAACAAAGTTACGTAAAAGCAATAACATTAACATACGGTTACAATTTTAGTGCCACTCCATAATAAGTGTCATGTCATTATCATTTTATGCGTATGAGCAGATATGATTTCATAACAGCAGAGCTTATTTATTTAGTAAACAGATATCATCGTCTTCATTTATCATTCAGATCATCATCTTCATTATCAAAAGCCCATACTTATCAGTTTTGATTTGTCAAGGCGGACTTAGCCAGTATTAAGGGGAGTCCGACTCGCACTTGCCCGGTTTTTTATATTTTTTACATAGTCTCGTCGGGTGTTTGTGGTTCCTTCGTTGTTTCTGATTTTCATACTACAAGTGCTTAAAATAGTTACTTACTATTATATCAAAACAATGTATGTGATGTTTATTGACGACCATTTGGATCAGCGGTAGTAGACGCTGCTTCTGAGCCATGGGTCGCGGGTTCGATCCCCGCACAGTACAAATATTTGTGTGCATAAACATGTCTGTTTGTACTGGTCTGGGCGTTTTCTATGTATTATAAGTATGTATTTACAAAAAAAAGTATATAAGTAAGTTTATCGGTTGTCTAGTACCCCATACGACAGGGTACTTAATAGTACCTTAGTTTGGGACTAGATGGCTCTGTGTGGCCCAGTGAGGCATGTCTTAAAATATATATATATTCATTTATTAATTTATTTTATTTACATTTCAACATCCTAGTTCCCCCCTCCCTCCCTCCTTCGTTAATTATGTACACCTGTAACACACCAGTATAAATTGCTTAGAATGCATTTTATGCATTAGATATTTGGAGCTGAAAACAATTGAAATTTTTCGTAGCTCCTGCCTTTTGTGCGTAGATCATTGAACTCGTATGATTGGGATGCGCGGGAGTTGATTCAAATATAAATACGCATTTGGGTCACTATCGAGCCGTTCCGACGAGTGGATGGCGTGCTCAAGTGTTTATAGGTGTAAATAAATAGGCTACATTATTTTATTATACCTATATAACAAGATAATAATGAAGTGTTATTAAAAAAAATCTGAAAAAAAAAATTTCAATTGCTCGCACTGCTGTTTTTTTAATCAATACATTTGCTGGTGTTACTTAAAATACAAATTGAGTTAATGAAAATTTTGCAATAATTTGCATAACTTTAGGATGCTACGCCATCTTTGGTGATAATATGACAGAAATTACACACATAAATACACTGAACAAGTCACAACAAGTAGGTACACAATCACTATAATAATAATTAACCAATGTAATTAGCACACAATAATGACATAATGACATGTCAAAATGGAAACCAAGCACATCACTTGAAAAGAGGTTGCATCAAAACAAAGTTCGTTCGGAAAAATATTTTTAAAATTTACTCCATATTGTTTGTTTCGTTAGTGAGATTAAAAATATACTGTACCCTACACACCTAGTTTTACAAGCTTTTATTGTTAATATTATTAAACTTTAAATTTATAAGAGCATTATAATCATACGACTAATATTTAAACGATCCAATTTGTCTTTGCAATATCACTAATACTTTTTCTTTGAATGTCTATGTAAAAAAATATAAGCTTGTACCTATACAGTACCTTCAAAAAAATTAAAAATTAAAAACGTTTTAGTCTTGTCTAACTTTGAAAACTTTAGTCGCATGAAAAGTCTGACTACAGTTTTCATTTTGTTGAATTGATAGCACCATAACTACATATTCGTCTGAAATTAGTAATATTCCTCATTTAATTCAGTCTTGAGTTAAAATAAAAGACTTTCTGATACCCGCTAGACAATAAACTGGTTATCAGTAAATTTTCATAATCAAAGTACATAAATACTTACAAACTTAATAATATGTATTGCCTTCTTGGTTTCGTCGGTGGGTGGATTGAAGCAGAGTTAGTAATTTTTTTGTTGCTACCACAGATTAGATTCAGGCAGTTATGATAACTGCCAGTATCCGAATTTACATAAAGATAATAGAAATAACTTTTAAAAGATTGGCGATAGTTTAACGAAACGGTAGCGTAACGTTATGATAAGGATATTTATAATACACCAGCTCTAATGAAGATAAACATCTTAACAGCCACTGTACAGGCTTGCACATTATCACTGCAATATCGCACCTATTTCAACTATATAAGATACCCCAATGTTTAGCTTTTTGTCTGAACAAAAAATGCCCTTGAACAGAACACATGTCAACTTCCAAATAAGCTATTAATTTCACTTCAATTGACCGTGGTTTTATTACAGACAAATTGATTGAGATCAGTTTGTCTGTCTGTCCAAACACGCTTGTTAGTTTTTGTAATAGCTTATTATTTGAGGCGAGAGTCGTCGAGTGGAGCGATAAGTGTCTATTATGGCTGTGTAGTGTGTAGGCACTTTAATTTAAATAACGAAGAGGATATTGATTGAATTACATAAAGGTAAAATAACATGTAGCCAACTTAAAAATAAGTTATACCCACAAAGATGGAATTCTATGTAAGAGACTAGTCTCTGTGCAAAGAGGAGCGACAGATAACCAGGGCCACAGTTCCGCTAATTTACAAATGGCTCAATAGAATCGTAATTGCATCGCAATCGTATACGTAATCGTTTGACATTACTACCTTAATGAATGTGTCAAAATGTACAATTGAGATGCAATTGCGATTCTATTGAGTCCTTTGTAAATAAGCGGAATTGGGAGACAGTCTCTCCACCACCGGACCAGCTGGAAAAAGCTAAAAGGTAATAGTGTCATGTAGAACCGGCCCACAAAAAGAATAAAATAAATGAATATATATTTAAGACATCCCTCACAGGGCCACACAGAGCCATCTAGTCCCAAATTAAGCTACTATTAAGTACCCTGTCGTATGGGGTACTAGACAACCGATAAACTTACATAAATACTTTTTTTTGTAAATACATACTTATAATACATAGAAAACACCCAGACCAGTACAAACAGACATGTTCATGCACACAAATATTTGTACTGTGCGGGAATCGAACACGCGACCCATGGCTCAGAAGCAGCGTTTACTACCGCTGATCCAAATGGTCGTCAGAATAGCACCACCGATCTTACGGGTGTCGACTTACGACACCATGTGTCATGTGTATCATATAGTTATGGCAGTACTCCTTAAGAGGCGACATTATGGAGTACTGCCATAAAAAGACCTCTGTACTCTACCATTGGCCAAACTGAGAATGCCAAACGACCTGCTAAGCGCCGCGAATATGAAGCTCCTGAAGTGGCAGTGGGCCGGGACACATAGTAAGAAAGAACCGATGGCCGTTGGGGCGGAAAGGTTCTGGAATAGCGACCGTGCACCTGACGACGATCTGTGGGTAGGTCATTCCCCAGGTAGACCAATGATCTGATGAAGGTGAATAGCCGGAAGCCGTTGGATGAGGGTGGAGCGGGTCTGATCGTTGTGGAGATCCTTAAGACATTAGACAAGACGTTAGGCGCAGATAATGATGTTGACAAGACGTTTCTATAAACAGTAGCTCCAAGTAATCACTCTAACAACGTTAATCTATGACGATGAAAATAAGTGGAGTACGTGACGCGGTCAATGTACGCCATGATAAGAAACGACCTTCCTAAAATCTTTTATGGATAAGCTAATCGAGGGAAAAACTAATCGCTTTCTACCAATCAGCGAGTTTGGTTTTGAATGACAATTGTTAAAGTGTTTGCTTTGTTTGTTATAGTAGTTATATTCCAAATATATGTACACTTTAAATATTAACAGCATTACCATTACTATCATTTTTCTATTACCAGCCTTTTGAAGTCCACTGACATAGACGGCAACAACAAAAAATATCCGAAGCCTCCTTCTTTTGTATGTTCAAGACCAATATGAACATGTCATGTTATTCATATTAAAATCGACAGATGGCGTTGCAAGTACGTTACTTCGCAATTTCAAAAACTGATAACTTTCACTACGTTTTGTGTTCCTTGTTGATTGTTGAGTTCCTCGTTCATGGAAGTGTTGGAACAAAGGCACTAGATGATGTTCCATAGTTTGTGGCTCTATTCCTCAGTCAGCTCCTCTCTGCTGTTTGTTCCTAAATCTTTACTTACTTTGGTGTCCGAATAGTGTATGTTATGTTGTCCATATTTATTTATTTGATGTTATTTTTTTATAATAAACTAGCTGTTGCCCGCGACTTCGTTCGCGTCAATTACTGTTATTATGATCGCGACTATTTTTGCAACATTTTTCACTCATGCTTCGCTCCTATTGGTCGCAGCGTGATGTTCTATAGCCTAAAGCCTTCTTCGATAAATGGATTATTTAACACAAAACTAATTTCTCAATTCGGACCAGAACTTCCTGAGATTAGCGCGTTCAAACAAACAAACAAACTCTTCAGCTTTATATATTAGTATAGAATATAGATGGGCTTGCTCTTGACTACAAAGGTACTTAACTATACGTTTAAGAAGAAGCCTAAGATGGAGCGAGCTTACCCAGAGGTACTTGTTCTCCCCCACACCAGCGGAACACAGGAGAACTGTTTGGCGCTGGACTCCGGCAGGAGGGTGGTAGCATCCAGGCGGCCTCTTACGAAGCCTACCACCGTAGAGGGATCTGTTAGCCGTCATCATTGGTTAGAAAACCAAAGAAGCCGTTGCCCAGGGTGGACCACTAGGAGGTAGATCCCACCACCCCAAATTCAAAGATAGGTATAATCTTAAAGATATTATTGGCATTAATACATTGATGTAATATATAAAAAGAGATACACAATCAGCGTTTCAATGTGTCTCAACTAACGGCCGGTCCTAACAACCTATCTATCTACAGTTTTGGCATATCGGAGATAGAAAACAACTTCTGTCTTTGTTTCTCTGGACTTCAAAAACAGAGATAGAAACTGTTTCGTATCTCCGATATGCCAAAATTAAAGATAGATAGGTTATTGGGACTGGCCGTTAAAGTGCACCCATCGGAATCTTGTAACGGCCGGTCCCAATAATCTATCTATCGCCAGTTTTGACATATCGGACATAGAAAACAGTTTCTATATCTGATTTTTCCGTCCAGAGAAACAAAGACAGAAATGGTTTTCTATCTCCGATATGCCAAAACTGAAGATAGATAGGTTATTAGGACCGGCCGCAAGACGTATGCCAAAACACTTGCTGCGCCATAATCTAAAAGAAGAAGAGAAAGGCTTAAGGGTGCACTTTTTTGCATAAACTATATACGAGTACATCGAATAGTTACAACATGGCATATCTATTTACTAATATTATAAAGCTGAAGAGTTTGTTTGTTTGTTTGTTTGTTTGTTTGAACGCGCTAATCTCTGGAACAACTGGTTCGAATTGAAAAATTATTTTTGTGTTGGATAGTCCATGTATCGAGGAAAGCTTTAGGCTATATAACATCACGCTGCGACTAATAGGAGCGAAGCATAAGTGAAAAATGTGCAAATATAAAAACAGAAATTGACGCGTACGAAGTCGCGGGGAACAGCTAGTATGTCCATAATAATGCATGATGGAATAATTTAATAATGTTCTGTCAACTTACAACTCGGCCGGCATATTGTTATGACATAAAATCAAGCGACAATTAATCAAATAGGGACCATAGATTTAATTTAAATCTATGATAGGGACAGTCTTAGGTGTCATTTGTGTATCTTTTTCAATATACGAGTAACAAAACTCAAGCTCAAGTGCAAAATTTTCCTTCAGTTCAGTTGTCTTTAAAGCTTCGGTTTGTTTATAAAACGACTTACACCTGTTTACACTATAATACTTTGTTTGTGTGATTGTGCTGAAACTAAAAATAATAACAGCACTACATAAGGTAAGGTTCCTGACTTAATCATTGCCTTGGTGTTATACTTAAATAGATTGCTCATGAAAATACTGAGTATATTTGTTTTCAAAATATCTGATTCAGAACTTATCAGAAGTTATTTATACTAGTATTATGACTAGGTTAACCATTTTATATAACGCTAGATTGCGCTGTTCCTCATTCGGTAAATGTTTTAGTTCAGCAATTTACAACATTAATGCAATGTCTACGTTGATGTTGCTTGTGTGTTTTCCTGTTTTTTACGATTATTATAATATGTCTCATCCCTTGTGTAAATATACCTATGTGCTGTCTTATAAATAATTGTCTATGTCTCTGTCTTTTTGATAAATAAAGTTCCATACATTAGCTCCATCACACATATACAGCTAATGCTGTTTGTCCTTTACAACTTATCTATACTAATATTATAAAGCTGAAGAGTTTGTTTGTTTGTTTGTTTGAATGCGCTAATCTCCGGAAGTACCGGTTCGAATTGAAAAATTCTTTTTGTGTTGGATAGTCCATTAATCGAGGAAGGCTTTAGGCTATATAACATTACGCTGCAACTAATAGGAGCGAAGCATCAGTGAAAAATGTTGCAAAAACGGGAAAAAATATTGATGTTAATTACAATCATATAAACAGATATTGACGCGGACGAAGTCGCGGGCAACAGCTAGTGACTAATAATTATCTGGAATACTCTTTCTACGATATGTTTGTTCCACAAGCTATAAGAAATTACAACCAATCACTGTCACTTTTACAGACAAATCTCCAATGCAATTGGCTGCGTCAAGATCACTTCGCCTCGCGATTGGCGCGCTACATGTGCTTACGTTACGCCCCGCCCACTACAGCTTCTATTTTATGGAACCATTTTAAGCTTAGTTACAGAGAATTACAAAGACAATGAAGAAGTTCAGTAATCATTCCGAGGTAAAGTTATCTCTGACATATTATAACTGCCACCGATAGCACATATCACAATGATAAGTAATTCCCAAGAATGTGTTTATACATGAAATTATAGATTATCCCCATATTAGGATTAGGAACGTCATTTCATTCAAAATAATATTAAAAATGTTTTTATTCAAATAGTAACATAATTGAGTGATAACGGTTATATCTGTTAGATAAAACGCTGCTATCTTAAGTGATTCAAGTGACGCACTTATGATTATTAAATGATTTGAATGTATTATGAATTTGTTACTTCATCGCGCTAGAATAGAACGTTTTTTTTTAATCAATGGGCTTGCTCTTAGTCAAGACGTAAACGTAAAGTTAAGTGTGTAGTCACACAGTTAACTTTACGTTTAAGAAGAAGCCTAAGATGGCGCGAGATTACCCAGAGGTACTGGTTCTCCCACACACCAGCGGAACACAGAAAAACTGTTTGGCGCTGGACTCCGGCAGGAGGGTGGTAGCATTCAGGCAGCCTCTTACGAGACGTGCGGGTTACGTGGATCTGTTTAAACTTGACATGGAGGTATATTTTAAGCCGGAATAACGCACATGATACTTTAAATCTCTGAAATACCTATAAAACTTCAAATTCAAAATGTCCACATGTCATTTTTAATTTATTCAAGTCAAAAAATAAAGATAACCTTTCTATTAATAATGATAGATCATTGGTCAGAGCGCGAATCTATACTAATATTATAAAGCTGAGAAGTTTGTTTGTTTGTTTGATCGCGCTAATCTCAAGAAGTACAGCTGGTTCGAATTGAAAAATTCTTTTTGAGTTGGATAGTCCATTTATCGAGGAAAGCTTTAGGCTATATTACATCACGCTGCGCCAAATAGGAGCGAAGCATGATTGAAAAATGTTGCAAAAATAGTCGCGATCATAATAACAGAAATTGACGCAGACGAAGTCGGATGCAACAGCTAGTCTTTTATATACCTAATTGTCACGGTTGTACACAAGCCTTAGTAGTACGTAAATAACTATATCTACAGCACGAACAGACATACCTGCCTATTATTTTCTCATGCAACAGTTAGTATTTATTCACAACAATGTCTAAGTTATTCTTTGTCTCCATAAGAACGGTCAGGAAGGCAGTTCACGTCGTGTTCGTGACATCCGTGAGCATCGAATACTGGTCCCTTTGCCTTACATAACACCACTACAACTTGGCCTGTTCTATCCGTACGTTCGTTACACGCATAATTTGAGACAAGAGCTCTTCGTATATTTGGACCATTTACGCTGAGCCCTGCATGTTTAGAACTTCGTTTGAGAGTCAACTGAAGTGAGGATCAGTCTTTTCTGGTGGTATGTAAATGTAAATTATGCGCATATTTTTTGAGTAATAATAGAAACTGTTACTGTTCGACACACCTGGAAGGGTCCAAAGATTATGGACCATAATGAAATTTACTTAAATATGTAAGTCAGTAGCAATAAATGTAAATCGGACAAACGTGAGTCAGACTCGACCGCCGAGAGTTCCGTACATATTGTAAGGTTATCTTAAAATTTTTAATAAGAAGATGATTATGAAGTTGATTTTCTTAAATCCATACTTAATATTATAAATGGGAAAGTGTGTGTGTCTGATTGTTTGTCCGTCTTTCACGGCAAAACGGAGCTACGAATTGATGTGATTTTTTTAAGTGGAGATAGTTGAAGAGATGGAGAGTGACATAGGCTACATTTTGTCTCTTTCTGACCAGCCACTTCCCTAAACTGGGGGGTGGAAGTTTGTATGGAGCATTCCGCAATTTTCAAGGTAGAAAGCTAAAAATTAGTATGCGGACTATCTGTGACTAACAAAAAACCGTGCGTAATTTTTTTTTGCTCCCATTTCCTTAATAGAGGGAGTGATTGTTATCCCGAATTTAACGCGAGCGAAGCCGCGGTAGAAAGCTATGAGAAATAAATTTATTCCCGATGATATAGTATAATGATAATTACTGAATGACTTTCCTATCTTTAAATATAATTATTTTAATTAAGCTTAAAAAAAAACAAATTCATTACTTATTTAGTAGCTTTGCACGTGTCTGCAATGAATATGAAAAACTTGGTTTTTTTTTCGTTTTATTACGCAGCACCTTCCGAAAATATAAATTAAAATATTCAACTGCTTACAATTTTTTTGCATCTTAATAGTTTTTTTTTGTTATTTAATTTATCAATTTAATAAAACAATATACTTCTTGTTTCAGATGCTGTTGATACACAGATTGGGTATGTTTTTAATTTTAATAGGTACTTATTATGTATGATTACTGTTCAAGCGTGTATGAAAAGATTAATGAATGTGGATGAAGCGGAAGTAGTCTGTAAGGATCATAGTAAGTGGAAGGATGTGGTCTCTGCCTACCCCTCCAAAGGCGTGAGTGTATGTATGTATGTATGTATGTGTTACTGTTCAAGGATAATCTTGTAACAGTTTTCCGAAATTACTGGCCTATGCCCCCAAACGCCTCGTTGGTCTAGTGGTTTAAATACCGGGCTGAGATCTCTAGGTCCCGGGTTCGATCCCCGGGGGGAACAAAAGTTCCGAAATTTCGAACATTGCTCAGGTTTGTGATCACCAACCCGCATTTGGCAAGCGTGGCGATTATGCCAGTACCTATCATTGCAGTGGTAACTTGAATTCAATGATGGAGGCCTTTTCCCTGCAGTGGGATAATTATAGGCTGTTACTTTACTTTACTGGCCTATGACGTGGCTTGTTTTGCGACTTCCGTCTTACTATATAAGAGGGTACCAACAGCTCAGCGTGTCTTCCGAATCATGGCTACAACCCTTTCCAAATCCCAGTCAATTAAAAAAAAACGAAGTAGACCCGGCTAAGAATCTAGGGACCTTACGTAGTAGGATGGCTACCGCACAATTACACTAACAAGCTTGTTGCTCCCATACAATTCTTTCCAAATCTGTCAATTTAAAAAAAAACTAAGCAGACTATTCTAAGAATCGAATGCGGGACATGTAGTAGGATGGCCATCGCACAAATGCACAAACAAGATTGTAGCTCCCATGGAAACTCCAAATCAGTTTTTATAACAAACATTCTCATGCCTCACATCCGTTTGACAAATAAAGTCGTCGTTCTGCTATAAATTTTGTCTGTCTGTCACACCGGACCATACACAGTGTGTGGGCGATCCATAGTGCAGTCCCACTGTCGATTAATAATTTTCCTTTTATATCGACATTAAAAATTCGTTTCTCACTGATACGAATTCTGTGTGCAATCATATTACGTATATGTATTTATGTATGTTTATATATTTATTATATATGTGTAAGTTTATTAATAGTAGTTATAATTTACTTTCATGATTGTTATATTTTTTTTTCTTTCTCTCTTTTTGCACCGCCTGTATTATTTCTGTTTTGCCCAATGGTTGACTGGGAGAGAATGCTTTTAGCATTAAGTCCGCCTATTGTACTATATTTTATTATTGTGCAATAAAATGTAAATAAATAAATAGAAATATTGTTTTCTAGGTTTAGGTCACCATTAACATAATCTTCGCCAATCGTAGCCCACTGCTGGATATTAAGACTGGAAGTGCTAAAACTAGGTCATGGTCGAAACTTCAAACAAAGTGCTTATGTGCTAACTATCAAGCTTAGAAGAAGTCGCTTGATGAAAGAGAGAATGTTAAAACCACCAATTTTTGTTCTTGTCTAGCCTACGGCAAGTTCTGTCTAATGTAAGTGAGTGTGACCAGTGTTTCGCCAGATGGATAGCATCGTCTTGTATGTCAGTTGTCCGGAAACTCCGACGCTGTTTAGGGAAACCCGCTAATACACCAGTGGTCTTACTGCCGGTCCCAATAATCTATCTATCTCCAGTTTTGGCATATCGGAGATAGAAAACATCTTCTGTCTCTGATTTTGCCGTCCAGAGAAACAAAGACAAAAGTTGTTTTCTATCTACGATATGCCAAAACTGAAGATAGACCGGCCGTTAGTTGTTAGAGTACTCCTACCAGCGTAGGTAGCCGTACGGAGGTATCCTAGCAACCTGCAGAAAACCTGAGATCGCAGTCTATTCAGAATTATCAAGGTCAAACACGCAAATGCTACCCTGGGCAAATTATCAGATAGCCCCGTAGATTGACCTATTGCTTTAGTCTTCGTAGTATCACCTACATAGACTATCTCTACCGCAGCCATTTTGACCACGCAGTCAATTCAAAGTTCTCCAGAACAATCACGATAAAACCTTCCATAAGGGTAGTTTCCTGACGGCAAAATACCCTATACCCATAGGGCGTTTGGTTACTCCTCTCTGTATTGGGATATCCTAGAAAAACATGTTTAATTCAAAGTTATCGATAAAAATACTGACTGCCAACAACACTAACACTCAAACTTTTTATTCATCGACAAATATTCGATTCTCAACGATGCTTGACATCCGATTTTGCTTACCGAGTTGAGAAATGGAGGTGTATGTTGAAAAACTTAAGTGGTTAAAAGGGAAAACACTATTACTTAATAAGTTACTATTTTGAGGGCTGACTTATGTGAAGTTTAGTGTTTGTTTTACCAAAAATGTTGGGTATTAGAAATATAATCTTTGTCATCAACTCACATAAAATTACTACGGATATGCCTTTCTAAAAGTCGAATTTTCCTTTGAAAGGTTATATCAACTGTAGTGTGTTGTACACCCAACCTACTCTTATACAGGGTGAAATTTTAACCCCTTTCCAAATTTTAATATATCAATCTACGAGACAAAAAACAGATGACGTATTTTTTCTTTTGGTATAGCCCAGTACAAAAATGTCAAGAAAAAGCACCTAGAAAAAGTCCGCGAAAAATCTAAAATGTTGGTTATGGCCTCCTCGCAACACACTTTTTACACCGTGCGCATCTCATTCATTCATTCATTCATGCATTCATTAATTCATTACGAAACTATTCTTGTTGTTGACTTTTGAGAGGCTTAGGATCGTAAAAAGCAAAAGGCTCCAATCAGCTAATGAATGTTCATTGAACAAACTAAAACTAACTTAACTTTATTAGAAACCACAACAAAAACAATTACAAATACAGTATGGAACAGTATGAAAACAAAAACATTACCATAACCTACAAGTGTTCATTTTAAAACGAAGACTTGAGTTACTTATTTCTCTTACATCTTTTAATCCTCTCCTAGCTCCATAGGCAATACATTCCTATGTAGTAAACCTTTTACCGAATTCACAATACATTGAACAACACAATACATCGAAAACACGCACATTTGGGTTCACAACATGAAGAAATCACTAAAATTGAATTTAACGAGTTACCCTGTTGGCTTGGTATTTGCACATAAGCTATCTAAAACTCACATTAAATGTTTTTTCACATTCACGATACCATAATAATTAAAACTATGAATAAACTAAAATAATTATGCACTTGCAATAAATTAGACTGACAGCTGCGTTTTTTGTTTGTTTATTGCTCCTTTCAGAACCAGGCAGCTAAGGTCTGAGACCGCATGCTGCCATGGCATTAGTGCGAATTCGATCATTCTTAACAAATACATAAAATATCATAAACACTTACTTACACTTAATAACTTAACCTAACCTAACCCTAAACTAACCTAACTTATCGAAATTTATGGGTGATTTATACGATACTTTGACTCAGTGAGTACTTTTTGAAAGGTATTGTATCGAATAAATTAAAAAAAACACACTTTAAATTTAGCACATTGCTCTTTTTTTATGGCATTGCAAATTGACATTGAATTCCTGCGTGCTAAATGTATCAAAACATTATAAACAGTGCAAAATCGTACATTCACTTCAACCGTCTTATTCTTTCCTTCTTCACTAGTAATCAATCACTAGCTTGTTCATTATTGTGTTACTAGACTGACCGGTGGTACCTATCTGGATATGTTGCCTAATGTTGTGGCGAACTTTATGGACGATGTGCCTTTATTGAACTATCGTGATTTTTATTACCAACATGATGGTGCACCCCCGCATTACGCCGCCTCCGTACGAGACTATTTAAGTTCTGAATACGGTGACCGCTGGATCGGTCACGGGGGTCCCGTCGCGTGGCCGCCGCGATCACCTGATCTGACACCCTGCGACTTCTTTTTGTGGGGTGAGATAAAGCGACGCGTGTATGTAGAAGAAGCCCAAAGCCTCGAGGCATTAAAAGCTCAGATAGTGTTAGCTTTTAATGAAGTGAAAAATGAAAATGTAGTTCTCAACAAACTTAAAGAAAATATTCAAAAACGTGCAAGATTATGTTTGGAGAGATACGGTCTGCATTTCGAACAGTTTTTAAAATACTAGTAATGTTTCTTTTCTTTAAATTAATTAATAGTTTCAACCAGTAACCAACCAAACCAGTTTAAGTAAGTGTTTATGATATTTTATAATTAAGAATGATTAAATTCACACTAATGACATGGCAGCATAGTCTCAGACCTTAGCCGGTTCCGAAAGGATCGAAAAACAACAAGGACTGTAAAGAACTGACAGGTCAGATGGCTGCATTTTGTGAAATTAAGTTCTTGCATCATTGTTGTTCTGAATACAAAATAATTAATGTGGGTTTTAATCATAGTTTTAATAGTGAATACGTGAAAAACATTTAATGAGAGTTTGAGAAAGCTTATGGGCAAATACCAAGCCAAGAGTGTAACTCGAAAGACAAGTTTGGTGATTCCTACATGTTGTTAACCTAAAATGTGCGTGTTTTAATTTTATTATGAATTCGGCAAAAGTTTTACTACATAAGTAGGAATGGATTACTTAAGGGAGCTAGGAGAGGATTAAAAGAGGTAAGATAAATAAAGTACTCAATTGTTTAAAACGAATTCGTTTTACAATGCAATGTTTACGTTCAAGGTTGTAGGACGACCACTTTTAATTAGAAATTTTTTTGCGAAAAATATTTCAAGGTCAAAACTTGACCTACATTTTTTATTTCGGAAATGGGCTCTAAACACGATATTTAACTCCTATAAAAAATTCCGAAAGTACATAAAATTTCATCCTGTATACTTAACCTATTATATAAACGTGCTTCGGAACTACTTGTGACACACAATTATAGACGCATCATAGAGTCAACACGTCTTTTCATTTGCTACTCCTGGTCCCCACATTGCAAACAAATAAATTATGTGGACGCATTGTTTTTGTGGAAATCAGGAACAATGAAGTAACCACAATTACCTAGACCCAAGATAATATAGAATGTAATTTTTTAATACTTTGACTCATCTGGAAATCGAGCCCTGGACTTCGGAACTGACGATACCTTAAAAACTGGTGTGTACGTCACTTTATCACGGAAGTTGACAAAGCTTTAAGATCCTGCCCCTTTTCTTCTGGCAGGCTTTATATCGATAGAACGAGAAAACTTGATACTATTCTTTTTTATTTCAGAGTCACACTTCATTTGTAACTCGAAAATAAAACATGTTTCATGTAAAGTTCTTATTAATATTATAAAATTGCAAGATTACCTCATTCAGACTGGCTGTCTGTCTGTTACCTTTTACGCCTAAACTATAAAACGTTTCGCCTACACGCCTTATTTACTAATTTTAATAAGATTTAGACCTTGAGAAAGGACATAGGCCATTTCGTATCCCACTGCTGGGCACAAATTACCGCCCACGCGATACGCGCAACGATCGGTTGGTATTTTAAATTGACGGTGGATCAGATGCAGGTGATCAGATGGGAATAACTCAGAGATCACGCGGGAAAAAAGCTATTGTACCTAATGGTAAATGAGTTTTCTTACACACATAAAGAAAAAGAATGTCAAACAGCTACTTTGTAGACTACAGAGGCTGAGTTTTGACACAATCATTTTGTGAGTAAACATGGCGTCGCCTAAAACACAAGTTTTCACAATTGCCGAAACTCTTGCGCAAGTTGGCCGTAACTTATTCGCTTTGGAACTCGAGGATGTTACCGCAACTACATGCGAATTTACAATTCAAAAATGATTATAAGTTGAGTATTTATCAGATAGCAAAGACATGTTTTGCCAAAAATTTGGTTGACAAAAATGCATGTGGTGTATGACATTTAATGCCTTAAAAAAGTAAACAAACTTGCTCTCTCAATTTCATCTCACAGCACTGATTTCGTATCCAAGTCTATTTTTCTTCAATCTACTTGTCTTTGGAATTTCCTTCCAGCGAAAATGTGTTAATTTTATTATGTGTGTGTGATGACTTGGTGATGACCAAATTTTAATAAATGTATTTTCCTTTGTTTTTCTCTTTCTTTCTAAATAAGTACACTTAAGAAACTAAGTCGGTCTCATTTTCGCAAATTTTGTCATCAAAAACTTAGTACCTTTGCTACTTTACCCTCATGTTTTTGAGTTTTGACGTATTCATCATATTATATGTGTTGAGGATATGTATTTATATTAGGGGTTAAAGTATGAAATTGCCGTTTTGTATGGACGAAATCGAGAAAAGTCATTTTTCCATACTAACAATTTTTAATTTTTTTTTAAAACGCCTGAACCGTTTTCGATGCAATTAAAGGTGAAAGTTAGATGGTTATAAACCTTCGCATTATAGTATTTAAATTTCTGAAAATCAAAGTATATAATACAAATATACTTAATTCAAGCAAGAAGGTCAGCTGACACATTGTAAGGGGTCTTTTCAACGACTTCCTTTAAATTAATAGGCACTAGTATTGCATTTTTTTTTAGTCAAAAGTTACTTTATTTAGTTGTTGATACAATACAAAAAGAATTACGTAATAATATGACTATACTTAAGAGCTATAAACAAAATAAAAAGTGGGAAAATAATCGGCAATTTCATACTTTAACCCCTATTATTTAGTCTAATAGCTTTTGTAGGTATCTAAATATATTTTGTAGTTTAAGTTAGGTTTTTTTTCTGACATGAAATTTTATAGAAATATTTTGTTACGAGTACTTTGCTTTATTTTGTCCCTCCGCCTACATAACATTTCTGATTAACAATGGGCTACTGGTACAGAATGCCATACGGCATTAAGTCTGCTTTTCTTAAAGCATAACAAAGATTAAATAAATAAATGGAATAAATGTTCAACACTTTTGGGAGAGTCGGTACAAAGTTTTTGTACGAGACTAGTAATATTTGTGCCGGATGACACGTGGCCGGGTTTGGTACGAAGATGAGGGAGGAAGCCAGACGGTCAGACGCCCGTCTTGTTTGATGATGATGTTGATGAAATGATAACGCCTTATGTCGGGTTACGGAGTAACAGCCAACCCAATGTTTACTGTGTGGACTGTATTGTATGCGGTGAGGTGGCTGTGTATTCTTCCTATTTTTCTTCCCAGGATCTGTTCAGGTTGATCTTCTAGGGCTCTTCCTACTTGCTTAGGAGAGAAGGTTCTTCCTTGCTACTGCTGGATCGAATGAATCTATGGACCCCCTGCTCGCCTTATATTCACAATTTTTGGCGGGAAAATCCCCACCCACGCAATCACTGTGTGAGCGAGAGGTCGGTGCGAGCGAGAGGGGAGATGGCATGCGCGTGTTTTCCGCGGTCGATCGGCAATACCGTAGGGAGAGCCGCATGCCATCTCACAATTAGAAAGAGAGGGAAATAGTACGGGCTTGCATTTTGACTCGAAAAGGCAATACCGTAAAGAGAGCCGCGTCCTATTTCCCTTCCTAGTCCTCGTTATCCTGTACGAGGGTGTGTGCCTACTTAGGGTGTGTTTCCTAAACCCCCGGCTGTCATTCATTTATTTCCCATAAAGTTTTACAATAATTTACAAATTCAAAGTTCAAACATATCACAATATAACAAACATAATAAATAACAAAAACTTTATACAATTAACATTTTATAACGCTGTCCCGTACATTCTCCCGCCGTGTGTCGCAGCGCAGTCGGAGAGACACTCATCTTGTGGAAGGGGCGGCGTCCTTTTCTTCTATTTGCAGATTCACCAGCTTTTTCGTAGGGCGTCGCAGGATACCTCCTCGGGTCAGCACGTCTGCAGCTCGCACGATGCCGTCGGGCCCTGGGTAGACAGCCGTTACTCGTCCTAGTGGCCAAGTGTTTCGTGGCAGAGTGTTGTCCACGATCAGCACGACGTCTCCGGTCTTCAGTTCTGGGCCACGGCCGTGCGGCTCCCGCCGGCCTTGGAGTTCAGGGAGGTACTCTCGTATCCATCGGCTCCAGAACATGTCTGCTATTCTCTGGGACGCCCTCCAATGGGTCTTGCCCAGCAGGTCTTTGTCTTCAAATTGTCCCATAGCCGGTTCGTGTGCAGGCTCCAAAAGCAGGAAGTGATTCGGCGTCAATGTTTCAGGTTCATCAGGGTCGACCGCGACGTGGGTGAGCGGCCGACTGTTGACGGTGAATTCCACTTCTGCGAGGACCGTGGCTAGGACTTCGTCGTTGGTGGTGCGTCCATTCATCACTGTCGATAGCGCTGTCTTGACTGTCTTCACCAGCCTTTCCCAAGCGCCGCCCATGAACGGCGCGCCCGGTGGTATGAAGCGCCAAGAGATGCGGCGTTTGCTGGCTTCAAGTTCTGTTGCGCTGTCGATGGCTCGGCGCAGCTCCCTCTCGGCGCCGTGCAGGTTGGTTCCGTTGTCAGAGCAGATCTCCTTCGGGCAGCCTCTCCTCGCGATGAATCGCCTCAATGCCATCACCGCTGAGTCAGTGGATAGCGTAGCGGCGAGTTCCAGATGGACCGCTCTGGTCGTGAGGCACGTGAAGAGGGCCACGTAGCGTTTGTGTGTGGCTCGTCCGACGGTGACTTGTAGAGGCCCGAAGTAGTCGACCCCTGTGTAGGAGAAGGGTCGCTGATGATGGGCCAGCCTGCAGGGCGGATGGTTTCCTGTTGATGGTGCTGAGGGTGCCGCTCTTCGTTTGCGACAGTGAAGGCACTCTTTGACTATCTTTTTTGCAGTCGGCCGAAGTTGCAGGATGTGGAACCTCTGGCGACACTGGTTGACGGTGGCTTCCACTCCCTGGTGATGACCGGTGAGATGGACGTGCGCGATGTAGAGTCGCGTGATGTGGTGACGTCCATCCAGGATCGGTGGTCTTCGTTCTACTTCGGGTATTCCTTCTGCAGCGTCGATTCGAGACTTCAGGGTGATCAAACCGTTGTTCATTTCAACAGCTAATTTCTTCATTCTGCTCTGACGGCTGATCTGATGTCCTCTTCTTAGGTTTTCTATGTCCTCTTCGAAGGCGTCTTCTTGGCTCGCCTTGATGAGAACCTTCTCAGCTTCGATGATGAGTTCAGCGGGAATCTTCAAATATTTGTCTTCTTCATGAACCTTTTCAATTAATTTCTTCAATTTTCTGTCGACACGCTGAGCACCCCAGGAAGGATCTTTTGTCTTGTTCGGCTTCGTTCTTGAGAAGAATGTTCTGTGTTTCTTTGTCTTCAGCAGGCTGACGAACTGTAGGACTCTGGCTGTGGTGCGGACCAGACGTTCCCATCTTGAGAACCTGGTTACGTCAGGCACGACTTGTGTTGCGGTCGATGATGACTTTCTGAGGTTCAGTGTTCGTTCTTCTCCCGTTGTTTCAGGAATGGTCTTCTTCTCTTCCGGCCACGTCGATCGATCTTCTTTCAGGAAGCTGGGGCCGGTGAACCATCTGTGGGTCTCGTCGAAGTCCTTGGGGACGTCCCGTGTCGCGTCGTCAGCTACATTGAGTTTCGTGGGAACCCAACGCCATTCCTCTGTCTTGGTGTTTTCTTCGAGTTCGGCGATCCTGTGGGCGACGAAGGGCTTGAAGGATCGGGCTCCTGTTCTCAGCCAGGTCAGGACTGTCTTGCTGTCGGTCCAGAATGTTCGGGACACTGGCTTCCGATCGTGTTCCTCGATGGCTGCTTGCGCCATCCTGCTGCCCATCACCGCTGCTTGTAGCTCCAGCCTCGGGATCGATGTCACCTTCAGGGGAGCCACTCTCGCCTTGGCCAAGATGAGTGGTGTTTGGATGTTCCCGTCTTCATCTTCGATGCGCCAGTAGACCGCAGCTGCATAGGCGACCTCGCTGGCGTCGACGAACACGTGGAGCTCGATATTGTCGCTGCGACTGTAGTTCGGGTAGCACCGGGGTATGTGGATTTGGTTCAGCCTCTGGAGGTGCGTCGTCCATTGTTTCCATTCCAGTGTCAGGCCTTCTTCCAGTTGTTCATCCCACGCCGTGCTCCTTCGCCATATCTCCTGGAGGATCTGCTTTGCCCTGATTGTGACAGGCGAGGCTAGTCCTAGAGGGTCGAATAGGGACATGACGATCTTCAGGGCTTCCCTCTTCGTCGGCCTCTTCTGTAGGATGTCTTCAGGCAGGCGCGACAGGTCCAGGTTGAAGCCCAGGTGGTCGGTTGACGTTCTCCAGGTGAGCCCCAGAACTCGTTCAGTCTTGTCATCTTCGGCCAGGTTCATGTTTTCTTGTTTCTTTCCCGGATCCAGTTGCTGCAACACTGCGTCGGAGTTCGATGTCCACTTCCTTAGTTCAAAGTGTGCCCGCTGGTGGATGTCTCCAACTTCTCTTGCGACCTTGATTGCCTGTTCTTCAGTCTCGAAGCTCTGGATGTAGTCGTCCATGTAATGGTTGCGTTCAATGGCATCGGCAGCTTCGGGATGTTTTTCGGCGGCTTCTTTCGCGTTGCGGTTTTTTACGTAGATCGCTGTGGCAGGGGACGAGGTGGCTCCGAAGATCAGTGACGTCATTCTGTATTCGGTGGGTGGAGCGTCACGATCTGTTCTCCATAAGTAGCGGAGCGCATCCCTGTCTTCTGGTCGGATTTTCACTTGCAGGAACATTTCTGTGATGTCTGCTGATACTGCGATTTGATGTTGCCTCATCCTCAGCAGCACTCCAGGAAGTGATTGCAGCAGGTCTGGTCCGGTGAGTAGAGTGTCGTTGAGCGATAAACCCTTCGTGATGGCTGCTGCGTCATGCACCATCCTGACCTTGTCCGGTTTCATAGCGTTGATCACCGGGGAACAAGGCAGGTACCATGTTCTGTTTTCAGTCTTCTTCGTAGGTGCAACTTCAGCGTAGCCTTTTTCTATGAGCGCTTTCATTTGTTCGTGGACCTTGGCCTTCAATTTGGGATTCTTCTCAATTTTCTTCTCGGTGGCACAAAGTCTTCTTAGCGCGTAGTCTCGATTATCAGGCAGCTTGATGTCCGCCGATTTCCACAGCAGCCCGGTCTGGAAACGGCCGTCTTCGAGGCGTTTGGTCTCCGCATCCAGAATCTTCAAGGCTTGGGCTTCTGGATCGTTCTGTGGTTTCTTCGGCGCGACTCCGAATGACTCTAGAGAGAAGAAGTTCTTCAATTGTTCGTCGATTCTCTCTGATTCTTCTGTTTCCGTTGTCACGTGGTTCACGAAGTGGACTCTCTGTCCCAGCGTCCGCACCTGTGCTCCGTGAAGGACCCATCCCAGTTTCGTAAGTGAGGCGACTGGTTGCTGTCTGTCACCGACGCGAGTGGTTTCTGCTAGGAGGAGTGGCCAGTTGTCTTGCCCGATGAGTATTCCCGGCTTGGCTTGTTCGTAGGTGAGATTCTTCAGGCCCTCCAGGTGACGGCAGCCAGCCAGATCGCGTTCGTCGATGGTCTGCGGGGATAGTCGCAGCTGATTGATGCTTCTGGCTTGTATGGTGTGGCGCTTCTTCTGGTCACCCTGGATCGTTAGTTTGAGCCGCCTTGAAGATCCTGTTTCAATTTGCCGTTCACCGATCGCTTCGATGCGTAGTGGTTCCACTGGTCCTCTTAGTCCGGCGCGCTGTGCCAAGCTCTCGTCGATGAGCGTGATCGTAGAGCCGTCGTCGAGAAGCGCGTACGTGTCGATTTTCCTCTTCGGTCCGACGATGGTCACAGGCAGTATCTTCAGATACGCTTGAGGCTTCCTTGGCGTCCACGTGGAACTGACTACTTCACTTTTCTTCTGTTCTGTCTTCTGTTCACCACTCTTAGTGTGATGTAGCAGCTGATGATGTGGATGGGGGCACCCGTCTATGTTGCATTTCGTGGTGCGGCAGTGATGTACTTTGGTTCTATACCGCAGGCACCGAAAGCATAGTCTCTTTTCTTTGGCGAAATCCCATCTGTCATTGACGCTCAGCTTCTTATATTCTTCACAGTTCCCGATGGCGTGCCCTGTCTTCTCGCAACGTAGGCAGCTGTATGTCTTCTGTTCGGGTTCCGTGGTGTTTGTACTGTAGGCCCGTTGAGGCCTCTTCGCTGGCACGACGTTGTCCGGTTGTTCAGGTTGCGCGTAGGGGCCGCATCGTTCGGCCTCCCGGTTCAGGAAGCGCGACAACTTGACTAGGTCCGGTTCTTCACTGTCTTGTTCAGCCGCGAAGTCGTACCACCGATATCGCATGGTGGAGGTCAGTTTTTCTATGGTGTTCTTCGTGATTTCCGGGTTGTACAGGTAGTGCCTCTTCTTGATGGCACCTAGTGCTGCGACGATGTTCGAGACCCGGGAGGCAAAGATGCATAAGTCCCGCGCCGTGTCTTGAGGTTTCGATAGCGTTCGCAGCCGCTCCAGTTCGGACATCGCGATAGCGTCCGGACGACCAAACCTTGCTTCTAAGGTTTTCACGACGTCTTCTGGGTTGCCGTTGTATAGAAGGAGACTCTCTACTGCTTCCCTTGCACGTCCTTTGAGGCTTCGGCGAAGACGGGCGAGGTTCTCCAATGATGTCAACCCGTTCTTCGATTCTTCGTAAGCAGCTTTAAATATCAGCCATTCTTGATGGGACCCGGCGAATATCGGCAATTCAATGTTCATTCTCGGTTGACTTGCTCTTGTAGCCATAGTGATCGCGGCAGCTAGTTGCGCGATGTCACTCTTCATTGTTCCCGCCGGTGGGGCGCCGACGCATGCCGTCTCACTCACTCCCGCCGGTGAGACGCCGATATGTGCTGTCTCGTTCACTCCCGCCGGTGAGACGCCGATATGCGCTGTCTCGTTCACTCCCGCCGTAGGACACGTCGCGATCTGCGGGGCAGACGCCTGCGTCGGTATCGGCGGTAGCGGCTCTGGGTTGTGTGGTTGCTCGGTGGTAGCCAGCACTTGCAAGCGGCTATCGTCAATCCAGGCGACAGTGCGTTCGTTGTTGTTGTTGCCGGAGTCATCAATCACGGTGTCAATGTCGTCTTCGTCGGTGTCCGTTTCCGCTTCTAATGCCGCTATCTTGGCGGCGGCGAGCTGTAGCTGGATGTGCAGTAGTTCTTCCCTGGCCTTCAGTAATTTCTTGCTTTTCTTTGATATTACAGAAGGTGCTAATTTCTTCGTGTGTGCTGCGGGCAGCTGCGCCTGAGCGGGCGCAGCCGGCGGCGCCAGCTGCTCTTCTTGGCGGCGTTCTGGCTCAGTAGCCAGCGGACTGGTCGTTTGACTTGTGGCCGAGGTATCTGGCATAGTGGTACCAGTGACTTCGGTCCCCGACGATGTTTCCGTCTCCGACGTAGGCGATCTTTCTTGTGTACGGGAACGAGTGACGGGCATCTTGACAATCTTCAATCTTCAATCTTCAATACGACGATCCGGCTCGAAGGACCAACAATGTGCCGGATGACACGTGGCCGGGTTTGGTACGAAGATGAGGGAGGAAGCCAGACGGTCAGACGCCCGTCTTGTTTGATGATGATGTTGATGAAATGATAACGCCTTATGTCGGGTTACGGAGTAACAGCCAACCCAATGTTTACTGTGTGGACTGTATTGTATGCGGTGAGGTGGCTGTGTATTCTTCCTATTTTTCTTCCCAGGATCTGTTCAGGTTGATCTTCTAGGGCTCTTCCTACTTGCTTAGGAGAGAAGGTTCTTCCTTGCTACTGCTGGATCGAATGAATCTATGGACCCCCTGCTCGCCTTATATTCACAATTTTTGGCGGGAAAATCCCCACCCACGCAATCACTGTGTGAGCGAGAGGTCGGTGCGAGCGAGAGGGGAGATGGCATGCGCGTGTTTTCCGCGGTCGATCGGCAATACCGTAGGGAGAGCCGCATGCCATCTCACAATTAGAAAGAGAGGGAAATAGTACGGGCTTGCATTTTGACTCGAAAAGGCAATACCGTAAAGAGAGCCGCGTCCTATTTCCCTTCCTAGTCCTCGTTATCCTGTACGAGGGTGTGTGCCTACTTAGGGTGTGTTTCCTAAACCCCCGGCTGTCATTCATTTATTTCCCATAAAGTTTTACAATAATTTACAAATTCAAAGTTCAAACATATCACAATATAACAAACATAATAAATAACAAAAACTTTATACAATTAACATTTTATAACGCTGTCCCGTACAATATTAATAATATGATTGTTTGACACATCTTGCAAACAATAATATTACAATAATAAATCGATAAAGCGATCACAACTCGTCAGTTGTGGTCGCAATAATACCATTGGTCTTCTTCTGGCTATACTTTAGTCGCTTCGTAAAACACCCATAGAGTGAGAAGAGGTGGTGCCATTCTATCTTCCACCAGCACCAAATACCATACAACTTCATCCAAACAATCAACAAATCCACACATGAACTGAAAAGCGACCATAGAAAGCGAACTATGTGCATATCCCATGTTGACACGGGCGTCGACCCCATAACCCCGATGACCTTACAAGAATGATGGTATAACACGGTTCTAGTGAAAATCGGTGACAGTCAGGAGTTTAGGACACTTTCACTGACATTTTCAAGTATTGCGTAGGATAAGACACACATGAAGATGTTTGAGCTATCACCAAATTGTTACTACCTAGTTTTTAGATGTAAGAAAGAAAATATAAGAAAAAAAGAAGATTTTTATTACACAGAAGACATCATCATTATCTATGCCAAACACGGACATAGGCCTCCCCTAAGGATCTCCACAACGATTGGAACTGCGTCCCCCGCATCCAGCTGCTTCCTTATTTTTAATGTTCATGGCCCCTTGGCTTCACTCTGAACCCTTGAGTTGAAAGGAAGACTACGATATGGAGCGAGCTTACCCAGAAGCAGCCTATTCACTCTACCTTCAAAACGTTTGGGTTGTAGTCATTGTAACATCGGGTTGTACACGCAGACAGGGCCTTCCACTCCTTGGCAGTTCGCATCACGAAGCAAGAAGAAAGGAGCTATGTTCAGACAACTGCAGGGGTCAACCTACCCAAAAAGTTAAAGGTAATTGAATTGATTTTCAACTTTAACTCCAACAAGTAGAGGTCAATATCAATTGAGAAAATTTGACGTTTTGTGGTAGGTTGACATGCTGCTGTCTGTACATAATCGCGAGATATTCACCAAGTAGGGGTGACCAGTGATTTCTGCGATATTAATTTATGCGATGTTCATTTATGCAATATGCCTACGTCCTCAACCAAATCGTCGGTCCGCCTGGTGAAAGATTGCCATTCAAGAACCTTTCATCTCCAACGGCCAAAGGATCTTCTTACTATATGATGTAATGTTCACATTTTAAAACTTTCCGCCGCCTTCCCCTCTCAACTCTATTTCTACTGTCCTCTACCTGAAGGTTGTTTGGAAGAGATCGCTCTCTAGCGATAAGACCGCCTATTTGTACAATTTTTAGTTTATATCCTGTGTGACATTTAATTTGTTGGTGTGTAAGTTCCTATCTAATATCTATCTATCTATCTATGTGTCCCGCCCACTGCTACTTCATCTCCGCAATCTTTCCGTTGTCTTAGTTAAATTGATGACTGAAATTCCTCTTGGACTCCAATGAAAAAACGCCAACCGATATAATTACCAATTCTACAACAATTAGCTATTTGATGTTCAATTGAATGATATACGCTTTTGTTCCGCTCACTTCGTTAGAGTTAATGGAGGCTATAAATCCTCATTGGTGCACTAAGTATGGAGTTTCTTGCTCACTGGATTCATTACGAGTAGTGGTAGTAGCAGCCTATAACCATCCTAGTGCAGGGCAAAGGCCTCCATCATTGAATTCAAGTTACCACAGTAACACAGTAATGATGGGTACTAACAGGCATAGTCATTTTTCGATTTACGAATTTATTCAAGTTGTTTTTGGATAAGTGTACCTCTAATATCCGAAAGAAATATTGTTACAGATACATATAATTGTTTTAGCGGCACATCAGACTACACATGTTGACCTTGAGACCGCCTTTATGCCCTACGTAATAAAAGCTGTTATCGCATTTCAACTGTTTAACTTGTTGTGCTGTCGAGTGTACATAAAAACTTTTTTTTATAAAACGTTTAACTGCCGAGGAACTAGACATTTTATTGTTTGGGGGTCACTGGTGACCTCCATGGCGGTAAATGTCATGTTATCACAATCGCCGTTCATTCGTTAGACCTTTTCAATAAGTATATGGTAGCGGTACCGGATTCAATTTACGGACTGGTCAACGTAGAAAGAAAATCCTTTTTATATTTTTTTATTAATAGATTTTAAAAAATACAATAAAATGTAGAGACGTAATACATCATCAAGGAATTTCTCGATATTTAACTTAATTCTAAATTGAGTGTAATTATGAGCAAGTATCGTGATCTCACTCGCTTACGGATTAACATTAGCTCAGAATTCCTAAGTAGCTACAAACGTCTGCAGTGTCAATGTTTATTGTTTACCTTAAATAAACAGAATTCGACCGCAATGTCGCGCCCTTGCCCTACTTTATGCAAAGTTTGCTAACAATTTCGTTTTCCTGCCATTTACCTACCAAAACATTTACCTACCTTTACTACTAGTGTTAATTACTACTATTGTTTTTAAAATATAATTTAAAGGGGAAAAGTACTAAGCCACACTTACTTATCTCTTTTTGTGCTTTGTGCTTTTTATTGTGTCAAATGAAAATATTATTCCTCCTTTTTAAAAATTACACGTGGACAGTTCATCTATACTTATATTATAAAGCTGAAGAGTTTGTTTGTTTGTTTGAACGCACTAATCTCAGGACGAGTTCGAATTGAAAAAAACTTTTTGAGTTGGAAAGTCCATTTATCGAGGAAGGCTTTAAGCTATATAACATCAGCTGCGACTAATAGGAGCGAAGCATCAGTGAAAAATGTTGCAAAAATAATCGCGATCGTAATAACCGAAATTGACGCGTAGTACGAAGTCGCGGGCAACAGCTAGAATGTAATATTAGGGGTTAAAGTATGAAATTGCCGATTTGTATGGACGAAATCGAGAAAAGTCATTTTTCCATACTAACAATTTTTTAGTTTTTTTAAAAACGCCTGAACCGTTTTTGATGCAATTAAAGGTGAAAGTTAGATGGTTATAAAGCTACGCATTATAGTATTTAAATTTCTGAAAATCAAAGTATATAATACAAATATACTTAATTGAAGCAAGAAGGTCAGCTGACACGTCATTGTAAGGGGTCTTTTCAACGACTTCCTTTGAAGTAATAGGCACTAGTATTGCATTTTTTTTTTAGTCAAAAGTTACTTTATTTAGTGTTTGATACAATACAAAAAGAATTACGCAATAATATGATTATACTTAAGAGCTATAAACAAAATAAAAAGTGGGAAAATAATCGGCAATTTCATTAGTGGTAACAAGTTGATGAGTGTTGTTTTATTTATTTATTTGAATTTTTGCATTACAATCGACATCCAAAAAGTTCTTTGTTCGTTGTATATTTGTTTTTTTTATGATAAAGTTGCTAAAAAGAAACTGCGACTTAAAAAATTCTGACATTAACCTATCCGTGGAGGATATATACAAAAAAAAGATAAAGTAAGTAGTAACTTGACTATCTAAATATCAAATCAGTAGATTCGTCAACTCCAATTTTAATACGCCTGTTACCCCATGGTTCAATGGAGGTCGAAACAAAACGTACTATTATGAATATTGGGTTACTATTACCTCATTACTGTCACAATAGCTTTACATTATGATACCATACGTATTCACAATCATTCATCTTATTGCACTCTCTTTAAAGTCCATAATCGAACGTAGCAGGCAAAATTTGATTTGTCAAAGGACCTGTTGACTTTTTTACTAAAAATATTTTTTACGGCCTTTCGTTAAGGTTTAATTTGCATTGTCCCGTGTGTCTAATGTGGTGGAAAGTACAGGAAGCTAGCTGTCACTTGACCATCACGCGTTACTAGTCGGCCAGGGTTGTCAAAAAGTTTTTATTAAAAATATTTTTTGTGTCTTTTGGTGTTAAATTGCAAAAAGGTTAATGTTCTCGTGAGAAATGTAATGAAGACTCATTGTAATACGTAGTGGAAAGTCTGGGTTTAATTGAAGGTATAGGTATACGGTTTGACATGCAGGCATTATTTTGTTTTGGAACTGTTTTTAAGCAATTAAATTGCTAGCGTAAATTGAAAATATAATTCCTTGAATTAAAATTGTTGTACGCTTTTTAACTCTATACATATGAATAAAATTAAAGTGTCCGTTTGTGATTTTAAAACAGCTTTTCACTAAATGTTTATAAAAGACTAGCTGTTGCCTGCGACTTCGTCCGCGTCAATTTCTGTTATTATGATCCCGACTATTTTTGCAAAATTTTTCACTAATGCTTCGCTCCTATTGGTCGCAGCGTGATGTTATATAGCCTAAAGCCTTCCACGATAAATGGACTATCCAACACAAAAAAATTTTTTTAATTCGTACCAGTGCTTCCTGATATTAGCGCGTTCAAACAAACAAACAAACAAACAAACTCTTCAGCTTTATAATATTAGTAGGTATAGATTAAACAATGCTAGTATTTAAAAAAAAAAACAATTTTAAAAATGTTTGTCTGGCAATCTTTATGTTTGTTCCAGCTTATTCCAGAAACGGCTTCACCGTTTTTGACGGGACTTTCACTCACATATAGCTAATGTTATTGATAAAATGAAACAACGGTGTGCTCGTAATCGCATGTATTAGAGAACTGCTTTAACAATAACGGACACTGGTGTTTTATACTCAGTTTTAGAGTTACCCACATACATTACAGTTATAAGGAGTAACTTTGACTTATTTTAGAAATTTTATGGCTCACATTTTATTTTTTACCACCCGACTCGGGGCGTATTAAAATTGGAGTTCGAACCCGGGGTTCGAACTATGTCTGTCTTTTTGTTCTGGCTAATATCAGAAACGGCTTACCTTCACTCGCATATTATATTAGTGTTATAATGAGAAACTAAGGCTACTAAAAAAAAAAAAAAAGAAAATGAGACATGCCAAGCGCATGCAAACACATATAGTATTCCCAATAATATAATATGATATACAAGTGCATCTGTGTGACAGCCCTACGTTGCATAAGGGCGTGCGCTCGCGCTTGCGCATTAAATGATGCATTGTCACAGACAGAGAAAGCTGCTTCCCATGTATGGCTTGTATGAACGCGGTAATCTTGGATGTGTATTAGGAATTTTAATACAATTCAAAATCGTGGAGATTCTTATATGAAGCGGTACAAAAAAGCTTCTATGCTGGTATTATGATGTTAGAAAATTATAGAAATGTATGGCATTAAATTGTCCCAGCTCGTACGTGCTTAAACTTTGTAATAATTACCTTACCTTGTAAAAATTTATTTAAAAAGAGGCTGACAATAGTGACCGAGTTTCTTGCGCTGCTTCTTCTCGGCACTAGCCCAGGACTTGTCCCGAAGCAGTGGTAGGTTTAAATATTGGGACGTGTAAAAGCGCCTTCTGGGGCCTATTTGCAGAAATAAAACTGATTTTTAAACTGATTTTATGCTTAATAAAAAAAGTACTGTTTTATAATTCACAAAAAAATTAATAGAAGATTGTTGCTTTTGCGCTATTGTAGCAACTTTTATAAATATTGTCTCCTGTGAGATGTGACAAGATAATCCTGTGTTAGGTACCGGTTCTTAAAAAATAATAGCATTAACCATCATCACCACCATTCCCAAAATGTAATTCCCATGTCGCAAAAGTGTTAAACACTTTTTTCCCGGGTTTGATACCCGGGCAGGTTAAAGTAGAAAATAATGTTATCTTTTTTTGGGTCTCGGAGTTTTTTCTGATTTCTACAAAACAAAATGTATAATAAAATATTTTTTATTAATAAAATATTATAAATGTGGACAACATACATTTTATTTTTATTTTAATTTTATTTATTTGGATATCAAACAGCAAAGCCATAAATATACATAACATACTTTTTCTGATCCCAATTCGATAAACCATTAAAAGCACTCGTGTTTTGGAAACCAGATACAACGAAGGTACCACAAACTGCCAGACTCGAGAAAATATAGAAAAACTCATTTTTCCTACATTGACCCCACCGGGAATCGAACCCGGGACCTCGGAGCAGGCGACACCTTGAACACCGGTGTGTACCTACGCCACTCCGCCACAGAGGTCGTCAAATTGAAACAAGTACTTTAAATATGTAGTTACTAACTTTGATGTTTTCCACAACTAAAATGACAATAAATATACGGTGTTTTATAAAAAAAAAATGAAACAATGTTCAAACCGTATTAAGCTATAGGACGGCCAATTAAAGATGTTTTACAATTATACTGAACTGATATCGACGCTTAATTTCAAATTAGTTTAAAACAATTTTCTGTATCTTGTATTAATTGTGTCAAATAAACATTCCTTTCTTTCTTCTTTCTTTAGTCTTCCTTAAACTAGAAAAGGCTTAAACTCTGTCTTTTTTTCATAACACCGTTATTTTCTTAATTACCGTAGCAAAGTTTAAGTAAAACGGCGACAAACTTAATTTATGACGCGTATTAGTCAATTACGTTTTTATACGCAATTGGCTGTTAAATTGATTATTATATCCTCATCATAATTCAACATTTATGTTTATTTATTGGTTAATTTAACATGTCACTAATCAATCAGAATCAAAAACTTGTTTAAGCAAAGGTTAATGTTATCCTACTGTTTAGCAATTTTTAATATACGCAGTATTTTTTCTCATGTAACAAGTTTGGCCACAATAAATTGCTTAATTTGTGTAAAAAATTGAACATTGTGTTAAGGAATATTCGATTGATTTTGATTGATTATCAAAAAAATATATAAGTGTTAGTTTTATCAATGGTTTTAGGTACATCCTATTAAAAATAACATTTTCTTTTAGTCAATCCGGTAATCTTAACTTTCCAAGACTTTTCAAATTATACAGGTGAAATTTTAACCACTTTCCAAAATTTTTATATTAGTTCAGTATCGTATTAAGAGCCTATTTATGAAGTAAAAAATGAAAATTAAGTGGTCACCCGAAAATATTTTTCGCGATATAGTTTTCAATTTTTACGGTCCCAGACCTAATCAGGTATAAAGGGAATCACAAAAACTTATGAATAGTACTGTAATAAATAAATGAGATGCACATCGCGTAAAAAAAGTAACTACTAGGATGCATTATCAATTTTTTTTTATTTTTGGCGAACATTTTTAAAGTGCTTTAGCTTTACTTTTTTGTACTGGGCTATACCAAAAGAAAAAATACGTCATTTGTTTTTTGCCTCGTAGATTGCTATATTAAAATTTGGAAAGTGGTTAAAATTTCATCCTGTATACGAGTATAACGCTCCGTTGCAGCGTTGGTCTAGTGGTTTGATAAGTAATAAATGATAATCGATACTTAATATTATAAAGCTGAAGAGTTTGTTTGTTTGTTTGTTTGAACGCGCTAATCTCAGGAAGTACTGGTTCGATTTGTAATATTATTTTTGTGTTGGATAGTCCATTTATCGAGGAACGCTTTAGGCTATATAACATCACGCTGCGACCAATAGGAGCGAAGCATCAGTGAAAAATGTTGCAAAAATAGTCGCGATCATAATAATAGAAATTCGGTCGAAGTCGCGGGCAACAGCTTTGCTAAATAAATGTGGACAACATCACATACATTGTTCTGATCCCAGTGTGGGTAACTACTTGAAGCACTCGTATTGTGGAAATCAAAAATGACGAATGTACCACAAACTTCCCCACACCCGAGAAAATGTACCCGTCCGGGAACCGAACCCGGGACCTCGGAGCCGGCGCCACCTTAAAAACGTCAAACCACGGAGGCCGTCAAAGTAGAAGGAGGAGGTTTAAGCCTTCGAGTGCGACCAGTAAAAATATTAACCCTTCAACGGCGTCGGTGAAAAGTGTTAACCCCCAAACGGCTACGTCAGTCTCTGGTTCGTACATAGATAGTAGTAGTGCGACTTCTGATCGTGTTAGACCACGCTGCGCACGCTGTAAACGATTCGGACACACGATTGACGAATGTAAGTCGAAAGGTAGTGAGTTAGCTTGTTATGGTTGCGGTCGTGAAGGTGTTAAGTACAAGGTCAAAATCTCGGCATACGGGGTTTGACCCCCAGGTCGGCTAACAAGAGTTTTGAGTTTTCGGACATTGCTCGGGTTTTCGATCACTAACCCGCATTTGGAAAGCATGGTGATTATGCCTGTAGGTACACATCATTGCTGTGGTAACTTGAATTCAAGGATGGATTCCTTTGCACTGCAATGGGATGATTATAGGTTGTTACTTAATCTATAGAAAAAAAGTGGCGATTTTTACTACACGGCACATAATATAAAAAGAGATATAACCTCGAGAACCTCTTTAATATACCGTCGGTTTATAAAAAAGCCCGGCCTTCTACAGACTATAAATCAAACGTTTTAATTATCACCCGCGATTAACATTTGCACCTACGTCTCCAATAAACAATCACACTTAGCACACAATGCACTCGTCGCCAGATCGCCATTATTTGTTTAGCATGCTAATGTCTGATTGCGCACGCGCAGCCATTCGCGCGAGTTTGGCAACTGAAGCGGCTATTGTCTGGGTGACAGACGCATGAAAGCCTTATCACTTTTATTGAATGAATTAATATGTAGAGCTTACATATTAATAATAGGGGTTCAAGTATGAAATTGCCGATTATTTTCCCACTTTTTATTTTTTTTATAGCTCTTAAGTATAGTCATATTATTGCGTAATTCTTTTTGTATTGTATCAAAAACTAAATAAAGCAACCTTTGACTAAAAAAAAAAGCAATACAGTGCCTATTACTTCAAAGGAAGTCGTTGAAAAGACCCCTTACAATGTGTCAGCTGACCTTCTTGCTTCAATTAAGTATATTTGTATTATATACTTTGATTTTCAGAAATTTAACTACTATAATGCGTAGCTTTACAACCATCTAACTTTCACCTTTAATTGCATCGAAAACGGTTCAGGCGTTTTTAAAAAAACTAAAAAATTGTTAGTATGCAAAAATGACTTTTCTCGATTTCGTCCATACAAAACGGCAAATTCATATTTTAACACCTAATATTAGAAAAAAAATAGCAACCTAGTATTGCTTGTGTTTGTGATAGTCGAAACTGCTATGTACAAAAATGTTTAATAAAGTAACAGCCTATAATCACCCCACTGCTGGGCAAAGGCCTCCATCATGGAATTCAACTTACCACAGCAATGATGGATACAGGCATAATCACCACGCTTGCCAAATGCGGGTTGGTGATCAGTGATTTACAAACCCGAGCAATGTTTGAAAATTCCAAACTCTTGTTGCCCGACCTGGGGTTCGAACCTGGGACCCCGAGATCTTGGCCCGGGACTTAAGCTATACTACTAGACCAATGAAGCATGAACTACTATGTAAATAAAAAAAATATGTCTCAGGCGGGACTCAAACCGAGGAGATGCGGGTTCGAGTCCCGCCTGAGACATAATTGTTCAAGTTTATACAGGATGAAATTTTAACCACTTTCCAAAATTTTTATATGTATGGTCAGTACCGTATTTAGAGCCTATTTATGAAGTAAAAAATGTAAATCAAGTTGTCACCCGAAAATATTTTTCGCGATATAGTTTTCAATTTTTACGGTCCTAGACTTGTTGAGTTATAAAGGGAAAATCAAAAACTTATGAATAGTATTGTAGTGAATGAATGAGATGCACATCGCGCAAAAAAAGTGTTACTAGGATGCTGTATCAAAAATTTTAGATTTTTGGTTGACATTTTCTAAGTGCTTTATCTTGACATTTTTGTACTGGGCTATACCAAAAGAAATAAATAAGTCATTTGTTTTTTGCCTCGTAGATTGCTATATTAAAATATGGAAAGTGGTTAAAATTAACCCTGTATACTGATATGATAATTGCAATTAAGTTGCTTAAATATCAAATAGAGTATACTATGTAAATTATTTTGCTGTGCTCATGGTTAATATATGATAGTTATTAAATAACCCATAATACAATTATTTAATGTTATCAAAATGTGAAACGACTATTTCACCATAGCGTGAAATATTAATTGAATAATTTTAATCAGGATTATTTTTTGTTATAATTTGATTTTTTTCCGTTGATTCAAAGATATGGTTCTTATTTTAGTTTTAGCTTTCTACAAAGGCATTATATCGCAATTACTTTGAAATTATATTTATAAAAACAACTTAAAAAAACCTTTCTGAAAAACAACAATGTTAATCTTTTAATTATGAAACATAGTTACATAATAAGCAAGCTATAAAATAACAGTAGGAGGCGTTACTACGTATAAATGATTATAACAATACTTATTAAATAGTTAATTATACTTGTATTTATATCATAATAACCATTAATGAGCAACGAGATGGAAATCTCATTTGATATTATCTATGTTAACATAATAACAGTATGTGTAAATAAACGTTATGTTTTATGGCGTAACTTAATCACAACTTAGGCACAGCCCAGCAATAACAGCCAGGAATATCTTGATTAATTTTGCTCTGATAATTTACATAACAGTTTAAATGAATGTTTGCTCCGAATACTCCTAATTCCTATCTAATAGATAGACCTAACGCTCCGTTGGTCTAGATGTTTAAATACCGGGCCAAAATTTCGGTGACCCGGGTTCGATTCCCGGGTCGGGCAACCAAAAAGTTTCGAATTCTCTAACATTGGTTTCTGATCACCAACCCGCTGGCAAGCGTGGTGATTATGCCAGTACCCATCATTGCTGTGGTAACTTAAATTCAATGATGGCGGCCTTGTCCCTGCGGTGGGATGTTACAGTACAGTACAGTAAAGATAGACCTACCAATTGGACCGGAGGCAGAAGTAACATAAAACAATTGTAACACTAGCAATATTTCTACTGCTAAAGTTACGGTAAATGAACCGTGATCCTGATAGTAAAATCATCATCATCGAAGCCCACATTAGTACAAAGCTGTAAATTACCATTATGCTTGGCATGGCAAGCAGGTTGACGTGTGCAATTTAGCCAATGCTGGCAGACGACGGTGTTTTCTTCTGGCAGTACTCTTTCCCGACATCTATAGGACGATAGAAGTTCTACTTTACTTCAGGCCAGCACCATAGAAGTAATCGAAAAGTTTTAATTCAGAAGTACGTTGAATGGAATTCACATGATCTCAATGCGAATATCGCCTCCAACGCTTGTATATTTTTTCTTTCCATTTTATTTTAGCTTGTGCTGCATTTAGTTTTGTTTTTGTTTTTATGTAATACGGTTTCTTTGTGTATTGTTATAGGATCCAAATAAATGAATTATATCTATTTCTCTAACAATATTATCATACCGTAATGAGCTGGCTGTTTTAACTGAACTAAGTTGCTAAGTGAATCCCTGTTTGCCGACGTATGTTAACGAGACAAGATCTTGATTGTAACGGCCGCGGTTGCTTCCTGTTTGCTTTGATAAATCAAATATGTTGCTTGTGAGTAAGCCACGAGTAATTATTATGTAATATAAATTGTTTGAGAAAAACATCATAAAAAACTTTTCGTTGTTTTTTAGTGTTTCTTCTAGTAAAGTTTCGGATTTGATTATCAGTTCCGGTCTAATTTGTGGGTCGGAACATTACCTAGTATTTTATAGATTTGGAGAAACCAGTTTCATATCATATGTCAGAAATATTGTGCTCTGCTACTTCTACCCTCCTTTTAAAGGAATCAAGGATGATTTCTGGGATAAAAACTATCCCATAATATCCAGAGACTCTCAAAAGTCTATAGACCGGGTACCAAAAGTCATTTTAATGAATACAGAGCTGTAAGCGTTAAGACATTAATCGATTTATAGGAAACAGATAATTCACCACTTGTAGCTACGTAGCTACGAAACTACAATTGAAATAAGAACAACAAGTAATTATAATTAACTCGATATAAAATTACCAAAATAGCAAAATGTGAGTCATTTCTTACCGCAGTTTCAGTACCACAATCTCCGGAACACATTCATTAAGAAGAAACACTACGGGCGAGAGAATTGAAAAATAGGTATTTGTAAAATCTATTGCTGTCGCGCAGTGCCAAACGCCTTCACCGCAGAGTGTGATAGAGACAATTGCTTCTTGGATCGAAAATACATACTAAAAGCACACCAAATCAACATTTCGTAGTCCCCCGATTACTTTTCCAAAACTAAACCGATTTAAATACTTTTTTTCATTAAAAATTAAGAAAGGCTTTGGCCGTGTTCGTATGTTTCCCTTTTTTCTAAAATTTAGCCAAATTTGTTTTCTGGATGTTTTAACACAGCGGAAAATCTGGCGATTATTTTCGATTTTTGAGGGTTCATATCTTTTTTTATTAATTAATTTATGAAAAAACAGAAAACATAGAAACATGCTAATAGTAGCCATATATTTTTGTAATAAAAATTGTTGCTCTACTGGCTTTATCCAGGGAGGAATCAGGGGACCACGTTTTTATGGAAAAACGGCCCTTGTGTTTCCTCTTAAAACCCATAAGTAAATATACCACGTAATAATAAAAGACATCTTCGCCAAAAGTGCGTCCAATTTAATGTTTGGGTGCTTTTTTAAATTTCTTCCAGTTTCTTAAATTCAAGTTTAAACATTGAAAATATAGTTAAAATTTCATCAAGGTAGATACTAAACATGAAGTGATTATTATTATTTTCGATGGGCACTATAACTTATTATTAAGATTTTTTTATTTCGTGTTGGAATCTTCTGCAAAATTTATTCCGAGTCACTTCACTAAAAATTATTCCGAGTAATCATTGAGTACATTGCTTGCTTTTAAAATTTCTGCATGAGCTAATACAACTGTTTAACGTTGTGTTTCTCAATTTATTCAACTTGACTATAATTTCACTCATTCTGTATGAAAGAAAGTTAAGAGGATTTTAAGGTATGGAAAGTGGCTGTAGTGGTATTTGAATGAAGATTGCTTTTGACAATGAATGACCATTGTGTTGTCTGTCCGTTGTAAAATAAGCCTCGTTTTACCTTATACATTGAAATTACAATATTACCAAGGTTGCAAGGTTGGTTCTCTTAATAGTTACTAGATTTCTAACGACTAACTGACTATTGTTGTAGCTTTTTAAAAATTTAAAAAAAAGATGAAAAAACGTTATAAAAATAATTACTAATACTGGCTGGTTTTGTTAGCAGAATGTTTAGAAAAGTTTTTTAAAAATTAGAATGAGAAAGATGAAAAAACAGTTATAAAAATAATTACAAAATACTGGCTGGTTATGTTAGCAGAATTTTTCGAAAAGTTATTTTTAATTATCACCACTACTCAATGTCGTGTGTCAGCATATTATTATTTAAAAATGGAACCTCCCCTTATATTCATACATATTAGTATCGTAAAAGGCTAAGTAGTGGGTGTACTGCCAGAAGAAAGCTCGCCTTTTCTTCTTAATAATATGAGTGTCGTAAGATGCTACAGAAATACTGCCAGAAGGAGACGGGCAGCAGCGTCAAACAGTTTATAAATATTAACTCTTTATAAACGAGAATAAATCCATAATCTATTTCTTTAATTTCAACGATATAACGAAAGATACTTACTTCAATTTCTTGTCTTCTAATAAGAAATAATTAGCATCAACACTAGGAGAAAGTAATTGTCAAACGTTGTAAGCAATGTATTTTGGGGAAAATTAAGAGAAAATTTACTCTTGAATGAAATAATTACATTTAGAACAGTAATGTTATTGTAAACTCATGTTTTTGTGATAAACCGCTAGTAAATTAGCATCGTCTAATTGAATTAAATTATCATACTGTTTTCTTGAGTTTACGCGAACACTATACATTGAAATGAATGCGTATCATTCTAGGTACATATCGGTTTTCGATATGTACCTAGAATGATACGCGAAGCAATAGAAATTAAAAAGCATCCTAATTTCAATAGAGAAGATGGTTGGAATTTACCAGCTGCTTGGGACCCTGTCTTATCATCATTGAAGTCCACAAACCATGGCAACACTGCGAAGACTCCGGACACAGTTAGCTCATTTTGTGTGAAAAGAAACATAACTGACGATAAAAATTAGAGGCGGTAGTTAAAATTTTTTTCAAATTACCATCTTAAAGACGAATAACACCTTAGTCTACCCGTGACCATGAACGCTGTAAAGGGTTCGAAACGTCGGGTTAAATCAAAAATAAACGCGTTCTAAATCCGTAAACTATCTTTCATTTCAATAAATTATTATCATTATAGTATATAGTACCAGCCTATAATCATCCCACTGCAGGGAAAAGGCCTCCATCATTGAATTCAAGTTACCACTGCAATGATGGGTACTGGCATAATCACCACGCTTGCCAAATGCGGGTTGGTGATCACAAACCCAAGCAACGTTCGAAAATTCGAAACTTTTTTTTATTGTTGCCCGACCCGGGAATCGAACCTGGGACCCCGAGATCATAGCCCGGTATTTGAACCACTAGACCAACGGGGCGTTATTATCATTAACTCACATACATTCATTGCTGCACACAGGTACATATCGTAATACCGTGACACAGGCTTATCCAAAGGGAGTTTTTTGCCATTATCGCCACGGTTGGCAATTTGGCATGTAACCAGGTTGATTAGAGATCGCAGTTCGACTAATACTTAGTGTTTTGAGGGTGAGGTCCAGGTGTTTGTCCTTCAGGTGAATGCCTAATATAGGCGTCAGATCCTTACTTAGAAATATTATATATTTTATTTTATTAAGCTATTGCATAGCTTCTATCGCGGGCCTTGAGCGTGGAGACCGAATTCAAAAATTTATAATAACGCTTATTCTAAGCTTTTTAGCTTAGAATAAGCGTTATTATTCTAAGCTTTTTAGTTTTATAATTGCATAAGTTGATAAAAAATGCTATGCAATAGCCTTATCGCGGCAGTCTCCGAGTGCCACAAGTCTTTTTTTTATTTATTTAGGTACACTAACGCTTATAAACAAGATGCACCAAAACAAAAAATAAAAATTATTAAGAAAAGGCGCTGCTGCTTTTTTTGGCGGTAATCCTCAGTTCTCTCGTGATCATGGCGCTTGCAAAAGTGCCGAAATATCGGAAACTCATAAAAAGCAAGGTACATGATATAAACCATGGTAAATTATCTTTGGCAATCCGTAAATTGCTTTGTAGGACACTTTAGGAAGAAAATAAGTGCTACCGCACTAGATTCAAGGCTAAGTTTGTCAAATATTTCTAAAAAGGTTCGTCCCTTATCACAGTGCTGAACTTACATCGCCAGATTGAAAGTTCATTGCCCTCAGTGCGCTGCACAGCTGCACTCTTATCAGATAACGAAGGAGCTTATATATGACGTGATGTTATGCAACAAAATGCATATCCCTCACATTAACATCCTACACACAAACACATTTGACTATCTGTGAATTCAGCGGTAGTGTTATAAAGATATACAGGTTAACTTTTAATACTTATCAGCTTACCCTACAAACCTCGTACCTACCGCCTCAGAATAATCAGTGCAAGGCATGAAGAGAAAATTGCTGCGCTCGAGCATGAACTCGCAGCAGGCGGGAATCGTAGGGAGCGGAAATTTCTGTTCTTCTAATATTGTGGGGCACACATTTACTATTAAAAGTATTGTGAAAATAAATTGTAAAAGTGAAAGTGATTATCGTTGTTTGTGTTTGTAATGTAGAATGATCAAATGTAAATCATTATAAAAATAAAACATTTATCACAATTAATCAAAGTAATTAATCAAAGTGCTTCATGGTTTTGATGTCCTAAATATTGTCCTAAATGTTATTGTTATCAGCGTGCCAAAACGTGGTATAAAATACTGTTTTTTTAACTTTATGCGAACACTATACATTGTAATGAAAGATATGTTTACGTATTTAGTACGCGTTTATTATTGATTATTGATATTGTAGAGAGGATGAATGAGAGGAGAATGACTAGACAGATCTACAAGAGGAGTGTGAAAGGGAACGTTGGAAGAGGAAGGCCTAGACGAACCTATCACGATCAAATCGGGGATGTTCTGAAGAAAGGTCAGTTCAAGAGTACTCTAAACCGACGAGCATGCATGATAATATTGATGAATGTGGAAGAAGCGAAAGATGTATGCCAGGATCGTAGTAAGTGGAAGGCCTTGGTCTCTGCCTACTCCGTTGGGAAGGAGGCGTGATAATATGTATGTATGTATGTATGCTAATACGAGCTAATATCAGCTGGCAGGAGCTGGATGCGAGAAGCCGAGGATCGACCTAAGTGCAACTGGAGAGGCCTATGTCCAGCAGTGGACTGCGATAGGCTGGTGATGATGAAAACGACAGCTATACAAGATGATGAGTATGATGACCATATATATCAGTTAAACGACACCCACTAGATATGCCCAATAGGTACCTCCCATGGATCTACACAACGATATTTTTATAAGAAACAAGCTCTACCACACCTATTCTGTGGGGTGAGAGTATGGGTATCCTGAGAAACCGGTTTTCCTAAACCCCAATGCTCTTAATACAACATATCAACAACAAAACTACAATGACGAGTGACATGTGGGTCAAAACCGCGAGTTTCATGGCCACACATGATTTATGGTGTCGCTGTTATGCAAGTGTTGTGGCCACAAGTTATGGTAATAATCCAGTTTATTATGTCATGCATTTGTATGACATGTTCATTGATGCTGCATTAAAATTGCATTTAATTATGAAATTGAAACGCATTCATCGTTCGGCCATTCATAGATTTATTTACCTACTGTGTGTTTCTTATTAACTACTAGCTGTCTATCTCGACTTAGCACAGGTTCACCAATGAAGATAATGCAAGCATATGGTCTGTTTCTAACCATGTTCACCCTTAACACAGTTTTAATTTTAATATTTCATAAAACAGATTTTATCAAACATTTTCTTACATACAAACTTTCTCCTGACCATTACCAACTAACAAAAAAGAATTACTTATCCAATTTGGTGCAAGCGATTAAAAGCTTGTAAAACTTTTTGATAAATCCTTATGCTATGAGGTTCCTAAAAACATTTCATATATGTGTACAATAACAGGTCGAATGGATGCCAACGATTCTGTATAGTTTTTGTATATACAAGTCACCCTGTATAGATTTTCAAGAGGCAAAATGCTATGAACGTGGTGACGATCCATTGCATACGTAGGTACCATATTAAGGATATAGGCATGATTATCCCCGTAGTGATTACTATGCTTGCCAAATACGGGTTGATGATCACAAATCCGAGCAATGTTCGGAAATGTTTAACTCTTGTTCCCCCCGGGAATTGAACCCAGGATTTTGGAACCCGTGATTTTGGTCCGATACTCAAACCACTAGCATTATTTTGATTGATTGTTGGAATATTCGTATTATTCAGCAAAATCACACGTCTTTACCAAGAGGTGATCGATATAGGCTAAACATTCTGTCACGATATGTAAATTGCGGCCTTTGCGACACTCGAGGCCGCGAACATTGTCAGGGGAAACGTTTCCGTAACTAGATATATGCGCATGCGCAGCCAACCGTTTAATCACATTAGCGTAACCTTAAACTTCAAATTAGTTTAATCGTAATGTATAACATTTTAAAAATATACGGTTTAACAATATAAGGGCATTTGATGTACAGTCTTCTGAAACGAAAAGCACTGTTTTTTTATTGTTGATGGGCTTGATCTTGGTTTTACACTGAGTTGAGAGGAAGCCTACGATGGAGCGAGCTTAACCAGAAGCAGCCTATTCACTTTAGCTTGTTTGCTTCTTGGCACTAGCCCATTATTGTTCCGAAGCATTGGTAGGGCTAAATATAAGGACGATTAAAAGCCACTTCTGGGGCCTATTTGCAGAAATAAAACTGATTTTTTTACTATTATAATTTAAGATTATTTGTAAAATATTAACAATCAAAGAAGATTAATAACATCAGCTCTCAACCATCTAATGAATTGAATGAATTTATCTACAATTAGACCTATCCAAAGATTACTCCATAATCGCTACGCTTTGCTGGTTTATTAATCTCATTAAGGCCAATCATGGAGATCTAATGCAGCTTTTAGCCTGTGTTCTTCTCGCACTCCTTCAATCGCTTTTCACACCCATAGGACGAGACTTCATGACGTATTTCTATTTAAACTGGAACCAACCAGCTTCGTTCTGGTAAAGAACAAAGCTGCCAGTTACAGCGATGCACGCCTTTGCTGGCATTTTTCTTCTTCTTTTCGTATGACTTTCTTTCAAGGAGATTCTGGTGTCAGAGATTTTTAAGCCGTCTAATAACGGCCTCTGACGTGACATTTTATGACTTCCATCTTCCGGCAGAAACCAGGACCAACGGCCCCAATGATATAGGCGACAGCGTTTGCACCGGAGTACGAAAAGTGGACTTACAATTAAATTTTGCTGTTATCTAGGTATTTAAATATTAGTTAGTGTATTTTTTTCGCTATAATTAATCATTGCTTATATAATTAGATATAATAGAGTCAACTGGCCTATTGACCCGACTGATAACCGAACCCAGAAACATGACGGAGGCGTAAGACGGAAAGCTGCACCACAACTTCGTCTATATTGCAATTTAGTTTTTCCCAGAAGTATAATATGTAAATTAGCAAATACCTCATCATTTTCCTTCTCACTCCACAAGTATGTAAACAAACTAATCTTCGAGGACCTTAAAATGGTCATGTTACAGATAACCGACATTCCTAAAGGAAATTGGGCCATGAGTTTAGTGGTTTGTCAATCAACAGCCTTGGTTATGAGATAAGAGGTGACTCGAACAGTGGAAAGTGACGGATAAGGTAATGCGAGGCCGATTTGAAACGAGGTACCTTAATCGTTTATGATCCAATTGGGTGACATACATTAGCTTTCTTCTTCTTTGTCCTGCTCATAGAACAAATACGCTTATCCTATTATTAGGTAGGTGTCGTGTGATACCGGCACATTAAAGAAATAGCGTGAATAAGAGGCCAGTAAAGGAATACAGTGAGGAAAAGATAGGCAGTAGCATCTTCTTCCTACCATTGGCCAAACTGTGATCGTCAACCCGCCTGCCCAGCGCGGCGATTATGGCAAATGCCTTCTTTTGAAGGCCATGTGTTCAGCTCTGGACCGACCTAAGCTGGTGATGATGATTAAAGTAGACTCCAGTTACTTGATGAAAGATTTTAAACTTTCGCGATTTGAACACATATTATTTATAGTACACTAACGGTTCGTTATCGCGTTAAATATTATGAAGGTATAAATACCTATTTATTTACCCGACGTTTCGACTGGATTGCACCAAGCCGTGGTCACGGGCCGACTGATGACAGCTCAACGACGTCTTCGCGAAGAGCAGGGTTCAACACCTACCCCCAATTGATCTTGATTATTTTTATTTTTCGCAATGAAATCGGTATGACACACAACACTGCCAGTATAGGTTTTTATACCTTCATAATATTTAACGCGATAACGACCTGTTAGTGTACTATAAATAAAACTAGATGAAAGTGCAAAAAAAGGTAAATTGGAGCAATAAATGGTAATTTTTATCACCTTGCACTTGGCTTTAAATTTCGTACTACTGATTTTTACTAAACGATCTTACGACACCCATAGACGAGGAGCTATTTTGTTCCTGTCTGTTTGTATGGAAAATAAAAAAAAACACAACTACATTGATACGTATACACACTTTCAAACGTATCTTCTCAACCAGAGTATGCATGATGTATAACATATTATCAGACGTAATCTCTAAAACTAGTGTGAGAGAAAATAATCACTAATACTTTTCAAGGAATGTCTATCCGCCGCGCTATGTTTATCTAGCCATTTTAATCGTCGTAAGGTCTTAGGAAAATACTAGTAACACTATTTTTATAGTGCTTTCGAACTAAGGCAAATTACTATAATTATGCTAGGCTTGTGCTTGTGTTCCTGTAGCATTCAGAAGAATATCAGATAGTCAATCAGTGTGTAAAAATCGTGTATTTCCTGCCAGCAGTTTGGTTTCATGTTCTTTTAAGTTCGTAAAAGTCTAAAGGAGTACTGCTAGAAAAAGGCTAAAGGAGAACTGCCAGAAGAAGACCATTGAATAAATGAGATTATATGAAGATGGGGTGGTGGGATCTACCTCCTAGTGGTCCACCTAGGGCAACGGGATCTTTGGTTTTCTAACCAATGATGACGGCTAACAGATCCCTTTGCGGTGGTAGACTTAAGGCTGATGACGAGAGCTCTATCACTGTTAGTATCTTACGGTGACCAGCTCTTTTACAGGTTCCATGCATATAGTTGGGCGTGGCATAGCACGGTGGGCATGGCGTTAGAATACGTCAGGGATGTCTGAATGGAAATTAATTTGGTTATTGTATGTACATAACTGTCTTTTGGTGTTAAATGTTATCCTTTTATTCCATTGCAATAAAAAAATATTATGTATTTCTAGCTATCTAAAATTAACTGACACTACTTTTTTATATTTTTTCTTTCAAATGGCGGGTCTCACCAAACGCCTCCAAAAGACAGAAATCTTTTTATCTCATTAACTCTCACTGTTAGTACCTATTTCTACTTTCTAAGACCCAGTTAACACGGAGGTTGTGTGCAAATAAGTTTTAATAATTATTAAAACCAGTAATTCTTTGCTGCTCCACTACGACGTCGTTAGAGCAATACCGAAATTAAAATGTCGTAAACGCACGCTTATTAGTCAATATAAATTTAACCTAGTAAGACCCCGCGTACTGGTAAAAGTACAAACTGCGAATAGTAATTCAGACCTGACAATTAAACCTCATAACAAGATACTAACAGCCTTGTTTAATTATCCTAGTTAAAAAAATTGACATTTCCTATTTACAAGGCTTTTATAAACTATGTCTGAACAAAAAAGTATGCATCCTTTTTTTCACTCTAATTACTTTTTTTTTAAAGAAGAACTACAATTTGCTTCATAAAAAGAACTAAAATTTATTTAATTTAAATACAGAAAAATAAAAAAAAAACAAGATAAAATATTGAAAACTACGAAAAACATTTTTTTACGCAGTCGCAAAACGCTTTTTTTTATTTTGTTCTTAGGATAGTACATCCGTTGGATGATGACTTAGATTTAGTTTCTCTACTTTGTGCTATGTCGAATAAAACTTAAAATAGGCAATTTAGGAAGAAAGGAGTGAAAGATTTATAATTGTAAGACGTTACTTTTGACACCCATAGGAAAAGAAGGGGCCGTGCTATTCTTTTAATATGCCGAAGTCATATGACCACAAGAGTATGGTATAGTTACTTAAAGCTATGGCAAAGCTCCGACTAGATCACGATCTCAAAGCAATAAGACATTGCAATCTCGTCAATAACTGCGCACTTGCCAAACATGGCGCCGCCCTTTCAAGTAGCCGCCACGTTACATCAACGGGAGCGAGATACACGATACCTTCTATCACTCTTTTGCCAGGAGCCAGAGTGGGATACAATCTAATTGATAAATCAATGGATTTTTATTATGTGTATAGCGTGTGGCGATCCTTAAGGGAGGCATATGTCCACCAGTGGACACCTTCTGAATTCTCTCCTTTTTAATAAAGTGCAAGTATTTATAATTAAAATAAACAGGTAGAGGATTATTGTATTCTAAAGAAAAAGTATGTTAATGTTTTTTTTTTTGTTTCAGATTCCCTAATGATATACTGCAACAGATAATTGTGAGTACTTTAAAGTATATTAATTTAACTGGTGTAAAATAAAAAATAATGATTTCTTATATAACATTTTAAACTTGTTTGGGATAAGTGTATGAAATATTTCGACTTCTTTGTTTCGAAAGTTGTATAATTATAACTCGTAGTCTTAGAATAATAACATTCTAAGCTCGTAGTTAAAGAATCGTTAAAAACCCTCCAAACTCGCCCACCAAGGGCGAGGTAAGTAAGGTATTTACTTCGTATGTAGGATCATTATGGGTTGTGTCGGAAAAATAAATGAAATATAGTTTGGCCCTTTCATAAGATTCATTTGACATTTGAAATACGATTAAGTACGAGTAGCTTCGTTTAAATTTAGACCCCCTTTAACAATATACAGCAATGTGTTATTTTTTAAAGATTAATTACAAATGTACAGTTTTTACTTGTGTCAGTCAGTGGTACTATAACGATGTCACTTCTTAAAATTTGTTCTTTTAGGGAAACGGGACCTTATCGGTGTTATTACAAAAAAATAAAACAACGTTCAAACCGTGTCCAATTGTAAGACGGCCAATTAGAGTTGTTTGACATATTACTGAAGTAATATCATGGATGCATATTTTTAAATGAGTCGTCCTAAAATTCTTTTGAGATCTTTGTGTTTGTGTTCTCTTGAGATCGTGACAAAATATACGTTTTTTTATACTGATTTAAACTGAGTTATTTGATTAGGTGTATATGTAAAACTCGTAATAAATAAGATACATGGTATAAACCCCGAGTCAAATACCGTATCTTGGCCGTATAAATGGCCGTATCTTTTTTTAACATTATCTTTTTTATTTCATGAGACTGCAGACCTAAGTATACGTTTTAAATAAAGGACTATTGACAGACGGACGGAAAACAAAGTGTTCTTATATAGGTGCCGATTTTCTTTTGGGATACAGAACCCTAAACTACCATTTAAAATAAACATTCAATAAATTTAACCTACTTAAGGTTAAGTCAAACAGCTTCCATACAAATAGTGTTAGATACCGTTTGTCATGTGAATGAAATTATTAATAACTACGTAGTACTGCATTAAAGCCGTGTTGCGTTTATTCGAGAATACTGGAAATACTGGAGACCACCGGTTCTCAAACTATTGGTGACCTTCTTTGAAATAAATTCAAATTATGACATGTGAATGATCAAACTTGTTGACCTCTGTGGCGGAGTGGCGTACACACCGGTTTACAAGGTGTCGTTCGATCCCCGGACGGGTCAATGTAGAAAGTGTTTTTCTATATTTTCTCGGGTCTGGGCGTTTGTGGTACTTTAGTTGTTTCTGGTTTCCAAAATACGAGTGCTTTTAATACATAGTTATTCATATTGGGATCAGAACAATGTATGTGATGTTGTCCACATTTATTATAAAGAAAAAAAAAACTGTGTGGCTCTTTTGGCTATTCAGTTTATATCACCAACGTTATTATCTTTATATCGAATTGTTATTGGAATTGTATTTAATACTAGCTGTTTCCCGCGACTTCGTCCGCGTCAATTTCTGTTATTACTATTTTTGCAACATTTTACACACATGCTTCGCTCCTATTGATCACAGCGTGATGTTATATAGCCTAAAGCCTTCCTCGACAAATGGACTATCCAACACCAAAATAATTTTTCGATTCGAATCAGTACTTCCTGAGATTAGCGCGTTCAAAGAAACAAACAGACAAACTCTTCAGCTTTATAATATTAGTATAGATAGATGTATAGTTGTAAGGTTGCCTTAAATAAACAAAACAAAACAAAAACGTAGTGGATAGCACCATCAATCCTCGCCATAGACGTTCCGTGAGAGTAGTACCTACTCCTAGAAGACGACGGGCATCGGCATCTTCTCTTCGCCATTGGCAGAACTGTGATCGCTATCCTGCCTGCCAAGAGTGGCGATTATGGCAACATGAATGTGTATAGCAAAGTTTTCGCATGATATTGTGTTGGGAGTCGCATTACCCATCAAAATGATATTAGGTACCTGAGTTACATGACGGCTTGCCTTGAAAGTGTTAAGTTGTTTCGAGATTTCTACCATGAACCTTGATAAAGGAATCATATGATGATCACTGAAGAACTTGTGGCGCTTGCAACAGTGTCAAAATATCGGAAACTTTATAAGATAGGTATCTGGTAGAAATCTTGAAGCTTCTAATTCATTTGAAAGTGACAACGGATGTTTCAATCATATGACTACATTTGTATGTCCTTACGAGTTTGAACTTTATACATTTCAAAGTTTGGCTATGTGTTCTTAAACCGTTTTTTTACATATATTTAGAGAGCCAACATTCACAGTCGAGTTTAAGAGATGTACTGAGTTTATGAAAACCAAAAAGTTTGAGAACACTGCGCTACAATCTAACGCGTCCACAAAAGGATCGCATGCGCAGTCAACACAATCGCAAGGCTCACTTATGTGCCATATACGGCCGGTGCCATATATGGCCGCCATATGCTTCCTAGATCCAAGATTGTGGAGTTCAGACAAAAGCCAGTTATGGTCGAAGGAATTAATTATAATGGGATATGTGAGGTATACAGGGTGGAATGTAAATCGTTGGATTCAGCTGTCAATCTAATAGCATGGCGCCAGTAATTTAATGTATTTAATCGGAAATTAATAACAGGCAATGAAGAAATTAAAAAAACTGGTTGAGATCGAGAATCGCCAAGGATTTAGTGCAGTCGTTTTTTTTTTTGTTACTATATGTTTGCAATATAGACATTCCAAATTAAAAAAAATACAATGAATTAGGCTAGGATCGATTTACGTTTTGTCTGTTACGTTGTTCAAGATCAATACCAATATTTTTGGAAAATATGAAACATGGATTCAAATTTCTAATTTTGTAACATTATATGACGCGCACAGACTACATTTGCTACGGCCGCGGCAGGGTCCCGGATGAATGAACCCTGTGAATGAACCAACCTTACACAGCTAGGTACATCCCTGCGCGTCACAGCGTGCCTGAAAATGTTTTTTTTTCATACAAAAAATGTTTTGATGAAAAAATTAAATTAACACTGCCAAGAATTTCGGCAGTGTTATTTTAATTCGTTATTTTAATTAATTAAGTATAGGATCTTGCCCCAAGATCCTATACTTAATCTATACTAATATTATAAAGCTGAAGAGTTTGTTTGTTTGAACGCGCTAATCTCAGGAAGTACTGGTCCGATTTGAAAAATTCTTTTTGAGTTGGATAGTCCATTTATCGAGGAAGGCTTTAGGCTATATAACATCACGCTGCGACCAATAGTAGCGAAGCATAAGTGAAAATGTTGCAAAAATAATCGCGATCATAATAATAACGGAAATTGACGCGGACGAAGTCGCGGGGAAGAGCTAGTAGTTACATAAAGTAGGCTTTTTTTAAAGGTAATTAAAAATGCACCATGTATAGCGAAAAACATCTGGTACGAGATTAATATAGTTTGAACGTAGTAGACGTTTTTAGTCCGTCCTTTAGAAATATTCTTTGAATCGGTAGCCTCTTCTTTTAAATCTGACGTCACCGGTATCAATGAAAATCAATTTAGTACCTTCCTATTGTAATTAATTACACCTTCCTAATCGAGTATCGAAGTGAAATTACTATTATTACACTTGTCCGAATGGAAGCATGAGTCACTAAAAGGGATATGGGCCCTGGTAGTAAAACTGAGACCACACTGTGATCTTTCTTGATCTATTTGGTAATTCAAATTCAATTACAACGAAACCTCTTTTCGATGCAAGTTTTAATTGATACTGCTAAATTTCTCGGGCACAGATCTCCAAGCAATCTCAGATTCCTGACTCTTCATTTATATATTTTTTTGATTTTCATTTAAATACATTCGAGATTTCATTTTTAAAAAAAGTTTTTTAGTATTCATTCTGTCAAAAGTTTTGGGAGTGGATGATTTGTGTAAGAATTCAAATGATTTATTTATATTTATTTTTGTTAGATTGGCACAACTGATTGCGATTTTGGCGTGGAATTTTAGTTTCTCCTGTTATTTAAATCAAATAGTATTGTTGTATATAATAGTTATAAAGAGTTTGCTTTAAATTTTGAATCGCCAATAAAATTTCGTTTTAAGAGTGCCTGAAAATGTTCCGTATTATTTCTATTATAATTCCTTAAGCATATTTAAAGGTGATCAATGATAATCATGACTGTGAAGTCATATTAGTCCACAGCTGGGGACGGAACTCTCTAAATTGAGGATTTTGCTATAATGTAGCGATTATAGATTGGAAAATGGTTAAAAGAAAACGCTGTTACCCGTCTTCTCCTCGCAGTACATCTTGTCGCTTCTTACGACACCCAATGTAAGTCATATTGAAGGTGGTAAAATAGATGCATGTTACAAAAATTTTGTGTGTTAAGAGGAAACACAAGGGCCGTTTTTCCATACAAACGTAGTTCCCTGTTTCCTCCCTGGATAAAGCCAGTAGAGCAATAAATTTTATTACAAAAATCTATGGCCACTATTACTCGTAGCATGTTTCTATGTTTTCTGTTTTTTCATAAATTAATAAATAAAAAAGATATGAGCCATCCAAAATCGAAAAAAATCGTCAGATTTTCCGCTGTGTTCAAACATCTAGAAAACAAATTTAGAGGCTAAATTTTAGAAAAAAGGAAAACATACGAACACGGTCAAAGCCTTTCCAAAAAGTATTTAAATCGGTCTAGTTTTGGAAAAATAATCGGGGGACTACGAAACGTTGGTTTGGTGTGCTTTTAGTAGGTATTTTCGGTCCAAGAAGCAGTTGTCTTTATCACACTCTGCGGTGAAGGCGTTTGGCACTGCGCGACAGCAATAGATTTTACAAATACCTATTTTTCAATTCTCGCGCCCGTAGTGTTTACTCTTAATGATACTTTTTTGACAGAGTAGTATTTCTTGTGAAACGAAATGTGATCATACCCTAATGTACATTATGAATGTACAGTGCTTCTTAAGCTATAATTTTTTTTGCAAACTCGCTTCTAAACCAACGGAGTTAAGATGCCCCAGTGTGTTGACTGTTGTCTGTACCTAACGGTCACTTATAAGGACTGAACACCGCATTGTTTCGAGGCAGAGGGAGGTTGGAGTTAGTCTATTGACTGACGGTTCAAGGGTTGTCAATAGCAATTACACTTCCTTCTAACGGCCGGTCCTAATAACCTATCTATCTTCAGTTTTGGCATATCGGAGATAGAAAACAACTTCTGTCTTTGTTTCTCTGGACGGCAAAATCAGAGACAGAAGATGTTTTCTATCTCCGATAAGCCAAAACTGAAGATAGATAGATTATTGGGACCGGCCGTACGTGTAGTGACATCAATATTTAAGGGCCATATTTTTACTGAGCGTTGACCTTAGGAAGAACTGTGAACCGTGTGCACTGCTTAAATAAGCAGTAAGTATATGGCGCGGTACCGATCTTTGTAGAGATCCTCAGGAGAGACATGTCCTGATTGGCTGGGATGATGATGATGATAATTGCTTACATCAGTAAGTTGTCTGGAAGAGATCACTTCTGCCGATGAAACCGTCCAAATTGTTCATCTTTCTATAAGCATCGACGGTAAATTTATTACTTTATTTCCTTTTCAGGATCTCAAACTATTTTGAAACCTTTTATTTTATTCGGTCATGATATTATTATTTTAAACTCCATTATGATTTCCGAAACTAAAACCATCTACTCTCCTTTCACGGGACTTGAAATCTTTCTTTACCAAATTTTATCTTAATCTGTTCAGCTATTTAAGCGTCTAGAGGTAATAGACAGACTGACGGCCGGACAGGCGACGGACGAACATACAAACAGATGGACGGACGGATGTCGGTCATACGACCATTTGGATCAGCGGTAGTTAACGCTGCTTCTGAGCCATGGGTCGCGGGTTCGATCCCCGCACAGTACAAATATTTGTGTGCATAAACATGTCTGTTTGTACTGGTCTGGGTGTTTTCTATGTATCATAAGTATGTATTTACAAAAAAAAAAAAGTATATAAGTAAGTTTATCGGTTGTCTAGTACCCCATACGACAGGGTACTTAATAGTACCTTAATTTGGGACTAGATGGCTCTGTGTGGCCCAGTGTGGCATGTCTTAAATATTGATTTATTTATTATTTATTATACCGACGGTCGACGGTCATATGAACGGACGGAGACATACTAAAGACACACATTTTCATGTCTAATTAGTAGGGATATCTAAATTCTTCCTGAGTGTAACCAATATACGGGTAAAATTCTAACCCCCGTATTTATAAAGAAGTAATTACTTATTGCTTAGTAAAGTCATAACTTTAGGTGTTAAAACCTAGTGGCTTAGTGGAAGAAATGGGTCACCATTAGTAGCCATATTATTTGGCTGAGAATGCTAACGTTTGGTAGTTCTAACTTCTAGTAATTTCTAGATTAAGGCATAAAAATTATCTCTCAAGTAATTACTTTTAGACAAGTAATTACTTTTACTTGTTTATAAATACAGGTGTAAGACATCCTTCTTAAAAGTAAGTGTCGGCATAGTGCGAACCCTATGAGTAGCGACAGGAAGCGCTCCGCATGTGAGAGCACGCGCGTTCGGTTCCCGGCCGGACGCGACCTACGCTCACGTTGCGTGTTGGCTGCGTAGAGATTCTTGTTTTGTTTTTGAAGGATTATTATGAATGAGAGCTATTATTACAATTTTTATGTATGACACGTGAAAACTAAGTACTAAGTCTGCTACATTATGCTTATTGCTAACGTTGCGACTGAAGGTTGCGAATAGTAGACAATTTTTTTTTCGTTCATTATGTGATTTAATTACTTACACGTCAAATGACGTTAACCTTATTAAATTCTCTAAAAAGATCTCATATATTTACGAGTTTAACTTTAAAATGTTAAGTGCAGTTATTAAATCATTCATCAAAATTTTAATTTGACGACCTCCGTGGCGGAGTGGCGTACACACCGGTTTTCAAGGTGTCGCCTGCTCCGAGGTCCCGGGTTCGATTCCCGGACGGGTCAATGTAGATAAAATGTGTTTTTCTACATTTTCTCGGGTCTGGGTGTTTGTGGTACCTTCGTTGTTTCTGGTTTCCAAAATACGAATGCTTTAAATAGTTATTCAAATTGGGATCAGGACAATGTATGTGATGTTGTGCACATTTATTTATTTATTTATTTATAATTCAGATAAAAATAGTCGTAAAATATAGCCTTTAATCTATAATTGTGCAAAACTTCATCCAGGGCCCTTACTCTTGAATTTGATTTAAGTTCGATCTCGATTCGACCTAGTCAAAATCTGAACAAACTCAATCGAATCGAAATCAAAATCAAGTCAAGATCGATCTAAAATGGCGATCCGTTAAAGATTTTCGGTTGATAACGTAATCACCATCGATTTAAAGGTTTAGGTTTACTTTTCAGAGTACCAAATCACTGATTCTCGACGTCGATTCGATTTTGATCGTAACTCGAACTTGTCAAGAGTAAGCCTGGCAGATTCGTTGTGCAGTTTTGTCGTGAATAACTAACATTTATTTAAGCTTTTGCATTTATAATATTATTAACAATACGATAAATATTAGTAAAGTAGCCATTTTAAAACCACGACAACTTACCAAATTAATATCTGGTTGTGCCATCAATTTTGCAATCGATCGATAATATCGCGAGGCTCTCGAAAGCAAATAGCGAATACGTGCAGATCTATACACATTGGTTTGTTGCCCCTCACTTTACTACCACCATTAAGGCGTGTCCACACTGGTCACCTATATCATTGTTATAGTCATACTATTTCATGTATTTATTGCCACTTGTTAGTCAAGATCTTAACAAAATACATGGTTAAGAAATATGGCTCTGTTTTAGCTATAAAAATTTAAGACGATGATTAAAAAAGAAAACTTTATTAGTCTTACTTTATTTGATACTTTAGCAATTAAATTGCAATTATAATATCAGTACATAAACTTGAAAAATTAGTCTTACAAATAAAACAGACTCCGCTTAGTAACACATAACTCAAAATAGGGTACATAGATTATGATCTATGATTTCCTGGATTCGTCTACCTGAGGGTACGAGGGTTCCGTACAAATGTAGGTACATATTGTTAACAGTTCAGGAATCGAGTCTCGTAGTTTCTTCGAAATCTATAATTTATTTAATATTTAATGACAATGTATTAATTTTATACTTATAGATCAATGGAACTAACCATACACTTACATTTTGATTCCATTGAAAGTGTCGAAACATACGGTTTTTGAGGCACTCGCCGTATCTTTTTTACGATAACTGTAAAGTAGAACTGAGTACCTATATTTGGTTTAATTTTAACCCAATATCTCTACACGTTCCCAGCATAAATAGTCATAGACACACGGATGAAAGGACGGACGAACAGCAAATAAATCCTACAAACCTTGTCTTTTTGAGGTAAGAAAACCTTAAAATTATTTTCAATCATGTGTTTTCAGTTTTAGTATCGCAAACTACTTCGATCTACAAGACTATAAAGGTGGTTTCAGACTATGCTATAATAAATATAATAGCTTGTAGCATATAGTTCATAGCACAACAATATCACGCACCATACATCATTATTCCCTCGATCGTGAGTTATTCCAGACACAATTGAAATTTTATTTTATTTTGAAATCAATTGTTATCGTGGCACCCGAGTGCCTCCTGGGGGTTGAGGGATTATGGACACGTTCACACTTAACTGTATCATATATTATACTAGGTAGTTAAGTTAGTTAGGTCCATATTTGCTTTATTACCTACATATACATATAGCACAATAGTATAGCTTAGTCTGAAAAGAGCTTTAAACTACAATTGTCATAATCTTTCCCGCTCGCTAAACTCAGAATTAAGCCTTTAATCCACATTTAATGTCAGCAGTGTACCCCCGCCCGTATGTAGGCTATCTGTCAGCGAGTGATCTCTTGCGCAACCAACCGGTCTCAAGGTCTGTGTCGATGCGCGGGCGCCGATGTTCCGGATTTTAATGTTATTATTATTTGTGCGATGCCTCGTTGATCTAGTGGTGCCAATACCGGGCCAAGAACTTGGGGTTCTGGGTTAGATGTTAAGTACCACAGGAAAAAAAGTTTTTAATTGTCTAACATGCTCGGGTTTGTAATCACCAACCAAACCTGCATTTGGCAAGCGTGGTGATTATGCCTGTTCAGTGATGGAGGCATTTGCCCTGCAGTAGGATCGTTACTTTTCTTTTCTAGATTTGGATTAGTAATGACATGAAACTGTACCACATAATAACATTTAGCAGCCCACTCTACTGACGGACAGACCATGTATTCAATATATCGGTCAGTGCTCTTCGGAAGTGGGTCGTTTAGTAAAACAAAGCCGTGGTACGACATAAAGCAATTGCTATAGTCTGTGAGGATGCAGTTAAATGGTAATATTAAGCTCGAAGTTCATCTTAAATCACAACTTCAATGATCCAAATAAGTTTGAGAAACCCTAAGTATTCGTGTTCTGTGGTACCAGCTCGTTAAAAGAATAGCAACACCCGGTCTCTTAAGGGCTTTCGTAAAAGGCGACTCCTTATCCATCTACCGTTGGCCTAACTGCCAAGCCACTCCATCACGGAGTACGTCAAAAACAAATTTTGATAAAAAAATCACACCATTATAGGGGTAAAATCTACAGGTAGATATTACATACCGTGTTTGCTGTCGGTCAGTCAATGAATAACTAATTCCCTACCTCTCCCCATACCACCATACTTCCATAGTTCCTTGGTGTGCAAGACATAAATTTCACAATTAGTACTACATACCAGAGCATGTAGCTTTTCTTAATTAAATTTCGTAAACTTCGATCAATCATACCTTCGACAACTATTTCACGCTTGCCCACGCTGATGTTATCGGCAACCCGTCCTGATATACCTACCATTGAAGTGCTTATACACTATGCTACACTTGCTCAAACACATCTCTGCAGGCATGATACTCGGTTAAGTAAGTTCAAGTAAAACATTAAAAACAGTAAATATTAGTTATGAAAGTATTCATACAATCCGCCCAAGTTTGCTCATTCAATTATCTAAATAACATAGAAAACTTAAACTCTGCCCACAAAAGGGAAACAATTGTTCCAATCTAACAACAAAAAGTTGAACTCTGAACAATACACAGATTATCCACTCCCGATACTTTTTTGACAGAATGTTACTAAATTACTGAGTTTTAAAAAGCGAAAACCCGACTCTAGTTTATATCGGGAATATGATTCTTTGCGGTCTAAAAAGTAGGCCTAAGAACAGCTGTAAGATATTTAAAGGATAATAATTATTTTTTAATTGATCAGGAATTAATATCCCGAAAGTGGCAAAGGGAAGTGGAGGTAACCAGAAATAGATCGACACCCAAAGTAACGTCTAATTAGTTCATTCGCTTTAGTGTGAAATGGCTTTTACATAGTGTTAAAACAAATGCGATATCAATCAAATATGACAATTATTTCAAGGTTAAGTAACACAACGCCATCTTAAGCTGGATTCGGGAAATTAATAATATATTATTATAGTTGTATTAGGAATTCAGAAGGTTGAAACAAATGTATCTTTCTGGTACTTATTTAATAATGATGGTTATGATAGCCTTGCATTGTCAAAATGGAATAATCTAATCGAAATTAATCTCGAAAAGGTTGACATTGATTATTTGATGAATCGTCAGCTAATCTTTTTGAGTGCATAATCATGATCATCATCAGACCTCGAGTCTAGATAACATTAAAAAACACATTTGTTTGGCACCGACATAGGTTTCGTTTAATAGTTCTGGTCTTTCTTCGGTAATCATTACCAACTTCGAGTCCAGGTGACATTTTCTCTTCGGATGGTAGGAAGCAGATTTTCTGTTATAATAATTTCTGTTTTAAGGGCATTTTTCGATCATCCTTCAAATATATTTATTATGTATAAATCTAAAGTCCTAAAACTAGTGTTCAAATCTAAAGTCTAAATTCATCCAATCCTACCTAGCTGTAGTGATTTTTTGTTCGTAGTGGCGTCTGATATTCGATCAAATTACCACTTTCAACAAATTACCACTATCAATTGCTGACCTCCCTGTACATAAATTCAAATCATATATCAAAGTTGTTTTAATGAAAAAGGGCTATTACACTATTGATGATTATATAAATGATAGGAACGTTTGGCTTTAAATTGTATCAGCTCGCACTGGCATATATCTTATGTAAACATGTTTATTTAAAAAGAGGCTGACAATAGTGACCGAGTTTCTTGCGCTGCTTCTTCTCGGCACTAGCCCACATTTGTCCCGAAGCAGTGGTAGGTTAAATATTGGGACGTGTAAAAGCGCCTCCAGGGGCCTATTTGCAGAAATAAAACTGATTTTAACTGATTTTAACTGATCCTTTATGTGTACAATATTCACGAAAAAGCCATATACCTGTCAAAAATTTAATTGGTATTAACCAAGGAAAAGGTGAAACCTGTTTTAATAAGATTATGATGGCATACAGTGGGTTCAAGTCCAAAACAATTTTATCTCAGAATGCCAAACAATAATAGGTGCCTTACTCCATTTTAATTTTGAAATAATTTGAATAACGTATATGTAGTTTATATTACGCGTTTTTTTTTTTTAGTTCCGTCTGATCATCATTTTTTTTTCTATCAAATGTAGTTTTTTTTTTGTTTTAAATATTGCACTGCCTACAAAACATTTCTGTTTGACCCAAAGGTCTAACTGGTAGAGAATGCCATCTGGCATTAAGTCCACCTTTTGTACATTTTACTAATTTGTGCAATAAAGTTTAAATAAATAAATAAATAAAATAACTTACAAAAATAACCTTCAACCCGATCAGGGATCTAGAAATTTTCCGCTTGTCAGTAACTTTTAACGAACTGCTGACCGATTTGGGCAGACCTCGGCCGGAGGTCAGAATGCGATCCAACGCCTTATGCGGAGAGGTCCAGGTGAGCGGGTTACGAGGAAGCCAACTTGGATCTCACTTGAAATTTTAAGGTATCGGGATAGGTTGAAAAGGTACTTAAAAAGCTGAAAAGTATGCTGACTTTTGACGACCTCCGTGGTGGAGTGGCGTACACACTGGTTTTTAAGGTGTCGCCTGCTCCCAGGTCCCGGGTTCGATTCCCGGACGGGAATGTGTTTGTCTACATTTTCTCGGGTCTGGGTGTTTGTTGTACCTTCGTTGTTCCAAATACAAATGCTTCAAATAGTTATTCAAATTGGGATCAGAACTACGAGTACATATGTGATGTTGTCCACATTTATAATTTTATTTATTATTAATTTGAGTTAAGCATGTGGTTGAAAACCATTTTCATGTTTCACGCTTCAGATGTTGAAAATGTTCCTGAATAACTACAAAAACCTTTAATTAGATCCGTTTTCTTGTCGTTTATTCAATTAAGCTGTTATTCTCTTTATTAGTACCAAGATAGTTGGTAGAAGATTATTATATTTGAAGTGTCTTAAAATACCCGTTGTCATCTAGGTGTGCAATATAATAGATTACAAAATGTCCGTACAAACTGGGTAGGTACTTACTATTAATATACAGGATGAAATTTTAACCACTTTAAAAAAAAATTATATAGGCGTTCAGTATCGTATTTTGAGCCTGCTTATGAAGTAAAACATGTAAATCAAGTTGTCACCCAAAAATATTTTTCGCGATATAGTATTCAATTTTTATGGTCCTAGACCTGTTAAGGTATAAAGGGAAAATCAAAAACTTATGAATAGTATCGTAATGAATGAATGAGATGCACAACGCGTAAAAAAAGTGTTGCTAGGCGGCCGTATCAAAAATTTTCTAAGTATATATAATCTTGTCATTTTTGTACTGGGCTATACCAAAAGAAAAAATACGTCATTTGTTTTTTGTCTCGTAGATTGATCCTATATTAAAATTTGGAAGGTGGTTAAAATTTCACCCTGTATATTACGGTCTGTCTGGTCCTATGGGTGTCGTAGAGAACTGCCAAGACAGGCAACAGCGTCTTTTCACCGCCATCGCGCCATTGGAAAAACTGTTTTACCAAATCGGCTGTCAAGAGTGGCAATAATAATAGAACCCTCTTGAAGAGGTCTTGTTTGAAGAAGATTTTTAAGAAAATTCGACGAATTCAGGGACGCGTCTTCTCACCGCCATTGGAAAAACTGTTTTACCAACTCGGCTGTCAAGAGTGGCAATAATAGTAGAACCCTCTTGAAGAGGCCTTGTTTGAAGAAGATTTTTAAGGAGATTGGACGAATTCAGGGACAATTCTAATTTTAATTTAAATCTCTCATAAACTTATTATGATGACGATGATGATAGCTTTAAGTGACCAAGCATATACTGCCATTTGTTACTGCATACTCAAAACAACAACAACAAAAAAAGTAAATAAACTCAAAATAAAAGAAACAAAATTGAGGTTATTGCAGTGATTTCAAAGGTTGGGCAATTTGATTCTTATAACATCTTCGGAAACATAAAAAGTGTTAAACTAATAACAGGTATAAAAAATTCAATTGCAAATATGTAAGCATAAAAATCGCATTTATGCAATAAACAAGAGTGCTTTTTTATGAAATCGGAGTAAAATGACCGACAATTAGAAGCATGTTCTTTGCAGTCGTCTTTAAATTTAAATAGCTGAGAAGAAGTGTGTTTACACTTCAAACAAGTCATTTTAAAACCTTGTAGTTTTACAAGGTTTTAAAATGACTTGTTGCGTTGTTAGGTATAAAACATACCACCACACGGGATTCTTTGCATTGTATTAATTTTTTAAAGGTAAAATAGTATTTACCAACCATTATCATAATGGTTTATAGTAAAGTAATAGCCTATAATCATCCCACTACATGGCAAAGGCCTCCATCATTGAATTCATGTTACCATATTAATGATGGTTATACGGTTGGCATAATCAATGTTATACTTAGATCACCTAAGTGAATGTTGTGTTATTGTAATTAATAAATACTTACACTCAAATTTATTAATTGATTATACATGTTATTCCGAAACAAAGGATACAACAAGTCGTTGACACAATGACATATCTCATAGACAATATTATCTATGATACTTTAAATAACTAAAGGGGTAACAGTACAGCCCTCTATTTACCATACATATAGCAATCAACACGACTGCCAGATGCGGGTTGGTGTTCACAAACCCGGGTAATATTCAACGAGTTGAAAATTTTGTTGTGCGACTGAAATCGAAACCAGGTCCCCGAGATTTTGGCATGGTTCTTAAACCACTACACCAATGGGGCGTTAATGTGGAGTTGCATCAATGTTAAAAGAATAAGTCATATTTTTAATTGAAACCAAAGCAACTTAGTTCCTTAAAAAACGGTTATAAAATATATATTTCGGTTTAATAAAATAACACAATAGCGAAAACAATAAATGTTCGTGAAATGCATGAGGGTTCAATCGATATGTAAGAATCCTTATCATCTACCTATGACACACATAACACTTAACAAGAACTACTATCATATTTTATGTTAGTCGACAGTGGTGTTCTTGACTTTTTCATTTGGAGACGCTAATTATCTCTAATTAAGGAATTTTTAGGGTCCCTTACTTCAAAAGGAAAAATTTGTTGGAACTTTCAAGAGTCCAAATGGACATACCTATCCCTTTTTTAGTTCCTTGCTTCAATAAGAAAATTTTTGGGTACGAAATTTCGGTAGGCGATTCGACAGGTCCCATTTTTAAATACATTTTCTGATTATTATCTCAAGATGAAAAACACCAAAACCCGTTGCAATGAACGCTGTAAAGTGTTAAAAAAACTAAAATTTCTAAAGCATAATGTATAAATATCTGTTGTACAAAATTATCTACATCATCATCATATCAGCCAAACGACGCCCACTGCTGGGCATAGGCCTCCTCCAAGGATCTCCACAACGAACGGTCCTGTGCTGTCCGCATCCAGCGGCTTCCCGCGACCTTGACCAGATTGTCGGTCCACCTTGTAGAGGGCCTGCCCACGGAACTTATTATTATCTACATATTTTTCGCCAATCAAAATTGTATGCACAAATAAAATCTAGATTACCTGCTTATTGGTCGACAATCAAAATCAAATGCACAAACAAAATGGCGTCAAAAACGTTGCCCTTGAACCTACTTACGTACAATCTATAAGTAATGAGTCCGAACAAAAAAAAATTAATTATCTTCCCATTGATTAGTTCGTCACAGCCGTGGGTTGGTGTGGGCGAGCGAATGCCAAGGACTGGGTACATTGATAACTCGCTTTGTGTACGTTTTGTTGTCCCGATTGAAAAATGCGCATGTAGGTGATACTATTTATAATTTACTTAACCTATTTATATATAAATTGATATATAACATATCTAAGCTAAGCTAAGGGATATTTTTTTTGTTTCACTTTTAAATTAGTAGTAGTAGAAGTACTAGAGCTGCTGTGCTGCCACCAATCGATTTTATTTTGGTATTTCAAAACAAAATCAATCCTCAAAAAACTAGAGCAGTATTATTTTAGCAAACTACCTCTGGTATATTGAATCACTGTTAACTGCTTCTTATTCTGGCATTCTTTCGTATTGTACATTATTGCTAAAAGCCACTAAAAGCAGCCGCTTTTGGCGTTAGCGACAAATTCGACTTTATAAGCAACTAAATAAAAAGTTTACTTAAATCTAACTCTTTTTTTTTATTATTTTAAATTATGATCCTTTTATTATTGAATTTGATTTCACGATGCACAAAGAACCCACAGTCAAGCCGACTAGTCGGTTTTGTGGGTCTAAAACACCTAATTGAAAACAATGTTATTTAATAAATAAATAAATAATGAACTGTTATCGCCAGGCGGGTACCAAGCGTGGTGATGACAGTTCTGGAATGGACACCACAGAATGACGATCTGTGAGTAGGCCCCCACCAGATGGACCATCGATCTGTCGAAGGTCAGTTACGGGTCAGACTGTAGTAGACATGAAGGAACAAAGTGGTGACGATCTCCGATCTCGTACAAGATAGAAGTGAGGGTCAATCTAACTACTTTTAACAAGCAGGTATCCTAATTAATAATGTCACTTTACAAAAACAAGAATAATAAATCCCTTTTATGGTATATAACCACGTTTCACACTTACTCAACACGTAACTGCCCACTTAAGGTAATTTAACTTAATTGGTTAGGGAAAATAGAAAAATAAATACCCAATAACGCAATATTGGCCCAGTTGTGAAGTGATCAGACATTATCCTTTAACAAGGTAATTTTATTAACTGAATTTCATTCAATATTTTAACAACTTAATTGCAATTAAAATATCTTTTAAACTTGCAAAATTATGTCTCAGGTAGGACTCGAACTCGCATCTCTATGCATGTCGAGAGCGCTTGACACCGCTGCAACACGGTCACCTCACTCGGGCTGCTTCGTGCGGCAGATACGTTGTACCCAGGGTTCACAACTATTACGGAGATCGGACACTGAACAAACGATTACCATATTTGTTCAACGCCCTGCCGCCCGAAATAGCAAAATTAACGAAACAAAAAGATTTCGGTATAAAGCTTAAGAAATACTTTATCAATAAACTTACTTAATATATAAGTCGAGATTTTATATATTGGATGGGTTTGTTGATAAAGTATTTTACGTAAGTTAGTTTATTTAAATAACTTAAATGTTAATTTAATAATATATATAATATTGTAAATTATACGAGATTCGCACTCGCAGACAACCACGAAAGTGGTTTGCGAGGCACAAATTTTAATATAAATTAATGTACCTACTGATAATAAATAAATAAATAATAAATAAATAAATGCATACCGGGCGCGGCGCTTTACCAACTACGTCCCAGCGCGAATTTTTATGCATTTATACTATATTCTTATCGCTGTGAGCCAGTGTCGTTTCATCAAATGTTAGGAGTTTTGCACAGAAACATCTTTGACAGATGTTTGCCAGTCAGTTAAGATAAAACAGCAATTTAAATACTTTATATGATATTTAAGCAACATAATTGCAATTATAATATCAGTTGGTATTTAAAATGCATAACGGGCGCGGACTAAATTTTATCATCACCAGCTTACAACAGTCCACTGCTACTGGACAGGGACTATCTGAAAGGAGGTTTTGCCATAATCGCCACGCAATAATAATAATAATAATAATAAATTGTTTATTTCGGATAACTTAATCCATATGTGGGTTAGTAATACAAAAAATAACTTAATCTAAGGTTAGTTAGTTTTGTTTAACACACACTATAAAAAGAATAAGCGCAGACGGCCTATCACGGAGGTGGGTAAGGCCCCGTGATCAGTCTCTGCACAAGACATTTCCACAGCGGCGATGTGTATCTGTCCGCTATGGTTCTCAGAATTCTGTTGTGACTGGCTCGCACCCTGGTAATAAGGGATGCAGACTTTTTGCGTATTATGGCATTAAACCCGTCTGTTTGATAATCCGCAAACATCCCAGATGCACTACAAAAACGGGGCAGTCTCAACAGCATCGTTGCAATGGGTTCCCAATCGCAATATAAGGAAGATAGAAGACGGTGCTGCCCGCCTTCTTTTGGCAGTATATTCTTTTTAAAAGCCCTTTATTCTAGAAGGGAATAGATGCTGTTACCACATTACCACATGACATAACTGAATTTACTAATAGATACCTTTTTTTGCTATGGTAACTTGAATCCAATGATGGAGTCCTTTGCCCTGCAGTGGGTATATAAGCCGTTATCTTACTTACTTTTACCTTTTTTTTACTAAGAATTTGAGCATTTTATTGTTTTTTTAAACCGTGAAATGTTTAATCATCTTTGATATTTTAAATTTCCCTTTTAGTTTTGATACTTGAGGAATCTCTAGTTGTTTCCTTAACTCACAAAACGTTAGCATTTACTTTTTAAAATCATTTTCAGACTTTCTTGTGTATTTTTACTATTTATAACGTTTAAGAATTGAAAGATATAAATAAAATGAAACAGTTATGTATTTTTTATATACAGTGTAAAATTAATTCCATCGTAATCTCTATTTTATAAGTTATGCAAAATGAATGCTGATCTGTTTTCTCAAGAAAAATCTGACTTTAATATTTCTCGCAGTTACCGAGAAATCGCTACCGGTCATCATATCAGTAGCATAAGTATATATTATGTCTAAGTAAGCGGAATTAGAGGCTGAGATTATACTGAGAACTGGTTGTTTATAAACTACTGGGTTTGTGTCCGTCGTCCGGTGTGAAAGAAGATTGTTTTGACTTACATTTTTAAACATCTTCAAACAATGCTATGTAAATGCAAATATGTAGCAAAATGTTTCAAAACGTAAGAGATGTGTATAAAAATGAATCAAGTTATTGCTATAAGAGACAAACTTCTTAGCGTTCCATGGTTTCACCGTGCGGGTGCCAGGTCCATCGTGAGAAAGAGATACTCCGAGTAGCTCCCGCGGCGGGACTTGTGACACGGGTGTAGGTTTAAGGGGTCCCTTTCCCACGTATATCAACACTCACCTTCACTTCTCGTGTTTCAGGGATCGAAAAGATACACTAAATCTCTTATGATGTTAAAAACAAAAATCATTTGCGCATAACTTTGCGGTACATTGAGACGGAAAACAATGAATTCAATAGTCGACAAAGTTCTGCCTTATTTTGTAGGCATGCAATATGGTATGAGCTTGTCTTAAGAGTTTAACTACTTTCCTCCAAAAATATAGTAGGTAGATAATATCATGTATAAAAACCTACGTGTTTTCTAAAAAAAATGCCTACAGACCCTATACTCGTTACCTATACTAAAACGCCGTAAAACGAAAAAAGGCGACATAAAGAAAACTATAGTCGAAATGATGATATTGGTACGGATTTCAATTCGCGGTTATTTTGGTTAATCCCGACGATTCAAACAGTTTACAGCGTCTGTGGTCGAAGATAGACGTCGAGAAAACCAAAGTCCTGACCTGAGGTAGAGTCCTAAACAATTAGGCTCTACATAGCTCGGCAAGTTTCTACCACTCGACAACAAGGCGAACTGTCGCGTCGGCTGCATGCGTGGGAGCACCACACTCGAAATGTGTGGGTCAAGCCGTAAGATGTAGCGTTTTAATAATTTGCTTTATTATTTCACTGAATAAAAAAAAAGATTTTCGAATCTTTTTGAACTGTCAATATATTATATGGATCTCTTATATGAAGTACAAAATGCGGACGGCGGACTTGATGCCAATAAAATTATCTCAAGTGGCGGTCCAAAGAAGAGAGCAGAAGAGAGTAATTAAAAGAATCACGAACATTATACCTAGAGTAAAATACCTAAAAAACAGATAATAACAATAAAAAGCCGAAATAACATGTGTAGATAGATAGCAGATAATTTTCGTTTCTAATGTTCAAATGAGACCAGCTTTGACCTATGTCGTATTGAATGAAAAATCGATCAAACCTATTGAAGTTATGGTATCATTACAACCAGTTCAATCCAGTTAGTGAATAACTTTGTTTTCTTTTTAATTGAATGACTTTTTATAAGTTTTTACCTTATTAATCGTGCTTAATGAATTTGGTCATTTCAAAATTAGTATTACACGATAAGATCTAGAGTCTTAGAGCTAACAATTCGTACACAGTTTAAAATATCTCCTCAACCTGGATGTAACTTAGATTTGTTATTTTACGACTCTGACAAAACACTGATTAAATTCGGACTGAAAAATAATTCGTCTTAATACCAAAATGCTTGAGTTCATGTTTTGTTTCAATATCAAAGTCAAGTCAAGGCATCAACAATAGGTAAGGTCACAAACTCGCTACTTTTGCACAACGAGTCCGCTAATCGCTTGCGCAAGAGCAGCAGCTTAGTGATATTGTAAGGACGACCGGTATGCGGCTGCGGCTTGACAGACAGCGGTACGGATTATTTAATAAAAAACTGTCTTTTTCTTTCGCAAGGGTCGCTAATCGCTTTTGATGAGGGTTCTTTGTTATATTTATTCGAAAAATAGTGCACAAAATGTAGAAAATGTTGTTTTGTGCTTGAGCTCAGGTAAGCGAAGAAAAAATATTGTTCGACTCAACACTTCATTGTTTTGATTATTTTAGTACTTCAGTAAATGTGTTGTTCAAATATGTAACACTTAAAGTCCTGATATTATAATTGCAATTTAATTGCTAAAATATCAAATAAAGTCCTGATATATGTTTTAACTATACACTTTTGCTATGTATTGATTGGTTATATGAAAATGAGATGAGAGTGAGATCAGAATGAGAAAGCACTGATCTGTAACATGACTAATGTTACGAACTTTTTGCAGATAGGAGTTATTTTACTATTTTGTTTTCACTTCTTCTCTAATTGTTGTTATATACCTAAAGGTATATGAGTAGACATTGACTTGGTTTTAAGTAAGTAGTGATTTATTTTTGCATACGAGTTACATTGTTCAGTGTTAGGGATACTGTGTTAATTAACACGATTTTTTTTTAAAAACTTCTAAAACTATAAAAGATGGACGAATTTTTATTAATTTTAGTAATAGAATATCGATTAATAGAAATGAGGTTTTAATGTTGTGAGTTATGTAGTTAGTTGTTTTAAATATTAAAACAACTAACTATCTTACTTTTATCACTTTTTTTTTACAATTTCGTCGCTCTAGGTAAGACTCCAACTTTTCAATAACAGGAATTTAGGAATCTAACCGACTTTTGCCCGCATTGTATTACGATTAACTATAGGATTATACTCGTATCCTAACTATTATCTTCCTTATTTACTTGTACCTAAGTAAAGTCGAAATTCCTGTATCAAATGGGTTTTGTATATTTATTTTATTATTATATTTGTAGATGCTTACTATTCCTTGTATGCATTTTATACTGAATTTAAGTAACGCCCCTAGGTCTAGTGGTTTAAATACCGGGCCAAGATCTCGGGGTTCGATCCCCGGGTCGGGCAACAAAAAGTTTCGAATTTTCGAACGTTGCTCGGGTTTGTGATCACCAACCCGCATTTGGCAAGCGTGGTGATTATGCCAGTTCCCATCATTGCAGTGGTCACTTGAATTCAATGATGGAGGCCTTTTCCCTGCAGTGGGATGATTATAGGCTGTTACTTTACTTTTTTTTTAAATGTTTAATTGTGACTTTATACATATTATATTGAATGAGGTAGGTAAATACAAGTCCATAACATAATAATATCGGGTATTTTTATATGTCCAATCCATTTTTAGCATTCATCGTCATCCTATTCAGGGTGTTAGGTAAGTGATATATCAAGCTGAAACATATTATGTATTAAATACTATGGTTAAGTTAGAAATTAGAAATCATAATTTTTAAAAATATTTTAATACAAATCTAAATCTCAAAATATTAGTTTCTATAAGAAAATAAAAATACTTACTTCGTTACACTAGTTAAATGCAACTAAAGCTAGTTTTGGCTTAATTTACTATTAGTATATAAACTTGAAAAATTATGTCTCAGGCGGGCTTGAACCCGCATCTCCTCGCATGCCGGGCGGGCGCTATACCATTAAGCCACCGAGACCCTGCGACTCAGCGCGAATTTTTCAAGCATATTCTTAACGCTTTATTTATTTATTAATTTACTATTAACCTAACATCGTGTTCATATACATATTATTCCATAGCTCGATTGGACATCTTCCAAAGAAAATGTTTGCCATAATCGTCATGTTTTGCAGACGGGTTGGCACTCGCATTTTGGCCAGTAGAGAGAGGACGCTGCTGCCTGTCTCCTTCTGGCGTTATTTCTTTAGTCGCGTCTTCCGACACCCATAGGAATAGGAGAGCTGGTGCTATAATTTCAAAGTGCTAGCACACGATTTATCTTTACTTTGTGTTCTTGTAATTTGTCATTTATGTTGTTCACAAATGAAAATATTATATTACCATACGTGAAGGTTGTTTTTAAACCGCAAATTAACTGATGCGGCTGATTGTAACTGACAGTTACGAGAATTATAAACATGTCAGTTGAAATTACTGAGCCGTTTACTGTTTTCCTTGGATACTAGTGACGTCAGAGACATAGTTATTCGTCATTATCACCTGACCCTATCAGTTTACTGTTAGATACAGACTTCTCCAAAAGGAGGGTAAAAAGTGAAGTATAAGTAACCTATAATCACCCCACAGCAGGGAACAGGCGTTTTTGAATTCAAGTTATTATAGCAATGATGGGCACAGGCATAATCACCACGCTTGCCAAATGCAGGTTGGTGATCAGTAACCCTATCGACCTACACGCTCGGTACTGAAACCACTCGACCAATAGCAATATACGTCTTACAGAAGGTAATTTAAACGACAAAAATATCTTTCATTTCAATTAAATCTTTACGTTAATTTAAAAATCTCATTAGTCACGCTTCAGAACCGATATAATCTATTTAAAGCAGCGACAGATCGATGGGGTGTGAAGATATTACGTTGAAAGCTTGTCGGCCATGTTTGAATGCAGTTCTTTGATCGACACGTGCTTACACAAGCTGATTGGAGCTTACCATTCTTCTTTGTACATTCAAAATTCGCTTATTTGATATGTATCTCTAGTTCTACGTAGGAATAGGTCGAATGCGGCTGCATATTTTGTTTTGATAAAAATAAATATGGAGTTTTGTTACTAAAATCAGTTAAAATCAGTTTTATTTCTGCAAATAGGCCCCAGGAGGCGCTTTTACACGTCCCAATTTAAACCTACCTCTGCTTCGGGACAAGTCTGGGCTAGTGCCGAGAAGAAGCAGCGCAAGAAACTCGATTACTATAATTATTGTCAGCCTCTTTTTAAATATTTTTTTACAAGATAAGATGATTTTTACAAGGTTTAAGCATGTACGAGCTGGGACAATTTAATGCCATACATTTCTATCATTTAAATAATCATTGACAGTGTAATAGCCCTTTTTCATTTAAAAAATACTTTGACATACGATTTAAGTTTATGTACAGGGAGTTTAGCAATACCCTGTGGTAATTTGTTGAAAATACAAATACCTACAATTTCCCATAAACGATTTTCCTACTTTTCGCAGTCTGAAGCCTGGAACGGCAAGTTTATCTTTATTTCCGGTATTGAAATTGTGTACGTTACTTATCTTAAGAAATAAATGTATGTTCTTACGAACGTAAATAATATTCTCGAGAATGTATTGAGAAGACACTGTAGGTATATTAATCTCTTTGAAAAGCTCTTTCAGCGAGTCATGGGGTCGAAGGCCGTAAATAGCCCGTACAGCACGTTTTTGTAAAATAAAATATAAAGTAATACTGACTTTGCTATTTGTTCGGCAGTGATAAATACCTACTTTGGAATGTTTTTAATTAGAATAGTCACAAGGTCAAATGTAAATTAATAATATCTGTACTAATAGTATAGGTGTGAATCATGCGAAGATTTCAAGACTAAACTACAGAACCGATTTTGAAGAAATTTGATGCATAGATATACAAAAACATAAGACCTTGAGAAAGGACAGAAGCTCTTTACTGTCCCACTGCTGGGCATAGGTTACCGCCCGTGCGAAGTGAGTAACGTATAGCTAAGTTAGTATTAAGTTGTTTTTATTTTTTATTATTATTTTTATTTTTATTATATTTTTTGGTTGTTTTTGTCCGTGCTTCACTCGGTGGCTCCATCGGAAGACCAGCGTTGTGTGCCCGCGCACAACATATGCTGAGGTGGTTGCCTTTCTGCCGGGACCTTGAAGCTCGTAGGCTCCATTTATTTGTGTTACTGTTTTAGGGTGTGTACTTTTCTTCTTTTTTTTAATTCATTATTATTGTTCTTACTTTGCTGCAACCTTTTTTTTGTACCCTCTTATCGGCCTAGCACTCTGGGTCCTCGACAAATAAATGTTTCTTTCTTTCTTTCTACAGACAATAAATGTCGGTGTTTGCAGTTCCCTCGTAAATATAACTAGCTTTTGCCCTTGACTTCGTCCGCGTCAATTTCTGTTATTATGATTGCGATTAAGAAGTTCTTTAAAGATTATAGCCTAAAAGCCTTCCTCGATAAATGGACTATCCAACACAAAAATATTTTTTCAATTTGAACCAGTAGTTTCAGAGATTAGCGCGTTCAAACAAACAAACAAACTCTTCAGCTTTATAATATTAGTATAGATAAGAAAAGACTATCATACACTTTACACATACAAAACCTGTGGCTTAAAATATATAGTTTGAAAATATTTACCGACGATTAAGATACACCTGTATTTTAAAATCAAGTTTCATCAGCTCATAACCCGAAATAGGACAAAGAACCCATAAACTTAGCGAATATGCGCCCGCGCATCGAACCAGTTCGTGAAATTCGCTTAATGTTTCTGCTAATTTATTGGTGATATATTCAAACCGTTAAATGTGCTGTGGTTCCTGACGGTTTTATGTTTATCATGAATTTACAAACTAATTATCGTAAAAAACTAGTTTAAGGATGCTGATTGCTGAATTAGTGAAACGGTTGTTCGATCACCTCAATAAGAAATAAGAATTATCACTGAATTCCTAATGGTTGAGGAGTTATACCTTTCACAGTCAGTTCAGCACCATACAATGATGATTATCAGTCGAAAATGCTTGAAAATCTTTGGAAAATATATCAAATTTGACTTATCTGCCTACAATATCTAGGGTTGCCCCTCGATTTGTCCGAGATCATCATTAGATTCAGACCTTAAAATAATGGGACCAATGGGGGCTATCGCTAGTGAATTTGCCACTAGAGGCGCTAGTGTCGCGTGAGGTCCAATATCATTCACTTTGTACTGGCTTTAGCGGAATTTGTTGCATAAATTATAATTTCTTTAATTTACTTGCTGGAAAGTGATGTCCTTCGTAAAATATCGCAAATATGGATTATTTGGCGATAAATGTAAACGCTTTAAAAGCGGAATTAAGAAAAAGCGCAAAAATAGGCGGCCTCAAGAGCAACTATATCAGAAGTTAGTTTGTTGATATCAAGATATTTATTTATAAACAATATAACCTTAATTAGATTCAACATATAACACTTTGTTTCGGCGCCAATCGCCTTTCATAGCTATACCTCCGGACCTCAGTCTACAGTGGCGCCAACTGGTGAGGAAAGAAACGGTAGTCCCCATTGGAACATACCGTTTCAAACAAAAGAAGAATAAAATTAAACAAATACAATACCCATACACTTGACTCCATGGAGTGAGTCCCATCACGTAGAGTCTAAGTGCCCTAAAAATTCATCAAACGATCCAATCATTATGTCTAAAATATTAACGTTACACGTACCGAAGTCACCCTGTATAAAACTTAAACCAATAAAACTATATCTTTGGTACGTTAAGGATACGTGTTAAATAAATATATCTAATTACATTTTTGCGTATTAGAATTTATTATAAATGCAAATATATATTTTAAAGTTGCTCATTTTAGATCAAAACCTCGATCTTGCACAGAAGAAACATAATAAAAATACCAATTTAGCAATCAAAGTAAGGAATTTGGTCATTAATTACGTAACACGTTCTCACGTTAGGATTTCTCTGTTATTTAATATTTAAATGTGTCTGATGGCCGTAGCGAATTATTTAACACGCTATAGCAAAGTTTGTTTTGAGACTGGATTAGATTTTTATTGCTAAGAATTATGATATACCAAGTTATGGCACACAGTACACGTATATGTTTATAGATCAGACATAATAGAACTGAAAAAAATTGATATAGACCCAAATTCTATCTAATATTCCATCAAGGATAGTGTTCTAGTGTCGAAGTATTCTGAGTTGGCTATGTTATGCTTCTTTCACAAGGTTTTTTTAAAACTTAGACCGTGAAAATGGCATCTAGTATTTTCTGAAGTTGTACTATACGTTTTTCAAAACACAGTGTATCAAAATGTAACTTAGCATCTTCGAAGTGCTTATTAAAGTTTAACACATTCTGGGGCATAGCAGAGCTGTTGACGTAATAACAATAAAACTAAACAAAACAATCCATTTATACCTATAGATACACATACATGGAATGAATCTCCAAATTTGACTTTGCTTATTTTAAATCCTTTGTGCGGTTTAGCTATCTGTTAGATCTGTTTAGTAATAAGGGGTGTGCAGCGTTGATATAGTATCTGTCATGTTTTTCATTTATTTAAAATGTATAATTCTACGTATGCGTCTACACACATATACAAAAATGAACGTAATTTTAAAACATCCATGAATTAAAGGTGAATGCAACTAAGTTTAAGAGCACCCAAATGTACAGCGGGTGCCCATTTAGAAGACATTATTGTGTCACTGATTGTGTATTTAGCTTTTTATATTACGTCTATTTTAAACGAATTACCTTTTGTTCGCAGAGCCATGGAGAGCCGGGTGGGTCTGGACTACATAGTTGAGCATGCGGAATACGCGGGCAAGTTAGCTGCCGCGCTCACATCGCCCGCTGCGCCGGTCAAGAAACAGGTACCCATAAGCATTATCGTCATATTTAGACGCGTAATCCTGACGGAAATGGCGAGCATTAGTTTTATATTGAAGCAATCACTACACAAATACTCTACGCTGTTGTTTTTCATAGGCAATTACCTTATTGGTCATGGCAACACCATTTTCAACTACAACGAAACAAAAGCCGACTCATCTATATTCTATACTAATATTATAAAGCTGAAGAGTTTGTTTGTTTGATTGTTTGTTTGTTTGTTTGAACGCGCTAATCTCCGGAAGTACTGGTTCGATTAGAAAAATTAGAAAAATTTTGTGTTGGATAGTCCATTTATCAAGGAAGGCTTTAGGCTATATAACATCACGCTGCGATCAATAGGATCAAAGCATCAGTGAAGAATGTTGTAAAAACGGGAAAAATTATTGATATTCATCGCGATTATAATAACAGAAATTGACGCGGATGAAGTCGCGGGCAACAGCTAGTCTGTAATAAAAGTAGTTAGTCAAGTTTTGCTTTGCAATTGTTTTAATTAACTTGATTTATCAGTAGCAAGAACATTATTATTTATTGTAGAGCAGTGTATGTAGAGCATTACCTACTACGGAAAGACCGAAAAAAAATAAGACAGCGCGATTTAAAAAACGAAACTGTCGGTTGATCATCAGCGTAATGTGTCTACTATTGGACAAGGGCCTCTATTCAAGAAAGATTTTGTCATTTTGCCATAATCTCCACGCTCATCATGGGAGATGGTGATCGCAGTTTGGCTAATGATGGAGAAAACTCTGTTACTCGTTTTCTTCTGAAAGTATTCCTTTAGTCGCTTCTTACGACCTACAGGAAGATAATGTTGGTCATAAAATACAATTAAATTTCGACTTACTCATAAATTTGTTTTGATGCAGGTCTTCGAGCTACTGTCAGCGTTATGTGTCTACAACGCGGATGGATACACTCGAGCCGTGGACACTCTAGAGCGGTACAAGGTAATCAAACTTCATAATATCCGCGCAACAATCCTTTTTATTTACGCCCATGTAAAATATGTGCCTGGTTGCCGAAGTTGTACCTGGATTTGTCTCACTAGGACAAAACCTTTATAGACAATTCGAGCGCTACAGCTTTTATCTATCCACCCTGATTTGATCACTGCCGCTGATATGAGGGGCAAAAGCAAAACATCAATATAACGCCAGGAGCAAAAATTGTAGTGTTATAAAGAGCAGATACTCTTCAAACATTTCTAATTACGTTCAGAACTAATCATACAGAATGGAATTTCCATAATATTAAAGTAATCACTACCATTTCCCTATGTCACTACTTATTAAAATTAGTCGTACATATTAACAACTAAATTGAAACTTCATAATATTTCATGAATTGAGTTTATTAAGTTTCTCGGTATGCTTTAGTATATGTGTGCATTTCCTAAAATTAGAATATTCTGCAAATACTGCCTCAGTAAAGTTAGTGTATTGTAAAAGTTCACAAACTTAAGTTTCAGCATCTACATAATACCTAACATTAATATTTTTAATACTTTCGTTCTTTCTATCAGTCTTAGTAGGAATACACCACAGCTGCTCCAACGTTTAAGGATAACGAATCACCTATGTTGTTAGTTTTGTTTCTTCAATTTCAATCATTAGAGTCTTACTTCTGAGTAAAATCATCATTCAATACGCTTTGCCGGTAAATTTTATGGTCATTGTCAGATTTTTTGATTTGCTTAACATCTAACCTTGTTTTTTGTATCCATTGTTGTATTCTATTTTTCAACCAAAGGCGTGATAGCCGTCAATAAATCAGACGTATCAATGATCTTGCAGTTACACAATTGTCATTCAAACACTTCGCCCACAAGATATTTAACACATGGGTGTTGCTACCACATGTCAAGTTTGAATGGGGACGTTGATCTAAAGTAATGCTGGTAGAACAGCACTTAAGCTTTCGATTCTTTATCTTGCTAAGTTATTTAATATTTCTATCATTGTTTGTGAGTTGCAGCTTCGGCGTTTGTAATCTCTGTTTGCGTCCCTAGATTGTACTGCTCAAAAAACATCAAATATCCCCTCTTTGTAAAACACAGAAGTTAAAATATACAAATTGTGTCAGTATCTGTTTGAGTTCGGTGGGCACATCTACCTCACACTTCGCCCTGATAGGGATGTCTGACGGTAACCTCTCCAATTCTAATCGAACTAATGCTAGGAAACACTCACCATTGAGTCGACTGACTGACACTTATAACAAATACTTTACTGGTATAGATGTATTCACAAACAACATTAATTCATTTAAAAAAGCAATTGCGGATCTGTTACATGATATTAACACCACCCAAGAACCCACAGTTCATTTTACATAATTAATTTAAATCAAATTTACTAATTTATTAAATAAAAATAGCAAGTACACTCTATTAAAGTAATTTGTGGTTAACGGTGTTGGTTTTACGATTATTGTTTTGTAACGTGTACCTAAAATAATTAAGTTATCCTTATTGTGAAACTGTTTGTTGACCCCAATAAAAAAAAAACTGATAAGTACCTAGAAAACATGGGCTATTATGAAACATGATGCATCTTCAATACTGTCCCTACTTATGGACGTCTAAAAGTTCACGCTAAAAGTAAAGCCTTTAATCATCTCACCACAAAGCAAAGGATCGTTTTTTTTTTTTAATATCCAATGGACTTGCTCTTGACTACATACTTACATACAACTCTCATACTCTACTCGATATAGGCATAATAACCACGCTTGCAAAATGCGGGTTGGTGATCACAAGCCTGAGCATTGTTCGAAAGTCGAAACGCTTGTGCGAACCACAAGCGTTTCGACTTTCGAACAATGCTGGCCCCCAAGATATTGTTCCGGTCCTTATAAACTACTAGGCCAACTTAGCGTCAAAGTTTATCGTTACTTTTTTTAAAACTGTCTTAGCTATTGCTTCTGTTTCTAGACCATAAAAGGCGAAAGATACCGCCTGAACGTGGTGGTGGAGGAGCTGAAGAACGCCACCACAGTGGACTACAAGACTGCTCTAGTGGCCTTCATCAACTGCATCATCATCTCGGCCCCTCGCCTGCCTGACAGGATCAGAGTCAGGAACGAGTTTATCGGTAAGTTTTAATGGCGGGAGACGGTAATGTGATGCCTTTGCAAGGTTTTTCCCATTCAGCTCTTTCAAAGCATATAGATATGCCCAAGCCCAATTTAAATTCCATTAAATATTTGAGACTAGCTGTTGCCCGCGACTTCGTACGCGTCAATTTCGGTTATTATGATCGCGATTATTTTTGCAACATTTTTCACTATTGCTTTGATCCTATTGGTCGCAGCGTGATGTTATATAGCCTAAAGCCTTCCTCGATAAATAGACTATCCAACACAAAAAGATTTTTTTTATTCGAACCAGTACTTCCTGAGATTAGCGCGTTCAAACAAACAAACAAACAAACAAACTCTTCAGCTTTATAATGTTATAATTATAATAACAGTATAGATAAATTTTAAAATTACCTTTTAATTATCTTAAAAGTCATGCTCAAATAGGTATTTAATAAAATATAACATTATAGGTTCCGACCATCTACAACTACCTACTTTAGATAATGACAAACAATATTGAAATTATTTAATCCTGGTTTCCATTAAATAATGATTTAAAATATTAATGCAAGAAAGCTTAAATCACTTTTTTGTTCAATTTGTTTAAATCCAACCGTCAATCTTGACCTTGCAACGGTCTTCGATCTTCTTGAACGCACAAATACAAATTTATGTATCCAGACTTTGTTTTGGGTTTAGGTGTAAAAAATATTATTTATTTGACTAATATATAACGCTTTATTTCAGGTCTTGGACTTCTGCCGACTCTCAACAACTTAAGGTAAGTTTACAGATATATGCCGCAGTGAAAATACATGTGAAAGGCTCACTCCTTTCACTGTCATACATCAGCTACTAGAAAATCAACTTTATATGACTTAGAAAATCTGTTTAGCTTTAAATTGGTAAACAATTGAACTAGCAAAAAGCGTACAATAAGCCACCAATTTTAAGTTCATGCCAGACAAGACATTACCTGTGACATTACTTACAATTATGTTGATTGAATGACTGACTCAAAATGGTAGCTTGTTTCAATCTTTAGGTCAATCAATAATTTGTGAAAATGATTTTCTTTATTTAATTCTACGTTGATTCAAATATCTTAAAAACATTTTATTTTAAGTTGGATGGGCCTTACTAAAGAGTAACAGGTACTGAAAGTGCCCATCATCGTTTCGTCGAGGTAAATACAGGGTGAAATTTTAACCACTTTCCAAAATTTTTATAGGCGTTCAATATCGTATTTAGAGCCTATTTATGTAGTAAAAAATGTAAATCAAGTTGTCATATGAAAATTTTTTTCGCGATATAGTTTTTAATTTTTACGGTCCTAGACCTGTTAAAGTATAAAGGGAAAGCGAAAAACTTATGAATAGTATCGTAATGAATGAATGAGATGCGAAACGCGTAAAAAAAGTGTTGCTAGGCGGCCTTATCAAAAATTTTAGAATTTTGGCAATCATTTTCTACGTGCTTTATCTTGACATTTTTGTACGGGGCTATACTTTAAGAAAAAATACGTCATTTGTTTTTTGTCTCGTAGATTGATATATTAAAATTTGGAAGGTGGTTAAAATTTCATCCTGTATAGGTGATTTTGAAACAAAACGTGCCATAATAGGTGTTTACCAAAAAGCGTTTGTAGAAAAACTTATACAAATTCAAATTTGATTGCTATGCTTCATCATAGCATGAAATAAGAATGAACAGAAGGTTTGTTCGTAGGTCTGTGAGTAAAAGCACTAAATAGCAAAAAAAATATAATAGAAAAACTCGGATCTAGCTGGCCTGGTCGTGATTAGTGTGACGGTTTTAATAAATATTTAAAAATACTTTATATTCAATACTAGCTGTTGTCCACGACTTCGCACTCGTGTTTCTGGTATGAAAGGTATGAATTGTCCTATTCTTGCATACATTATATTATCTCCGTTTAACATTTAATCACGATCCATTTAGATGTTTTAGAGTGATTGAGTATAAATAAGACTAAAATACCAAATCGATAATCAACTATTTGAACAAAATTTATTTTATTTGTTTGTTATACGTTATTTTTTTCATTACAACGATGTGGAGGCCCTAATTGAAGAGACAGCACTCTTTAAATAGTACGATAATATCCTTCGTATAAGACCTACTCTCTGCATCTGTATTGTGGTAATCGACGAAGCTGTCAGACTATAAAATTTACAATGGCAATATAAAAGCCGTTGAGGTCGATTTTTATTATCTTTTTTGCCATCATTAGACAGTTTTTGCTGTGTTTTTTGCTGGTTCCAGACGAACAGTCACGGTAATTCGATAAGCGTATAGTGGTAGCAAAAACTTTAACGAGAGAAGACGTACAAAGTTAATCATAATTATTTTGAATAATTAAAATTATATTGGACAACTCTTCTTCAGGTTTGATTCAAATTTTTTTAACAGTCCACTGCTGGACATAGTAAGGCTTCTAAAGACAAATTTTGTCAAAATTTTAGCCAATGGTAAGAAAAAGATTGTTGCCGATTTTGCTGGTGGTTCTTTAGTGTCCTAATACCATAGGTTAAAGATCCAAAACCCACTGTAGTTCCAGACATAATGTAAAATCAATTGTTACAGCGGTGGGTTGAAGAGTTAAAATAGGCTGATGCATATTTCGGGCCTGAACTACTTACCGGGATGGAAACAAAACAAAACTGCATATTAGATTTCAATAGAAACCTAAGTTCATTTCAAACCTAAATTATATCAATGTTCCATTTAGCTAAATTGAATTTTACAGAAGATTTAATACGAGTATACATACAAAAGATATCTATACTAGCTCCTGTCATAATATGTATCACGCAAAATAAAAGTAGTCTCGGGAAAAATATAATCAAAAGATTTTAGTCAACTGGTAGTGCCTTTGCGTACTCTCAGCCCTATTTTAGGCGCCAGTCCAAATTATATCCTTATTAAGCAACCAAATTAAACGATATTTTAAAATAACCATATATCTCTCTGTGACACAGGCTAGTACACAATTCATACAAATTGCCTTTGCACTGGCCATTAATTAAATGGGAAGCAAGTATTCAAAACAACCTGTTTTGCGGTTCGGTGCTAAGCCAGTCATGCAAAAAGTAAAGCTGTGGTTTGATAAAAATATAAATAGAATTAAATGTTTTGGGCCAGAATTGATTATGTTTTGAGACGGTCTGGGATTATAAAATCATTATAAGATACTAGTACTGCCCCAGCTTCGCGCGGTTAGATGTAGGTATTAGAAAACTAAATTTAGAATGTTTTTCAAAGAATTAAATGCTACTTAAAATTGAAAATTCAATTCTTCGTTTACAGCACTAGCTCGGTAAGCGAAATATTTTGGGTATAAGTCCCACCTTAGGAGTCGAAATTTTAATTCTAGGATATTTTTTGTTTAATTTTTAATAACCTAGGTATCTATAAAATAAACTGGTATTCTAAATTTTAGGTCTATGAACATTCTCCTTCTTGTTTTCTTGCAATGTTAACCTTCAAAGATTCGATATCTTTGACTCTATGTTATACATTAGCCTTTGCAAGATATTGAATAACATATTTTTTCTCATAACATTTTTACTCAGCTACATAATAACAATTATTTTCTATAGGGTATTTAATAATGAACTAAATCCAAATAGAACAATCGTAGGTACGGTAAATTTACGGTAATTCCTCCTCAGGTTACAAAGATAAAAGCAAATAAAATCTTTGACAAAGTTCTAAACATATTAAACTTCCCCATATTTAGAATTTTGTAATAATCTGATTCTAATTGAGTGGTTCCTATACCTTACAATCAAGTTCAATCCAAATTAGAGGCCCTTGCATGGTGCCAGGGTTGGCAACTTAAGAAAAAAGTGTTTTAGTATGAATATCAAAATATTATTGAAATAAAATATATATTTCTGGATCATCATCAGATCATATGAGTGTTGACAGATTTATTTTTTGCCCGCAATCCTGCCCGCGTGAACTGCACGTTATATCGCGTGGGCGGAAACCTGTGTCCAACAGTGGAATATGCAATAGTCTATGTTCTTTTTCATCATCTAATCTATCATTGTACCAAATTTTATTAAAACCTAGTTTAGTCATGAAATCGTAACAACAGACAAGCAGACTTACTTTCGCATTAATAATATTAGTAAGGATGACACTTACAAATAACGTGGCTTTCCATAAGTAAAATAGTTTTCCAAATATGTTTATTAGATCCAGCCAGAGGTTACCAGAAATTATTGTAGGGGACAATACACTTCACCTCTTCATCTCTATCTTCAATAGATTACAAATATGTTTTGAAAAACTAAAATGAAATAAAAATTAGAATATTTCTACAAACAAAACTGCCTACCCTACGTATATCCGTAGTAGGCAACCGCCGCAAAAGGCATGCGTGGGCGCAGCCAAATATGGGCCAGCCGGACCAGTGAATAATACCTGCTAGTCTCTTGCTCTTGTTTTAAATTTGAAACGAACATATTTGTAATGTTTTTTGATTTTGTTGTTACCTGAGGCGGTTTTAACAACAGAGTGAAGGTACGCCGTGGTTGATGCGAAACGATACTCTTTTATCAGTATATAAACTTGAAAAATTTTGTCTCAGGCGGGACTCGAACCCGCATCTCCTCGCTTTCTTGAAAAATTCGCGCCGTGTCGCAGTGTCTCTGTGGCCTAATGGTATGGCGCCCGCACGGCTTGCGAGGAGATGCGGGTTCGAGTCCTGCCTGAGACAAATTTTTTCCAGTTTATATACTGATATTATAAGTGCAATTAAGTTGCTAAAATATCAAATAAAGATACTTTTTTAGTTTAGAATGTTACTAAGTACCTATATTCTTTTAGCCAGTCTATCTATCTTTGGATGAAAAATGGATCACCGATATGTGTAGCTTCCGATCGACTGAGCCGATTATTTTTTGTCATGTTTGTAATGGTTAGCATAAGGTTTGTGTGTTATCCAATGTTTGATAATTGTGTGGAAAAAAACTATATACCTAATTCACAAGTGACACGAAACATAGAGCTATAAGAAATAGCTGCATAGAAGTTTGAAATGCCTGTAAGTCTAACACACACTCATCGATAACATCTGCGTAAACTGGTTAGTCAAAAACCTTAGTCACAATGCCAAAATGTGCGTAATTTAGAATTCAATTGATTTTTTATCAGATATGACTGGCTTATTTTTAGTCTATAACAATCTTATTAAAAATATCGTTATCGTTAACGATTATTATGATAAACCTATCAGAATCGTGATGGTCTTCGCCAAGGATGGTGTCTTCAGACGTAAGACTGTCATTAGATTATAGGTAATTATTTAATTAGTGTGTGTACCTTAATAAAATACCTGCTGTGGAAGATTTTCAAGTGCAAATGATAAGGTTTGAGTGAGTTTAAAGTACCTTCTGCATCGTCGAATACAGGTAAGTATTGAAGAAGGCGTATACCTATCAAGTCTGACGCAGTTTATTCGCAGATAGTATTTTACGCAATATAAATTTTAAATATGAAATGCAGTGTTTGTTTGCCTTAAGCATAGATTACATAATTAGTTATCGAAGTTAGAACAAATTATACTGCTCTCTTAAGTTAACGCCAATACTATTGAAATCAAAGATATGTTTACGGATATAAATTCGCGTTAACTTAAATTTATCCCTCCCGACTTTGAACAACTAAGAAAGTGTAAATGAAAAGTGTGAATGTAGTTATACATTTCATTTCAACAGAACAGATTATGTTGGATCCGATTTCACAAAAATTTGGAGGTCCAACCAACCGCTCTTGTTCTCAAATCGTCACTAATCTACCTCCATTTACCTAACACTATGCATATATAACATACTAGCTGTTGCCCGCGACTTCTTATGCAAAGAATTTTGGACTTGGAACTATATCACGGGAACTGTAAGATATTCCAGGATAAAAAGTATTTGTAGGCTATTTTTGCCTTTAATCTATCTATCTATGTGCTAAACTTGATTGAGTATTCATACTCTATTAATAATATTAGTAAGATAGGATTATACTTGGCGAGTTGTATACCTGCTTTAGTTTTGTCGCCTAACAAATTCGTCGCCATCGATCGAATCGTGCAAAACAATATTATAACTCATCACAACTGCGTGTTTTGTACGATTTAGGATTTTATTGTCACTCCACAGTGTGATCACTAGATAAGACTTTAGATTCCTCATGTTTCTAATTTAAAGTTTCTACATATTTTATAATGCAATAAGCACTACAGGTGGGATTTAAACCTACAACTTCTAGGATCATCATTATTATCATCATCAGCCTATTGCAGTCCACTGCTGGACATAGGTCTCTCCAAATGCACGCCACTTAGGTCGATCCTCAATTTCTCGCATCCAGCTCCTGCAAGCCACCTTGCGCAAATCATCACTCCACCTGGCCTGAGGGCGTCCTACATTACGTTTTCCGAGACGCGGTCTCCACTCAAGAACTCGTTTGCCCCATCGGTTGTTGGTTCTGCGGCTAATATGGCCAGCACACTGCCACTTTAGCTTGCTAATCCGGTGGGCTATGTCGGTAACTTTAGTTCTCTGCTGGATCACCTCATTTCAGATTTTTTCCCTAAAAGAAACTCCGAGCATAGCTCTTTCCATAGACCGCTGAGCGACTTTGAACTTGTGGACTAGCCGTACCGTCAGTGTCCACGTTTCGGCTCCGTATGTCATGGCGGGTAGGACGCACTGATTGAAGACTTTCGTCTTGAGGCATTGTGGTATCGACGATGAGAAGACTCGACGTAGTTTCCCAAATGTTGCCCAACCCAATGAACTTCTAGGATCAATTTAATAAAAATATTATAATATTGTAAAACTCATAAAAATAAGTACATGGTATAAACCCCGAATCAATTAACTCTAGTGATAGTGACCTTGAAATTATAAACTACAATTCTTGTTTCAGACATGAAGCAGCTACCAACCCTGACCTTGGCGTCCAGCTGGATGTGTTCGAGGAGCAGAGGGAGAGCGACGAGGCGCAGGGCCCCGGAGGAATCAACCTCAACTCACACTTGGATGTATTCTATGCCATACTTAAGCAGGTGAGGCTTGAATTTAAATTAAAGTAGATGACAAATATATTCATGAGCTATGTTATTTTGATCATTAAGCTTAGCTTTCAGTTTTACGTACCTTTATTATGGTATGATGATATCTAGGGATAGGTAACTATAAAGGTACACTAACTAGTCAATCAAATACCTAGTAAATAAACAACTAATCAATTAGCTATGTGTATAGTCATACCACCTGGACTTACCGCAACTTCATGATACCAGTTGTTATCATAATCGTCATTATCATCATCATCTCACATAATAGGTCCACTGCTGAACACGGGTTGTATTTAGCTTCACTGGCAAGTTAACCATCGTTGAAAATGTTTGATTCGATTTATGTTGTTTGGCCAATATTTGGAAGAAGACGCTGATCTTCGTTAAGACGAATATTCTAGAAATACTTTCGTTGGTCTAGTAGTTTAAGTACTAGAGATCCGTTCGGGGTCCTGGGTTCAATCCACAATAGTTTCAAAATCTCGAACATCGCTTGGGTTTGTGATCACCAACTCGCATTTGGCAGGCGTGGTGATTTGCCCTGCAGTGGGTTGATTATAGGCTGTTAATTTATTTCTTTGTGGCCTCATACATCGCTAAAAGGACAAGAAGTGATATAAGAAAACTACTAAACTTCGCAGGTTGCTGACACTCCGCAAGAGATTCCATTCCTGAGCATACTTCAGCACCTACTGAGGATTGATCCAAAGGAGCCCGTCAGTGATATAGTGTGGGACACAGCAGAGACCCTGGTCCATAGAGCTACACTACTAGAAAGCAGAGAAGATGCAGCTAAACTTCTTAGGGCTCCCAGTGTTCAGGTATGAGCTTGAAGCCTGAAGAATATTATATCTAAGGAACCTTTGTTACACGAACAGAAACAGGAACAAGTTCATATTGAACTACTTAAAACACAAAATGAGGACAACATTGCAATAATATATATTAAAGCACTTTGCTTTTTGTAAAATTAAATCTTATAACAGATTTAAGTTATACGACTCTTTTCATAAATATTTTATTATATTATATGAGGAGTAGGATTTGTATATCGTATCGGTAGGCAGGTCATGTAAAGCAATTTCAGAACTCAAATTAGTTATTTGTTTTAGGCAAAGATGGGGTGTACGTGTCAGCACAGAGACATGTCCGGTGCGGGCAGGAAGCAGAGCCTTCAGAGGGCTCTATCCCCTCCACCGCCACCACCACCTGCGCCTGCGCCTATGCCACCTGGTAAGTTTAGGCCTAAGTGTACAGAGGGCTCTATCCCCTCCACCGCCACCACCACCTGCGCCTGCGCCTATGCCACCTGGTAAGTTTAGGCCTAAGTGTCAACCTATTTTTTAATTAAACCATTTCACAATTTTTGGGTGAGTGAATGGAGTGAATAAACCGCAACTAAATATTCTAATCTCTCACGCTCTAGTATTTGCAAGTAATCTGGCCTTGGCCTTGTGATAACATAAATAACATAAATACTCTTTATTGCACACCATACAGGATACATTGTTAACATGTAATACATTTTAAGCTGTACAATTTAGGCGGTCTTATCGCTATAAGCGATCTCTTCCAGACAACCTCAATAAAGGACAATTAAATCGAAATAAGTGGGGAAGGCGGCAAAGAGTTATTTAAGGTAAATATTAAATAAATAGGTTACAAATATATAAAATGAATAAAATAATCAAGCTACAAATTAATTTTAAAATACATATTCTACTCAATCAATAAACATACACATAAATGCAAATATTAAATACACATAAACAAATAAATACATGTAAAATATGACCCAACAATACTTTGAAAAGAACCTTGTTACTAAAAGTTTGAAAGGAAAGAAAGAGAAATAGTAATACTATAGAGATAAAAGATAGGTTTTGAGTTTGTATTTAAAAGTAGAAAGTGTTTCAGACTGCCGAATAAACAACGGTAGAGAGTTCCATAGTCGGATGGATTGCACAGTGAAAGACTGTGAGTAGGCGTGAGAAGAATGAGGAGGAAATGAGATCCTATGCACTCTTTGTAACATCCTGCAAAACCTCCGCAAGCAAGATATAGGGCATCCAATTATGCAAAGTACCCATTAATTCTTCATTTTGTTACACTTGAGCTTTATAAACTTAAGTCTTATCTTCTTTATCCTAAATTCCAGTTTACTAAGTAGTACTTTAGATGCATTTTACACAAATTACGACACCATAAATCTAACATAAATCTTTGTTACAGTGATACCACCTCCACCCGCGCCTATGCTTCCCCCTCCCCCACCATTAGGTCCCCCACCACCCCCCGCGCCGCCCCTGCTGGCCTCGCCCGTCCCCCCGCCAGCGCCCGTCATAGACATCAAGCTGCCCCAGCAGGAAACACCACTGCCCAAGACCAAAATGAAGACCATTAATTGGAATAAGATACCAAATAATAAAGTGAGTATACTGTAAAATCAGTTTTATTTCTGCAAAGCACCTGGACGCGCTTTCACGCGTCCCAATATTTTAATCTACCGCTATTTTGGGACGTAATGGTTTACTTAGATGATTTGGAAAGATATAAGGATGATAGAAGGATTATGACGGATTTGTTCATTTCTTAGGACTCCTCCTCAGACTTAGATGCCTGAATGGCAGAGACACATATAACCTACGTTTCCTGGGGAAATCACCTTATTACAACGTGGATAAATAAAGAAACAGAAAAGATGGCTTGTAACTGTGCTGGAACTCAGATATTATTTCCCTTTACACGATCCAATTATGATATTAGGGGTTAAAGTATGAAATTGCCGTTTAGTATGGACGAAATCGAGAAAAGTCATTTTTGAGCCTGAACCGTTTTCGATGCAATTAAAGGTGGTAGATGGTTATAAAGCTACGCATTATAGTATTTAAATTTCTGAAAATCAAAGTATATAATACAATAATACTTAATTGAAGCAAGAAGGTCAGCTGACACATTGTAAGGGGTCTTTTCAACTACTTTCTTTGAAGTAATAGGCACTAGTATTGCATTTTTTTTTGTCAAAAGTTACTTTATTTAGTTTTTGATACAATACAAAAAGAATTACGCAATAATACGACTATACTTAAGAGCTATAATAAAAATAAAAAGTGGGAAAATAATCGGCAATTTCATACTTTAACCCCTATTATTTCGTGCCTCTTTTATTTTTTCATATAGGTCCATTTTGTTATTAGAATACCATGTTTCAAATTTGATTTGTATGCTTAAACAGTTTAAATTGTGTAATGTCATGTAAGTTTAGTTCAATAAAAGAGTTATTATAAATTTATATTTTAGGTAATCGGCAAAAACAACATTTGGTCAATAGTGGCGTCCAGCCACAAACACTCACCCAAAGCAGAACTGGACTGGAGTGAGATCGAGGGTCTCTTCTGTCAACAGGTAATTGAATGTCAACCTCTTTCATTAGCTTTCATTAGCAAGACCAGTCTTAGGCCTAAAAGATGAAAGATTAATAGTTATAATTAATAGTAACTGGTACTCATACAGTGCGTGGATTCATGAGCATTTTGATGGATCTCTAACACCGAGAAACCTTTGGCTCTACTATCTTGGTATTGATCTTTCAATCTAGCTCTATGTATGTATATCTCTAAAAAAGTTCTGTATAATAATTTTGATTTATAGCTTGTCTTTTAATCTTCTTCTCCTCGTGTCACTAATACCACTAGATATATTGACTGAGACCAGTACTGAGCGACTTCTATAGCCGCGTCAGTTGCTCGATTCAGATCGTCTCTCGTGTAAGTGTAAGGAATAATCGGCTAAGTGCGAGTCAGACTCGCGCACAAAGGGTTCCGTACCAAAAAGGCCAAAAAAACAGGTTTGTGGTATGGCCGCCCCCCTTAAATATTGTTTTTAGTATTTGTTGTTATTGTGGCAACAGAAATACATAATGTCAACTGTCTAGCTATCGCGGCTCTTGAGATACAGCCTGGTGACAGAGCGACGGACAGACAGCGAAGTCTTAGTAATAGGGTCCCGTTTTTACCCTTTGGGTACGGAACCCTAATAAAAAGACACAAGCAGATGATGCATTGTTTAATCTGCACCGCAATCGCACGCGTTTTTGTTGCATCTCCTAACGCCAAGTCATCCCTACAACGCCCAACCTCTGAACGTAATTTGTTAAGTGATTTCCATGTGTACTTTGGTTATTTGTGGCCCTTCTATAGTAATAATAATCTAATATGCATTTATGATGTTTATTCTCTTATTTAGATACAACCAACTGGCTCCGCCGGATCATCCCCTCGGCTGGGCAGGAGTCCGATCTGTGACAGCTCAGGGGAAAGGAAACCAAGGAAGGAATCTTCGGAGATCACGCTATTGGATGGGAAGAGGAGTTTGAATGTCAACATCTTTTTGAAGCAGTTCCGAAGGTACTCGTCCTTTGATTTGTTGTTTTTAGGCAATCCTTGGTACTTTTCTTTTGCTCTGTATTTCTTAGCCAAATTTAAAGTAGGTATACAAATGCAGTAAGGCTGATTTTAGAATCACGCTGATCGTACGCTAAACATCAGATCCGAGCGCCGAAATGTATGGAAATCGCTGTGTTATACATTTTGACGGTTAGCGCCGATGATCAGCGTACGATCAGCGTGACACTAAAATCAGCCTTAGAAATTTGAAAATAAAAACACTTGGAAAAAAAGAAGAAGATTCATTGAATTGATTACCTATCTTGATATTTTGTTTGGACATCAGTTAAATTTCGTGCTAATACTTTGAACAAAGCTAAAATGTAAACAGTTAAAATATCTCTCCTGTTTCAGCTCCAACGAAGATATCATACAACTTATACGCGAAGGTGCTCATGATGATATTGGTGCTGAGAAACTCCGTGGTCTTCTCAAGATCTTACCCGAAATAGATGAGTGTGAGATGCTGAAGGCGTTCACGGGAGATGTAACAAAGCTTGGAAACGCTGAAAAGTTCTTAATACAGCTTATTCAGCTTCCAAAGTAAGTTGGTCTTTTCGTCTCAGTATACTTACTTGGTCTATAAAGTAATCCTTAAGTACCTATTTTGTATCATTTCTCAATTGTTATTACTTCGCTGATTGGTATATTATGTTTCTGATTCGATTTCAGATCAAGACAATTAAGGAAACGATCCTTTGTAAATTGGTTTGGGTCTTTAAGAGATTTGGGATCCGTTAAATCAGTAAAATCATTTTAATTTCTGCAAATAGGCCCCAGGAGGCGCTTTTACACGTCACAATATTTAACTTACCACTGTTTTGGGACAAGTCTGGGCTAGCGCCGAGATATGGTTGCTTTCGTGTTCTGTCGCAAGATGGAATTTAATGAAAACAAGAATTATGTATTTTATTATGATCTTTGTACTAACATGTGGAAATACTTTGACTATGCCTATTACCATGACAAGTGTTAGAGGCATATAGTAGGCGACTTGGAAAACTCTAAAACCAGATTATCCTGGAAGAATAATCATACTATGAGAAGAGTTGTTTATGCCATAAACACATTTTTTTGTTTCAGTTATAAATTAAGGATAGAATGTATGTTGTTGAAAGAGGAGTGGGTGTCCACTGCTGGATATCTAGAAAGTGCCATAAACGCCATCTTAGTTGCTGGGGATGATCTGATAAATTCTAGAGCTTTACAAGTAAGTTGACATTTTAAAATACTTGTGCTCCCAGTGTTTCAAGTATTAAATATTCAGGGAATCAAACCGGTCATCTGGAACGGATGAAATTTTCATTTTTTTTTTTAAATTGGTAGTAAGAATATTACACTCAAGCTCCATGACTTTATAATGTCATATTATTTCCTATAGATACTACTAATATGCTCGCTTAATTATAGTCAAGAAGTCAGTCGTACAACCAAATATATACCTACCTTCTGCTATCATTTCCAAAGTCACATCTTCAATCATATAGCTATGCTCAATAACGTTACTACCACAATATTATTTGGAGGTGTTGAACATTACTTTAGTACAAATACTGTTTAAACTCCACAGGAGGTGCTATACATAGCTTTGATAGCCGGTAACTTCCTGAACGCGGGCGGGTACGCAGGGGGCGCTGCCGGGGTGAAGCTGTCCTCGCTGCAGAAGCTGACTGACATCCGTGCCAACAAACCGGCCATGAACCTCATGCACTATGTGGCTATGGTACGTATTGTTAATAGCAACCAATATATAATAATTCGGTCTTAAGTTTGTAAAAAGTAATATGTTTGACACTGGAAATAATATAAATATAAATAAAAATAAATATAATATAAATGTGGACAACATCACATACATTGTTCTGTTCCCAATTTGAATAACTATTTAAAGCATTCGTATTTTGGAAACCAGAAACAACGAAGGTACCACAAACACCCAGACCCGAGAAAATGTAGAAAAACACATTTTTTCTACATTGACCCGTCCGGGAATCGAACCCGGGACCTCGGAGCAGGCGACACCTTAAAAACCGGTGTGTACGCCACTCCGCCACGGAGGTCGTAATAAATATGGACCTAGTATTGTTCCTTGGGAAATTTCCTTTAAGTAATATTGTCATTTACTTTACTTAAATCCCGGGTTCGATTTCCGGACGAGTTAATTTTTTCAAATTTCAAATTTCAAATTTATTTATTTCGGATAACTTTAGATCCATAGTGTTAGTAACATAGTTCTTACGTCTAGTATTAGTGAAATTGCGATTCGAATAATTACATAATAATAATAAATAAACCAATTCAATTCAATTTAAAATTAATTAATTTGTATAATATATTTGCTCCGATTTTGGGTTAATTAGGGCAGTGATCCAGTGCTTAATTAGTTAATGTAGAAATGAATTGTTTAAACATTTACTCGGGTCCGGGTGTTCGTGATACCTTTGTTGATTCCGATTTCCGCAATACAAGTTCTTTAAATAGTTAAAGCAATGTATGTGATGTCCACATTTATTGTTTATTCACACTCTTTGCCAACAATAAGACAGTAATATCATCTGAATCTCTTTTGCAGCAAGCAGAGCGCAAGAACAAAGAGCTAACCCACTTCGCAGACGACACCAGGGTCTTAGAAGAAGCAGCTAAAGCAAGTGTGGAGCAACTCTACAATGAGATCAAAAATCTGAGCCAGCGGATAGGGCTGCTGAAGAAAGAGATACAGATGCCGTCCACGCAGCAGGATATTAAAGAACAGATGGGAGACTTCTTGCAGGTACTAAAATTGCTGCTTTCGAAATTCGTTCACGTATGCCAATGCCTTTTGCAGGCACACATTTATCAATTAAAGCTACAGTTGACAGATTTGACAATTACCTAGTTTTATCATCTGGTTAAAACCCAACTCAAAAGTCAAGATAAAATTAAAGCCTTAGGAGTTACACGTTCAACCTTACCGGTTTTTAATTATTCTTTCCATAAGACAATTACATAATATTAAATACTTCGTATTTTAGAGCATTATGTCGTCTGGTATCGGCACATAAAAAGGTTAGTACTGTAAGAGGCGAAGGAGTTCTGGCAGAAGTTGATTGTGCTGATTTTACTGACTGCTGGCCAAACTACGATAACCAACCCGACTGCCAAGCGTGGTTAATTGCAAAATCCTCTTGTAGGAGAAACCCTTAATCGTGAATGCAATAATGCAATGCATGCAACTTCAAAAAATATCATTTCAACCAAAAAATCTAGATCATAATTTATTATAGGTAGCCGAACAAGAAGTATCAGCCCTGAATAAAGATATGGAAGAAGTCGAAAGCATGAGGAAGCAACTGGCAGAGTTCTTTTGCGAAGATCCTGTCTCCTTTAAATTGGAAGAATGCTTCAAGGTTTGTTCTGTAACAATTTAATTCTCCTTTTTGCAAACAAATGATGGTACTAAATTGTTATTATTTTCAGACATTCGTATCCTTCTGCAATAAATTCAAATCAGCGGTGAGCGATAACGAAAGGCGGAAAGCCAACGAGGAGCAGGCAGCTGCTAGGAGAAGAGCGAGGGATGCCGCTGCAGCCAGGACTCGAGGAACTGGTAAGACATTCACACAATTTTTGAGCCGAGGCTAGACCGCGAAACGAGCGAGGTCTTATAAAATCTCTTAATTTCCTAACAACAATTTTCATTTTTGAGGCTCGACCGTGAAAGAGGCAAGCGAAGCATTCTCAAGAGCAAAAATTAACTATTTCTCGCTTCCAAAACCTTTGCTTTGAAGTCTTGTCAGTTCATTTCGTGGTCGAACCTTGGCCTAAATAATTTCACTTTTCAATATAAACGCAAAACCTTTAGTCATCGTAGACATCAAATTTTCATTCGCTATTACAATATCACATAATAAACTGTCAATGTCTTGCAGGAGGCAGCGTATGTAGCACTCCAGTGTCGGAATGCGAATCTCTGATGGAGTCGTTGCTTCTGGACATACGGAACGGTCTTGGCAGAAGGTCCCTGAGAAGACCTCACGACTTGTCACCTTCACCAGGTTTGGAACTAACAGAAATATTTCATTTTGCACCTTTAATGAAGTAACATTGATCATATCATTGCAAATAAGTCCGACCATGGCGTGATGATATTAGTCTGCGAGTATTTTTGATCTCTCCTATCTGGCCTGATCTTGCCTACTAATAAGGCCCTGACACAAATGGCTCACACTCATAATAGCTAGAGAGATCTTTATCAAAGATAGTTTGACATACAACTTTTCAACCATTATGATGTATCCTTACCTACATTGTTAATTGTTTCGGGAATTCTATCATTTTTATGAGCTTTCAATATTTTGTCACTATTGTGAAGATTATGATCAGTGAAGAACTGTTTTCTAATAACACAAGGGATGGTAAATCTTGAAACATTTCGATAGCCATGAATGTTTGAATCCGTATATAAAACTTTAAAAACAATAATGTAGGTTAAACTAGATATAATAATTTCAATATAGCTTAACATATGACAAGAAAGGTACTAATCGCCTGTTTGATGCTGCAAATGTTTTTAAAGTATAAAGTAAGCTAGTATTTCTTGCTGGTTGTAAAAAGTCATCAACCTGACAAAGTTTCTAAAGGATATCATAGAAAAATAAATGTTACAGACGTGACCCCCACCGGGAGTCTTCGGAGAAGGAGCAGGGCAAGTCCCGGAGATGGGGACGAGGAGGGTCTGCTGGAGTTCCTGAGGCACAGCTCACCTGCTGCTAATGATCTGAGGGAGAGAAGTGCTTGGGGCAGCTTAGGTATTAAGTTAATAGATCCAATATTTAATGTAAAGTAATGTTACGCATATCATATTTAAGGCAAAGGCCTCCATGAATTCAAGTTAAAACAGCTAGTCAGTACAGACATAATCACCATTCACCACGCCTTCCAAATGGCCTATAATCATCCTTCTGTATGGCGCCCCGTTGGTCTAGTGGTTTGAATACCGGGTCAAGATCTACGGGTCCCGGGTCGACCAACAAAATTATCAAATTTTTTTGAACATTGCTCAGGTTTTTGATCATCAATCCGCATTTGCCAAACTTGGTGATGCCTGTACCCATCATTGCTGAATTCAATTATGGAAGCCTTTTTCCTGCAGTGGGATGATTACAGGCCATTACCTTACTCTTTATTATTTGAATTAAGATGTTTTACACTGGTTTTAAATTCACTTTCAGATCGTTCATGGTCCCGCCGTGGAGCGACCAGGGCTAAGCTTGAGATCCCTGACCGGGAGCGGGCGCCCTCCCCCCGCGCGGCGCCCTGCCCCTCGCCCGCGCCCGCCCTCGCCCCGCCCACCCCCGAACCGGCGAGTGCGCCCGCGAAACCGAAGTTAGTGAACTTATCTTATAATTTAAACCCACAACCCCCCCCCCCCTTTTGCTCAGCAGGTGGCTGAAAAAATACTATTATAAATATAATTTGATAAATTTAGTTTATGCAAATAAATTGGTAATGTGCATTAAAAAATACGATTCCTTGAATAAAAATTTCGAAGGAGTAAGAGTAGGGTTTAAGTCCCAATTTTTATTTAAGGTGTAGTTAACTATTTAGACCCGAGTTCAACAATATTAAAACAGCCGGTAAACATAGATTGACGATTAATTTGACACAATATTCCCATATAAAATATATCAAATAATATTTTAAACGTTGTTTAAAACTTAAACGTCTGTTGGTGAACTCTACCCTTAATTGATTAAATAACAGTTTGCAAACTATTGTTTACACCGAATAAAATAATTCTCGATTTAGATTGTATGTTACTGAACTCCTCTGAAAAGTCTCGATCGATTTATATGAATTTTTGGTGCATGTTCGCTAGTTTTAAGAACAGGTCGTGAACTATTTTTGATCCGGAAAAAATCCGGTTTTTATATAGCTTATAGCTTAGTGTTCAAATTATTGAGTACTAGCTGTTGCCCGCGGTTTCGAACGCTTGGAATATTGAATTTAAAAGTATGTTTTAAAATTATCCCACAGGGATCGTAGCTTTTCCGGTAAAGTCTATACGTTATTCCAGCAAATAAACTGACCCGGTGCCAAATTTCATTCAGATCCGTTTAGTCGTTTTAGCGTGAAAAAGCAACAAACATCCAGACATCCATATTCACAAACTTTCACGTTTATTATATTAGGTGGTAAAGTATTAAATTGCCGTTTTGTATGGACGAAATCGAGAAAAGTCATTTTTCCATACTAACAATTTTTTAGTTTTTTTAAAAACGCCTAAACCGTTTTCGATGCAATTAAAGGTGAAAGTTAGATGGTTATAAAGCTACGCATTATAGTATTAAAATTTCTGAAAATCAAAGTATATAATACAAATATACTTAATTGAAGCAAGAAGGTCAGCTGACACATTGTAAGGGGTCTTTTCAACGACTTCCTTTGAAGTAATAGGCACTAGTATTGCATTTTTTTTTAGTCAAAAGTTACTTTATTTAGTCTTTGATACAATACAAAAATAATTACGCAGTAATATGACTATACTTAAGAGCTATAAACAAAATAAAAAGTGGGAAAATAATCGGCAATTTCATACTTTAACCCCTATTATTAGTAGAAAGTAGGATTAAGTATGTATTGAGTTTGACATCGATCACATTCGTCATTATTTAAACAGAGAGTGGCGCCAAAAGATCGAGTCGTGGCTGCGCGCCAACAGCCAGGAGGAGCGGCGCGACGCCGAGCTGCGCGAGCGCGCGCGCCGCCTGCAGGCCAACCGACGCTCCTTGGAAAACGACTCCGGTCAGTGCATACAGTACAATAAAACTAGTTTAATTGCTACTTTGACGACTAGATCATAAGATATATATATATATATATATATATATATATATACGAGTATCTTATGATCTAGTCGTATATATATATATATATATATATAGTAGATATTATATACAGGGTGTCCCAGAATGGGTGAATCAAACTGCTAGGGGAGGTAGCTCTACTAATGTACTATCCCTAAAAAATATGGAAAAAAATTATTGAGTTCGGTTTTTTTTTAATATTGTGCTCTAAACTCGAAATCTAGTCATTATTTTCAAAAGTTTGTTTACAGATAAACGAAGCGATCATATACAATTAATATTAGTAAGAAAAAAGTACAAATAAACTCCAAACGCAGCAATTATAGCTAAATACTTAGGCAAAGCTGATTTATTTTAACTTTAAAAAAAATTTTTTTTTTGTGTCCTTTTGCGCTTTATTTTTTTTTTTCATATTTTTTGGGATATTTGATTAGTAGAGCTACCTCCCCTAGCAGTTTGATTCACCCATTCTGGGACATCCTGTATACTAGGTTATAAAACAGAAACAAAAAAATAATGAATATACCAAAAAGGCCTCAGCATTGGACGCAACAGCCAAAGGCATGCTGCGACGCTGATTTTCAGTTCATAGCAGCTCATCATCAAGAAAGTATATGTCACTTAGGACACTTCCTTGTTCAACATTTTGTTTGGGACAAAAACGAAATGAGAACGTAATGTGAGACCGTCGTAAAACGGTTTAATTCGTAGAGAGCTGAACCGAGACGGCGCATGCCGCGTGTTCGTTCCTATTGCAGGGCCTGACATGGAACGGTTTAAAATGGTTAAAAACGTTTTATTTAGCAAGAACGATTTAAAATTTCGTTCCCCGTCAAAACGTTTTTTTTTGTGATTCCGTTCGAACATAAACGAAACACGTACATTTTTAGGTACTCAAGGCGAAAACGTTTTCCAAGCCCTGGGCATATAATAGTCTCATCATCATAATCAACCTATAAATAACGTTAACGCACAGACACACACACACACACACACACACACACACAAACACACAGCCACACACACAGACACACACACAGAGACACACACACACACACACACACACACACACACACACACACGTCCACACACAATTACTTTTATTTTTATTTTTCCTTTTTGTCGTTAAATCTTATCAAGTTACTACCTACATTATTTTTATAAGTTTATGTATTTTGTTGAAAGATGATTTCTACGGGACAGGCCTAGCTTATAGTAGGAATCATCGCAAATAATATTTATTGTAAGACTTTTTATTGTGACATAAATAAATAAAAAAAAAAAAAAAAAATAAAAAAAAAAAATAAAAAAAAAATTACTTTCCCATTTACAAAATTATAAATCAAGAGCATACAGCCGTCTCATCGTCATAACCGGCCTATATCATTCTGCTGATCTGACACTGGTCTCTCCAAAAGGAGGATTTTCTAATTCATCGTCCTTTCCAGAGAGCGAACGAAGCACGACCCTGGACACGCTGCCCGAGGGCCGCGCCGACTGGAGGCCGGCCGTGCTGCCCGACAGCGACGTCGTCAAGGCCATCGAGACCGTCGAAGGTACCTACAGACCTACTTGTCAATCACTCAGTCTATTAGAGATAGCTTTGCCACAGATAATATAATACTAGTTAGGCTTTGCTTTGCTTAAACTCCGGCAAATTTCTGAATACTCCAGACACAGTATAATTTATATCGCACGGAAAAGAACCAGTATCCAGTAGGGCTATATCCTTTCTCGAAGACTAATCTATCTTTATGTTGATTTTCATCAAAATCGGTTCCATAGTTTAGGCGTGAAACAGACAGACTTTCGCATTTATAATATGATTGAGGAAGTTAGGATTATGTTACCGTTCATCGAAAGGAAGTACTAAACCTTGCCATGTCCAGAGGCTTGTTTATCTGTTCAACTCTAAACAACACAAAATAAGATTAATGTTTTGTCCCCAGTATCGATCTTCAAGTTAGTCCAAAATGCCAAAGAAGAAACATCAAAATTTCAACAAGAAACTAAATTTAACAATTTGCTAATACATTTTTTCTCTACAGATGTGCAACCGCAGAAAAAAGACCGCGTGGCCTGGAGAAAGACTGAAGAGAACGAAGAGATGAGGCGTCTTCGACGACAGCGATCACGACAACAGATAGAAACGCCGCAGCCCCTCGTCTCCATCACGGAGGAAGAGAAACGAAAGCTGCCCGATATACAAGTCACCTCAGAAAAAGAGAGCCGTCTGGAGCGAACAGATAGAGAGATAGACGCTGATAACATAGAAACTCCGCCAGTCCAAAGAAAGATGTTCAACCCGCCACCAGAGAGAGAGCCTTGCAGGAAGTTCCAGCCATCTCTAGCTAAGTTTAATTTGAACGAAAAGGCTACATCGGAAATGAAAGATTTATGTCAGGAGATATTAGGTGATGGGCAGTTTGATAGGTTTTCGGCTGCTAGAAGGACGAGGAGGTATAAAAGAAATCCAGACTCCAGCTCTCCAGAAGATGAAAAGAAACCTGAAGTTGTGACACCTGAACTAGTAGCAGAGACTCAAGTGATAAGACCGTCCAAGCTGGAAGTTCAAGCGTCATACGAAGTAAAAACTTCTCAAGAGGTAGCGAAGCCAATTGACGAGGTGGTGAAAGATGAGAAGGAGCACAGACTTAAACGCTGGCAAGACAGACTTAAAAGCCAAAGCACATCGACACCGACCAAAGAAACAAAGCCCGTGTACTCGAGAATGAGGCGGCAGACGTCAATCAACCAAGAGGACGTCCAGAAAGCAATTAGAGAATTGAAATCTCCCACGGAAACCCCGACCGGAGTGTGGTCGAGAAACGCTTATAGAAGATCCACGAGTTCGAAGCCTGATAAACCTTCAGTGGAGAGGACGACGTCACCTCGCACATCCAAAGCCAAGTGCGAGCATGAGCTCAACGATGAAGGCTTTGAGGAGACACAAAGTCTAAACTCCGAAAGCGCATCGCAAGGTGCGTCCTCCGGCTGCAACGTGGAATGCGATTCCCCAGTTCCGAAGCCGACCAAAACCCCTGACATTCCAAAGAGAATACCGACCAAAGACACCAAAACCCCTCCTCGTACGCCGCTGGACCCGAAGCGAGCTGTTCCTAGGCGAACTAATTCATTAAGAGTGGAAAGATCCACATCACGCGCGTCTTTGCGTAGCTCCAGAAGTTCTTTGAACAGCTCTGCATCTGTGGCGACTGTTAAACGAGCACCAGCTCCAGTAAAGCCTACTCCTAAGCCTGTCCCAAAGCCGGTGTCTCGTATGCCAGCGTCCAGGTCTTCATCTTCAGGGAGCTCTGTGGGAGCTGCCCGGCCTCCGCTGAAGACAGTCCCAAGGACTTCAGGGTTCATGAGGCCTACGCAGGCGTCCAAAGGGAGGGGTGGTCTTACCCCCCAACAAGTTTTGCGGGCCAGTGTCAAGTAACCAAACATAAGATTTCAGGGTATACATATGAGTTAGATATTAACCTTAGTGCCTTAATTCGAATGCCTTAGTATCCCCGGACTTACAAAGTGTTCGTTGTTTTGAGGATCTAATTTAGCAATGTCAGTGTTAAAGTATGTTTGTTTATGTTATTTTTATCGCATGAAACGAGTAACCTTATATTTAGTATAGCGTTATCTCTTTCTGTCAATGTTAAAGTAACACGACAAATATATCTTAGGGCACATTTAGTTATAGATAAAAAATATAAAATTATTAACCAACAAATAATAAAAATATATTATTGAAACCTTCAGATGCAATTATAGGCGCTAGAATCTCAGCAAAATCTGAAGTTTTCAATGACTGACTATTTAAGTTTTGTTAAATTTAATTTAATTGTGGTTCAATAGATCTGCGTTAGTTTTGAAACATATAAATACGAGTAAAATAAAGATAAAAAATTATTTTACAATTAATTGGACCCGTACGTAATTGTTACGATTATTTAATGATAAGTCTTCAAAAATAAATGTAATTATTAAAAAAATACAAAATGCATGTGCCACTAAATAGTACGGGTATTTTAAACATTATTTAAATTACCAGATAATGGGCTGTGGTCCGGATATTTATTTAAAAGGTGCAAATTTACCAGCTTTGACTGCTATTTGACCCGGATCAAAAGTCTGCTAAGAATCCCAGTAAAATATAAAGTCATTAATTTAAAATTTTATATACATACCTACTCGTAAGTATTTTATGAAATTAAGATTATATTAATTATGTATTTTAATATAATGATCTGATTTTTATACGTAATAGTTTAACTTTTAAATTCTTGATCAAGATTTTGTAACGTCACAAAATGCGATTCATACATTGTTTATTAAAATAAAAATTAATTATAAGGCTCTTAACACCAATGTTTTATTGTATTATGTGTTTATATAAACTAAACTGAATACAATAAATTTATATACATAATATAACGTTTCTGTAGTTTTATTTATTGCTTATTTATTATACGAGTAAAGTATTTACAAGGTTTGCTATTTTAGTTAGCAACTATTGATTTTGTAATGTCTAACTTAGCACATACGGAGTTTACACATACACATACTTACATACACACATTCATATTATGTTAGTCTATACAGGGTGATAGCAAACGGATAGGAGGCTACATACCAAATCCACCCTAAATTTGCATAATTTGCCAGTAAATCTTAAATATTTTTATACAAAATGGTTCCTGTATAAGAACAATGATTAGTACTCGTATGTTCACCAATGATATTTAAAAAGTAATAGATATGTTACATGCACTCTCAATATGCGTCCCTAAAACGTCACAATTGTGACGTCTTTTCAAATCCATGAAAGAGAAAGTAATTGTTCTTTTCACGAGTACGACAAGGACAAAATAAGAATTACGCACGTGTGCAGTTGTTCGCAAGCGGCACAGATATTTCGATAGTTTTGTAAGGGCATAACCTATCTATACTTTTTAAATATCATTGATGTTCACTTGTTTTTTAAAATGCTCATAGACAATTTTTAACTTCGCTTTGCCACCAACCTAATCCTGCTTTAAATAAATATAGTCAATCAATGCATTTGCTAAAAAAACGCTATTAATATTTTGTATAGATAAAGTTCTATGTATTGATTATTTACATTATTTTGGTGGATAAATAATTTATCGAAATATTTTACATGTACGCTAGAGCTTGACTCAAATTTATCGATACTATTGTCGACATTTATCTTGAATGTGTCCGGAGAAATTTGATGTTATTTTACGTTTAGCGTCTCAAATGAATGTCAACTTAACAATTTAAAGAAGGAAACTGTAAGGAATCACATAACTAAGATAATCTTGTTTAAAAGTCAATAATCAGTGTTTGATACATCAGAATGTAAATGTTTATTCAGATTTTGTTTACTTGTTCTTTTTCACTTACTGCCATTGATAAGCTCACACGGCACAGCAGATGACAAGTGAAAATCTTTTGAAGAAAGAAATAAAGAAAACTAATTAACAATGGCTGTAATTTTTTTTATTAATTAAGACTGTTTATTTTTAAATTATATGTAAAAAATATACTCACCGGGCACATTTATCTGCCCACTATTATAGTTGTAAGAAGTGAGGGCGGTTAGGTATGCCGCAAAGTAGGTGCATAATCTCGAGATAAAAACAGTGTGACAGTAAACATTATTTTCCAAACGACAAACTGCAATTATTATCGATAGTCTAAAAATGTTAAAGGTACGTCACTAGTTAACACACACATTGACAAATCAAAACTGGTCACTCATTATCGGGCTGTCAGTGGATCTACTTGTATCCTATATCTATAAAAATAACACATGTCGACAACGGTAAATTACATTGATTGATGTAATTGATATATGTAATTTCAAAAACTAATACACGATCAGCGTCAAACAGGGAATTTTTACTCATAGATTTAAACAGCAGTTGGCACCTATATTATTTTACTACTTTTAAACAAAAATTCTTTGGCGCCAAAAAAATTACACGACTAAATGGGTGCACCATTGAACACAATTATGGGTGCACTTTTAGCACATGAGTAAATATCCCAACAGAGTACAAGCTTCTTAACTTTTAAAATATTCTGATAGGGCTGACACCTGTTGCAAGTCAAAAAAATAGGGAGTAAAAATAAAATACGGTAAGTACCAACCTACTTACATACATTATAAAACGTGTAATAAATAACTGATTGGAAAACATTCGCATGACATGTCAAAAGATAATTCATTTATAATTTTATTTTCATATTTCATTACCAATATTTTGAATTCTCGGATCATTATTAAAATAATCTTGGTATGTTTTTTTTTTCATTTTACCAATAAAATTAACATAATTATCTGGGCCTGGCGGTATTTTAAGGAACCCAGCCTGTAAATACGTTACTTGCATTAAAGTCTTTACGATGAATAAATAAGGAATCATTGCTTATATTTAAGGCATTTTTCGATAGGATTCCGATTTCTTGTACTTGTGTCGATCCAAACATTTCCTATACAATTATCCGGCAACAAACCATAGCAGTGCGTAACTGACCCTTTGTTTATTTAGATTTAACACCAATTTTCCTTAATCAATATTATATAAATAATTGAATCATAGAAATGGTAAAAGCACAATTCGGCAGCCAAATCACTCAGATAAATGTCGTCTAATGCGCGCGACGTGCAGGCGGCAGCCCTGTCATTTATACCGCAACTGAGCCGGCGAAAACCAGTTCTTACCCCGGCGACGCGTCGGTGAACGCGTCGGTGAGGTGTCGCGCGCACATCGCCGCGCTATGTGTAAGTGGAACAACAGCGGGCCGCATATAAATAAATATTTAATACATGCCTCACTGGGCTACACAGAGTCATCTAGTCCCAAATTAAGGTACTATAAGTACCCTGTCGTATGGGGTACTAGACAACCGATAAACTTACTTATACATATACTTTTTTTTTGTTGTAAATACATACTCATAATACATAGAAAACACCCAGACCAGTACAAACAGACATGTTCATGCACACAAATATTTGTACTGTGCGGGGATCGAACCCGCGACCCTTGGCTCAGAAGCAGCGTTTACTACCGCTGATCCAAATGGTCGTCAATATAATATATAGGCAGCTTAGATTCTGGTGGGAATATGTATGCTTTTAGTAACCTATAACAATCAATCATAGACATGCCATGACATAAATATCCATACTATTGTATGATGTAGGTAAACTAGGTAACGATTACTTGCCCAGTGGTAGACATAATTTGGCGAGGTTATAAAGTTGACACTAACATTACAGTCAACGTCAATCATTCAATCGAGAACAGCCAATGGGGGCTATCGCTAGTGAATTTGCCACTAGAGGCGCTAGTGTCGCCTGAGGTCCAATATCATTCACTTTGTACTGGTTTTAGCGGAATTTGTTGCATAAATTATAATTTCTTTAATTTACCTGCTGGAAAGTGATCTCCTTCGTAAAATATCGCAAATATGGATTATATGGCGATTAATGTGAACGCTTTAAAAGCGGAATTAAGAAAAAGCGCAAAAATAGGCGGCCTCAAGAGCAACTATTTCAGAAGTTAGTTTGTTGATATCAAGGTAGTTATTTATAAACAATATAACCTTAATTAGATTCAAGATATAACACTTTGTTTCGGCGCCAATCGCCTTTGACAGCTATACCTCCGGACCTCAGTCTACAGTGGCGCCAACTGGTGAGCAAAGAAACGGTAGTCCCCATTAGGAACGTAACATACTATGAAATATCATTGAGAACAGCACAGGGCTCATAATCTGCTATTTCAATTGCAGTTCAATCGTGATTGAATTGTGCGATTTTGACATTTAGACCATACTAGAATTGTCAAAAACCTGCTATTCAATTACGATTGTGATACGATTTGGTTAGCTAAATTAGGGGCCTGAACAAGTAATTGATTTATGGACAACAACAATTTTTAAGTGTATTTTTGGATTGGACTGTGTAGTTCTTATCATCGATGCTAGGCCGCGCTGCAAGTATTTTGTGCTATAACATGCAACCGTCGACTAGTTCTCTGACTAAGTCCGTCATCTTTCTTCGACACGCTTCATTTGACGTCCACACAGGTTTCCAACAAGCTTCGGAATCCTGAAAACAATTATAAAATTATTAGAAAATGCAGAACGTCCTGTAATTATTTAGTTAGGTAATCATTTCAATTTCGCTCATATTGTGTAAGCAAGTTACAATTTTGGATCACTTCGTCGCTAAACTTATTGCATTTTACTTTGATTATTTACTGCCACGCAAACACAGTAAACACTCTTGCATAGATAACAGACTATAACAGATTATACAAAACGTTTAGGTACCTCCTACGTAACAAGCATTCGTTTTTTTTTGTCATTTACTTGCAAGCAATGGCACACAGTTATAAAGTGCTAATTTGCTAACATTCTCTGTCTATCTTACAGTCGATAGCACTTCATCAACCATCAATCATACATAAGTAAAATCTGTCATTCATTTTCAATCAGTTATTAACGTGACTAAAGAAAACAGACCTAGTGAATAAATAAACTGTTACCCCATTAAACTTACACAGATAGTCTTTATCCTATGGTGCAAATCACAGAACATAGTTCCATGTTCTGTGGTGCAAATATCCTTGAAGATCTGACATCAAAGCTTCTCAAGCCTGTGACACGACTTGTTTTTAGGATTAACACCAAACGACTGTAGTACGACCCTTTCCAGACCCCAGCCAATCTAGAAAATGATCCTTCCCTTAACTAACCCGACCGGGAATCGAACCTAGGACCCTTGCATCGAAACAGCTGTTGACCGTTGCACGTATAGATGAACGAACAGCGAAGGCGAAACGAATTGAATTAATCTAATTTAATAAAAATATTAATTTGTAATGTAATTCACGCATACATCATCGAGGTCATAGCATAACCATTAACCATCTTTCTGTGCCTATAATTGTCTGCTGTTATGTTATGAAGTGATTAAATGAATATGAATATGAATATGAATATAAACGTCCCGCAAAAAATCTGCGTTGTGATATGTCTATGGCTGTCACGACTAATGTTGAGCGGGGTTCTTTTGATTTTTAAACAATTTTCTGTGTTCTTCAAGCGCGGTGATTATGGCAGTACCCATCATTGCAGTGGTAACTTGAACTCAATGTTGGAGGTCTTTTCCCTGCAGTGGGATGATTATAGGCTGTTACTCGTACTTTACTTTAGTATACTGTGTTCGTGTATTAATTGTGTCAAATAAACATTTCTTTCTTTATTAACAATCAGTTGTCACTTTTCGTATGGAGGTCCAAAATAAAGTCTTACATTGGCTTGGTAGAGGTTTGGAGCCTCGGCGCTGTCGCACGTCATGATGGGGTACATGTCGAGAGCCAGCCCCAGCGCGAATCGGCCGCACCGCTTGCATTCTTCTTGTATCCTATTAAATAAAAAAAACAAATTCCGGGGACTACGAGAGATATGTGCTGCCTCCAATGATATTTAAAAAGTATAGATAGGTTATGCCCTTACAAAACTATCGAAATATCTGTGCCGCTTGCGAACAACTGCACACATGCGTAATTCTTATTTTGTCCTTGTCATACTCGTGAAAAGAACAATTACTTTCTCTTTCGCCTTGGTATCCATATTGTATAGACGTCACAATTGTGACGTTTTAGGGACGCATATTGAGAGCGCATGTAACATATCTATTACTTTTTAAATATCATTGGCTGCCTCCAATGGGGACTACCGTTTCTTTGCTCACCAGTTGGCGCCACTGTAGACTGAGGTCCGGAAGTAAAGCAGTAAAAGGCGATTGGCGCCGAAACAAAGTGTTATATATTGAATCTAATTAAGGTTATATTGTTTATAAATAACTATCTTGATATCAACAAACTAACTTCTGAAATAGTTGCTCTTGAGGCCGCCCATTTTTGCGCTTTTTCTTAATTCCGCTTTTAAAGCGTTCACATTAATCGCCAAATAATCCATATTTGCGATATTTTACGAAGGAGATCACTTTCCAGCAGGTAAATTAAAGAAATTATAATTTATGCAACAAATTCCGCTTTAAACCAGTACAAGGTGAATGATATTGGACCTCACGCGACACTAGCGCCTCTAGTGGCAAATTCACTAGCGATAGCCCCCATTGTGACGTTTTAGGGACGCATATTGAGAGCGCATGTAACATATCTATTACTTTTTAAATATCATTGGCTGCCTCCAATTGATTTAATTTTATTACTTCTATAATATTACTCCTAAAATCAATCCTCAAAAACTAGAACAGTATTACCTTAGCAAATTACCTCCGGTATTTCTGGCATTCTTTCGTGTTGTACCTATATTATGCTAAAAGCGGCCGCTTTTGGCGTTATCGACAAATTCGACTTTATAAACAACTACCTACCTAAATTAAAAGTTTACTGTGATTCAATAAATACTAGAGGTAATTTGCTAAGTTATTAACCCCAATTAAATCAACACATAGCTCTAGTAGTCCCCTTAAGTTCGTTGACCTAATAGCCGCGAACAGAGACTTTGATTTAAAATATAATAGAAAGTGGTCACATAATTTTAAATGAAGAATACTTGCTAGGAGGTCCCGGGTTCGATTTCCGGACGGTTCCATGTAGAAAAAAATATATTTTTCATATAAATAGCTGACCGTTCACCAATGAATCGGAGGTTGGACTAGGTATCCATTGAAGCAAACGAATTGTCTAAGACCATGCTTACCCGTTTTTTTCCATACAATTAACAAACATTTTCTTCCACACAAACCTTCTCCTTACAAAATAAACACAAGAATTATCCAATTAGATGCCATCGATCAAAAGTTATGAACATACATTTCGGTGATTCGTTTTTATTTATTTAACTTTTTTTTTTATTGCCTCTTCTATATTTATAACTCACATTTCAAAGAGCACATCCCGGTTGAGCGTGGTATGAAACACTGAGTCCTCCTCACTCATATCCACTAGTCGTTTATGCATCTGCTCCACGTAGTACTCCAGGAGGGAGGAGAGGTGTTCCTCCCTCTGCTGCCGGTCCAGGCACACGTACATGATGAAGATCAAGTCCAGCGCTGGACTAGCGTAGCGGGCTAGCTGGAAATCCACTATGCACATCTGGGGAGGAATAATTATAATCTACATCTATAATACACTTATATTATAAGAGGAAAGATTTGTATTTATGTGTGTGTGTATGTTTGTAATGAATAAACTCAAAAACTACTGTGCCGATTTCAGAAATTCTTTCACTATTGGAAAGCTACATTCACCCTGAGTGACATAAGCTATATTTATTGCTAGAAATGATTAGGGATCCTTACCAAAACTTAACGGGTCCACCCGTACGAAGCCGGGACAGGCCGCTAGTCTTTTTATTAGATTAAAGATTAAAGGTTTTTTAGATTAAAGGTTGAAATAGCACTTATGCTACTTTTCATCCTGAATAGAATAGAAATGGGTTTAGAATAGGTTTTTAGGTTATATTGGACGCCTCTTTGGTCTAGTGGTTTAAAACCGGGCAAAAATCTCGGGGTCCCGGGTTCAATCCCTATTACGATATATATATTCGACCAAAAGTCTCGAATTTTCGAACATTGCTTGAGTTTGTGATCACCAACCCGCATTTGGCAAGCGTGGTGATTATGCTAGTCGCATCATTGCTGTGGTAAAAAACGGAAGTCACTTCAAACAAGACCCGACGAGAGCTGCAAGCGATTTTGCTCTTGGTCAGGCGCCAAAGACCTCGATAGCATATATATTGCTCCCGCATTCGTACATGAGAATATGACTTAGAAACTATCCCTCGGGGGCTGTACATTTTATCTAGATAAAAACGAGCCTAGAATCTATTCTTTAACGTAACCAATATGGGCAAAAAACTTCAAACCAACCAGTAAAGTCGTTTCGAAGGAGTTTACTAACACACAGTGTGACACGAGATTTAAGAGTAGGCTACATAAAAGAATTTGATGTTAACAAGGTAACCACCAATATCGGGACAATATCTTAAGGTTCTGTGTCTAATCTCCGGATCGGGCAGCAAGAGTTTGCTACGTAAATTGCTCGGGTTTGTGATCACCAACCCGCATTTGGCAAGCGTAGTGATTATGCCTGCACCCATCATTGCTGCGGTGACTTGAATTCAATGATAGATGCCTTTGCCCTGCAGTGGGATGATAATTGGCCATCAATTTTGTTTACCTCAGCAATATCTCCGTCCACGTATCGGAACAGAAAGTTGTTGGTCCAACAATCACCGTGGCAGATGACGGCCAGAGGCTCCTGAGGGGTCACCAGCTCGACCATGGACGTGAAGAACGTCTCCTCCTTGCAGAAGTCTTGGAACTTCTCGATGTATCTGGAAGGAAATAGTTATTCTTATTCTTATTCTGTCCTGGGAATAATATTCATTCTTAAGCTGATACTCAAACCTTGCATTGCCCGTGAATTTGCGTTGTTCTTCGTATAAATTATAGCAAAATAAACGTTTAGTTCACCGATTGAGCTGTTTTCAGATTACGCTACTATAGTCCTATATAGTATAGCAATTAAGGCCCTAATTCTGCCCTAATATGAAGGACGGCGGCTAAGCCACAAAAGTGAATTTCAAGAAAACAACGAAAAACGTTTGTAATCTGTTTGAAAAAGTGTTACTAAGCCGCTTAAACCCTTACGCTATCTCAGTAACTAATAGACGGAAAAATATAATTCCAAGATTGCTCGATAGAGCATTGCCTGCTTAGTTCAGAGGTAACGATTAACGAAAACTTAAAAAGCCGCTAAAGTCACTTAGCCGCCTTCTTTCATATCAGGGCAGTGTACTAACTTACTTATTATAATAAGGTACAGTTAAGTGTGAACGTGTCCATAGTAATGTATGGTGCGCGATATTGTTGTGCTATGAACTATACCTATGCTATAAGAAGCTAGTATTTTATAGCATAGTTTGAAACCACCTTTATAATTTTTACAAAAGTAAGTATTGTATTTAATTTTGTCAATGAGTAAAAGAAGCATTAAATTTACATACATAAAAATCATATAAGTACCGAAATATTTGTACACGAATTTATTATGTGTAGGTGTGATAAGGAGGTTTGTATTTTTGAAAAAAAAAATTGATAAGTTATTGTTTGTTAAAAAAAGTTTTAGGAATATATACATGAAAAGTGTGAACAGAGTAACATATGCGAGGAGATGCGGGTTCGAGTCCCGCCTGAGACAAAATTTTTCAAGTTTATATACTGATATTATAAGTGCAATTAAGTTGCTAAAATATCAAATAAAGTAGAGTAACATATTATTATGTTCATTTTAAAACCTGAGCAACGCTGGGTCGGACAGCTAGTGTCTTATAAAGTTAAGAGTACCTAACTGGCTAGTAAAAAAATATCACAGTAAAAAGAGTCTATATTAATAATAATGATGACAGTTGACACAACAGTCGATGTGACGATGACATTGCTACATTCGTGAAAAAGTTGTAAAATGCATTTGAAGACCGAAAATGAATTGATTCAAGTAAAATCATCTAGACCTACCAATGTTGAGGTAATATTTTTTGAAGTGAATACTTCTTTAGCGGCGCTGAGCACTTTTTTGTTGGATGGGTAAAAACTTCCAAACTCGCGTCAGGGTCACGTGATGCTGATCGAAAAAGCGTAAGATCGAGGGGAAGGGAGAGGAACTAGTATCTCCCACTCTTTCTACCGTGCCTGAGTGTGCTGTTTTCTATTATTTTTGAAGTGAAACTTCTTTATCGGCGTTGGAAAAAATTTACCGTCACGTTTTGTGTCAAATTTTCGTCACATTTTTCGGTTACGCGCCATCTTTTTTTTGCCCCTACCACGGTTGGTTCAGACGATAGCAAAAAGGTAAAGTGAAATAATATTTAACCAATTTAACCAATTTAACTAACTTAACCAACTTAACCAACTTAACCAACTTAACCAACTTAACCAACTTAACCAACTTAACCAACTTAACCAACTTAACCAATTTAACCAATTTAACCAATTTAACCAATGTAACCAATTTAACCAATTTAACCAATTTAACTAATTTATCCAATTTAATCAATGTAACCAATTTAACCAATTTAACCAATTTAACCAATGTAACCAATTTAACCAAATTAACCAATTTAACTAATTTAACCAATTTCTGGAAAGTTGCGTCAAATTTTCGTCACATTTTTCGGTTACGCGCCATCTTTTTCTTGCCCCTACCACGGTTGGTTCAGACGATAGCAAAAAGGTAAAGTGAAATAATATTTAACCAATTTTACCAATTTAACCAATTTAACCAATTTAACCAATTTAACCAACCTAACCAACTTAACCAACTTAACCAACTTAACCAACTTAACCAACTTAATCAATTTAACCAATTTAACTAATGTAACCAACTTAACCAATTTAACCAATGTAACCAATTTAACCAACTTAACCAATTTAATCAACTTAACCAACTTAACCAACTTAACCAACTTAACCAACTTAACCAACTTAATCAATTAAACCAATTTAACCAATTTAACCAATTTAACCAATGTAACCAATTTAACCGATTTAACCGATGTAACCAATTTAACCAATTTAACCAATTTAACCAATTTAACCAATTTAACTAATTTAACCAATTTCTGGAAAGTTGCATGTAGATCATTTTTCGAAAAATAAGGCCATAAAGAAGTTTCACTTCTTACGTGTGTACACTAGTACACGCACAACTTTTTTTTTTCCAACGTTTTATAGTAAACTGCGGCTACCATCATTATTTAATCCCTCAACCCCCAGGAGGCACTCGGTTGCCACGATAACAATGGGGACTACCGTTTCTTTCCTCACCAGTTGGCGCCACTGTAGACTGAGGTCCGGAGGTATAGCTGCCAAAGGCGATTGGCGCCGAAACAAAGTGGTATAATCTTAAATCTAATTAAGATTCATGATTTATAAATAACTATTTTGATATCAACAAACTAACATCTGAAATAGTTGCTCTTGAGGCCGCCTATTTTTGCGCTTTTTCTTAATTCCGCTTTCAAAGCGTTCAAATTAATCGCCAAATAAACCATATTTGCGATATTTTACGAAGTAGATCACTTTCCAGTAGGTAAATTAAAGAAATTTTAATTTATGCAACAAAGCCCGCTAAAACCAGTGAAAAGTGAATGATATTGGACCTCACGCGACACAAGCGCCTCTAGTGGCTTTACTAGCGATAGCCCCCATTGATTTCAATTGTGTCTGGAATAACTCACGATCGAGGGTTTAAACACACACACACGCAAATATTGGAACACGCGCGCATAGGGTTACCAGGTCGCCAAACCTAATAGCCGGACACACTACATTATTGAGAATTTTGTGTCTCAGTATTAATGGCTACGGAAAAATTGTATGTAAATGCGAGAGTTACCGACAGTCGGCTCGGCGCTCGCTCGTTTGCGAAATGTAAAACAAAAGCCGGACAAGCCGGACACCGTTTATTTTGGCCGGACACAATATCAAAAAGTCTACATATGTCAAGCTTTATCCGGACGCCTGGACGAACATAACATGTCGTTTTGAAAGTCATGGAAAACGTACTCTTTCAGGGTTAAAATAGCTTTATGTAATATCCACGTATGCATCTGGGGTCTTATTAAGCTTAGGACACTGCTAGACTCTGCTAGATGGGAAGTACTTACTTCTCCTTATCTTCAGTATCTTGGAGCTCCTCCTCTACCATCTCTATGGCGTTCTTGGCCGCCTCTCTGTAATAGTTCTTGTAGTATTCCTCGTTCTCCGATACGAAGAATACTGGAAATAACGACAATGTGATAAGTCTAGGAATTTTTATTATTTTAATCAATGGGCTTGCTTTTGTCTACATATTTGACTCTACGGTAAGAAGAATCCTAAGATAGAGCGAGTTTACCCTGAAAGTGGCAACTGGTTCTCCCACACACCAGCGGGACGCAGAAAAACTGTTTGGCGCTGGACTCCGGCAGGTGGGTGGTATCATCCAAGCAGCCTCTTCACCGCAGAGGGATCTGTTAGCCGTCATAATTGGATACGAAAACCAAAGATGCCGTTGCCAAGGGTTCACCACTAGGAGGTAGATCCCACCAAAACCTAGGATCTTCTTTTGAGGTAAAATGATCCAGTCTCCTGGGCATAGGACGTGCACAGTAAGTCTGGCGGTACCAAAGTCTTAAAAATTTAACTATTGGAGTAATGCAGGGATCAGTATTTTCTTTAGTTAGCAGATTAGGAACTGTATCCAGCGCTTATACGACGCGCAACGAAATAATAGCTATTGGAATTATTTTATCTAGTCGTAGAGCAGGGTCTGCAGTGCCTATTTGCATAATATAATTATGGTGGAGACACAGAACCACAGGTGGACCATAAAAAGTTTAAATCAATATTACTATTTTATTTAACGCCCCGTTAATCTAGGGATTCAAATACCGGGCCAAGATTCCGGTCCCGAGTTCGATTGCATGGCCAGGCAACAAAAAGTTTCGATTTTTCGAACATTGCTTGAGCTTGTGAGCACCAACGCACATTTGGCAAGCCAAATAATTATGCCTGTACCCATCATTGCTGTGGTAACTTGAATTCAGTAATGGAGGCCTTTATCCTACAGTGGGATAAACCGTCACTTTACTTTACTGAACTATTTTACTTTAAGCTATAGTACGAACCTTCAGATATCCCGTCCTTAACGTTCACCAGCTCGTAAAAGTCTTCAGGGCTGTGACACTTCATGGCCAGAGACAAAGCGTGGAAATGCGACAGATTCTTGAGCACCACGTAACTTTGTTCGATGCTCAGCCCCTGCCTTCTGTCGGGCATCACAAAGCCTTGCTGCTTCAGGTCTTTGAGGACCACAATGTCACTTTGAGCGAGATAGCACTTTGGTATAGCTTTAAACGGTGTCTGCAGTTTCGGCCATGTTTTTTGGAAGTTTGAAAACGCTGGCCATATCTTGTTGTAAAATGCGACCTCGTTGCAAAACAGCTCGTCGCTTTTGAAAGCGTCTCGAAGTAGGGCGCTTTCAGGGAGGCATTTGTAGATGATGGAGCCCTCCCAAGGCTCCTCTAAGGTGCCTTTGTGCGTGGTCCCTTTGAGAGTGATGCGGTAGAGAACTGATGTGTAGTTGTCACCTCGTTTGGTGCCTGGTGCACCCTAAAAAATTTTAATTTTAATGAATTTATCAATACATAATGTCGCATGTAATGCTGGCGTAAATTCCATATAAATAAAAAATTATTGGTTTCTTAAATGTTTTTTTACTGTTGTAAATAAATAATAATAAATAAATATTTAAGACATGCCTCACTGGGCCACACAGAGCCATCTAGTCCCAAATTAAGGTACTATTAAGTACCTACCCTGTCGTATGGGGTACTAGACAACCGATAAACTTACTTAAATACTTTTTTTTTGTAAATACATACTTATAATACATAGAAAACACCCAGACCAGTAAAAACAGACATGTTCATGCACACAAATATTTGTACTGCGCGGGGTTGGAACCCGCGACCCATGGCTCAGAAGCAGAGTTTACTACCGCTGATCCAAATGGTCGTCATAATATTGTCGTAGTAAAGTTGCAGGTAGGGACTGTTGTTTTGTCTCCTTCATCGCATTGGATAAGTCTGTTCACATTGGATAATTGTGATAGATGTTAGGGAAAGTCTTAATCTACATCTTTAATTTAATATAAATTACGTGTCACGTTGTTTGTCCGCGATGGACTCCTAAACTACTTAACCGATTTTAATCAAATTTGCACACCGTGTGCAGTTTGATCCAACTTGAAAGTTAGGATAGCTTACACTACACTTTATAGTCGCAATATAATTTTATTGCAAATTATTTGTTTCTTGACTCTTTAAGACCTGGTAAAGTAGACGCCATATTTGGTGACAATGACGTTTAAGACGTCAAATCAAAATTAATTATTCTGAGGCAATACGAAGTTCGCGGGGTTGGTTAATAAATAAATAAAATTAATATTATCAACGAGATGTATATACCCGCCTAACAACTGATTGACTGCTCCAAATTGGATAGTTATACAGGTTGAAATTTTAACCACTTTCCAAAATTTTTATAGGCGTTCAGTATCGTATTTAGAGCCCATTAATTAAGTAAATAAATGTAAATCAAGGTTTCACCCGAAAATATTTTTCGCAATATAGTTTTAAATTTTTACGGTCCTAGGCCTCATAAGGTATAAAGGGAAAATTAAAACTTATGAATAGTATCGAAATACTTAAATGAATAAGATGCGAATCGCGTAAAAAAAGTGTTGCTAGGCAGCCATATCAAAAAATTTAGATTTTTTGCGGACATTTTCTAAGTGCTTTATCTTGACATTTTTGTACTGGGCTATACCAAAAGAAAAAATATGTCATTTGGTTTTTTTGTCTCGTAGATTGATATATTAAAATTTGGAAAGTGGTTAAAATTTCACCCTGTATTGTTATTTTATAACGAGTATTCGTGATTTGTATGAAATAAAACTTTGTTATTTGTATGACAAAAAAAATGTTTTAGTAATATAAACATTAAAATTGTAATAGTAAAGGTTCTTAAACAGATTATTTGCTTGCCACGTTGCCAACCTGAGTCAGAAATCGAACCCAGGTCCCCGAGATCTTGATCCGTTACACACACAACTAGACAAATGTTACGAGCGTTATCATAACAGTATTCAACATAAATATTTAACTGTACCACAGATAATATAATATTGTACCCTTCCTGAGTGCGCGAGCAACACTAGCTCATTTACGGCTTTAAATAAATAAATAAATCATTTATTTCAGGAATACTAAGAGCCACATTTTTATAAATACATTAAATAACATTTAACTTAACATAATTTTAAAGATATATAATAAAATCAAAAAGAAAACAAACATTACAACGAATTAATACCATAAAATAAAACAACGGAATATTTTATCACTCGATCCCGAATTTTCGGATGTGTCGTGCCGTCCCAAAATAGAATAGAGGCAGCACCATCCATTCACGACTGATTGGTGTTGTTAAAGTACCACAATCGCTATCTAACTAATGTAAAAAACAATTGTTTGACCCCCACATCTAGAAATACTTTTCAGTTCTTTTAGAAGTTTACCGCTAATAAAAAAAGGTAACACAAAAAGCAGGTAAGGTAACAGATATTACGCAGTTCAGTAGATATTTGTGGATAGCTTGGAAGCACCACTTCTTCAACAACGATGGGTGTTGAATGACGCATACAGAATACGCTTTAAATTTCATATAGGTAATTGAATTATTTTTTTCCATTTCTAAAACACTAATTACATATTTTTTTATGGTAAATTGTAACAATGGGTTATGCGTAAAAAAATGCATGTGGAATCGTAAAATAGGTAAAACACATTTAAAGAAGACTATAGATAAGAATAAGTATAGATAAGACTATAGATAAGTACCTAAATTATTACATTGAGTTTTTTGTTTTGCTGTAGTAAAGGAGCCATACGTTTTTCAACAATTTTAAACTTATTTTAATCACAGTTGAATTTTTACATTCGATATAATGTTAACATTCTTTCGAATGTGTAATTAGATTCCAGATCAAACTTCTTACTATTGGAAGTAGGTACTGGAAGTCCCAGACTCCCAGTATTTAATTTCAATGTCTTTCAAATATAAAGTAGACCTAACAGTGTAGAAAGAACCGTACCTTTATTATTAGGTACATCAGTATTCATTTTTAGGGTTCCGTACCCAAAGGGTAAAAACGGGACCCTATTACTAAGACTTCGCTGTCTGTCCGTCGCTCTGTCACCAGGCTGTACTCAAGAGCCGCGATAGCTAGACAGTTGAAATTTTCACAAAATATGTATTTCTGCTACCGTAATAACAACAAACACTAAAAACAAAATAAAATAAATATTTAAGGGGGGCTCCCATACAACAAACTTGTTTTTTTGGCCTTTTTGGTACGGAACCCTTCGAGCGCGAGTCCGACTCGCATCACTTGACCGGTTTTTTATTTATTTTGATTTGTTTATCAACTATCAGGTTTCGCTTTATGTTTATTTGTAGATCGAGTACCTAGCGTACTAATAATACCATCATCCCATGAAAAAATCTTTTGAAGCCTCTTCTCTACTTTAGATTAGTTTATCTATTGCTTTCAAGGGGGACAGCGCGTACGCAGTCCCCACTACCAAAAATTACGCATCCGAGTTATCCACATTAGGGATAATCGCAGGGGTCAACCCCATCGCAGTGCAATGAAGGAGCCTCGCCCTGGGGGAACCGCCTTCTTGATCACGGTATCCCCTATGCCAGGTAAGTATGAGTTGTAGAAGCTGGGCCGGAGTAGTCATTGTCCGGAAAAATACTTACGAACCGCGTTTCAGCGTACATGTACTGCCATCTATGAATTTATCTGGCACTACGCACATAACACGCGTTTGCACGAATACGTGAAACGGAACGTTTCAAACTTGTGATCTACATTTTTAGCATTTCTACAAAAAAATAATTTGTAATGTATTAATAACAAACAAAAATTTTTTTCTGCAGTCCGTCATATATTATATTTTTTATTTTATTATAATAGACTTTACCTACATTAATGGAAATTGTACAAGTTTTAAATTAAATAGATTTAATCTAATGCAATAAATACCTACTAACAATTTGTATAAATTACTTACACCATCTATTCTGAGAACTTTGTACTAGTTTTAATATGAACTAGCCGTTCGTCCCGGCTTTACTCGGGTTTACCAAAGAAAGACTATAGAATATCTATGTGATGTTGTCCACGATTTTTTTTTTATTTTTCCATAAATTATCACTCCTTTTTTGTCCATACAAACTTTCTAGTGACAATGAACACAACAAAAAACGAATTTTCTAATTTGGTGCTGTCAGTCGAAGATTGAGTGTATTTTTTTTTTAAATTATATATCGACTAAGAATAACGCTTACTGTTAAATATTTTGTCAACTTAATTTTGATTGCTTCGTAATTCAGTACAAACCTCAAAATTCGTGATGGTGACATCAGGAAACTCGTCTTTCAATATATCCTGTAGGAACTCCAAAGTTACTTCACTCATGATAGTAGCTGTTCCGGTAAACGCTGATGACACACTGAGGCACAACCAATCATCGTGACAGCCCCACCGTCAGACCAGCAGCGATTATTAATTTGTTTTGCCTTGTGTTCATCATTTTGGATTCAACGGGATAATCCTAGACACTTTTATTTCGCTTTGGGTTCGACAATACGTGCCTGCGTATTGCGATTTGTACTTACTTTGTCTTTAACCTTTACAGAAACTTCCTACGAAGTAGGATTAGTGCCCTGCACATGAAGCTGTATATTTTTATTGCAAACTCGCACTTATATTAATGAAATTTAGGTCCTCTCCCAATGTCTATTCTATCTTTGTACGCATTTTTTTATAAATCAGTTCAGTTGTTTATGCCTGAAAAGCTGAAAGCGTGACAGACAGACAGACAGACAGACAGATAGAATTCTGCATAATATTGTAATTCAAATTCAAATTCAAATATTTATTGCTAATTAAGTGTAGGTATATCTTACATAGAAGTAAATGATTTTAAACTTTCGCGATTTGAACACATATTATTTATAGTACACTAACGGGTCGTTATCGCGTTAAATATTATGAAGGTATAAATACCGACTGGTCGGCCGATGGCCACGGCTTGGTGCAATCCAGTCGAAACGTCGGGTAAATAAATAGGTATTTATACCTTCATAATATTTAACGCGATAACGACCCGTTAGTGTTCTTTATATAATATCTTGCATAGATCTTAGAAACTAGACAAAGGAGCTTAACTACATTATTATTCAGGTGTTGCAATCTTAAAAGGATAAAAACTAAGATAACTTATTATTATGATAAGGCTTATAATAGGTGTATTTAGTATTAATAAGAAATTAGTAAAGATTGTAATTAGTAAAACTATTTCCTGTAGTAAATAAGTTACAATGTAGGTTCTACCAATTGTACTACGGACTGCCACATTGTTTAGATTTTTATTAAATACATCTAATACATCTGTGATACACGGTATTGTTTGTGATTTCATGGCCCGCATACTCAAATGGGGCGCATTATTGAATTGCACCAGAAGTGGGGTCCCCATGATTGAATAATGTGCATACGTCTCGTGTACTTAGCGTTATGTAGGTAGGTACTTTAGAGCTGGATTAAAACGTTCTTCCCATGTAACTTTCTATTATAATTATAGAAAGTGATCTTAATTATTGCGATTTTTAAATAAAATTGATTAATTAAGTAGGAATGGTATAAGCAGTAACCTTTACAGACAGGAACTCGAATTTGTACTTATTTAGAGTACCATGATAACATGAATTTAGAAAAATTGACGCTCATACAGAAAATAAATATAAACATAAGAAAAATTCAAGCCTAGTGATTTTGTTGAATATACCCGTTACAATGATTTTAGTGTAAAACAGAACGCAGTAGTTATGTCAGATTGACAATTGACATCAAAATGAAAAATTTTTCCCCGACAAAGTCGTTTCGCATTTCTTTCTTTGCTCTAAAAATCTGTGATAATTGTAGAAAATAGTAAATTATTGCATAAAAATATCAAAATACTTGTAATTAGTGGTACGAAAACTAGTACTTGCGCTCTACAATGCCGGTTGACCAGATTCAGTACTCTGAAAGATACACAGATGATGTGTACGAGTACAGGTAAGTTATCCAATGAAATATTCATTATTTAAAAGATTTTCAATTAAATTATTAAAATAGCTGGTTTTTTAAAAAACTTTACAATAGAAATTTTGTAATTTTGGGCATCATGGGTGACCACTTCAGCATTTAACATGTTTATTGAAATGCTCAATGTAACTTAACTTTTGAATCACAAGAAGGGATTGTGGATATCCCATGCAGATGAAGACTGACAGTATTGTACAGTGACTTCCTAAGGATACCCTCTGACCCTTGATTGTTTACCTAGATTTGTTTCTTAACCTGTGTTCTGTGAACTTTTGGGTGTCCACGAGTATGTGTATAGGGGTCCACCGTTTTGTGTATGACCATTTAAATTATAAAATAAATGCCAGCAAGTCTTGTAATTGTTACACTTACTTAGCATGGTAAACATGCACCAGGAAGCAATATTTGACCAAGTTTACAAATAAGACAATATCGACCTAAACATTCCTAATTTAGTTGAAAAAATGCAGAAACAATCTTCATATAACAAATCTACATTATAGTTTTTTAAATTTTTCACAAATATTAATTTTAATACTAAAAAGATATAGTATTAAAATAAATTGTCTCAAATTTATTCCTGTGTTAAGACTGAAAAACATTATGAAATGCTGGTCTAGATAAAAGTGTTAAGTTAGGACTTATGACTTCTCTACCGGCCTCTTTTATCAATAATCAATAAATCTAATCTGACCTAGAATATACTCTATTTAAAACTAAAATTTGTAATATTTCTTTATCATAATATATTGATGACCTCCGTGGCGGAGTGGCATACACAGCGTGGTTCTCAGGTTCGATTCCCAGACAAGTGAATGTAGAAAAAAATGATTTTCAACATTTTGTCGGGTCTGGGTGTTTGTGGTACCTTCATTGTTTTTGATTTCTACAATATGAGTGTTTTAAATAGACTCACCTTGGGATCAGAAAAATGTATTCACATACATGTCTTATTTATTCACTTATTATTTAAAATGTGATTTCTCTGTATATACATTTGTTACCTAAATCCTCCTCAATAGTAGCACTGATTTGGATGAATTATGCATAGTTAGGTAGAAACATATCAGTTAGAGCAACTTTAGCAATCCTAATAAAATTTAGAGTGTATAATGTTACTCATAAACCCTAATATCCATGTTTCAGACATGTAATTCTGCCCCCTGACATCGCTCGTCTTGTGCCAAAGTCCCATCTGATGACTGAAACGGAATGGCGAAACCTTGGGGTCCAGCAGAGTCCTGGCTGGCTTCACTTCATGGTGCACAACCCAGAACCCCATGTTCTGCTGTTCCGAAGGCCACGGTCTGATATAGCTGCTCCTGTAAACGGTCTGGACGCAAAAAACAGCTCCACCGTTCAAGTATGATGGATAAGAATATAGTAAATTTTGTAATTTAGAACACAGATGGTAGATTCCTTGACTGTTTTGGGACTTGTAAATGTCAAATGTTTTGTGATTAATATTTGGAGTGGTGGGAATGTATTTGTACTCATCTCGTTTTCTTCTATGTGTATTGAAATCCATTATCAAATTTAGAACTGTCACACTAAGCAAATAGATACTATATCCCTTTTTGGGTTAATTCAATAATTGTGATCAAACCAGGGTTTCCAACTATATAACAGAGGCATAAGGTTGAAAGTGTGTTGGGATTGTTGGGTCCACTGCCCTCAAACAAGTAATGCGTTGTGTGGTCTGTTTAAGCCACAATTGACAGTTTCTAGTCTGACAGCTGAAATCTGTGTCATGCCATTTGTTTCAAGGTAGCAAAGCAATTATTCATTTTATGTAACTACTGTCATCTAAAGAAAAGGTAACTTATTTTGAGTTGGTGTAAAACAAACATTCCCCGATGATAACTACGCACAGACTTAAAGTGAGTAGACCTATTTTATGCTATTTGCAGATTTTTTTTTAATGAGAAGTATTTATTCAAAGTGAAGCTGATACTTTGGTATAAATGCGGCTGCCTATGCCTGCTACTGGCATAAATATAAATTAATAAATATAAATGTTTCTTTTTTTCTAAATGGTTACATTTTGGTTGAACAAAATTGAATCAAATTCTTTACATATGAATATCTATCATCTGTGTTGCCTTCGATATAGCATATATGCATACAATTGACAGTAAAGAATGTAACAATACATATTTTTAAAAAGCCTATAACTTCTAGTTAGGTTTTCAAATTGTATAGTGTGATCAAGGCAGATAATCATTGCATAATGTAGTTATGCTAATTTGTTAAAAAACGATTGTTGCTAAGCAACTTATCATGTGTGGCTCATGTTTTAATGAGGATTGTTTAACGAAATTCGCTACTAGAGAGATTTTATCTCAAGAGCTGAGCACAGAACTATGAACTTTATTCTGGTAGACCTTTTTTTGTATAGTTCTTTGTTCTTCATGATGATGGAGCGGTTAAGTCTTGTCTATCGGGGTCCTGGGTAAGATCCTCAGATCATATAAAGAAGGAGATATGAAATTACTCGTATATCCTTAGCGAACCCGTGTCTCCGAATTATTTATGTGTGCAACGCAACTACAATAACACTTTTGAAAGCATAAGGATCACACTATATCAATTTACAACGCTCATTGGTGCGCACACAAACATGGACCCAATCACAGCGGCTACCACTTACTCGCTTACACAATGCGTCATATGATCTGAGGTAAGATCCCTGGGTTGGGCAGCGAGAGTTGAATTTTCGAACATTGCTCGGGTTTGTGATTATCAATCCGCATTTCGAAAGCGTGGTGATTATGCCTGTACCCATCTTGATGTGGTAACCTGAATTCAATGGTGAAAGACTTTGCCTTGCAGCTTTAGGGATGTTTATAGGCTGTTAAGTTACTTTTTTGTTCTTAATTGTATGTATGTAATAGTACTATTGGGGTAGATAATGTAGTTTATTATGCAATATTAGATATTGTATCATTAAAATTTTGAAGCTAAGTTATTACTAGTAGTTTTATGACTAGAAGTTCTAATCTAATGTAGAAAAGGCTTTTCTAATATAGAAAATCATACTAAATAGTTTAGTATGTCAACAAGAAACGAAACAATTTTACTATAAATACATTAAATGAGAAAACCTTTTATAAAAACACTAAAAAGATGACTAAAGGTAAGAATATACCCTATGTATCTAAGGCCTGATTTTTCAATAGTCGGATAAGAAATATTCGTTGAATAAAATATATTATGGCTAATTTGAAAACGTCACCTATTTGTCAGCGATCATTTATGTATACCTACATTTTAAAATCGGTTGTTTTACACTTATTCAGTCTGATAAGTTTTATCTGACGTTTGAAAAATCGACTTATAGTTTAATAATAATTACCAATAACTTTAATGATTGGTCAATTTGATATTTTAATCCCTCGCTGTGAAAACCAAAAACACATTGTTTAGGTTTACACCCATCGAATGTAATTCTTTGAGTTCTGATTACGCTCACCTTTTGACTTGTGAATTAAATTATATTATCTGCTCCGATAGAGTCCAAACTAATTTTAAAGCATTACAATGGGGGCTATCGCTAGTAAATTTGCCACTAGAGGCGCTAGTGTCGCGTGAGGTCCAATATCATTCACTTTGTACTGGTTTTAGCGGAATTTGTTGCATAAATTATAATTTCTTAAATTTACCTGCCGGAAAGTGATCTCCATCGTAAAATATAGCAAATATGGATTATTTGGCGATTAATGTGAACGCTTTAAAAGCGGAATTAAGAAAAAGCGCAAAAATAGGCGGCCTCAAGAGCAACTATTTCAGAAGTTAGTTTGTTTATATCAAGATAGTTATTTATAAACAATATAACCTTAATTAGATTCAAGATATAACACTTTGTTTCGGCGCCAATAGCCTTTTACTGCTATACTTCCGGACCTCAGTCTACAGTGGCGCCAACTGGTGAGCAAAGAAACGGTAGTCCCCATTGCTTTGCATTTACCAATAATATTATTTAATAGGTATGCATTTATATAATTTGTGATAAGAGTAATAATTATGAATGAGTTATTTTTATATCGTTTCGAAGCCGAGTAGACTGAAGTGACAACTAGTTTATGCCTTGTAAATTATATATTATGTGCCTTTAATGAGTATAGCTTGTGATGTAAGTGATTTATAAATAATATGTTAATAAATCCACAAATTATTATGTTAGTATTGCTTTTGATTATAATTAATATCCTTAAATTGAATTGATATTTTTACGTGATGAAGACCTACATCTTAAAATATGTTACGGCCCAATACAACCAACAATAGTAAAGTGCGCTTTTTTATACAGAGTGGCCAGAAAATTTAGTAAAAAAAAATTGTTAGGTTCCTCATGTCATTGTACTGAGATATCCAAATCACCCTGTATGTTCTACGATTTTTTTACGTTTTTAGGTTTTTTTTTTCAAAATAAAATTATAATAAAATTTAAATTATTAGGAGAATAATTTAAATCAGAGTAAAAAACGTGGGGTGCATTTAACTATATTTTCATAACTTTTTACTATGTTTTCATAACTCTCCGCACATACTTAGATAGTTGCAAGTAGAATAATTGTTACATTTTATATATCAAGCATCCCACGCTTTTTACTCTGAAATGAATTATTCTCCTAATAATTTAAATTTTATTATAATTTTATTTTAAAGTAATTAGTTATGATTGATTGTTCGATCTTCTACTACTGAAATATAAACTCTTTGTACTTAATTAAAAATTATTTTCTACCTTTTAGTTCGATTCGCTATAAAAGCGTGGTTTTTTAGTTTTTTTAAACTATATTTTATTTTTCATTTTTTAGTTTGATATTCCAATTAATTATTTGCGGACATGTGATAGTTGAAATGCCTTACGAACAAGACGGTGAAAATGCAACTAGCCTGAAAAAGTATCTGCCTCCGTTGTGTTGTGCCGAGTGCCCGAGCGAAAGAGTAAGATTAATCCTGGCGGTCCTAATAAGGATATTGGGAAACTGTTATTAAATTATTGCATTGTCATCGGTCCTTGATACGTGTGCAAAGTTTCAAATTAATCAAATTTCTGGTGAAAACTATGCTCAAAGATTCCATTACATACATACATACAACCCAGGCTAATAAAAGCGTGGTAAGAAAAGGTTGACAGAATAAAACTCTCAAAAGGAAAACGACCTTATGGTAAGATTAGTTAGTACCTAAATGAATTTGGAAAACGAAACGTTATTCCCAGAATTCCAGTTTATTTCAAACAATTGCTTGCAGACTTTTTTATTTAAGTATGTTTAGCAGAAACAGCTTGAATAATTATCAATGCCTAGGTAATCAATTCTAGCACCCTGTATACATAGATCCACTTCTGTGAAAGTAGTCGATTATAGGTACATCTGTCTTAAAACAATTTTACTTTTTTAATATAGTTTAGCAATAAAACAAACAAATACTATGCTTGAATGTTTATTTGGATTTTATTAACTTCTAAAACATTATAAACACAGTAAAATATACAAATAAATGCGGAAGTATAATATTTTATAATGTTGCCAATATTAAAAATAATTGATTTTGAAACAAAACTATTCATCCTACAAACATATACGAATAAAATTATTAACAATATATTAGTGTAAATTTAATAACTTCTTCGTTAAAATAACATAGATTGTGCTTTTTTACTTAAATACTATATTAGCCAAATTAATGAATAAAATATTAATTAAAACGTCGCGAGTCGACCGAAATTTCAAAGTGTTGCCAATTAAAAAGGAATAATACAACTGAATTGAAAATTCCAGCTCACTCGGCGACAGAATAAAAATATAAAAAACCATGATATGGTTAAATCGGAAGTCCTTAATTGTAAAGTTAGCTTCAACAGATTACTTAACATTCGTATAAAAGTCATCTCTCCAATATATTCTTATCTAAAAAGGTAGGCAGCTCCTTACATAGACACGTCACAAATCATCGAAACTCGCGGGGACATAAAAACTGTCCCGATCGATATTTACCCTAAGTACAAACGTGTCACGCCGTTGTTATAGTGAAAAAGTTTGGATACATATTTTAGTCTACGAAGAAGTACTAATCTGACCGTCAATAACACGTAACCGAAGGAAATTAACAACACTATTTTGCATAGAAGCAGTTCGATTAGTTATATTTTCTCTAACGATACATTTTTGATAACTTGATAATGCGCTTACCACACGGCAAACTCGTACGCTTTGACCTTAAATGACATTGACATAATCCATAGATAATCAAAAGCATCTTTAAAACGTTACAATTACGCTTTGACCTTAAATGACATTGACATAATCCATAGATAATCAAAAGCATCTGTAAAAAGTTACAATTTTGGTTTTTAACTTGTTGCCTCCGGGCAAGGTATAAAGTGGCAATATAATTTGTATAAAGTGGCAATATAATTTGTTTGCGGAAAAAATCAAGGTCAAACGGAGAATACGTACAATTTACCGTCCGGTCCGGGCGTAATATATGTAAATTCACAAACATGCATATAATAACATGCCTGATACCGTTTGCTACACTACGCGCTATTCGCAAGAACTGTAAAGGAGAAGATAATAGAACGCGACTCGAGCCTGCCAGGAGTAAATGTAAAGCGCTGAAACGAAGCGTATGCGTTTGTGGCGCTTTCATACAGCGCCACACATTTATTCTTGACAGAGCCCAACCCGCATTCTATAGCTTCTCCATAACGAACCCGTATAGCTACGGCCAATTCTGGCTTAACGCCTTGACAACTGGAAATAACTATCTATGTTTTAACAGTACATTTTCCACCAAACCGTAGGCCTTCTTCTGGATTCGTGGTTAGTTTGCATCATTGATTGAATAATAAAAACGTCTCAAAACAGATATTTTAAAGCTAACATTGTGATACAGTCGCCATCAAAAAGATGTATACACGCAAATCAACGGTGAGGTCAAAAATTGTAAACACCTGTATAAATGTTTTTGATTCCGACATTTACTATTAAAGCTCTCAGCTGATTACAAAGCTGATTTCGATGACCATTCTGGTCAAACTTCGTTACGAGAACCAATGACTTGAGTCTTGTCATATTTATACACGTGCCAGTATTATACACAGCATAAAATGATATGGAAATTTACAAGAAGTGATATGATAGTATAATGGAGATTGTACTAATAGATATGTACTTATAAACAATTCATAAATGTTAGTATAGATAAATTTGGTACAGTTTTTTTTTATATAAATGCTTGTTAGCTGTCTTTTTCGTTGGATAGTTTCGTTCTGGCAACATTGTCGAGGGTTACCATTATATAAAATAGAATAAAAGAGTGTTGCCTGTTAAAAATAGGAACAGAAGTTGGAAACGACATCATCACGATATGTACTGCAACAATGGCATGCCCTTATTAATACAATAAGCGTTGCATACGATAATCGTTGTATTCCCAATTGCTATCGTGAACTAAATCTGGTTTAAACCAGTTAGTCCAATCTAGCTGAATCCACTCAGGCTTCTAAAAACCAACACCAAGAAGCCATCTGTTAGAAATGATGTATGGAGTGTTAGAGCTTTTGTATAATAAGGTAGTAGTCATTTATACAGCATGTGCAATTGTTAGTGATGATTCGAAAATTAGTCAGAAAAAGCCAAACCAAATAATAGAACATAGGAGTTGCATTAGAGAATCAGTTTCATCAAACTATTGATTTTATAAAACAAAATAGGGTTATATTTGCTGTCAAATTAATGTTATCGATTCTCGTAATGACGATTAGAATCTTTGGTAGCAATCGACAGTGTTGCCAGACGTTATATAAAGCGGGTCTGCCTTGGCAACATTGGCCCGCAGTTCTCAGCACCATGAGAGCTCTGGTCACTCCTTCGCTGGTTTCCCGTTGGTGTACTGCGGCGGAGCTGTGGTCTGGTTCGGCTCCTCGGACATCACGGAAACTAACTCTTCGACGGCGCGCCCTAAGTCATCTGAAAATAGAAATTGTTTCTTCAACATTCCAGTATTGTTAACTTTTAAATGAGGGCAACTTTAAACAATGCAGTTCAGGTATGGCAGGAGGTTTGGACGTTCAAAGAATTAAGCCTAACTAAATACCTAAATAAATGATACACTTATGTGAATAAAAAAATTGGAATACCTAAAGACTCCATTGACAGAATTCCATAAAATAAGTACCTATTGAAACTTTTAAATCGAGTTCGAACGAGTTTACTTGAAAAATGATTTGATTTCTGCCTATAACCATGCAATTAAATTCTAAATTGCATTTTATCTCTCCTTTTGCTCTTTAAAAAAACCCTAGAGAATGGTGTAGAAAATATTTACCTCACGGTATGCGTCCTGTTAGGTTTGCAAAAACAGACAAAAATCGATGCATTAAAATCGATCTAACTGACGACAGTTGAGTCATGCAAAAACCATGCAAACAGCGATTGTGAAAAAGCAATTCTGCAGAACTGAAAACGTGATAGCGCTCTTGTAAGTTCCAGTTTAAACAAAATACAAAAAAAAACACAAAACGTTGAGAAGTTTAAAAATAACACTGACTAATTTTCTATTTACACCACTAATTTCATCAAAATAACTGATTAGTTACTTAAATAACTAAGTGCGATAGCATTGCTATCATTGATAAACCAGTGCAAACAAACAAAAAAAAAACAGTTAAAAACCTAAAAATTCAACTCAAAACTATAGCCCAACCATTTAACTGAATCATCCCTTCAAGTAAAACGCGGTGCCGGTAGTAAGTAATAACCCGCACCGCGCATTACCACAGGAAGACAATCAATTAACTGACAGGGTATTTGCACACACTAAACACTGAAAACGCAATCAATCAATGTTAACCTGCGCAATGCATGAGTGAGTGCAGCGCGTGCGGCGGCGGCGGAGGTCGTTCACCCTCGCGCGCGCCCTCCGCGCCCCAGCGTCCGCCGCCATCTTACACACACCACAACGTCAATATCAAGATGACAAACCATAGTGGTCCTAAAGCTGACCCTTGAGAAACCCCTTGAAGAATTTGGTGCCTGACACCATTTGCAAGTAATTCAAAGACAATCGTCTTCTCTTAATCATAAGAGAAGAACAACAGTAACTGCATTTCAATAGATCAATTAAATGTGCCTTGTGAATATATGAACGCATCAAATACCTGATTATCATGTAAAAGTGATCCTTGTAAAATAGTAAAGCTAACCCCTGTAGAATACCCTGAATAAGAACTATGGTCTTACAAATGATTACAAAAATGCCTGCAGCATGCTTGATAAATTAATCGACCAGTTACTGTAACTAATAAAAATTGTTTTGGAAGGGACAATAGTGGTCTTATTCATCTGTCTCTTGCAAGACACTAACGTAATTCATAATATGATTGAAACATTTGTATCGTAGCTGCTAGTATACCTTGTCTATGATTTCTTCAGAACTACAATTCAACATTATCAAATGCCTTAAACAAGTCTAAAAATTTAATGCACAGTAACTCACTGGTTTGCGACTCGTGGTATAGTCCGTTGTGCATCTTGGCCGGCGAGTCGGTGGCGAGCTGCGATGCCGTCACCGACCGCGTCTGCAGCGTGCCCGTGCGGGCGGGGGGCGATCCTTGTGCCGGCTGGAAAAGATAAAATAGCCTTTGTTATTTGATAGTAAAGGATGTTTGTTGCTTCGCCGGATTGTCTTGAAGTTTAGCATTTAAGCCAGAGTATGATTACGGAAACGAGTTTAATTTCTGTTTATGCATTTACGACCCGTAGTTCTAGTGATTGGTTTAAGTATCGGATCAAGATCCCGGGGTCCTGGATAAGATCCTCGGGTCGGGCAACAAGAGTTTTGAATTTTCTAACATTGCTCTGGTTTGTGATCAACACCCGCATTTGGCAGGTGTAGTGATTACCTATGTACATCATCGCTGTGGTGACTTGAATTCAATGATGGCCTTGCAGGGGGATGATTAAAGGCAGTTACTTTACATTGGACCGGTACTGGAATCAAACACGGGACCTCGGAACAGGCGACACCTTAAAACTGGTGTGAGAAATCATATTATGTTGTTAATATGTGTGGCGGTACCTCGTTGTCTGTTATCATGTGTTAGTTTTAAGCCCTAATGGAGACCTTCGGGTGGTTTCGAAAGCTTCCAACAGCCACTGTTACCGCAACGTCGCCCTTGCCGTCCAGCAACCCGCAATGCTAGTGTGCTGGAACTAAGACCTTAAGCCTTCGAAAATTATTTACGGACTGACACAGTCTTCGCCGAGCAGCCGGCCAGCGTTGTGGAAATAACACTTGACCCTTTCCTTAAAAAGAAGTGCTCAACTGTGGGTGAAGGCCGGTCTCGTCGAGCAGCCTGCGAGCGTGGAGGAAATAAGGCCTTAACCCTCTAAACAGAACGTGCAAGAACAGTGGGCGCAGTGTCACTGACCTCGTCGAGCAGGCGGCGCAGGCGCTGCAGCTGCGCCTCGAGCTGGCGGTTGTGCTCCTCCAGGATCTGCATGCGCGCCTCCAGCCGGCCCTTGTGCTGCCGCAGCAGCCGCGCCTCCGCCATCATGTCCTGGCACACAAACATTTGCTATAGCAAACTAGTACTGGAAATGATGGAAATGGAAAGTTAAAACAGTTGGAAAACACAACACTCCGATCCGAATGACAAGGAGAAGATTTTTTAACTGCTGCAAATAATTCGCTATTCAAGGAATTGTATTTAAATTGACAAGAAGATGTTAAAACTACCTGATCCGGCGGCTGCGCTCGCGCATCGGCGCCCAGCGCGTCGTCGGGCGTGGAGCCGGGCGTCTGCTTTGCCTTCAGCCGCTCGTACTCCGCTTGAAGACTCGCGTTCTCCTCCTCTAGCTCCCTGCAATGGTAGTTCGGTTAATAAACCGGCATCTATTGGCTTCCATGTGAGTACTAACTCTTGATCTAGGTTTATATCTAGGTTTTTGATGATATTTCTGATGTTCTTGACTAATAATGTATGTGTTAACTTAAACTATTTGGTGTTAACTTGTAAAATTGTCTAAACTTGTTTGCGACTTGGGTTTTTAATCTGTAAGTTTACAAGTGTAAGGAATAATAAAATAAAAATAAAAACGCTGCCCAAATAATATCAATTTTACTATTCATCATCATCATCATCATCATCATCATCAGCCTATCGCAGTCCACTGCTGAATGATATCCATTTTACTATTAAAGTTGTCATTTTTCATTGTTTCCAATCCTATGCAAGTACAAGATACCATAAATATGTATTCTACGTTTCTTTTATATCCTTCGATTGAGGCGACTACTATAGCTAAGTGCTGCCCCAAATTGATTTTATTTTATTACTTCTAAACGAAATCAATTCTCAAAAAACTAGAACTCTAGTAAATACCTCAAGTATTTACTGAATCACAGTAAACTTTATTTAGTTGTATAAAAAGTCGAATTTGTCGCTAACGCCAAAAGCGGCCGCTTTAGCAATAATGTACAATACGAAAGAATGCCAGAATTAAAAGCAGTTAACAGTGATTTAATAAATACAAGAGGTAATTTGCTAAAATGATACTGTTCTAGTTTTTTGAGAATTGATTTTGTTTGGAGTAATAAAATTAAATCAATTGAAGGCAGCACTTAGGTCTAGTAGTCCCCTTTAAAAAGATTTTAACAAGCTTAGGATTTATTACAAATCGCAGCCTCGTCTAAATTTTGGGACAGAATATTCATCCTCTTGAAAAAATTTTATTTCTGCAAACAAGCAAACAACTGCTATATTTTAACCTACCGCAGCTTCGGGATTTGGGACTGTTATAGGATAAGTATTTTTTCAAATTTATTCAAGGCATAACCAGGCAATCAAAAATGAAATAAATATTTTTAAGATCAGTATAATGGCAAGAAAAAGCATCATAAGAAACTCGGTAACAAACCAAAGCCAGGTCGATCCAGTTTTTTTAACAACTGACTTTCTAACCTTATAGATATTTATAAAACTCCAATTTTTTGACTTGAACTTTTTAATGTACCTAAATAATAGTTTAAAAAACTAAAAAACCACGCTTTTAAAACAGATTGAACTAAAAAATTAAAAATAAAACTGTAGTAATCAATTGAAAAATTCATATTATTGTACAAAAAGCGTGGGGTGCTTGTTATGATATCCACAGATATAGTAAATTATTGATAAAATATTTACAACAATCTAAATCAAGCCCCCACGCTTTTTGTACAATAATATGAATTTTTCAATTGATTACTACAGTTTTATTTTTAATTTTTTAGTTCAATCTGTTTTAAAAGCGTGGTTTTTTAGTTTTTTAAACTATAATTTATTTTTTACTTTTTAGTTTAGTTTATAAGATTTGATTCCTTCTTTACCGACTGTAAGTCCAAACCTATGCAGGAAACATAATTGATACAGATCGCGCGCTAGCTCTATCTCTTTTACTCCCTCTTACAGAGGAAAACTGGGAAAACTGTTATTAAATTATTGCATTGTCATCGGCCCTTGATACGTGTGCAAAGTTTCAAATTAATCAAACTTCTGGAAATCGGTCAAATTTATGCTCAAAGATTCCATTACATAGATACAACCCAAGCTAATAAAAGCGTGGTAAAAATTGCGCCCGGCATGCGAGGAGATGCGGGTTCGAGTTCCGCCTGAGACAAAATGTTTCAAGTTGATATACTGATATTATAAGTGCAATTAAGTTGCTAAAATATCAAATAAAGTAAATAAAAATTGTTACCACGATGCGATAACCAGCGCCATCTATTGATTGCTTAGGTAACTATTACATTCGTTAATACAAATCATATTTACCTGATCATAGCTTCCAGCTCATGACGCTGTTCGCGGTGTATGATGGAGACGACTTGAACGGGAGAGCGGGGCGCTTCATCACCTTCGGCGCCACCGCTGCCGTTGAGCGACTGGCAGTACTGGGCGATCAGCTGGTGCTCTTCATCACTGGAAGGTATAGGTGTTCCTTAGTGACGTTAGTACTGAACGAGAATGATAAAGAAGGCCTGGTTTGTGTAGATCATATATTACGGAAGGATCTGATCCAGATCGGTTCAATTTAGGAAATGTATTTCCAAAATTTTTGTACCCATTATTGTTATGTCAACTTGAATTCAATGCTAGAGACCCTTGCCCTGCAGTGCGAAAATTATTAAACGCTACTTTTTTTCTAAAAGTTTTGATTAGGCAGGTACGTCGTGCTTTTATTTCGTATAGCTCTATTTCGTCCCGGTAGTCGTATCTACTGACTACTACTCGGCTGCAGCTAGAGACTACAGCAGGGAGCCACCGACCTGTCGGGCGTGTCCTGCGGGGGGGCGGTGCGCTCGTGCTGCGCGAGGCGGGAGGCGTAGAGCTCGAGGCGCGAGTGCATGTCGTCGGCGCCCGCGCCCGCGCCCGCCAGCGCGTGCTGCGGCGACGGCGCGGGCGACTCCAGCGCGTCGCCTGCGGACGAGACAAAGTAGCACTGAGAGCCTCGCCAGATGAAACGATTTAGAAGCGGAATAATAAGAATAATAATATTTTCAGACATGCCACACAGAGCCATCTAGCAGTGTTGGCAAAAAGTTAATTTGATTAACGATAAAAAATTAACGATTAAAAAGTTTATCGTGATTAGCGATTAAAATTAATTAATCATAATCGAATCTAGACGATTACGTTTATTAATCGTAATCATTAATCGTTAATCACGATTAAAAATGTATGATTAATGAAGTTTGTACCAGTTCAACAAACAAAAAACCAACAAAAAACAAAAACAAGAGTTACGTGACTTTGCACATAGAAGTCAGGACCCTATTACTAGAATTTAAAATGGCAGCTATAGTCACAAAAAAACCCTAAAACCTTAGAAAATGAAATCTATGTATCATAAATTGTAAGTCATACTAATATTATAAACCTGAAAGTTTGTGAGTGTGGATGACTGAATGTTCGTTGCTCTTTCACACAAAAAAAGACTCAACGGACCTAAATGATCTTTGGCACGGTATTAATTTATTGCCTGGAATTACATATATACGATTTTTTCCCCGGAAAAGGTACGGTTCCCTGGGATACTCTTAATACAAAGTTTTAAATTCATATTCATTCTCTCTCTCTCTCCCCCCCCCCTCTCCCTATATCTCCATCTCTCTCACTCTCTCCCTCCTTCTCTCTCGCTCCCCCCTCTCTCTCCCCAACTCTCTCTCCCTCTCTCTCTATCTCCCTCTACTACTACCCCTCTCTCTCTCTACTTCTCTCTATCTATATTTCCCTCTCTCCTTCACGCTCTCTCTCCCTCTTCCTCTCTCTCTCTCGCTCTCTCTCTCTCTCTCCCTCCCTCTCCCCCTCTATTTCTCTCTCTCCATCTCCCTCTCTCTCTCACACTCAAACACGCGCACGCCGCACGGCTTACAACTATAGCAAAAAGTGTCGTTACAAAAGTGTTGTTACAACTTTTGGTCTTAATTTTTTCCGTCTGGCCCCCTTTCGCAACGCGCGATAAGGTACTTCGTTCCAAAACATGAAAAATGCCAATTACGCTGCCTTAGCCCTGTTAGCGCGATAGCGCTATCGGCGTAGATCCCTGGTAGCGATACCGTGGATGAATTTCATCTGAAAACGTAGTTCATTTTATCTAAATCACCCTAATTTATTTTTATTGAACATACCTTAATCAGCTTTAATCAAATTAACGATTAACGAATAATGATTATTTCTTTTAATCACGATGACGATTACAATATTTATCGTGATTAATTAATCATAATTAATTTTAGTCGATTAAAATTAATCAAATTAACTAATCGATTGAAAAAATAATCGATTAATGCCAACACTGCCATCTAGTCCCAAATTAAGCTACTACTAAGTAACTTGGCATACGCAACACGAACTAGACAACCGATAAACTTACTTTTTTTCTTGTAAATATATACTTATTATACTTAGGTACATACAACAACACCTAGACCAGTACAAACAGACATGTCAATGCACACAAATATTTGTACTGTGAGGGAATCGAACCCACGACCAATGACTCAGAAGCAGCGTTTACTACCACTGATCCAAATGGTCGTCAATGGAATCAATCGCGCGTTTCCGTGGTATAAGAGCTTACAATTCCGTCAAGATGCTTACGCGCGTTTTTTTTTATCACTCGTTAAACGCAGGTAACGCTCGGGACTTTCGACTGGCTCGTTCTACGCGCAAGCGCCGCTTAAGTTGGAATACTCGGGCGCCATTGTTGCATTCTCCTAAATACGATTCGCAATAGCTATTATCACGGATGTCTCTGCGGCGCTAGTGTAGACCAGCGTTAAAAGAGCATACAAATAGAGCATAAAATGCTGTTACAGTGAGCTATAACCAAAGATGTTAAGAGAATCGGTCGCACTGCAGTACTACGCGAGAATCCATGGCGTGTAGACGTACTTGTTTGCAACTGGCAAGAAATCCCTTTTGTTTGAAAATGTTTTACACACGGAAGCGTAAACAAGATAGAAACCGTAAAACCCAGTCACATTAGAGGCCTGGTGGTAAGACTTGGAAAACTCCGACGCCAAAATATCCTTAAAGAATTAACCCAACAGAAGAAGCAAACAACTAAATATCAAGGCGTAAAAATGAACCTAACTGAACTCACCTTCTAGAACGGTCTGGACTGGTAGATAACCGACTCGAGGGTGCTTCTTGAAGTAGCGCGCTGATTTAAACTTGTTGCGAAGAGCGCGCGTGAAGTCACGTACGTCTTCGCCTGATGTTGTCTGTAAAAAGAACAAGTAAAACGTATGGAATTGAATTGTTTTTAACTGAAATAATCAACCAACATCTTTGTTTTTGTTTCACCACGCCGTAAATAATTATTCACCTGCGATGATCGATGTGATTTAAAATTTTCCCCGAATTACATATGTACAGACGACGGCAGGTCAACCTACCCAAATAGTTAAAGGTAATTGGATTGATTTTCAACTTTAAGTCCAACAAGTAGAGATCAATATTAATTGAGAAAATTTTACGTTTTGTGGTAGGTTGACGTGCTGCTGTCTGTTGTTTTTGATTTTTTCTATTCTTGTATCAAAAGACGATATTACTTGCCAAATTCTAGTTCTAGGTCAACGGGAAGTAATTAATTTCAAAGTATTGAAAAACAGACAGAAAAATGGATAAGTAACTAAATAATTCTTAAGCACATTTTTTTCTTTTCAGGTACGGTACGGACCCCAAAAAATGAAAGTCAAATTTCATCTACCTTTGGTTTCTATAACCAGTTCCAATCAATGCAGTACTAGAATCAGTATGTAATATTATGATATAATATGCCCTAAAAGTATTTACTTTACGAGGTATTCTGCTCTGCAAGAAAGAGTGATAAACGTGGATGACTCACCGCTGTGCAGTATTCTTGCATGGGATGTGTCAGCTTGTGGTTCTTGGCTTTGCGTCCGCTGAAGAAGCACTTCTGGCACATGTCGAAGTTGAAGCATTTCAGACAACGGTATCTGGAAAAGGAATAGAAATTATAGACTACAAGTAAGGGACAGTGTTTTTTGTCATTCCTAATAAAGACCCAGAAAAAAAGTAAGAGACCTGCCATACCTAGGCAAGGAAGAACACAATTGCCAGGAGCGATTGCTAAAGGTAAATTTTTGTACATACACTCAATGACAATTCCATCTTCCTTTATAGGGTGTAGCAAGCAAGTTATTATTCTGTCCAGTTACCTTGTTGAAACCTTCTCGAAACTTGTACAGTCCATGTTCCAAGAAAGGAACTTATAAAGCGTAAGAGACAGTTGGTTCCAGATTTCTACAATGAAGCATCTAACTCTTACGATGATGAACTTGAAGGTATTCGTTTTAAATCCTGTTCTATTCTGCAGAAGTAAACACCCGACCCGGGAAAATAAAATACTCTTGGTTTTAGATCACAGGGATCGAACCAGGCACCTCGGGACAAGCGATAACTTAAAGACGCCACATAATTCCCCAGTCGTTTCGGCAAACGATTAAATAACCTTAAATTACTTTTTCGTCCGGTTTCCCATTACCTAAATCCAAAAATGGGGTATTCCTTGCAAATATTGCACTTGGCTTGGTGCTTAGCTGTCTTGGCAGCTGCAAGGCGGTGCAGTACCTACAGGAAGCTAGACCATCGACTGGGGCTCCTTAGTTGAATTATCTATCCTATTGATTTTTGCAACTGGTTTTCTCCCTTACCTGAACCCGACGATGGGGTATTCCTTGCAGATGTTACACTTGGCTTGATGCTTGGCTGTCTCGGCAGCGGCAAGGCGGTGCAATACAGGAAGCCAGACCATGGACTGGGGCTCCTTCTGCAGCCACTGCAGGAAGTGGAACGCCTCGATGAACTGGAGTTGGCCGTCAGCGTCACGCTCCAGGGTCTTCTCTTTGGTGTCCTCTTTCTCTTTCTCTTTTTCTCCTGCTGAAGTTTAATATCAATCCCAATGGGGCGTCAAATCAAAATATAAATTGGTAATTCACCTTTTGTTGAACTTTTGCATTAAATATTCCATTTTACAAAGAGTATTTAAACCACCAAGGAGGCGTTAACAGCAAGGTTATTTTATCACTCACCTGGAGTCTTTCTATCAAGAGTGCCACCCTTATTTCCCTCTTTAGTGGCCGCGGAGGCTTGCTCGAAGCAGCTCCTCACAGATGGCTCAATGTTTGACCCTCCGAACGCTGCCACCTCACCCAGTTGTCTTGGCACCTGTACAATAAAATATTGTAAGTAAATAAACTTGAAAAATTTTGTCTCAGGCGGGAACCTAACCTGCATTCTCATGCTTACCGGGTTCGGTGCTTTGACCATTTAAGCTACCAACACAATAACGTCAATGCGAAAAATTTTCTAGTTTTATTATAATCGAAATCAGATACAACAAAGGTACTACAAACACTCATACCAGAGAAAATATAAAATACATCATTTTCTACATTGACCCGTCCGGGAATCAGATCCGGGATATTAGAGCAAGCGACACCTTGAAAAGTGGTTTGTACGCCGCCGCTCCAACACGGAAGTCAAATTTAAGATGAACTAAAACATTTTGGCAGATTTGTCTTAAAATCAGTTAAATCAAAATCAGTTAAAATCAGTTTTATTTCTGCAAATAGGCCCCAGGAGGCGCTTTTACACGTCCCAATTTAAACCTACCACTGCTTCGGGACAAGTCTGGGCTAGTGCCGAGAAGAAGCAGCGCAAGAAACTCGGTCACTATTGTCAGCCTCTTTTTAAATACATTTTTACAAGGTAAGGTAATTTTTACTAGGTTTAAGCAAGTACGAGCTGGGACAACTTAATGCCATACATTTCTATCATTTAAATAATCATTAACAGTGTAATAGCCCTTTTTCATTAAAATAACTTTGACATACGATTTAAGTTTATGTACAGGGAGTTCAGCAATATCCTTTGGTAATTTGTTGAAAATACGGATACAATTTCCCATAAACGATTTTCCTACTTTTCGCAGTCTGAAGCCTGGTACGGCAAGTTTATCTTTATTTCTGGTATTGAAATTGTGTACGTTACTTTTCTTAAGAAATAAATGTATGTTCTTATGAACGTAAACAATATTCTCGAGAATGTATTGAGAAGACACTGTAAGTATATTAATCTCTTTGAAGAGCTCTTTCAGCGAGTCACGGGGTCGAAGGCCGTAAATAGCCCGTACAGCACGTTTTTGTAATATAAAAATTGACTCAATATCTGCCGCTGAGCCCCACAACAGAATTCCGTATGACATTATGCTATGAAAGTAGCTAAAAATTGGTTGTTTGTAAAGTAGGTTTACGATCGAGATGTTTACGTGATAACGAGAAAATCTCCATTCGTTTGTATGCCGCTAGATTGAGAGAGACGGAAGATCGGTCCACTCACTCGAACGCTATGCCAGCCTCCGCTCGTGAGGATTCCGCGTGACAAGTTTCACGGAATGACTGGCAGCGCTCGAGATGAGACGGGAGATCGGTCCGTCTCTTTCTCTCGTTATACCTGCGATCGCGCTCGTGAGGTTTAGGTGTGACACAAGTTTCTGAACATGTCACCCGACTAAAACGATTTTAAAGACGTTATCACTCACAAAAATTAAGATATTGGTGCTGGTTAATGTATTTTATCTGTATGTCCACCGCTTTTACTAGTATTGCTGCTACTTGTGATACTGTAAAACAGTCATATTACGGCCAATTCCAATAACCTATCTATCTTCAGCTTTGGCATATCAGAGATAGAAAACAACTTCTGTCTTTGTTTTTCTGTACGGCAAAATCAGAGATAGAAACCGTTTCCTATCTCCGATATGACAAAACTAGCGATATATAGATTATTGGAACCGGCCGTAAGTGATGGTAGAGTATCGTTAGAAAGAGCCATCACTTACCTGTATACAGTCGTGTAGTAATAATCCTAATTTTCGTTGATCGGCCCGACATGACGGGTCTGCGATGAGCCGGAAGAGATATCTGAAATTGATGATGACATACTTAAATATCAAACTCATCATCATCACCCTTCTCTTGGCCAATCGACGCCTACCCCAAGAACCTTCACTACCGCATCGAGCGGTTACTTAGGACCTTCTTCAGATCTTCGGTCCAACTAGTGGAGGGTCTACCCACAAATGTTGTCGGTTCACTCCAGAACCTTTCCGCCCCAAAGGCCATCGATATTTCTTACAATATGTCCCGTCGGAATATTGAACTACTCGTATTTACAAATTATGAGAACTTTCTAAGCAAGATTAAGAAATATTATTTTATGTTGAAGTTAAAGTAGAACATAGAGGAAATAATTATATCAATTTACTGCCAGATTTTGTTTTTGTCCAAATTTTTTGTGTCTTCACTGGCCACATTAAAGTTCTGGATTACCAACAACACCTTACCTGTACTTCTCTTCCAAATGCCCCTTACACAGCAGGACCAGTCCGACCTTGAAGCTCAAGACCCTGATCTGACCCGTTCTCTGGCTGTCGTACACGTTGAGCAACCAGTTGATGGACAGATCCAGGCAGAGAGGCACGTTGACCAGACTTGGGTTCTCTGCTGCTATCACCTAGAAATTTCAAAGTTAAATTTTTAGTAGAGATGATTCTTCATCAAATGCCACTGGACAATTTCTCGGTCACTGTGCTACAGACGTTTTATTTTTGTAACAGCTGCCCATTTAGTAATTACTAGGTTTGCTCCTATCGCATTAAGTACAGAAACGGAAAAAGAAAACTCTATAAAAGAGATAATTGGAAAAAATACCCGTTTTAGAATAAATGTACACATGAAAAGTGTTTCAAGGAAATGGTCTTAAACAGACCATTTGCTTGCATTATCTTCTTTGTAAAACCCGTACAAAATCTTTAACTTACCTCGTACAAAGATGTGAGCACGGTGATCATGTCAGGGATGTCGATGAGTCTATCATTCTGCGCGCGCAGGCCGTGAGAGTCAAACGCTTCCAAAGCAGCTGGCAACTGTAGCATGTGCACTGAAAAATAATTAATGGGTTACTTAGCATGTAGGTAAGCCTACTAGCCGTTGTGTGTTTTATTAGTTGTTGTGTAACCTTGCCAGATTGAATAAATGTCATTGCAGGGACTAAACTATACTTACTACATAGCGCCTTCTGGACAGTTCTTAGCTTCAGCGCCGTTCTGTACGCCGAGAATCTGACCTCGTTCAGGTCTGCTAAGGAGTTCATGAGGTCGATCATTTTCGGATGGTCCCAGTGTGTCGTTTCTAGTTCGTGGCTGTGGAAAACATTCATTTATCTTTAGCTTAGGTGGGTCAAAATACAAAATATTAAAACCTTCAACTACGATTATCCATAACCTCCATTATACATTCCGGAATCGTAACCAGATCCAAATACGACAAGGTAGTTTCAAAGCCTGATATTGTATAAAGAGTGTCTTAAATTCTTTACCTGAATTTTTGGTATGATAATAATATTTGATGATTTTTTACTAATACCATCTGATCTTGCCAATACACTAAGTTACAAACAAGTTTCGTTTTACAATTACAATGGTACTCCTGCTTTATCAAGTTCAGATTGAAAAAAATCTTTCTTTTTGTTGGTGCAAAACTTTTAAAGCGAGTAACATTACTTAAATAATTTTCAGGAGTAATGTTGTTCTTTTATTTCAGTAGTTGAGGAGGAGAAGTGACAGTTTGACTTCAACTAGAGAGTTATACCTACCAAAAAAAGGTATGTTTCCGAGGTCTTACCGACTGATAGCTTAAGTCACAAATGCTTCGTCAGTTTCATAAACTTAAAGCGCCTTGATCTGCTGAATATTCACAAATTCTATAAAACACAGCACGAGTCAAAACCCGACAAAGTTTTGATCTGATAAGCATGCACAAATTATGTACACCACAACCAACAGAAAGAACAAATCAACACAAGATGTTTGCATCTTCAGTGAACCAGACTCACTTGATATAGTAAGGTACGTTGGCAGGCGTCACCGCGCGCTCCCACGGCGGGTCCACGGAGCCGGCGAGGAAGCCCTGGGCTGCGCCGGCGCCGCCGTCTCTTGCGACGCCGGCCAGCTGACGCGCGCGTTCTTCACCTCCAGAACAGAGGGCGCCCACCCTAGTGATGTTAACCGGGAATTTAGAAGACAGTACAGAGTAGCTCCAGAGGAGTGACTGTTTAGGAATGGGGTTAAATTAAATAAGTCATCCTGATCATGGTGAGGTGGCTGCTGCATCATTATCATACCTTAGGAGACTATTTGTGTGGCAATGATATACAATTTGCAAAAAGTTTCATTATTACAGTTGATAGGTACCTATTGCTCACGATCTTTTGAACGAATCCTATCATAGCGCCTTAAGAAAAAGCCAGAAATTTAAGATAAATTCATACAGAAGAACTTAATCTTTAGCAAGGCCAAAAACTTTATAAAGATAATTTTATATACCATAGATTCTTCTTTTAAGTGAATCAGCCGATAATTGTTGATAAGTTTTGTTGATATTTTGGTTTTTATTATCACATTTTTCTGATTATGAGTTTCATTTTTTAGCTATGGAAGAGTATGTAAAATACACACACAAGATATAACAATCACCTATATTTCTGGTGGTTATACAGGTTACTGTGTGAACTCTTACCTCGTATTTAAGTCATCGAGCCTCGCTAACAGGTGGTCAGGCAATTGAATCTTATCCCTCTGCAAGGCTTGCGCCTGCCCATGCAGTTCGTCAGCCAGTCTCCTCAGCGGGGGTAGTTGCGCCCTCGCTCGGGTTACTGCGTCTAGCTGCGCGCGCGCATCCCTCGCGTCGCCCGGCCCGCGCCACGAGGCACGCGCCGCTTCGGCGGTCTGCACGCGGGATGCGAGCTCGTCGAGCGATGTCGTGAATGTGCGGACGCGCTGGAAAGAAAAAAGTGTACTATTACAAAACTGTTCTATATGCATGTTTGATTGCTCGTAGCATATAAATTGCTCGTTTATTGAAAATACAAATTCTTAAAACGGAAAATATTTCCTGTTCCTTCTACTGATTTAAAACTTAATATCTAGGACAGACTGTGTCGTGTGTTGCCGGCACGTAAAAATAATAGTATCATCCCATTTCTTCCTATGGGTGTCGTAAGAGACGGCCAGTAGGAGACAGGCAACAACTGATCAAATCTTCTGATTTTCTAATCAGATTTTCTATAAATTGTACCTACTGTTTATTCGATACTTTTAACTCGTAAGTATTAAGAGTATTGTAGGTAGGTACTGAATAAAATACTCTTGCTTCATCTACGCATCATTCCTATATTATAAATGTTAATGTGCGATTGTTTGTTAACCTTTCACGTAAGAACCACTCAACCGATTATCATGAATCTTTGTGCACATATTTTTAAAGGTATTGAGAAGGACATAGGATACTTCGTATACCACTGATAGGCACAGGTTTACGCCTACACGATAATGTTGCGGCCAGAGCCGCGAGTGGAACGCCAGTTTGTTATAATTGTAATTATGCTACCTTAAATTAAGTTGGCTTCCAGCGTGAATATTTTACTAAGGTTCACACCGACACCTTCCAAGTACAAGATAGTTGTCATGTGCAGTGGCAGTGACCTTGTGCGCGCGCGCATCCTTGCGGGCCGGCTCGGGTTACCCCGCCAGACCGCGACGCTTCCTAACAGTACATTTCTATTTGGTTTCGTTTGTATTAACCTAAAAACTTTAATGAGTAGATCTTTTTTTCTGTAACTGTAATTGATTCTAATTGAACTGAATCAGAAGTGGGATCAAAATTGTGAAGTGGGATTATTTTACTGATGCACTGGATTGCTATTTAGGTGTATTTGATGTCTATATTGGATTAACTCCTAATCTTCTTAATAACAGTGAATTAGACGAATTTGACGAAATAATAGTTGTACGTAATATTGCCTGATATTTGGATGAACTGATGTGCTCCAGTAAATGGTAATACATAATGACCATTTGTTACAACAACACATGATATAATTTTGTTTGACATAACGATTACTTTACATAACATACAGTTTATTTAATACAATTTAGTATAACATTCAAAACAAATAAAACATTTTGGAATAAAACTCATTTTATATATCGTTCGTATCGTATCGTTTTATAATCATTATCTGTTTTAAATGTTATATAAAAAGGGTGTTATCGTAAATGAACGTTATACTAAATGTTATTATTCTAAATAAAATTTATTTGTTTTTCTCATTATATCATGTGAATGTTATATTAAACGGTTGATATACTAAATTATTTATCCCAATTGTTACTTATACGTTTTAAAATTATGTAATTTCAAAATTACTTATATCTTTCCATCATTACATTAAAAAAGTGTTATATTAAACAAAATTATATCATTCGATTGTATATGTTTTGATCTTTATACGATATGTTGTTATACTATATATTACACACCCATTGAGCACCACCTCAACCAAACTGCAACTCAATCATCGTCTTTATCATTAGCCCTTAGCCAATCGATTTCTTTTCTAACATATAAACAAAGTTGGAATATCTTTGTTTGTAGGAATATGTAGGAATGATTATTTTCATTTTAAGTTAGGTATATGCAATGCCTTTGTCTATCGAGAAATTTCGACGCCATGAAATTTCAAAAAAGCACAGAATTTTAAGCTTTATGCCTTGAGAATAAACAATTATATTGTACCTAATTTACCGTATATAGGTATGATTAAAAACACTATTTTTGCTATTAGGTAAGAACATTATCTGTTATGTACAAAAAATGTACGTAACTACCTAATAAAACTCTCTAAATCCATTTCAGAACCCTTTCCTGCTGAAGAATGAATAATAGGAACCTAATCCTTTTAATATTCCCTTCGTGAGAGGAATAAGCTCCATTTTTATATTAGGCCGGGTAAGTGATACTCGGCTATTTGGTAGGTAAATGAAATCTGTCGCGAAAGTTACGCTTTGAATTTTAAGCGGCCACGGAGTTAGAATGAAAAGATGTGGTATAATTAAACCAAGTGTAGAGTTTTCTTATGACATCAGAAAGAAAGATTTATTCATTTGGGTACCTACCTACTTGATGTTGTAGTAGCTTTTTTTAACTAGTTATTTAGGTATAAAACTTTGGTTTTCGTTATTTCAGATATGAGCTTAATATTGTTTTCTATACCAAGTTATATTATGTTATAAACAATTCAAATTATTTATTTGCGATAAACATGGTGATACAAAGATGTTATAATGAAAGTGTGTTTCTGAAAGTGATTTGCATCAATCACGCCAGAACTGAACGGATCTGAATGAAATTTGACACACAGATTATTAGCAGGCTGGAATAGCTAAGGCTACACTTTACCTCGAAATAATGAGCGATTGACGGCTAACAAAATTGCGGGCAACAGTTTATATACTTCAAAAGTAAAGTTCAATTTAAATGGGGAAAATCTGAGGAGTTTCTTAAAAAGAGAGTGCTTAATTAAAAAACTTGTGGGGCGTTCCGGCAACCAAAGTAGGTTTCTAGGGTATACCATTAAGTAGTCGGTTCATAGCCATACAAGTTGCGAAGTAATAAGACAAACTTATATGTTAATTAAATTTATACTTACCTGTGTTAACGATTTCTTTACGTGCAATCTTTAGCTTCCTAGATTGCATACAAATAGATTACAATCAATGTTAGAGATAAATATACTTACTGTTGTACTCATATTTTTACTGAATACGATTACAAACCGACTCGAAATGAGTATTATTTATGTTAATTAAAATTGTTGATTCTAAGTTTTCTGACTTATATAGTTTTCTTTTCCAATTTAAATTATGTGAACGTATGTCTTTTGTATTTTAAAGTGAATAAGAGTCATTATAAAACATCATGTTCTCGCTACCACGATATTTCAGTTACATCTGGGTTTAAAAAGTTACCTACAGTAAAATAATCAACTGATAATTAATTTTTGCTTCTTTGATGAATGTTGTCTTCACATGTGATTTTATTAATGTTTGTCATGTTGGTGGACATTAATAATAGGATAAATAAATGACGTTTCCAGTATCTTCTCTTGATCCGTGCAACCCCTTTGAAGGACTGAGTCGACGTTCTGTAATGTGTGCCGATTCCCTTTTTTCCCTCGAACACACAATTGATAGGCATTCGCCGGAGGGGGCTCCCCAGTAAAGGGGGATGTCGAGCCAAATTGGTAACGATTTCGTGTTAAACTGACGATGTGATGCGAAAATAGTCGCTTTGAAACGGGTTATTTCTTTGAAAGTCAGAAGTTATACTCGTTTTTTTGCTACAACGTATAAAAACGTGCTGAGAAAGGGTTCGAGGGAAATTGGTGTTGTGATGTTGGTAAAGCGTTGAATAACGGTAACGGATACACAAAAAATGTCTAAGATCCAATACGAAAAATTAGAAGATAAAATTAGGTAACTTATTAAAGTACCTAGGGCTTGGTTTTAGCGCATGACGATCAGTGATGATCATTTGATTAGCATTATCAGTGACCGTGAAATTGTTAGTATTTTGACCAATTCCTTGATTAATAATTTCTGCTTTAGGTGGGACCTGAACCCAAAACATTTCGCTTTCCGTATGACTGGTCTAACTATTGAGCTGTCAAGACATTGTGTAAAGGAATTATTTTATTCAAGGCTTTTTACTCCGTAAGCCAGCGTAGTTTTATTAATACTTATTTTCGTTTAATTATACACGGTGCAATTTCAACCACCCGTAAAACGAAGCCCACGTTCTGAAACCATTGTGTACACCATCTTGGCTTTTTAAAAGCTTCATGATTTTGGTCCTGCTATTTATTTTGAAACACGCTGTGACGCGCACGGATGTAGCTGTGTAAGGTTCGTTCATCCGGAACCCCGCCGCAGCGAAATAATACGTCTGTGCGCGTTACAGCGTGTTAAAAAATTAAAAGTCTGGATAATATTTTGTATTTTTTCAAAAACTATTTTTATTAATAGATTAAATAACACTGCCATGATGTTATACATAACGTTGACATAACGTAGGCTTCGGTAATTTAAATTGCGCCGTGTAAGTATTAAGCATTTATACTTGTACTTGTATAGTTCAAAGTGTCATTCAGTTCAAAGTGTAATTTTTGTATGAAACTGCGCATATTAAATCTATGGAACTGAATATAAGGTCATCTATAAACTACGTCACACGATTTTTGAGATTTTCAGACCCCCCCCCACCTTTTGTCACGCATTTTTACGAAAATTCCCATACTATTTTGCCCAATGTCACCAAAAGTAGGACCCCCCCTCCCTTAATGTGTGACGTAATTTGTAGAGCCCCTAAGTAGATCTAGTTCTTTAAAAATAATTAATAATAAATATTTTAAGACATGCCTCACTGGGCCACACAGAGTCATCTAATCCCAAATTAAGCTACTATTAAGTACCCTGTCGTATGGGGTACTACACAACCGATAAACATACTTATAATACATAGAAAACACCCAGACCAGTACAAACAGACATGTTCATGCACACAAATATTTGTACTGTGCGGGGATCGAACCCGCGACCCATGGCTCAGAAGCAGCGTTTACTACCGCTGATCCAAATGGTCGTTTAATGACATATTATAACGTCTATATCAGATGACAGCGAACGTAGTACCAGACTGATTGTATAAAGCAATTACGCACTGCGAAAATAAGCAGTTCGAACATAAAAAAATACTAGTGGCAAGAGGAGTATTATTATACGGCATTAGAGTCCGCTTTCATGTTAATAACGGTGGAAGTATCCGCAGATCGGTCACGCGATACCCGACGATCGGCCATCTTGTCCTTGCTACGCACGGTCGAATATAGTGCGGTATTTATTTATTATTACATTAGTTTATAGTTTTTAAAGTTAAAATAACCTTTTTTGACATGTAAATTTTCATTATAAATGACTTATTTATTGTATTTAGTAATAGGTATCGACATATTTAGGTAATAATGATTGCATGCTTTCGAAAATGAAAATCGTAAAATAATCGTTGACATCAAAATTCACAATGCCTAGAAAAGGTAAATTTGTAACCAATTTTATTGACCTTAAAGTACCGACATTACTGTATCTTTACAAATTTAATGTGTGATTAAATGAATATGAATTAAAAGTAATATTATTATTATTTTTTATTCAGAAAATCAACGGCGATACACAAACTAATTTACTATAATATTTTGAATTACTTAATGAAATACGTACAGCTAATTACAGATTTCCACGGGTTACATAAACACAACAAAGGTAGGTACCTAATATGAAAACATTAATAAAGAAAGGTAACATAAATAATGAAAAAACAAAGTGTGTGCGTGTGCGTTTGTGTGTGTTTCTCTCTCTGTGTGTGTGAATACCTTATCAATGAGAACTCAAGGCCTCAATAGCATGTGTATGGATATAAAATAAAATAAACCAGATACGCAATCAGTGACAGGGAAACGTCCTAGCTAAATAAGCAGCCACTGAACGTCTGGGTGTATTAGGTATCATCATAATCAACATCATCAGCCTATCGCAGCCCACTGCTGGACATAGGCCTCTCCAGTTGCACGCCACTTAGGTCAATCGCCGGCTTCTCGCATCCAGCTCCTGCCAGCCACCTTGCGCAATCATCACTAATTCACCTGGCCTAAAGGCGTCCTACATTACGTTTGCCGAGACGCGGTCTCCACTCAAGAACTCGTTTACCCTAGCGGTTGTCGGTAGCCAGCCACTTCAGCTTGCTAATCCGGTGGGCTATGTCAGTAACTTTAGTTCTCTGCCGGATCACCTCATTTCTGTTTCCGTTTTAGGTAGGTTATACCTAAAACGAAAACATGAAGTATTAGGATTAACAACATTAAAACTATCCCTTCTCTAAAATGGCTGAAAATTTTTAAGTAAAACATTTAATATGGAAAAATGAAATTGTTTGCACTATCTTCCTCGCAATTTTTCCATATTTTCTCACCGTTTAAACCTTCCCTGGACAGCGACCAAGCATTTTAATTTCAAATGATAATATTAAATTCCTGACTTCACCATAGTATTTATATGCATGGCAACATAGGCTTATTTCGGCCTGTTTGATCATTAACCTAACACCCTGTATATAAATTTACACACATCACACAATGTCAGCCACTCACAACATAGGTACACACACAATATACAGGGAGAAATTTTAACCTTCCAAATTTTAATATATAAATCTACGAGACAAAAAACAAATGATGTATTTTTTCTTTTGGTATAGCTCAATACAAAAATGACAAGGTAAAGCACTTAGAAAATGTCCGCCAAAAATCTAAAATTTTTGATACGGCCGCCTAGCAAAATTTTTTTTACGCAATGCACATCACATTTATTCATTATGATATTAATCATAAGTTTTTGATTTTCTCTTTATACCTAAACAGGCCTAAGACTGTAAAAATTTAAAATTTTCGGGTGAAAACTTAATTTTCATTTTTTACTTCATAAATGGGCTCTAAATACGGTACTGAACGGCTACAAAAATTTTGGAAAGTGGTTAAAATTTCATCCTGTATATACGGTACCTACATACACCGTGAAATTTTAGTGGTTGTTTTCCCGCAGTAAAATGATTCTATCTTAATAGTACAATAGATTTGTGCAGTTTTTTTTATTCAAATAAAAAAATAGCAGTTTCACGATTGTGTTAAACGAAACTCGAAAGCAACCTCGAACCAATGGTACCAGCCGCACCGCAGCCGGTCACCGGCCGGGGTCGATGCCCCTCGCGCGGTACAGATTATGCTGTATTACTTAGTACGTAGAGCTTCTTTTGCTTTGAACATTGATTTCGTGCGGCAAGCAGTACCCAAACACGTCACATTTTGTAAAGATACTATCGTATCTCACGCTTTTGAGTTGAATATTAATTTTTTGATTAGTTGAGAACAACGATATCTTTATTTTCAGAAAATAACTCGCACGATTCGATGGTTCTACTAAAGGTAAATCGTTCTGTTGCGGGAAAACAACCACTAAAATTTCACGGTGTATACAACACACGTCTCCCACCACACACACAAGCACACACATAAATACACACGCGCTTAGAGCCAACATTTTTGGTTATAAAGACTACTTTTAAAAATTTTAAGTAAGTATCAACGGTTGTTTAAAGGGTTATCATTTCATACAATTCCATCTTGATCTCATTCGTTTCCAAAATAACATATTTCTTACAACAATCTCAGAAAAAGCAAAACATCAATAGAACACGTACTCTAAGAAGGATAACATTAAATAGAATCGTCGCACATTCACGTGCCGAACGGACTGTACGAGATTTTCCATCCGGATAACCGGATAGTCGGAATTTTCGGCGGCCAGATAGCCGGGTATCGGACCCGATCCCGGTTCGCGATAAATGCCCGCATTTGACGACGTGGCCTTAGGGCTCGGGTACATTGGCTTCAGTTCAATTTAACCGTCAGTAAATAAATTAGTAACAGCCTACAGAATGACTTTCTTATCATCTTCGTGGTGGTCATCAACCCGAGCAATGTTTGAAAATTCGAAACCCGAGGATCGAACCTAGGACCCCGAGGTAGTAAAACCAGTAGACCGACGGAGCGTTATATATTTAAACGACAGTAAATAAGATGAGACATGGTATGAAGAACCGGTGGCAGTTGGGGCGGAAAGGTTCTGGAATGGCGACCGCTGATGGCGGATGACGATCTAGCGAAGGTCGTGGAAAGCCATTGCAAGGTTAGAGGAGGCCTATGTCCAGCAGTGGGCGTCGTTTGCGACGATGAAATAAGGGAAGTATAGTAAGTAACAGCCTATAATCATACCACTGCAGCGCTTCTATCACTGAATTCATTACCACATCAATGATAGGTACACATCTAAGGCAAGGTCTCAAACCCACATGTAGAGCATCTAAGTACCTAATTCATGCTTTAAAACCATTTAATTTTTTTAAAGATTTTAAGTAAATGTGAATTGCTGGTATAAATTAAAAATAATAAGGTTTAAGTCGCACCTAAGAAGTAAATTTTTATTAAATTTAATTATTTTGAAATTACATGCATATATTGAATGCCTAAAAACCATTTTAAAACAACTAGTATCGCTAAAAAACCAGACTAAACACAAAAGGTTTAACAATAACGTAGCTTAAAGCTTATTTCTTTGGAAGTTATGTACCATAAAAATACTTACAACCAGTGAGTAACATACTTATAATATACCGATTATCCCAACCCCTATTATACGAAAAGTCTACTTGTAAAATCATATGGACACCCCCTATCCATCGGACCATGTTATTAAGAGAGTATTTTTAGGAGAAGGAAGGTTGCAGTCCCTAGGGAGTACTTTTGGTCATTTCCCGGTATCATTTTATGTCACCTATTATCAAACTGTCGGGATGACATTACTTGTCTTAGCTTGGCAGTGATTCACATTGAACCGACGAAAAAAGAAGAGTATATAGTAATTTACATAAATAACTTTTTATTTTAAATTAATAAGAATTACCTAATTTACATACTTTACATGATATTTAAGCAATTTAATTGCAATTATAATCAGTATTTAAACTTAAAAAAATATGTCTCAGGCGGGACTCGAACCCGCACCTAATTAGTTTAACCGCTTAATGGTATAGCGCCGCGCCCGGCATGCGAGGATATGCGGGTTCGAGTCCCGCCTTAGACATAATTTTTCAAGGTTAAATATTGATATTATAACCTGATTACAGCCTGTATGGTTCACAGTCTCTGGAAACATAAAAAATAAACTTTTTAACATCAATTAAACCATCGATAAGCCTGAAATACTTAGTCCATGGATTTTGAGTCGGTGCCAAACAAGAACTTACTGACATTATCAAGCATTAACTGACAATTGAGTCACATATTACGTTTTTGTAGTTACTATTTTGTGATATATCGTCTCAGTTATAAAAATTCGTGATCACGGGCAGACTGTGGTTGTTCGTTTTACAGAAGATAATTATAAAATAGTATTTGACACAAAAAATCTTTTGTCGCGTTAACAAAATAGTTTTATCACAAATTGAATGGAATTTTCGATAGATCTCATTTGGCATCCCCATTCGCAATACACAAAATGGATTATCCCCCAGTTTCCATCAATGGGAAAGTCAATAAAGGATCCATGGAAAAGTACTCTGTGGTGCATCCCACACATACGACTGGACCTAGGGTTTAGTTCAGCCCAAAAACTGCCTGAATCCGATGCAACCGATACCGATTGGGCTTTTCATTTAACTTTAAAATCCTTTCTGTGATTGAAGTGGGTGTCACTCACACACAAGGGTAGTTCAAAGCTGTGCTAAAAGTACTGTATGTTCGATTTCCATTACTTTCTAAATAGACATACGACAGTAACTATGACTACAATTACAAGAGATTTACGTAAATAAAATTTTATTTTATTTATGACAGCACTATCGGTTTCCGCAGACTAGTGTTTCCCAAACATTGTTCTGTCATGGCCCGGTAATTTTCACATTGCTTACTAAATACTTTGGAACCCAAACTGGTTCTATTAGGTAAAATAATATACATTTATCAGTAGGTAATATATTATTATAGGTACACTATTTAGTCACTAAATTTTGGTGCGAAGCATGGAGCTGCTGCTTATTTTTTACTTATTAAAGAATCCAAGTTCGCGGAAAATGACGATAGAAGATTTTTTACGATGCGTCGCTCGACAGGTATTATTTTTAAAATAAGGCGGGATCGATGCGACCCTGTACTTTATTTTGATGGCCCGGTACCGGATCGCGACCCGGCAAATGGGAAACGCTGCCGCAGACAAACTGTTTCAACAGTTTGGTGTAGCAGGGATGCTACAATTTTTTTTTAACAGCTTTTATAATTTAGGTTGCTAAGACATCATAATTATAAAGCAGGTATTTAAATAGCTGTTTGATCTTAACTGACTGTTGAACATCTGTAAAGATTCTTTCGGGTGTTAAGAGTGCAAACTCCTAACATTTGATGAAACAACGCTGGCTTACAGCAATATAAACATTATTGGAAAATTGGCGCTATGACGGTGCTTTATCTAATCAAGCCACCCAGGCTTGATTGAATAAAGCACCGCGGCAGGTATGCACAGGACTGCGGGTTCGAGTCCCGCCTGAGACATTTTTTTAAAGTTTAAATTCTGAAAGCTCATTAAGTCTTAACCCTTTATAAGGCAGATTATATTCAGGTTAATTTTTAAGTTAATTATGATGCCCAATGTAGACAGAGCCTTAAGGGTTGAAATTATTTTTAAACAAACGATATTTAGTTTATGACAACAGTGTAAAATTAGTACTTTAAAATAAAAGACAATTTTACGCATTTTTAAGGGTTCTACATTAAAATTTCGTTAAACTAATAAAGGCGACAAAAAAACTCATTTCTCATTTCAATGTAAGCGTAAAATCAAGAAATGTTAACTCAAAGAACATTAATTGTAAACTCGCTAGTGGTTCATGTATAATAAATAAAAAAGTACCAGAAACTTTTGTACAAACAGAATATTGTATATCTACTGGGGCATCTTAAATAGGGGCTATTGTACGATGGCAACAAATTGTTTACAATATCCTAACATAAGAGGTAATGGATTCGTAGAAGATCATTTTGGTTTATAAGATCAAACCATGTTGGTAATCAATTTACAACTTTAAGCTCAACTCTTAAAGGTTATTTGCAATGGAAAAAATATGAAATTTTGTGGTTGATGGTGATGTGACAACTTGATCTTCTGTCGCGTGTACACATTAAGGAAGCATACAATTTGAAAAACAAAGACTTTATTATAAGAAGTCTCAAAATAACTTGCAGTTGAAAATACCACAGTAAAAAGGATCCTATTTACTTTTTAAATTCATCCAACTTTACATAGAAGGCAGAAAATACAATAAAATTAATAAAACTTTCGATTGCCTTATGAGGTACTTGAACCCACAATCTCTCTCCTCCTGGGGGAGTTCCCTAGGCTTCCAAGACATTGATTTTGACAAATTTATTTAAGGCTGTAACCAGCGGAGTATCATCAATATTTTGGGTACTCTTGAAGATCAATCGGTTAAACGCCCTGTGTGAGGGTTGGGACTTCAAATCCTACCTAAAGCAATTAATTTTTTTAGCAATTTTAACATTTTAACAAAACTTAAAATACAGTCTCAAAACTTAACATAAAATGTTTCTATGCCTAGTCAAACTCGTAACAACAATAAGAGTAGTCTTACGTCAGACTACAGTCATGTTCCTGCAATGTGGTTTGCGCACGCGCACGTGTTCCTTCGTGTTGTAATTGTAGCCGCTACGGGTGGGTAGGTACAAATTATCACTACAATTCTATTTACATTGCGTACGATGCTTTGAATTATAACATGAGCTTAGAGAATGAGTCTAGTTAATACAAAATTAAAAAAAATTGAGAACCCACAATGATAAAGATCTAATAAAAAATTAAGAAACCCCCGAATTATGTAATAAGATTATATATTATACACTTAGATTCAACAGAGACAACTACCTTAATGCACAACTGACGAATGATTAGTTTTGAAGACAGGGAAAAACATCTCTCTCGCATAATAATATGCCTTTTCTCTTCCGTTGTGGGTATAAAACAACTATTTTTAAATAAAAATAAAATAATCATACGTATTTTAGGGGATGTCTAAAATGCCTATATGTCTAGCAGTACTTAGCCAGTAAGCGTCGTTTGGCTAAAATGATAATAATGATGATTTATCGTGTAGTAAAATATCCTTCAAATATGATCTTCTGATGTCAGAGTTTTTTCAAACCATCTATAACAGGCTTCTGATCTGACTTGTTTTTAAGACCACCATTTTGCTACAAAAGACGGGGCAACGGCATAACGTGCTTTCTGAAATACGATTATAACTCCAAGGGATATGACCCATTTTAGGCCCAAGCCAATTTAGAACAAATAATTTCATAAATTTACCAAATCCGAAAACAATTTCAATGTTGGCCGTACGAATTATTCCACCGCGCCATTACCTAATGCATCCGATTTTTTTATTGTCTCTTTAAACTCAAAGTCCAATAAAAGTACTTCCTCCAATGACATTTCCTATTACTTGATGTAAACCAACTCACGAGTGCATAAAGCGTTGCGTAAACATTGTATTGCTACAAAAATAGAGCGTGCAAGGTCGGCGCAGGCGCATAGGGCGCGCTCAGTTATTATCGAGGGTCAATGCACTTGATGTTAAGGGGAATTCTAGTTTTCGTGATATGAAATGTTTCAGAAAACCAAGACGATCAGCGACTGGCGTTTCAAGAGGAGTGAGAGAGAATCAGGTACAAGGATTTAGGGTTGATTTAGTCACCATGAAATCATTGTTATATGTTTTATGAGCTGTTTTGATTGATTATGTATACTTACTATGATATCACGATTCACAGGTGACTTTATTAAGATTTAATGGTTTATTTGCAAGTATTAATGTATTCTTTAAAGAGTGGCGACTTTAGATATAATTTGTTAAAAGAGTGTGCTATTAATTCGTTTGTGCCCAAATTATTCATTAAGTCATTTCAGAGGCTAACCTACTATAAAGTAACAGCCTATAATCATCCCACTGCAGGGAAAAGGCCTCCATCATTAAATTCAAGTTACCACAGCAGTGATGGGTACTGGCTTAATCACCACGCTTGCCAAATGCGGGTTGGTGATCACAAACCAGAGCAACATTCGAAAATTCTTATGGTGCCCGACCCGGGAATCGAACCTGGGACTCCGAGATCATGGCCCAGTATTTAAACCACTAGACCAACAGGGCGTTACTTACTATAAGCTTGGCAAATTATATTACCAGATTACCTTACAAGTACACTCGACAGCACATCAAGGTAAACAGTTGAACTGCGATAACAGCTTTTATTACGTAGGGCATAAAGGCGGTCTCAAGGTCAACATGTATAGTCTGATGTGCCGCCGTGTGTACATGAAGAAAAATACTTGGTGTTCTGAAAAATTGGTAAAGGAGTTTTAACACGACGATGAAGATTTTAAACATTCTTGTTGCATTTTTCCACTTACATCTTATTCATCTTAATACAGCATACTACTGTTTACTTTTAAACAATAAATTCCGTTACATACACGAATCCCTTGAAGTGTTAAATTTTAAATCAAAATAAATTAAATGCCCTAAAAGAAGTAAATCAAAACAAGTCTTCGCCTTAACACGTAGCTAACACGGAAATGGAGCAGATCAGCAGATAAAGGCTATCAGGAACCAATTAACACCAGCCATAGCGCTACATTTGGTTGTGTTTCATACCATAGAAAGACGTTTTGTTGAATTGTTATAGGTTAGTTGTTTATAGCAATTGCTACACGATAATAATGGGTCAGTAGTTTATAGCAATTATGCTAAATTATTAGAAATAATTAAGAATACAGTCATGGTAAAGTGTATCCTAGCTAAACAGTAGTTTATAATTGATTAGCATTTTTATAGAATTAGTAGATCTTCTTACATAATATATGACCCAAAAAGTCAGGTAACCTAGTAATAACCTGGGGAAAATAAATCACGACTTCATTTGAAATGAACTCAGAAAATCAAATTAATAAAGTACTAAAATGAGGAAGTAGCTTTTTTGCTAGATGCTAGATGAAAAGTTAAAATTTTAGTCAAAGTGAAACAACATAAAATAGCTTATAATACTTATACGGCAGGCAATATTTATACCTCTTTTAAAGTACTAAATGATATTCTACCTGATATAAGGTCTTAGGCAGTGCGCTAAAAATAATAAATAATACAATATCAAACTAGAAGAAACACTAGCTTTAAAATTATTAAACATATTTTTTTGGCTACTAAATCGCTTTCATTAATTAATACTTTTGATACAATATTGTATAATGTTACATTATTATTCGTATCAATACATCCTTGTCCACTAACAAGTGTAGCATCAATGTAAACTTGACACAGCCGAAGTTGTATGCAAATGCAAGAAAAATGTAGCAAAACAGGTCTGACGAACCGTTGCGGCGGTGGTCAGCCCTAAGGGTGCCCGTATCCAGTTGCAATGCCCCCATACGTCTTGTTGAAGCTATTAACATGCTTAGCCTAGGACTAGAAGGATTCAGTGAGATTCTTGTAGTAAGTCTAGGTAGGCTTTTGTATACTGCATCCGGTTCTACATCTTAGATACGCAATTTGCAACGCTAACTAGTGAGTCTTATACTGAATGTCAGAGGATTTCAATCAATAACTTAATTGTAACATTCGTGTTCTATTGCTTGGATTTTCAGAAGTCGTATGTATTTCTTTCTCTCTACTATTATTGAGGAGTATTTTATTTTTAATATATTAAAAGCCATAATTATGAATGTTTAAAGTATTTTGTTTTAAAAACCGTTACTGCATTATGAGTAACATTAATGTTAAATAACATATGAATAGGATTTAAAGTAACAATAAAACACATAAAAAAGTGCTTTAGCAACTTATTTAATAATCTGACTCTGTCAGGCTGGACCACGACTTCTTTTCTACAATGCTACAACATAATATTATTCATAATTCGACTTGTTAATTTTTAAAAAATGAAAAAGGATTTTGTTTGTACATAGTTATTTTAAGAATAGTGTTATGGTTTTGTATAGGTAAAAAAACGTGTCAATGCATGAAATGATTTTACCAGCTTGATAACAAAAGACGAAGAATTTTGATGGTATTTAACAAAAAATTATCCAGTGTGTGTTTTAAAAAGGTAATTTATTCTCATTTATGGCATTAGATTTAGAAAAGCCTAAAATTTTACTAAATCTATAATACGCAACCGAAAACTAAAAAAAAAAATGGTTGCCTGTAAAGTCGGTTTTACGGGCGAAGATTTTACGTGACAACGTCTTTTTCTCGGTAGAATATTTATTGATATGAATATAATTAAATTGCACAATAGGAACAAGGAATTGAATGAAAATAAGAATTGCACAAATTTTAACTATAGAAATATATTTTGTTTACTAAAACATTGTACATGTAAACTTAAACTTAACTAATTCCTATTTGAGTGATTTTGTTGAGGATAGGACGATGATAGGAGAAATATGAAATGAAAGGAAGTGTTTCTGCTGTAATGTGTCTTGCGAAAGTCAAGTCTTTTTCCAACGCCAAGAACGTTCGAGAAAGACAAAGACAGAGACACAAGCATGCGCCGATTCAATGCGCCTAATTCTCTAGTGCTGCGCGCGCGGCAGACCGATCATAGTTGAGTGGGAGAGAGACGCAAGGCATTCGGCGGGCCTCTCTCTCGTTCGGTGACTCATCGTAACGTTACCGAGCGTTACACTTTTTCATAAGTGACTCCCAGCCGCAACCTAATTTAAGACGTTGTCACGTCAAAAAGGAAAGAAGAAACAAAGTGAGAAAATCAGGAACAGATAATATTTTAAAACAAAACAAATTACTAATTAGTCATTATTTTAAGTTAAACATGCCTGTTATGTTTTGACTTTCCTTTTAAGACTTGATTCCCAAATATGTAAAACTAAATAAAAAGTCACGTTGACGAATTTAATTTTGCAATTTTTATAAGCAAATATATTGACTTTTAGGCAATACCTGTTTTCCCCCGTCACCATCGGTTGCAACTAAATTCATACAACCCAAAAAAATGTTGTATGTAACCATACATCAACGTACGTTCTCACAATGCTTTATTTGTATTGCATTGTTGACAAACTCAAGTTTATTATTAGCAACCTCTCAACGGAGAATCGAACCTGAGTCACTAATTGGCACAGATCCAGCCCCTGCTTGCTCCACTCAGGATTGCGTGGGAAGCCTTGTCTTATAACAACACACAGTATAGACAGATACAGTAAGTGCGTTTATGGAAAAACGAGCGGCGCAAAGAAAAAGAGCACTTAAAACCATCAAGGTCTTAATAAAGCAGTTACCGAAACTTTGATTAAAAATCGCTGACATTGTGGTTATGGTGAGATTTAATAAGATCGACGTAGGTTTAAGTAAATTGTGGACAAAAAAATAGGGCACATTCACAATGTAATTTACGATAACAGACAAAAGTGAATATGTAAATAATAAAAAAACAACTGGAATTCTATTTGCTAATTAACTATTGGTAAATTATTTAAAGAAAACACAGTTTTAACAAGCCTAATATTATTTGTCTCAAAAACGCCCCGGTGGTCTAGTGGTTTACCCGCATTTGGCAAGCGTGGTGATTATGCCAGTTCCCATCATTGCAGTGGTAACTTGAATTCAATGATGGAGGCCTTTTCCCTGCAGTGGGATGATTATAGGCTGTTACTTACTTTTTTTCTACTTACTTGTCTCAAAAAAGACTACGGGGTATTTTTTATCTGTGGCCATGCTTTGCTGCCACTGACTAGAGAAAGTGGACGTATATTTCTTGGTTTTGTATCGATTTTCCATAATTTATTCTAGACACCAATGTGTAAATAATTGGTTTGGTGGTAGACTAATACTATCTAATGCTATGGAAGTGTTTAGTCAAGCTAAAACCAGTCTATAAGTCTTGGTGATTTATTTAACCGATATAAAATATCGAAGGTAAAATACGCTAAAAATCGTAACTTGTTTATAATACCAGTAAATTATTAAGTCTTTGTAAAGCGTAAGCTCCTGAGTAACCAGTTTCATGTACGACATTTAGAGCCCTTTACAGAAACAATCTATGGATCTAACAAAGTATTTGTTTTAAGACACAATATTTTTTGTAAACAATTGACTGTGTTTGTGTTTTTATTATGGACTTATAACAGACATTTCAGGCATGGTTATTCGTTATTTAGTTCACCAGTGCTACTCAGAGTTTTTAAGGAAAAAAGAAGATTTTAAAAATAAGATACACCTTTTTAAACTCGAGGAGCCGTTAGCTAAAATTATGCCTTTTGTAAAATTAAACCTTCAAGATTTTCAACCGAATGTGTACCACCAACTTTAATGTTTTGATTCATATTTTTGGGATGATTATAGTAACATCCTATAATCATCCCACTGCAGGGAAAAGGCCTCCATCATTGAATTCAAGTTAGCACTGCAATGATGGGAACTGGCATAATCACCACGCTTGCCAAATGCGGTTTGGTAATCACAAACCCGAGCAACGTTCGAAAATTCGAAACTATTTGTTGCCCGACCCGGGGATCGAACCTGGGACCCCGGGATCTTGGCCCGGTATTTAAACCACTAGACCAACGGGGCGTTTGACCAACGGGGCGTTCGACCAACAAGGCATTTTTGGGTAACATAACAAAATTGTTTTCCAGCAATTGTATATGAAATAAAAATAATAAGATCGCCATTAACCACGCAATAAGTCGAGAGAATCGGCCGCGAGGGGCCAGTTCATTGTTTCATTTCGCCGACAAATCCGGTAACGTCCGGATATGTCCGGATATATCTGGTTTTACGCCAGTACGGGCGTCCGGTCGCGCTGTTTATGAAAGGGATTTGTGAGGGTCGGTGGAGAAATTGCGTAATGTGGGGGGTAATGTCGCGGGAACAATCTATCGGGGATGTCGGGGGGTAAGATCAGTTAGTTCCGATCTTTTAAACATTATGAATATTACTGATTTCTGACGACCTAAATGGTGAATTCGACCGAAATGGACCGTACTTTTACATAGCTTTGAAGTCTAAGCTCGAAACTTCTCTATAGTATTCTTCAATTTTTTTCCCAAGGTTTGCAACAATCGAAATGAAGGATAAGTATTTTCATTTATTTGTTTGACTATGTTCAAATTGCTTTCTGTCTAAAAGATCTTTTACAAAATCGTACTAATATTAATAGTTAGAGTGGATGTTTGTAACTTGATCAAGTCAAAACGACTGCACAGATCTATATGAAATTTTGCACTAAGATAGTTTATAAGCTAATAATAGCACATAGGCTAATTTTATCCCGGTAAAGGTATGGTACCCGTGGAATAATATCAAATTGCACGAATACGAAATCGCGCACCACAGCTAGTATAGAATATAGAATATTTTCAATAAAATCATATTTTATGTTCAATCCACTCTTGATGTTCGCTTAGGTCAGACCAGTCATGTTACGAAAAAGAAACAAAAAAATATTCGTTACCCAGCGACGCCATTGCAATGTACCTTACTGTTATAGCAGGTCCTTATACCAATGACCTCATAGCTCAAGCAAAAAAGGGAAACAAAGAATTGCAATAAAAAATCCGAAACACATAAAATATCATCAAACCTCTGACTCATTCCCCACACATGGCGCCTGAATGAAAACAACTTGGCATACGAAAACACACCTTATCATTATAACAATAGAGTTTACAATCCGATAACATGGAACGTGTCAATCCTTGTAAACTTATCATGACGTTAGCGCAAAACGTCGTAGATGCGTCAGACGGAATGAACGAAAGTAAGTCGTAAATCTAGTGTAACAGGGTTCGAATTAGATTGCGGGTGTGATTGATAAAGGTTGAAAGGCAGGGGTAGACAATCGAAGGGAGAAAGAAAATACTTTTTTATGAGAGTCGTTTTTTATTTAGTTCCCAACCGGTCATTGTTCTATTGCAAAAGATTGCGGAATCTATTCTGTCAAAAGTGTATTTTATACTAGAATCGCCCGCATCTACGGTGATATTATAAGGTCCGTGTATAGAAATTTAATAATATCCTTGAGACATCACTTACAAATTTCAATATCATTCAACTGTAATAATATCGTATCTTATACAGAATATTCAAATTGTCGCCATTTCTTTGTTTAAAAACCGATTTAGCAGTAAAAAAGATTTAATTAGACAGACATACAGAGTTTACTTGCATATAAAATAAGTATTACGAGTAGATTATTTTGAGACGGTTTTTTAAGCAAATATTTTTCAGGTGCAAATTAAAAAGGAAATTAAGTAAGTAAATAAAATAAATTTGATAGTCCCTTAAGTGTGACTTTAAACAGCAGGTTGTCTCACATAAGACAGTTAAAAAAAAACAAGGACCTGTAATTAAAAAAGTAATGGTCTATAATCATCCCCCAGTCCCCCTGCAGGGCAAAGGCATCTATCATTAAATATTATATTAGTAACCACAGCAATGATGGGTATGTTCACGAGTGGATTTAATTATCTACAATGTATTTCAAATCGTGAACGCATTGTACGGAACATAAATTTAATTTAATTTCGATTCATTCAAACCACAGCTGTTTTGCACGTCACAAATTATTTCTCACACAAATTGCGAATTCGCGAATATCAGCATTAAATATCGAAATATCGCGTTAGTTGCAATATCGAATGATGTGACATTCAGTTTAGAACAATACGTCAGGATTTAAACGAATATTGAAACGACTTTGATATTGAAACATAAAACGCCTGATATGGATATAGTTTTCGCCTGCGTCTCTGCCCGCGTGAACTGCAAGTTATCGCGCGGGCCGGGCGGCAATCTATGCTCATCATCATCATCATCATCATCATCATCATATCAGCCGAACGACGCCCACTGCTGGGCATAGGCCTCCCCCAAGGATCTCCACAACGATCGGTCCTGTGCTGTCCGCATCCAGCGGCTTCCCGCGACCTTGATCAGATCGTCGGTCCACCTTGCAGGGGGCCTGCCCACGGAACGTCGTCCGGTACGCAGTCGCGATTCGAGAACCTTTCCGCCCCAACGGCCATCGGTTCTCCGCGCTATGTGTCCCGCCCACTGCCACTTCAACGATGCAATCCTTCGAGCTATTCAATCTATGCTCAGCAAATAAAAAATAGCCTATGTCCTTTCTCAAGGTAAAATTTCATTATTTTTGTTTTGTTCCCGTAATCACCATAATAATCACCATCAGCAGCCTACACGATGACCTATTCATCATCTTCATTTGTTATAGGCGTTCAGTATCGTATTTGGAGGCCGTCTAAGAAGTCTAAAAAGTAGTTTTCACCCGGAAATATTTTTCGCAACTTAGTTTTAAATTTTTACGGTCCTAAGCCTAAGGTGTGAAGGGAAAATCAAAAACTAACGAATAGATAGTATCGTATTGAATAAACTAGTGTTGCTAGGAGGCCGTATTAAAAATTTTAGATTTTTGGCGGACATTTTCTAAGTGCTTTATCTTGAAATTTTTGTACTGGGCTATACCAAAAGAAAAAATACGTCATTTGTTTTTTGTCTCCTAGATTGTTGTATTTTTCAATAGGAGAATTTTGTTATGACACGCTTGGCAGGCTGGTTGACGATCGCAGTTAGGCCAATGGCGGCGATGCCGCTTCCTGTCGTCTTCTGGCTATACTCCTTCAGTGAGATGATGCTATTTTTCAGGACTATGGGCAGGAATAGCACTATGCAATTTTTTTCCCTAAAAAAAAGTATTGTTCCCGTGGGATAATTCCTCTATCCCAGGTGAAGTGTGATCGGCCTAAGTGGCGTGCAACTAGAGATCAACAACATAGCATCTATACTAATATAATAAAGCTGAAGAGTTTGTTTGTTTGTTTGAACGCGCTAATCTCCGCAAGTACTGATTAGAATTGAAAAATTATTTTTGTGTTGGATAGTCCGTTTATCGAGGAAGGTTTTAGGCTATATAACATCACGCTGCGACCAATAGGAGCGAAAAATCAGTGAAAAATGTTGCAAATACGGGAAACATTATTGATTTTAATCGCGATCATAATAACAGAAATTGACGCAGACAAAGTCGCGGGCAACCGCTAGTCTCATATAAAACCCTATTTATATTTTAACCGCAACTAAATATACTCGGACATTCAATGTTATCCTGTTACAAGCGTACAGATCTAAGGCCGGTTACAGGCTAGCGGCAAGTCGATCGTAAGGAGAGATTGTCGCCCCCGCAGGCGGGTCTGGTTGTACCGAGAGAGCGCTGTTAACTCAGTTTAACATAGATTAACGATGACAGAGATTGTATCTAAGTATACAAATATATAGGTGGAAATACCTGTATTTACAATTTATACAAATCATCATCAGCCTAGCATAGTCCACTGCTGGACATAGGCCTCTCCAATTGCACGCCACTTAGATCGATCCTCGGCTACTCGCATCCAGCTCCTGCCAGCCACCTTGCGCAAATCATCACACCACCTGGCCTGAGGGCGTCCTACACTAAGTTTACCGAGACGCGGTCTCCACTCAAGAACTCGTTTACCCCAGCGGTTGTCGGTTCTGCGGCTGTTTATACAAATAATTGGTCTAAAACTAATACGCTAAAACGCCCCGTTGGTCTAGTGTTTTAAATACCGGGCCAAGATCTCGGGTCCAGGGTTCGACCCCCGGGTCGAGCAACTAAAGGTTGCTCGAGTTTGTGATCACCACCCCGCATTTGGCAAGTGTTTATAACAGCACCCATCATTGGTGTGGTAACTTGAATTCAATGATGGAGGCCTTTTCCCTGCAGTGGGATGATTATAGGCTGTTACGTTATTTTAGTGGTAATTTATCTGCTTTAAAACCTGTTTTAAAAATATTAAAATACTGTCTCAACTTAATCGATTGTTAAATCTATAGAACAATATTTATCTCCGATGTTGGAGGTCACTCAATTGTTAGAAGAGCAGTCGTCCTATAAGCAGAAGTTCTTGGTTCAAGTCCCAAATCGGACAATCCATCGGACAGACAATCGGACGTCCCAATCAATTTTTATTAAAGACTAAAGTTTTGATATACTTTTTTTGATATTTTAGCAACTTAATTGCACTTATAATATCAGTATATAAACTTGAAACGCTGGCTCGCAGCGTAAGAATATGCTTGAAAAGTTCGCGCCGTGTCGCAGTGTCTCGGTGACCATGTCACCGAGACACTGCGACCCTGCGACCCGCATCTTCTCGCATGCCGAGCGTGGCTAAGGCTGCGTTTCCACTGACGCGGAGAGGAGCTGAGCGGTGCATCAATTGACCAATCACAATGTTTCCACTGAAGTGGAGCGGAGATTTAGAGCATTGTGATTGGTCAATTTATGCACCGCTAAGCTCCTCTCCGCTCCTCTCCGCGTCAGTGGAAACGCAGCCTAAATGGGCAAAGCGCCGCGCCCTGCATGCGAAGAGATGCAAGTTCGAGTCCCGCCTGAGAAATAATTTTTCAAGTATAAATACCTACTGATATTATTTGACTGTCCTTCTTTTTAACGAGTCGTCAATAAATAGGCGTTGGTATAACCGACCTAATGCAAATCGCATTAGAATAAGTCGCACTGAATGGGATGTGTATGATCATCTACAAATGGTTTTATACTTGTATGAAACGGCTGGATAAGTATGCAAGAATGTCTTATACCTGACAATGATGAATAACTTCTGTTTCCTATGTACAATTATGTATCCTGGGCTCATCTTATAAAGTCTAGTAAATGTAGGTAATTTACTATACAGTGACGCCTCCGTGGCCCGTGGGGATGGGTGTATGCACCAGTTTAATAGGTGTCGCTTGCTCCGAGGTCCCAGTTTCGATTCTTGGACGGGTCAGTGATTGGTTATTTCATTTAAGTAATGTGTAGTGTGATACCGGTTCGTAAAGAAATAACACCCTTGTTTTCCTATTGGTGTTGTATGAGTTAAGGAGTACCGTCAGAAGAAGGCTGTAGTTTCTCTCCACTGCCCAAACTGTTGGCCTTATATAGGCCCCAGCCAAGCGACGCGGTAGCATGCGTAAGCCTTCCCGCAACACTGCCTGGTGTCACTGTGCCGTCGAGCGACTCATCGTCCGAGGATGCTGAGTGGTTAGATGACTCAGTGGCACCAAGCTGATCGAGGGATGCCGTGCGGTTTTTAGTGGGTAGGCTCCTGTACATCAATCTGATGAAATTTCTACCAACGGATGAATATGCAGGGGAGAGTTCCACATATCTTCCGCCCGCTGACTTCGGTGGCGGTTGTATGCGTAACGCATTTTCCACACGTTAAAAAAAAAGGCCCCAGCCAAGCAGTAAACTTCAATAATAAACTATACTACTTATAGTTACAAAAGTATGCAGGTAATGTAAGTATGCAGTAAGTTTAGGTAATGACGATGATGGTGATAGCAATAAATTGAACAAAAAAAAAGTCCTTAACTAGTATTGATAAAGAAATGTATTTCGATATCATGTCTTCCATTCTTATACAAAGTTTATTAAATTTGTTGGAAAACAACCATATGTTTCAATTTGTTAGTAACAAAGGTTCGCAGTGGAACCTCTGCTTTATATTGCAATTCTCATTTCCTTTGAATTACGATGTGTTTGTACATTTTCGGCAATGTTACTGCTTTTATAAAAATCTACTGTTTACGGAAATTTGAGAATGGAAACTAGTTGTGATGGCTTTTTCTTTTTAGGTTAAAACTTATTCTTGCTAAAAATAACACGCACACACAAACACACGCAAACGCACACAGATATGACGCTGTTCCCGTCTCTTTTTGGCAGTAGCTGTACACCTTAGTCGCCTCTTAAGACACCCATAGGAAGAGAGGTGGTGTTTTTTTATGTGCCTGCACCACACAACACTTACATTCACTAACTTCCACCATGTGATATCTTTTTCGGAATACTTGGTGTTTTTAAAGAAATAATATGGATTAAAATGATTATTTTCATTATTAATTGTTAATTTTAATTTTAATTTATGAAAAATAAGAAAGGACAGCATAGAGGTTCATTATCATTGAATTAAATAACTTTTTTAAGAATTGCCATCGCAACTTAAAATTTCAAATGGGTCACTGTGTAAGTACCTACAACACACTTGTTTAACTAGTTAGAGTATTAGGGTATTAGCTTTACCTTTGGGACTGTGTGTTCTGTCACTTACTTCTTGTTTGAATTTCGTGGGCGTTAAATGGCTTACCTGTAACAAAAGAAGTTTCAATAAGTACAATAATTGTTTTAATAAGTCAGGTGCAGAAAACTGATAACGCTTTTTGATTCGTCAAATTAATTGAATCCACTCTAATATTACCTATAAAGAGGATAAAAATTGTATTTTAAGCTATTGCATAGCTTCTATCGCGGGCCTTGAGCGTGGAGACCGAATCCAAAAATTCCGTAACGAAAATAACCTAACCTAACACTCGGGGCGAGGCACGATCGAACAATTTTGAATTTCCGAAATTTAAAAGAATTTAGAAGAAAATAAGGATTTTGACAGTATGGTTGCCTATGGTAACCATATCTGCCAAAATAACAGAAAAATTTAATTACAAAAGTCAAAATTAGAAAATACATAAAATTATAAAATTAAGCTATTGCATAGCTTCTATCGCGGGCCTTGAGCGTGGAGACCGAATCCAGAAATTCCGTAACGAAAATAACCTAACACCCCCCCACTCCGACCGGCACAGCGGTGATACTTTTTAGTTTTATAATTGCATAAGTTGATAAAAAATTCTATGCAATAGCTTTACCGCGGCAGTTTCCGAGTGCCACACGTCTTTTTTTGTGTGTGTGTATAAACTCAAAAACTACTGAATAAACTCAAAAACTACTGTGCCGATTTTAAAAATTCTTTCACCATTGGAAAGCTACATTCATCCTGAGTGACATGGGCTATATTGATTGCTAGAAGAGATCAGGCATCCTTACTAAAACTTAACGGGTCTACCCGTGCGAAGCCGGGACGGGCAGCTAGTATACTACATCCTATAAAAAAAAGTTTAAGTTTCGCCAAGCCTGGATTTTTTTACTTCGTGAGCATTCTCCTTTTTAACCGACTTCCAAAAACAGGAGGAGGTTCTCAATTCGACTGTATTTTTTTAAATGTTTGTTACCTCAGAACTTTTGACTGGTTGAACGGATTTTAATTTAATTCTTTATTTGTTAGAAAGCTTCCCATGTGGTCCCATTTTAACGAAGTCATGATCTGATGGTGTAAGCCGGGCAAATCGAGGGAAACCCTCAAATTTTATAAGCAAGTATTAGGTTTTTGCTTATTATCTTTCTTAAAGTTTTTTCAATATTTGCGTCTGGTACTTATCATTTTATGTTGATGAGCTGATGATGGAAGGTACAACTCCTTAACGGTTAGGAGTAGGAGGATTATTCTTTAAATATTATTGGTTCTTTAGTCAGATAGTTGTCTTCCTTCAGGTTATTCACGTGAGCTGATGATGGAAGGTCAAACTTCTAAGCAGTTAGGAGTTAGAGGATGATTCTTAAGATTCTATAGCGATGCGATGAGGAGTTTCTTTATAATTCATACATTTTCATCTAGAAGTCGTCATCACTATTTTTATGTAGGTACTGTTTCCGGTCAATAGAGGATTAATAATAATTGTGTAATTAATTTAACACTAAAAACAGAAAAATTAATTATTTTTAAATAAAAAATTGAACCTATTTAAAAAAAGACTCACTAAAAAGTACAAAATAACACAAGAATAATGTTTTATTTTAAAACCTATTTACCTACTTACAATATTATTTAAACAATTAACAACTAAACAGATTGAAGTCGGCGCCAAGCCTGGCTTTTAGGCATTAAAGTGTAACAGACAGACAGATGTATTTTCGTATCTATAATATTAGTAGTAAGGGATTATCGATCTTCAACTTAAAGTCATGCTAAAGTTGACTGAACGTGAATCGATATTTACTTAACCACAAGTTAAGTAGTCGCTAAGTAACCCGCCAACTTAGGTTAACAATTGATTCAATAATAGTCCATTGTTGATGCTATAAACTTACAAGATGCCAGAGTTAAGCTTCGGACAAACCAACGTACCTACCACTATTTTACTTATTACTAGCTGACCCCGCGAACTTTGTATCGCCTCAGAATAATATAATTGGATTTTGACGTAAGACGTCACACAATGTCATTGGCGTCAAATATGGCGTTTAACTTACCATGTTACACAGAAAATTTGCAATAAAATAATATTGCGACTATAAATTGAGGTGTAAGCTATCTTATCTTTCAAGTTGGATCAAACTGCACACGGTGTGCAAATTTTATTATTTTATTAAAATCGGTTAAGTAATTTAGAAGTCCATCGCGGACAAACAACGTGACACGTAATTTATATATATTAAGATAAGATATAAGATAGGAATTAATGCAAAAGTTCGTTGTTTGTAATGCAATTACGCCAGAACAGCTGAATGCTTTTAGAATAATTCAGCACGAATATAGATCATAAACTGGTATAGTATATAAAGTAAAAAAAGTAAGTTAAGGCTTATAATCATCCCACTGCAGGGCAAAGGCCTCATTGAATTTAAGTTACCACAGCAATGATGGGTACAGGCATAGTCACCACGCTTGCCGAATGTGGGTTGGTGATCGATCACAAACCCGAGCAATGTTCGAAAATCCGAAATTTTTGTTGCCCTACCCGGGGATCAAACCCGGAACCCCTAGATCTTGTCCCGGTATTTAAACCACTAGATCAGCGGACGTTTAATGAATAGCATATTATAGGGTACTTTTTATACCAAATAATAGGGGTTAAAGTATGAAATTGCCGATTATTTTCCCACTTTTTATTTTGTTTATAGCTCTTAAGTATAGTCATATTATTGCGTAATTCTTTTTGTATTGTATCAAAAACTAAATAAAGTAACTTTTGACTAAAAAAAAAATTGCAATACTAGTGCCTATTACTTCAAAGGAAGTCGTTGAAAAGACCCCTTACAATGTGTCAGCTGACCTTCTTGCTTCAATTAAGTATATTTGTATTATATACTTTGATTTTCAGAAATTTAAATACTATAATGCGTAGCTTTATAACCATCTAACTTTCCTAACTTTCACCTTTAATTGCATCGAAAACGGTTCAGGCGTTTTTAAAAAAAAACTAAAAAATTGTTAGTATGGAAAAATGACTTTTCTCGATTTCGTCCATACAAAACGGCAATTTCATATTTTAACCCCTAATATTTACGGTTCCCGTGGGATTCAAAATCAAAATTCCACATGACGAAGTCGCGGTCAACACATTTTATTTTTTTAAATATCTTTACTATTGTTTGTAGCTATTCACGAATATAACAATTCATTATTTTCACCAATTGGTTGAAAAGTTTTGACACAAACAGTTCATTTAACAAATAACATCATCACTCATTTTTTCTTCTTAATTTGTGACACATTTAACGTCTGTCAACGTGAGCTCTAAATGAATTTGTAATCTGCTAAGATAAAACAATCTCTAGTGCTAACAGATAAAGGTGAAGTTAGAGTGAAAAGTACGAGCTGTCTGGCAACTATTTGTCAGCGTCACTGCGTATGCGCAGGAAATGTCAAATTTGAATTTCGAATAGCCCTACAAAGAAGGGCGACCATTCATTTCGGTTGGAAAACAATTTCGTATTTTTTTTTACATATTACAATTTATACTTTTTAATTTAGTTTCTAATAATATATCCGTGCATAATATTTTATGTAAAAGCTGTGCTGTGTCTGTCTCTCGTAGATATATAAAATCAATAATCCCAGTACAATGGTTTTCTAATATTTTTTAATGGGTCAACAGGGATGGGCACCAGAGTTACTTTTAAATTAATTCGGATGGATTATTATTGCCACTCAATCACGCCAAAACAGCTTAAGAGGAAACACTACGGGCGAGAGAATTGAAAAATAGGTATTTGTAAAATCTATTGCTGTCGCGCAGTGCCAAACGCCTTCACCGCAGAGTGTGATAGAGACAACTGCTTCTTGGACCGAAAATACCTACTAAAAGCACACCAAATCAACGTTTAGTAGTCCCCCGATTACTATTCCAAAACTAGACCGATTTAAATACTTTTTTCATTAGAAATTAAAGAAAGGCTTTGGAAAAATTTAGCCAAATTTGTTTTCTGGATGTTTGAACACAGCACAGCGGAAAATTTCTCTCTCTCATATCTTTTTTATTAATTAATTTAATTAATTTATAAATAAACAGAAAACATAGAAACATGCTAATAAAGGCCATAGATTTTTATAATAAAAATTATTGTTCTACTCGCATTATCCAGGGAGGAAACAGGGGACTACGTTTGTATGGAAAAAACGGCCGTTGTATTTCTTCTTAAGGATGATGATGACATTCAGCAAGGCGATGTGCTACTTATTATCCCGGAAAATACTACTGTTCCAGTGGGATACTTTTAAATTCAAAATTCCACGCGTACGAAATGATGGGCAATAAGTGACTTGATAAATCTTTAAATTTTCTTATAGAGTAGCTTGCGTACGAGTATATCCACCACACCCGAGCCTTAATAATAAACCTTCGTTAGAAGCAGTGTCACGTAGGCTAAAATTCATGTCCCGTAAAACGTGTGGTCACTCCACTGTCGAACAATGCGTGGACTCTCCTGTCTGTCGCGTGACTCACGTGTGAATGTTTGGTGAATGCCCTTGGTACACCAGTAATGATAATTCCTATGCCAATAACACAAGGTTGAAAATCGAGTGTTTTAAGTGTTTAAATGATCACTTGGAACGGTCATTAGCAAAAAGATTATAGCCTCTATGGCTAATAGTTATAATGGTCAACAAGTTCGTAAAACGGTACTTGACGGTAATTAAACAGGATTTTTTTTAAGCGTGTCATACTCATATCGTTTGGTAGTATTTTTAGTCTGAAGGAGACCGAAGATTTTAGCAGTGATAATTTCCTGTAAGTACAAAGATTAATGTATCTGATCTGAAGGTGTTGTGTTTATCCACTATGTAAGTTCCAAGTTGCTTATATCTGAGGGGGAGGGGAAACCATTTTTCGAAGCTAGTTTAATCACCCAACACTAACAAATCCTTAGCGAGGGCAGCGAAAATATAAAGTAATATAAAGCCAGTCTAATTTAAATATAAGGAAACCAAAGTAGACATTCCCTTAGAATGTTTTAGTGGCGCTGAACACCCACGCCGACGTCGTCACTCTATAAACTTAGTAATGGACTATTAAAAGGATTGAGAAAGGACCGATTGTTTCAGGAAAACAATCCTTTATTTTATGGTCAGCTGTTCTTTAGAAAGCAGAAACACAAGTAAGGAAACATATGATTAAATAAGTATTAATAAAAATCCTTTAAAGGATTTAGAAACGTGGGCATTACTTTGAGTATAAAGATAACTGAATATGAATTGGAAATAATTCCCGCTGTTTCTTTTGATTTGTAATTAGGCACTTTTATAGATTGACAACTCTGGGGGCAACTCAACTGTGGCACTGAATTCTCTTTAAGAAAAATACAAATTCTCTCAAAACTCAAAAGAATTTTCTTAAATTATTTATTTATGAGTATTTCAAATAAAACTTTTATCAGCCAGATTAACAAAAACCATCACTCACAGCAAATCGTGCAACAGCGAAATGAAATCATCGCTCAAACATCAAAAACATTTAAAATATATTCCGCTTAAGAGCGGACCGGGCGAATATCAAATTTATCGCTTTTGCAAAAACACACAGAATCTCCCCGGTGAAATGAAGTAATATATTGAAAAACCGCCAAATGAATTGCCCCGAATGTGTTCGCTTGAACTGATATTTTTGGTTGTTTTTCAGATATTTCGGAACATTCACGGAAAACGCCCAAGATCGGCAATGCATTGAAACATTTCGAAAATTTTACTGCTAATTAATTTATTAATATATTTTCACTGAAACCTCGTGTGGCTAATAATTCAGCATCAAAAATATTTTATGAAATACATATTCCGATTACAATAAAACGAATGTACTAAATTCTTATAGACTGTTATCTAGCATCACTAGTTCCATCATTCCATTTCTTGACACGTGCCAGTACTTCTCTAAACACCTCTTACAACCCATAGGAAGGGATAGTGACATAGTTTTTATATTTGTGTTTATTTGTATGTTTATTTGTATTTACTAACGATAGTCTAAAGTTAAATTGTTACTAACTCTATATGGGCCAAGCCTGAAATAAATATTTTGAATTTGAATTAGTATTTTAATTTGTACGTAATGTTCTAAAATAAGTTAGTTTTTGGTTTTTATTGTTAAATTACCTCAGTTGGTATCGAATCTCACATAAAATGTATAAGCTACAATATTGTAAAGTTTATCTAATTTGTAAAAATAATATCAAAGTAAGTAGTAGTTTTAATAATAGTAACAAGCATCCATTCTCTCAAACTCTCGTGTGTAATAAAATAAAAATAAAAATAAATTAGAATAAAATATAATAACAGTAAGATTTAAATTTGCGAAACGATGTAACTCATTCTTATGTAAATTTCTCAAGCACATGTTTTGGCTTACAGTTTAGGATATTAATCATATTATGTATAAAATTTGTACCATCTCAACTGTAAACTATTTTGTGTTTAAATAAAATAAAATAAAATAAAGACTAATGATCAATTGGTTTAGTTTTTCATTCGGTAGCACCACAATTCCACCTTGTGCAAATTCTTCTTTGAGTTAGTTCAACAAAGTTAAAGCAAATACTAACAAACCAATACATCAGTTAAAAGTATCTTATTAAGTTAATACATTCAAATATTTGAAAACGCAGTGTGCGTGATCATTTTACAAATTACATATTATTAACTTAATATTACTTGAGAATGCAAAAAAGATCATTATATCGGAAGGATGGAAAACACTTGAAGCTCAGCAGACAGGCCCTAGAGTGCATCCTTGCAGCAGCGTGAGAAAGTACGAAATTCAATACCCACGGATGTTCTCAATTTACAACAAAACGTAAAAAAACTTTCCACTGCGGTTGAAGAATCTTTTATTCATGTTTCATAGTAGAATAAACTCAAAAATGAATTCAGAATAATGAATCGCTGCTAGATCAATATGAGAGAGATATTGCGGTTTTTGGTTAGTTGTCAAAGTGTGTAACAAAAAAACAAGGTAAATAAAATCTTAGGAAACGAATCAAAATAGTATTTTCTGTGAATACAAGTGGCACACAGAGGCCTGTGTTTTAGCGAACGTAGGTATGGCTCCAAACTGGTAGAGTGACAAGTTACTGATTCAGTTAAAAATATTAGCTATGAGTATTAGACTCATTTATAAAAATATTTGAAAAAGTATATTATTTATTTTTGGAATGAAGTTTAACAAGTTGGGTGTATAATTAATTATATTGCTAATTAAAAAAAAACAGTCACATAACGAGAGTTTATTATAAATCAAGGACAAATCTTAGTAGGGACAGGATTAAATGTAAACCTATACAACACATTTTGGCATCTATCAGTTATATTTATTTCTGTTATCAATAAACACTTACATAAAACATGAATGAAACTACAAAGAATCAATTTAAATATTTCGTGACTTGAATTAAGTTGTTGCTTTGAAATTGTTGACAGCAGTTAAATAATATAACGTATTCAATTTATAACCAATTGTGTGGTTGAATGACACTATCGAAATGTTAATCATTGAAATGTATAGCTGTCACAATAAATTTTTGTCACAAACTTTACTACAGTAAAAACTATAAATGCCGACTTCGTAAACTAGAATAAGCTTTTAAAAATAACCAAAAGCTTCTGTATATTAGCAAGTTTACACATACTATAAACGAGTATATTAGCATTAACTTATAACGGTGTTCGTTCTCAAAACTCCAGTTCGTTCACTCTGACGAATATATAAATATACAAAATTCTAACTGTATATATTTGTTTAGAAACTTTGCGAATAATATTTTGCAAAGTTTATTGTTTTCGTTGATTGTGTTATTTTGTTTTCGGGTGTTACATTTGCAATAACAATGAATTCGGGTTAGGTTTATTTGTTTGGACTTGTCCGAGGCTTTTGATAAAGTTGGCATCCCGCCAATGTTTCTAGGATTTAATTTAGTCTGGATGTCTTAAATATGAATGAGATGGTATTGTTTTCATTTCAAAACTTTATTGAATATTTTAGAGTGAATGGGGTTACTTCGAAGGGTTATCTAAGCATTTGAATTGTCCGTTACTTGTTTTGATCATAAATCATTAAATTAAACAGTATTACCGCCTTTATTTTCTCACAATTGTATTTTCAGAAAATTAAAGTAAGATTTATTCTTCAAAATAAGTACTTTAAGTTTGTAATTTTTAAGCTTTTTATTTACCAGTCGTTGTTGTCTAGTTACTTAATATAATTATTATAGCAGACTGTCAGAAGACTAGCCCTAAGACTACTTATGTAGTATCTAATAATAAATTAATTCCACAAATGTATCGATGTTCCAGTAAGTTGAAGTTTATTTATTTTATTTACATACACTGGGTAAACTAATGGCGTTAAGAAAGGTGCGAATTTGCAACAAAAAGTTGTCTGATGTGCAGGCCATTGTACAGACAGCGGCAGGTGAACCTACCCAAAAAGTTAAAGGTCATTGAATTGATTTTCAACTTTAGGTCCAACAAGTAGAGATCAATATCAATTGAGAAAATTTGACGTTTTGTGGTAGGTTGACGTGCTGTTGTCTGTACATATAGACGATGAGATATCTGCAATATGACTATTTTTGCAGAACACATTAGTAAAAATATGTTCGCTAGCTTAAGCTTTTAATCAGAGACTTAAGTAGATAACAACAGCCTCGCAATAAATAACTATGTTGTTCTTCAAGACATAAATCCATTTAATAATACAAGCGGCATCATGCCTTATTATTCCAAGTAAAACCTTTCAGTGCATGATAATAATGATAATTATAACCTTTGTCTACTTCTCCGTTCACTAAGGAATATTTGACATTCATAAGTATTCCTTTCATTATAAACAAGCCTCATCGCACCTCGTTACTAACAGACTTAACGGTCTGGTTTCTTATTCAATCTACTATCCAGTTTCATAATAAATCAAAAGACACGGTAGGCTTGCTTTGTGTTTTCTTTATTGATTAAAATAAACCCAATATTATACAAGAAAAATGTTTAAAATGTATCGTAAGTTTGAACGGGACATTACATGTCTTAGTTTTTGCATTACATGACCAATTTTTGTGTTTATTGGAAATGGTAATTCTGTATCTACTCTAACAGTGATCTACTCGTATTTTGTAAGAAGACATCTAGAATAATCCCTTTTTTGCTATCTAAATTTGGATAGTATGTCCTCGGTTTTTGCAACTTCATCTTGCAGTGCAAGGTCTTGCATGTCTTGAGTTCTTTCTTAATAAGACAGAGATGATATTGAAGGTTAAGTATCATTGGTTACTTCGCTATTAAGTAATTATCCAGTTTTAATAGTAGCTACTTTTAATTGCCAGCTAGTGTTACGTAATTAGTAACCAAGAAACGGACTATAAATAACGTTACCGTGAAAAAATCTGCTCTTTTTATATATTTTATAATAAATTTTCGATATCTTGTTCTGCAGAGTACTTGTAGCTTTTGTATTGTCTACAAAAAATATCGTTGAAATTGAGTTTAAAATGTTAATTAACTTTTCAATTTATTATATTTGAAATTTATATTTGTTGACATGCACAATAATCTTGGCGATGGTTTATTCTCTGCTTTCTTCTGTTTTTTTTTCTAGAGTCAAAAATAAATAAAATTTCAACACTGGCAAATCCACCAGTGACATAACCTCGTAACAGTCAATAACATAATTATTTTAATCTTACCGTTTCTTCTTCTTCCAAAGCGCTGATCAGCTCATAATAGAGCATCTCAGCTTCCTTTGATATCTGCACTTTCTCCATCTCGTGCGTAATATCACAGGCCAAATCCGACTGCAGGTGCATTTTCATTGTTTTGTTTTCACTTATTTCACTACACTTCACTGTTTTTTACTTCACTACTTCTTTGGCATTTTTGTTGCGAGTAACTCATTATTGGGTTTCACTTTCGTCATGGATTTTTTGATTTCAATGAACTGTACGATGTGTTCTAATGGTTTAATTTAACAAGAGTGGTTTTTATGGCATATTAGCGTGATCTTAATATTTTTTTAAATGCTTAGTTGTCCGTACCAAATTATATTGCTAAAGGGCACTGGATAGTGAGAAAACAGTTAACAGTAGCTTATAATATTTTCTACTAAAATATCTAACGTTTCAAAAATTATAGGTTTAGTTATTAAAATAATATTTAAATACTCGTACACAAAAGATCCAAATAACCTAATTTAACATTCACAGCCAGTCATAAAACTAAATAAACGCTCATTAAAGTAACTAGGTACTTTTAACCTTCCGCGTAGCATAATTATTAGAACGTTATCGGGAAATTCAACGCAGTGATACTTTATCTTTTGCCAGACGTTTTTAAACCGTTTCAACAATTGTAAAAATGTCCACAAAAGTTGCGTTAACTTTTATCTGATACTAAATAGCAAAACGAATTATGAAAACTTTAATTCTTGCAATATGTTACCGTCAAAGAGGTCTAGTTTTAAAGTTGAACATTATTGCTTGGAATAAAAACGTTGGATAGGGAAAAATGTTAACTTCTTTCGGTATTGACTGTGCAAAATGTTTTTTGGGCGTTTGCCAGTATTTTATGATAGTAAAACTTGAGAACTGAATTTATAATGTTAACAAAAGTAAGTTAGTTCGTGAAAGGAATGAAATTGAAAATAGCAGCACAGATCGACTTAAATCGAGTTTTAAAATTATTGTAAGTCACTGGATTGTCATTCTCGTATTAGGATAAAAATGTTTGTTTTAATATTGTTACAGATCAATGTATATTTAATTTTATTAAAAAATAATACTTTAAGGGTATAAAATTCGCAGGCAACAGTAACTGCTGGCAAGAAAAAAAAGATTTAAAACGTATAAAAATTACCAAATCGTTTTTTCCCTTATCGTGTATGATTTGAATTAATGAAGACCTCCGCTGCGGAGTGGCGTTCACATCAGTTTTCAAGGTGTCGCCTGCTCTGACGTCCCGAGTTCGATTCCCGGACTGGTCTGGGTGTTTGTGGCATCTACGTTGTTTCAGATTTCCACAATAATAACTCACTTTGAGATCAGAACGTGTCGTCCACATTTATTATTTGTTTTTTTTATAGCATTCGTACTTATAATATAAGTTTTGTTTTTGATTCTAAATTCCAAGGTGCGAAGTTAGGTGCTAAAGCTACACAATAATTAATTTGATACCAATAGTCGTTTTATTGGCGAAAAGAATCAAAGACACATTAATTTTATGTTCACATGTTACTGGCAATTTGAGTTCAACAGACTTAAAAACATGTAAGACATCACACCGTCTGTCCACAAAGTAAATGAGGTCAGAAGAACGCAAATATTATCCATACAGAGTTTAAACGTACACAGACTGAGGTCGCATAGTGACTCACTGTCAGTCAATCGAATCGAATAGTGAACGCGTTTTAAGCTGCTTCTTCTCGGCACCAGTCCACAGTTGTCCCAAAGCAATGGCTGGTTAAAAGATTGGGACTTGCAAACGTAACTCCAGCGTCTATTAAAATAAAACTGATTTTACTGATCGAAATCTTAGAAACATTACCCCGAAACACAGTATCGGTATATTCGATTGTCTTTCTCACTCATACCAATGACTGAAAGATACATATAGATAGGGCTAGGCGTTGCTTAGTTGGGCCTCATGACCGCGTCGTAATGAGGCTTCCCAAAATAGAATGGCATAACCTGTCTCGGTCTATGGTTGTTACAATAGTCGTCAAAAGGAGTGCTGACAGAAGAAGACGTTTCCAACTGCGATTACCATTCCTACACAGCGTCGAAATTTTGGACCAGTACTCTTTTTGGAGAATAACTGTTAAACTTTTGGATAATAATCCTGGCAAGTGGTATTTAAACGAATCGTGAAGTTCAAAAGGTTTACAAAATGATAAAGCTAATAGACGGGCGTTGACACTACCGAAACTGTGCTGATCAGCATTTCTGAATAGACCCAGACTGTGGTCAGCTTCTCTCCTGGGCGAAGAATCTAAAAACGCGAGTCTGGAAATTGTTTTTATCATGCGCTGGAATTTAAGCAGATCTACTGCCTCTTTTTACTCTGTAATGATGATACAATGTGACCAATTAGTTTATTGCCTTGCGGTTAAATCATAATTCACGACAGGATGCTGACGGGTTATTTTTAACTTAACTTGATAGATTTTACGGTTAATTATATGGTTATAAAAAGAGGATCATAATTATCCTTTTTAATAACTTCAATTTTCTTATTTCAAAATATACAAGTTACTTTACTAAATATTAGAGCATTTAACAACAATTTAGCTTAGTAAAAGTTAAATAACAGACTCTTAACCTTAACTATATTTTTGAGAGATTCAACATACAATAGCTAGCTAATGTGTTAAAATTAATGTTATGTATTAGAAAGTCATCGCGTCATATATTGGTTAATAAATACATAATATCACCACTTGTCTCCTATACCTACTCGACACCTACTCGTGTCGTTTGATGAGACTGAAGAAGTAGAGGGGAGTAAACACTGCTACGCAACTTCTAGAAGAAAAAAGAAGAATGAATCTTCATCATTTTTCATCTTCTAGGGTGAAGACGGGCAGCAGCGTCTTCTCCCCACCGTTAGTCAAACTGCTGTCACTAACCCGCGTGCCACACGTGGCGATTATGGCAATTTTGGCTGTCCAGCACTGGTTTGATATGGCGATGATGGTGAGACAGCTACCTTAAACAGGTATTTTAATAACGTAATTAGTTAATGAAGTAACATCTAATTAGTGGTGAAGTGAAATGATTCCCGCCCGACCACGTGGGTTAACCGGTTTGTCCGTTTTGGAGTGTAAAGAAATGTCGCAGTCAGTATTTGAAAATGTTCTTTGTGTTTAATGTTGTACCGGTTTAAACTTAAATAGTAACATTTCGTAAGAGTTAGTCCCTCCGGGTTTTATATAATCTCCTACGTAGTCATCAAGGGTTCCCGAAATGTTGAAATAAATATAAAGATAAACTAGCTGTTCCAGGTTTCAAATTGCGTAAAGTGGAAAATTCGTTAATGGAGAATTACAATCGAATTGTTATTAGAAAATAATTATCTGATATTGAGTTGTTCAAGACATATTAATGTTATTAGCTTTACATCTTTACTTAAATCCCACAATATTTTTTGAAACTGAACATTTCAGCCAGCTACTTGTTATGATTTTAAACGATTTTTTTTAATATATAGGGTAAACGGGCAATTAGACGCCAATAACTAGTGTACTAACATGAGGCACTCCTAGTGTAAAGACAAACATTTTTAGATTTTATTTTATCCGTCTCTTTCTATCCTAGTCAAGTTACTATAGTACAGATTGCGCTGTTAAACCGGAACATGCCTTCGAGTAAGGTAAGCCGTGCGTTTGGTCGTTTTGCATACTGCAACGAGACGGTCCTGATTTAGACTGGATGGAATGTTGGCGGGAGGGCGCTCGGGTAGGGAGTTCGAGCCTCGACGAGTATCTGTTTGTAATTGCATCCTTACTGGTATAACTAATGAACAAATATTATTATGTCTGTGTGTTTGGAACATCAAAAAGGTTAACATAAAGCACACACATACAGAGTAGAACATCTAAACAATTTTAAAAGACAGTTTTTAGGCTTTAGTTTAAGAAACGTTTTTTTAAATTTTTAACCGACGAACAAAAAGGGAGCATTTAAGTATGAATAATTATAAGGTTTGCCAAAATTGAACCTTTAAGTTGTTTAAGGTATATCCTAAAGTACGGTCCGATGCTAAAATACATTAATTTATTCATAGAAACGAATAATACAAGTTTGCAATTGTGATGCCTAACAAACCATCTATTTGTCATACGTTGATTCGGTTTCAGACTGAATATTGTATTTCATATTTATTTAATAAAATAAAGCAGAGGTTATTTAATTGCTGAAAATTATATGTCTCCACTTGCAATTATAATTTAATAAAAATAAAAATAAATACTTATGTTAAACTTGCACCGTGCGGAAGATAGTTTAAAAGAATAGCACCACCCCTTCTCGTATGGGTGTCGTAAGAGGCGACTAAAGGAGTACTGCCAGAAGAAGACAGGTGGCAGCGTCTTTTTTCTACTATTGGCCAAACAAACTGCGACCGCGTGCCAACCGTGGCGATTATAAGCAAATCCTCTTCTAGGAGAAGCCTGTGATTATACATACATATATACTATGGTGAAGTCAGAAATTTTATAATATCATCCTTAAATTTTTTTTTCATACAAACTAAAATTTTAAGATTCAAATTCAAATTCAAATTATTTATTCACAAAATACACGTAATTACAATGATATTGGCTTATACAGAATGAATCAGTGTAAATTGCCCTAACGGGCATGTGAATGTCAATTTTATAATTTCAAATTAATTGAGCAATTATTAATTATTATTTTAAATGTCAAATCGTCCAAAATCTTAATACATTAAAATGAAATTTTTTTTTAAATTAAATGTCAAACTATGAGTATTTCCCTAATATTACAGATTGTCAATAGTAAATAAAATCACAATGTCAATAATAAATGTTAATCAGAAGTTGAAAATAAAAGGTACAAAAAGCTCGATATTTTAGGTTTTTATCTTAGTTGGTAAATTTAGTTACATATTGAAGAAATCACTAATCGAATAGAAACATTTCTCTTGTAACCATTCATGTATCAAATATTTGAACTACAAGGTAGTTTATTAAGGAGTAATCCGAATTGTATGAAATATTTTTTTTCAAAAATTACGCTATCATGTTTCCGTCTACGGCTAGTCCACAAGTTCAAAGTCGCTCAGCGGGCTATGGAAAGAGCTATGCTCGGAGTTTCTCTTAGGGATAAAATCAGAAATGAGGTGATCCAGCAGAGAACTAAAGTTACCGACATACCCCACCGGATTAGCAAGCTGAAGTGGCAGCGGGCTGGCCATATTAGCCGCAGAACCGACAACCGATGGGGTAAACGAGTTCTGGAGAGGAGACCGCGTCTCGGCAAACGTAATGTAGGACGCCCTCAGGCCAGGTGGAGTGATGATTTGCGCAAGGTGGCTGGCAGGAGCTGGATGCGAGAAGCCGAGGATCGACCTAAGTGGCGTGCAACTGGAGAGGCCTATGTCCAGCAGTGGACTGGGATAGGCTGATGATGATGATGTTTCCGTCTTCACCATCATAGTGTTTATAATGCACATGTTAACATAGGATGGTTTCGGCTTGATATACCATTTATAGCTAACCGATCTTCCTAGTCAATTGAGAGACTAATTTAGGCTGTTGGTGACGTCGATGATGTTGTTAAACCTAATTTTAATTGCGAACCGTCTGTAATCCATCAATGAGAGTAAACGCGGAAGTCAAAATACGGAAGTTACGATTCTATCGTTTCTATAATTAACACCGCATCCAAACTCAAAGCAATGCACTGTGTAATGTGTTAAAATGTCGCTTACGTTAGGGTTGTCAATAGAAACAACAACATACTCAACTATGCAGTAAAAAAAGTAAAGTAATAGCCTATAATCATCCTACTGCAAGGCAAAAGCCTCCATCGTTGAATTCAAGTTACCACAGCAATGATGGCAACAGGCGTAATCACTACGCTTGCCGAATGCGGGTTGGTGATCACAAATTTGAGAAATGTTTGAAAATTTGAAATTAATAGAACTAATTTTTACAGGCTGATGATGATATAGCAAGATAAAATAACACTAATTCATAAAACACAATTAATTAATATTATAAATGCGAAAGTATCTCTTGTCTGTCTGTCGGCCTGTGTCTGTCTGTCTGTAATACATTTACGCCTAAACTACTGAACCGATTTTGATTAAATTAACCTCAAAGATATATTAGACCTTCAAATTGACATAGGATACTTGATATGATATTCAAGCAATTTAATTGCAATTATAATATCAGTATTTAAATTTGAAAAATTATGTCTCAGGCGGGACTCGAACCGCGCCCGGCATGCGAGGAGATGCGGGTTCGAGTCCCACCTGAGACATAATGTTTTAAGTTTAAATACTGATAGGATATTTTGTAGTCCACAGCCAGGCCCAAGTTTCTACCCTCGCAATATATCGTTTAGTTCACGCGGGCGGAACCACAAGCAAAATCCTATTCAGGACTAAATAGGGACAGTTGTCATTATTTTATTTATGTGTGGTGGCAGCCCTGTGCGAATTGGACTCGGTTCCAGGCAAAGGTTCCAGGCAATAGCGAGTTTCAATGGTCCGAGCAAGAAAACAAATCCGAAATAAACTTTCACTGCACTCCAGAGCATAATCTATGAAACATACCTACGCATACGCGCCAAACAGAGCAACATCTCTTTTGTTCGTCGGATAAATACGAAAATTTAAATTTTTAATAAATGCGTGATAGTGAAATAATCAAAATGGCGTACATTTAAAATTAAAAACGATCATTTAAAAACTTGCAACATTAATTTCATAGGCTAGTACTCGTAGACACGCACCGACTCTTCGCGTCTCATTGGTGTCGTAAGCAAATACAGAAGTACTATTAAAAGATGAACATCACCAACTTTTGCCGACCAATAATGACAATATCCGCTTTTCGATAGGCCTATGTCCAACAGTGGACAAAGAATCAATCGCCAACACGCGGTCAAACCTAAATTCGAAAGCTAAATCAGAAAAATAACTTTCAACAGAAATTAAGACCACAAACTGCATCTTCGTCATTTTAAAGCCGACTTTACTTGATTGGTAGCTTGTTAAAAAGCGCTTTTATAAACTTAATGTTTCCATAAATGCCTTTCATTAGGTTCAACGTACTGTTAAAAAAGTTTCATGTAATTATGAGACGAGGGTGGTAATTTTAGTATTTTTTTATTTTATTTCCGAAACATTTTAAGGCGTCTCCGAAACAAGATAAGGTTTAAGTGGGTGTGTTTGGAGAGATTTAATTTTAGCTTTCATGTTGAATTTGGTTTTGAGAAACAGATGCTGATTCTTTAAAGTTTCGAGTCTTCACTTACTTGTGGTGACCGTTTAAAATAGAAGAGCACCACCACATCTCGTCCAACGGGTGTGAGAGGCAAAACTGATTTTGCTTAAATATTGGGACGTATAAAAGCGCCTCTTGTTAAATAATTATGTTTACAAAAGATATATTGCCAGTGCGAGCTAGGACAAATCAAGACAAACGTTCTTATCATTTACATAATAATTAATAGTATAGCAGCCCTTTTTCATTTACTTTGACATACGATTTAAGTTTATGCTCTACGTGACTAGAGACGAGTGCTATCAAAAGATGTCAAAAACTAGCATTTTCTCTCTACCATTGGCCAAACTGCGTTCGCCAAATCGTCTGCCATGCATCGCGATTAGGTCAAACTTTTTGTTTTGGCGCGGTATTCAGAGGGTTTGCATCAACAAAATGTTCGTATCATAAACTCTATTTGTCTCCTGACTCTTTATGCCATTATCTTTATGAATATGATAGAGAAAAATATATACCTATCTACGGCCATCACGTTACTAGCAGGTCGGTAGTAATTTGATGTAGGCTGATGGTGTTGAAGATCTTTTAAATATACTAGAAGCTGTATTAACAGTTTCCACTAAAGTCCAAACGCTTGACCGTTCAAAAATACCGTACTATTTGTGTTACTGTTACAATGACATTATAATTAATTCTTAAGTACCTGAGGCTTGTTAATGACCAGTCTCGGTGAATCATTGACACGAAATTACTGAAGTGGATGACACTGCGCCTGCGCATAGAGATAAGAGTTAAACTGTTTGTACACTGGTATACTGACTACATGCATACATTATTTGATATTTTAGCAATTATATTGCAAATATAATATCAGTATATAACCTTGAAAAATTATGTCTCAGGCGGGATGCCTCGCATGCCGGGCGAGGAGATGCGGGTTCGAGTCCCGCCTGAGACATAATTTTTCAAGTTTATATACTGATACATGAATACAGTCTAGTGTAGTTATGTGGACTATGGGGTTGTATAAGGCGACTCTTCGTTTTCTTACGTAACGCCACAAGAAAACGATGTACTTCACGAAACGCCAAAAATTTAAGCATATGGGCTTTTAGTGTGGATTTCTACTCTGTAGTTTGAGGTTAAGACCGAAGGGTACTACTACAAATAAATGAAAAAAAAATGTGGGGATATTTATTTTGTAGTTTGAGGCTTTAGGTACTACCTACTACTTTTTTTTTCTTGCACAAAAAAAGATGAAAATAAACGCTCTCTTTCAAAGGATACTTACATTTTGGAGTATTTTTTTTTTCACCAGCAAACAAAACTGTGTACGCACTGTAATTGTAAGGCTTGTAAATTATGTTTTTTAAATTATGATTAATGTTTTGACGTACTTTCTTTTAATTAATCCTCCCGAGATAATTTGCCTGCCTCCCGTTTAGTTATTTCGCCTCTAAAAATACAATCAAAATACTACCTTAGTCCAATAGTAATAAAAGTCAAAGATTGTCAATATGTAATTGTAAAAATCGACCATACAGAAAAGTCCTGTTATAACCAGTTCAGTTGGTAATTTCGTTAATGAGATGCTGATTTTGTTTCGCACTCAATAATTTTTGTTAAACAATTTCAAGTTTTTCAATGCTGGAATTTGTCAATATCTGCTCAAGCGTCGAGCTTGCTGACAGTCTGCAAACAATGCGAGCTTGCAAGTGTTTAATATTTGACAGTGACGTATAATGTGTTTCGGACTCGTCTCATCTTCGGCCAAAAACCTTTTTTTTTTATAATCCATGGGCAAGCTCTTGACTACATATTTAACATCGTCCGCGTCAATTTCTGTTATTATGATCGCGACTATTTTTGCAAAATTTTTCACTGATGCTTCGCTCCTATTGGTCGCAGCTTGATGTTACTCGTATATACCCTAAAGCCTTCCTCGATAAATGGACTATCCATAACAAAAATAATTTTTCAATTCGAACCAGTACTTCCTGAGTTTAGCGCGTTCAAACAAACAAACAAATATAATATAGATGTATCGGACCGAATTGAGCAAAATAAGGTTTACTTAGTCAGGATTTAAGCTACATTGGCACCGTTAAAAGTGAAATTCATTCTTAAACAGAAAACAGATCGTTCGACATCCAAGCCGATGCTTTCCGTATAAATGTGTTGTTTGTATGCGCGTGCGCATCTTCTTTCACAAGGAAGCGTTTACGGAAATGACCCGGTTGATTTATTTAGTTTTTGTTAAAATAAATCCAGTCGGTCAGTCAATATTGAATTACGATCTAGTCAATATTAGAATTGAAATTTGTTAGTTGAAATATTGACTTTCAACATCGAATCTCATTAATAAAAATATATTAATTGAATTCAGTAAAATCGATGTTTTGAAAAATGTACCTAAATTGTTTTCGAGTGTTTTATGTGAGACACAAGCCGACAAATTGTTCACTTATTTACCTCGACAATCTATATATCTATACTATCTATACTATCTATACTAATATTATAAAGCTAAAGAGTTTGTTTGTTTGTTTGTTTGAACGCGCTAATCTCAGGAAGTACTGGTCCGATTTGAAAAATTATTTTTGTGTTCGATAGTCCATTTATCAAGGAAGGCTTTAGGCTATAGAACATCACGCTGCGACCAATAGGAGCGAAGCATGAGTGAAAAATGTTGCAAAAATAGTCACGATCATAATAACAGAAATTGACGCGAACGAAGTCGCGGGAAACAGCTAGTATTATTATAATCATGTGGTCATAGCACATAAACGAATAGCACCGCCCCTTCTCCTCTTATGGGTGTCGTAAGAGGTGAAATAAGTTGAAGACCAGCATTTTCCCCCCACCAATTGGCAAACTGTGATTGCCAAGCCAACCCGTCTGCCAAACCCGTGTCCAGCAGTGGACTATGTGCTACTCGTATATTTATGTGGATAAATGCAGGCGATGATGACTGATAAATGATGTAATATAACATTGTTGAGTTTTTTAATAAATTGTAAAAGAACCTAAACTTAAGGTTACACTACGTTGATGTAAAATAAAAACTAGTAACACATCAGTATCGCGAGGAGATGCGGGTTCGAGTCCCGCCTGAGACAAAATTTTTCAAGTTTATATACTGATATTATAAGTGCAATTAAGTTGCTAAAATATCAAATAAAGTAGTAACACATCATTAACAAAAAAATGTGCAATAAATTTTCTTCGTACAGTTATTTTTTTACAATTTTAATTAAGCAAAAGCTACTGTCAGTATTTCAAAACATTCCCTCGCCGATCCCACGTGACTCACTGGTAACCGTGACTTCCGGTTCGCACAATGTTGTAGACTTAGGTACTATAGTTCTAAAACAATGGAGAGTTTACCGGGACTGCGCGCGCGCCGTATGGTTGCCGCGCTTAAGGATTGAAATTATACGAAGTGGTGCATGTGCAGTGCATGCATTGTTTTTAGTGTTATAATAGTTAGAGTAGAGTTCTTAATTCAATTCAATAATAAATTAATTCTATATCGTTACTACAAGGTACCCACATAGTTAAAACCTCGAATCAATAAACTCTATTGATATTGATCATGAAAGTTTAAATCTGATTCGGTACATATTAATAAAGTCTTAAAGTCATTCGTTGAAGTAATTTCATTAAAAGCACTCCTAATAAAATGTCTTGGTGGCTGAATTGGTTAGAGCATTCGCTTGCTAAGTGGAAGGTTATGAGTTCGATTCCAGCCTAAAAGTATAATTTAAAGCATTTGTATTTTGTATTTACCCTTTGATAAGTAGAAAAAAAAACGTTATACACTGCTCATGAAAAAAAAAGGATTTAGACAAAACCAAACAAAAATCAAAATTACGAATATGAAATTCTGCGAAATATAGAGTATGCAATGCCTCCATTGTCCGGAGTCCAAACCGGTTAAGCATCGTGACGTCCTTGAGTCGATTCCCGGTTGAGATATATCCAGCATAACTGAATGTTTGGTGGCCATTGTGGCTATGGTTTTATCATGATGGTACCTATGGCCAAAAATGGTATGTTCGTTCCTTACAGAAGGCTGTATTTGGGTTACATTACCCAATTTAATTTAAATAAATTTTAATTTCCAAGAGTAACAACAAAATTGAGACAGTCACATTTTTTAAATCAAAACTTTTGACAAAAATTTCATTCATATAATAAAATGAGTAGGTACCAAACAGTTTTGAGTAAATACCAAAAATTATCAATATTTGCTATGAACCGACTCTAAATCAATTACTTACATGCTTAGCTTAGTTAATCTCTTTGATTTTCATTTTTCGATGAAATACCAAAGGTGTTATAGTTATTACAAATCTAATATTTGTATACAAATCTCTTGCCACGACCACATGAACCACAGTGTTTGTTATTATGGTCGCCTTAATTGACATACGTTTTTTTTTTGTAAAAAAAAAAAAAAAAAAAAAAAAAAAAAAAAAAAAAAAAACGTATGTCAATTAAGGCGACCATAATAACAAACACCGAAATACCAAAGGTGTTATAGTTATTACAAATCTAATATTTGTATACAAATCTCTTGCCACGACCACATGAACCACAGTGTTTGTTATTATGGTCGCCTTAATTGACATACGTTTTTTTTTTGTAAATCTTTGGTAGGTCTAAAAAAAAGAATGAAAGCATTTTTTTATCTAGAAAAAAAAGGAATTGTTCCCGTGAGATGCTTTAAATGCAAAATTCCACGCGTATAAAGTGGCGTGTAAAAGTAGTTTCATATGAAATTTGAGCATTTTATTAGTAAATCAAATGTAGATCAGTTTGAAGGTCAATTATTAATTTTCAACTGCCCAACTTCCTTGCACAACAAATCTATTACTTCAACTTTTAGTTTATCTAATTAAAGCTATTAACTATGTCATCCATCAACGTTAAAAGGAAAACAACGATTTTCTAATTACTTGTAACTTAATATTGAATGAACAATATCAACCTAACTGTATTATGTATTTATTGACATAACCTATGTATCTTTAAAAATAAAATTGAATTTCTATTTCGCATCCGATCGACTGCGCCAAACTGGATATTTTATTGTTATATTTGTAAAAAGAAGCAGCCTATAATCATCCCACTGCAGAGAAAAGGCCTCCATCATTGAATTCAAGTTACCACAGCAATGATCGGTACTAGTATAATCACCACGCTTGCCAAATGCGGGTTGGAGATCACAAACCCGAGCATTGTTCGAAAATTCAAAGCTCTTGTTACCCTACCCGTAGATCGAACCTAGGACCTCCAGATACCTAAACTTCTAGACCAAACGTTTCGTTTCTGTGTATGTATTTATAATAAATTTTATCGATTGGCAAAACGAAATGTTTTAACAAATTAACATTCATATAATGAGGCGTGTTTATGTCCCTTGTCACGTACGGTACATGATGTTATGCCCAGCACGATGTCCAGCCGTGACGTCTATGACTTGAGTGGGAATGTGCTTATCTAGGTTTCGCTATGAGATTATGTTTGTTACTAGAAGATAATTGCTTATCTAGATTTAAGATACGAGTAGTAAGTGTGATATGGATCGTAAAACCTTCTCTATGAAGAAAGTACTTTTTATGCAATGGTGAAAATAGAAAAAAAAAACATACAACATTAAAGAAAAGCATGTAAGCCCAATTTTGAGAACGTAAACGATTTTTGCATGGGATCTTCAATAAATTGGTGGTTTATTTTGGGGTTCTTTTCCACCCCTTTTTTAAGTTTTTGGGTAGTATCTTTTTTTATTAAATGGCACCAAATTTGGGCTTTATCCTATGAATAATTAAAAACAGTTATTGAAATCGGTCGAAGAATCTTCCTTTTTAGCATCGACCGTAAATTAATCTGTACATAAAGATATATATTTAATTGTTTCTGCTTTAATTTTTTTTTAATTTATAACTTTTATTAATTAGGTATGTTAACTATGGATAAAAATAGTTTCAAAATTTAGATCGAACTGAAATAAAGTAAATATCAAAACGTACATTCTGTAAATTAAAATGATATGTATAATCGAAATCAAGAATACCTCATTGAGGTCATAATATAATCTAATTAATATCTTTATGCCTGAATTGTCTGCAAAATTATATTATGAATATGAATAAGACCTCCATTTAGCTAAATTACTTTCATTCAACACTTAACGAACGCAAATATCTCTCTCTGAAAAATAACAAAAAGTATCGTCAAATATCTGAATCCATGTGTTAGGTACTTTTTAATGACATGATTCACAAAAACAAACATACCATTCTGACACACGACTCAATATGTCGGCCATTTTAAACAAATTACCGATAACAGTTATACTAGTAACATGATAAGCCTTGGAAATCAGATCAGAACGAATTTAATCCCCTTGCTAGGTATGTGACCCTATTACAGAACAAGCTGCTACTCACGACTCTACATTTCTAGCAATACAAATCTATACTCTATACTTAATATTATAAAGCTGAAGAGTTTGTTTGTTTGTTTGTTTGTTTGTTTGAACGCGCTAAGCTCTGGAAGTACTGGTTCGAATTGAAAAATTATTTTTGTGTTTGATAGTCCATGTCTCGAGGAAGGCTTTAGGCTTTATAACATCACGCTGCGACCAGTAGGAGCGAAGCATCAGTGAAAAATGTTGCAAAAACAATCGCGATCATAAAAACAGAAATTGACGCGTACGAAGTCGCGGGGAACAGCTATGATTTATAAAATAACACAAAGTAATCTTATTTTTTTTTTTTTTTTTTTGGCACAAACAGTCAATATTATTAATAGGTTTAGAGTAAATACAGTAAAATTATGCTTAATGACAAAACAGTGCCGAAAATTATTTTCTGTTAAGGATCAGTAATAAATAGATATTTGTGGACAATATCACGTACAAAGTAAGTACCTACTATTTAAAGCACTTGTCTTGTGGATATCAGAAAAACCTACCTAAGGTACAACAAATTATGCTGACCCGGGAAAATATAGAAAAATAGTTTTTTTTCTAAAATGCCTTACATTAGGAGAATTCGGACTAATTGGAAAACTATCCATTAGTTGAAAAAATAACAACTTAACATGTTATTACGAATATATGGTTTATTTGAATTTATAATACAAAAGTATAGTTTACTTCTACTCTATTGAAAAAGTGACCTTTTAAAGACATATATATATGTATACTATATATATTATGATATTACGTAAAATATTACAATAAAAAAAAACAGAGTAGGTACTGTCAGATAGCTCTTGATATTGACCTGAAATCAAGTTAGACATTACTATGTAAATTTTGACATAAAAACCACGCTTCAATAAATATAGAAACCAAATTTATTAAAAATCAATGTTTTTTCCAAAAAACAGAAAAAGTTTGTAAAATTAAACCTATTGAGTTCAAAAAAACAACAAACCGTAATTAGTATCAGTTTATCAAAATCCTCTAAAACACACACACACTGATTCGGACCGCAAAAACATCCAAAATATGGCACTACATCACTTGCAATTCAAATCGCGAACGTATTCTTAAACTGTCACTTTGACGTTTACGACTGTCACAAAAACTGTTTTTGTTCTGTAGCCTCAAAACACTGGCACAAAATAATTTGCGTGAAAAAAAGGCTAGGTTAAAAATGGCGCGCTTAAGGCGCGGAGCGGGCGTGCGCGCGCTCTCGCGCCATGACACTGCGCGTTGGATGCAGACCGGCGTTTACGCATATATTATGTTTAGATTATAGTCCTGTATGCAGGCTGTTCCTGTGATTGCGGCATTGCAGTCCATCGGTTTCGGTGAATCGCTTTGATGGGGTTATTTGCGTGGAGTAAGTATGTTAATATTCGTGGAATTTTAAAAACTTAATTGTGAGAGGAATTTAAACCGAACTGCCAAATGAAATCTCTAATAAACAACATCATCATCATCAGCCTATCGCAGTCCACTGCTGGACATAGGCCTCTCCAATTGCACGCCACTTAGGTCGATCCTCGGCTTCTCGCATCCAGCTCCTGTCAGCCACCTGGCGCAATCATCACTTCACCTGGCCTGAGGGCGTCCTACATTACGTTTGCCGAGACGCGGTCTCCACTCAAGAACTCGTTTACCCCAGCGGTTGTCAGTTCTGCGGCTAATATGGCCAGCCCACTGCCACTTCAGCTTGCTACTCCGGTGGGCTATGTTCAATAACTTTAGGTATCTGCCGGATCACCTCATTTTTGATTTTATCCCTAAGAGAAACTCCGAGCATAGCTCTTTCCATAGCCCGCTGAGCGACTTTGAACTTGTGGACTAGCCGTACCATCAGTGTCCACGTTTCGGCTCCGTATGTCATGACGGGTAGGACGCACAATAATATTTCCTAATAAACATGATAAGTACAAATCTCTAATAAATAATGTACCTACATACATATTTTGAATAGAAAGATTCAATCAACCTCTTCTTCCAATTATTCTCTTTCATAATTATTAATAATATACTGAATTAAACTTTCGTTGTCACTATCACTAGAGTTATTTGATTCGGGATTTATACCATGTGCCTTAGTTATTATGAGTTTTCGATATTTCGGCACTGTTGCAAGCGCCATGATCAGTAACTTATTTAAATCACGTCTGTAGTGTAGAGCAATTTTAAGGTAGATCAAAAATATTTTAGTTTCTTGAACTGTCTCTTAAAATGCTTATTTAACACCAAAAATTCTACCCACACTAAGGCATTAGAAAACGCTCCTTTAAGAATTGCATTTTTGATCAACTAATATTATTTTAATCTTCAGGCAACGAAGACACAAAAATAATACTATTCCATCTTTTTAAACCGTCTACTAAAAAGGTTGTTTGTGCATCTTTCCCTAAATTGAAAACTAAATATATAATTAAGTCGCTCCGTTCCGAATCAGGCCCTAGTCAGTTTCGGTTTAATTTTCAGTCTTAGTTACGTTTAGTAAGCGCAATAGCATTTACACGTCGCAAAAGTAAGTGGTTTAATTATTTAATTAAAATGTAAGTCTTCGGACCGTTACAGAGGCTAAATTTAAAAAATAAAAAAACCCAGTCAATGACATTTGTTTACTAACAACAGTAATAAATTTTTATTAATAGAATACTAGTAGGTACACACGGCGGCACATCAGACTATACATGTTGACCTTGAGACCGTCTTTATGCCCTACGTAATAAAAGATGTTATCGCAGTTCAACTGTTTAACTTGATGTGCTGTCGAGTACATAAGTTGGTACAGATCTAAATAATCATTTTAGGCTTTGCCGCATTAAGGTAGAAAAAGAGTTATTGCTAAATGTATATGGATTGCAATTTTAAAGATGAATGATAAGATAAATGTGGACAATATCACATACATTTTTCTGATCCTAATTTAAATAACTATTTAAAGCACTCGTATTATGACAACCAGAGACAACGAAGGTACCACAAACACCCAGACCCGAGAAAATGTAGAAAAACACTTTTTTTCCAACATTTACCCGTCCAGGAATCGAACCTCGGAGCAGGCGACACCTTGAAAACCGGTGTGTACGCCACTCCGCCACGGAGGTCGGCAATTTTAAATGTATGAAGTCATTAAGATAATGTACTCGTACCTACACAAAGCAGATATGTAGTTCATTTTTATTTTGACAAATTCGGAAAAATACATGAACTAAACTTTTAGTACAACTTTGTAAAAACGCCGCTTAAGCATAAAAGTTTACGTCTTGCAAACATCACGCTTCTCCGCAAACTCGGTAACATGTAGAAGTTGAAATTTTGCGACATTCCCTTCCGCATCCCATAGTCCCCGAGAAGGAAGCAAACAGTAAAGTTAGTTATCATGTAGATTGCTTTCCCTACGATATTACGGTGATCCCGTGGGACGCATTGTGCAAGCTGACGTCCTGTCGCGGTTCATTGACTCTGTAGGTGTAACTATGCAGTCGAGTATGACATAGTTTAGTAGGGTTCCCTACTACAACTTGATGAAAAACCTCTCTAATATCAACGCCTATCTATGAGCTGATGCTGATATACAGCCTCAATAGCCTATATCAGTCCACTGCTGGATAAAAACAGGCCTCTCTACAAGGAGTAATTGCTATAATTGCCACGCTTGGTAGCCGGTTGGCAATCGCAGATTGACCAATAGTAGAGGGAGCACGCTGCTGCCCGTCGTCTCCTGGTAGTTCTCCTTTAGTCGCCTCTAATGACACTCTAAGGAAGTAATGTTTTTCATGGGTCTCTTTAAATATATAGGATTTTGTAAACGTTGCTGCGTTTGGCTGGCGGTTTGTTTGGCCAATGGTGGAGAGATGACGCTGCTGCCTGTACTCTTTTAGTCACCTCTTACAAAACCCATGAGTCAAGAATTATTGTTCAATACCACATATTCATCATAATAATCTCAAATATCGTTCACTCCTGGACCTCTTCGGATTTCAACAAGGATCGATCCTACACCACATGCATCCATGTTCTCCGACTTCCCGCGGCCTACCCACATATCCTAGTCTGGTGCGCGGTCGCCATCCCAAAACCTTTCCACCCCCAAACCCATCGGTTCTTCGTACTAATTTTACCGCCTTTTCCTTATAAAAACGTCCAAAATTGATGCAAATTTTTAAATTATTACACAGTATGTTTACTATTTGATATCACATCTAGTCCTAAAATAAATACTTTAAAAAAAATATTTATGCAAGCGGGGCCTTCTCTTAAACTAAAAATGTCTCCTAACCATTACCTAGTTATACCATCGCTTTAAATTCTCTACTTGTAATACATTTTTTTTAATATTTATAAAAAGTAGGTACTTCATTTTGTAATGAAATTTTAATTAAAACTCTAAACTTTTATTTATCCTTGAAGCAATTAAAAATGCATGTGCTCATTAAGCAAAAATGATGTCCAGGAAATAAAAAGTTTGTCAGACTGATTTTTCCGCGAAGTTCTCAAACGAGTATGCACGTTTTCTATACAAATATTACATTTTCCGTATTTCTAGACCTGGTATATTAAAATTGCATCTTATTCCATATTTTTATGAAAATGAAACTGGCTTCGTCCGGTTAAATGAAATTGCGGGGACTAAATTTAACTCAGTCGAGACGGAGCAGTAAATTATACCTAAACTGCAGACTGGTGGACGGACTAGGGTTTTTACTTTTTGTTGTTCCAATAGTACTTATACGTAGTTAAGTATTGTCGATAAAATTTATGGTAGTGTTAAGTTATACCTACATTCAGAATGCGAGAGAGCAAATAAGTTTATAAATAAGATTGAATACTAAAAATGTTTGTTAAAATAGTTAACGAAATGAAACAATTTACTAAAGCGGAAATTCTAATTGCAATGAATAGAATTGTATTTAGTATATAAACTTGAAAAATTTTGTCTCAGGCGGGACCCGAACCCGCATCTCCTCGCAAAAAAAAAAAAAAATTTAAAAAAAATTTTTTCAAGTTTATATACTGATATTATAAGTGCAATTAAGTTGCTAAAATATCAAATAAAGTAGAATTGTATTTATATAAATATATTCCGGAACTAGTTATTACATGTAGCATTAAATATTGACAGTATTGCATTATTGTCCATTAGCATTTAAATATCAGAATTGAGTTATATGTATAGAGAATAGCACATATCTAGTAGGGCATAGCAATGGAAGACGACGACAAAGACGAGATCATTTAACAATTCCTTATTAAATAAGGTCCCTTACAAAAACTTATACTGTATTGCTGTAACAATTAATATTTTTTCAATGCAATCAACACCAGTACGGATTCCGTCTGCCTCTTCATCAACTTTAACTTCATAAATTGATTCTTCTTCAACTTTCTCGTAATAATAATAATTGAGCTTTTCATCTCAAGTATCCCGACAGGATCTTAATCCATGCATGCGTACGCGCCATTTGTTATTTTTATGTACACCGCGTGTCAGTCTGTCACGAACTTTGGCGCCACAGTAAATTAATGTATTTCAGTAGCTTAACTTAGCTTTCTCAAAAAAATGCCAATTTTTTTTACTGATTTTTATATTCAACGAAACGTTCTATTTTATACAGGCAATATTTTCAAAGATAAGGAAATCAATAACTTTTAAAATCATAGTGGTATCCTCTTTACTATACAATGAAAATAGGTCTGGTAATAAGTATGTATGTGCTAGAAAACACACTGACAACTAACAAACACGACAGAGAATTCATTGATCTAATCAAAGGAAATATTTGTGTTATGTCACGACAATTTTAGTTTTTAGTAAAATAAATCCTAGTAAAAGAAGGCCAACAGTCAATAGTATGAAAATAAAAATCTTCAAAGATTGAACTGTTTCTACTAGAAACTGAACTGAAATTCAAAACTTACCTACTTTCCGATTTGGTCTGTTAAGTACCATGTGTACTTAAATTATAAATTAGTGTACTTATTAGAATATGAGTATGAAGTTTAGTTACTGCTTTATACGTTATGAACTGTATGTCTGCCCTAAATACCTGGTCGGTATTTTAATATTAAATGCAACAAATTCTGGATTTTATATGTTATTTCGTTAATTATTCAAGTGGCGAAAGTTATCTTGGGGAAAGCGTTTTTAATTGAACCAAATGTATAGTTGCAGAAACTGATAACGTATAAATTTCATACACACAAACGAGTAATATTACGAGTATTACATAATTTGAAATGTTTGACGAAGCTTTTTTGCCAGCTCGATTTTTAAGGAGGCAAAGTTAAGTACTTTACGAAATGTTAATTACGTCATAAATTATCGTGATTTATAATTAACGCGGTTCCTGGTGTGCGAATTATTAATGGCCATAGTGAAAATTTTATCAGAGATTAAAATTGATCGGATGTTTGCCAAGGGAATTTTGTTATTATTATTTTTATACTTGCGACGGCTGTTTCTCTTTCACGTCCTGGTAAGCTTGACTATATGAAGAGATCTAAAGTTTTTCAAATACAGCATCATTATTGTCAAAGATTTTTAATTTAAATACTTTATGTAATATTTTAGCAACTTAATTGGCAATTATAATCTCAGTACTTGAACTTGAAATATTGGCGCTGTGGCGTTATGTCTCAATAGCTTAATTAGACAAAGAACCACGTACAGTATGCATGGATATGACAGTTAGAGTCCTGCCCGAGAAAAAAAAAGAGTTTAAATAGGGATTTTCAACTTCCGTGCCGAGTTCGATTTTCGGTCGGGTTAATGTAGAAAAAAAGTGTTTTGCCTGGCCTGGGTGTAATTGTACCTACGTTGATTCTGATTTCCACAAATACAAGTGCCTTCAATACCTATGTGATGTTGACCACATTTTATTTATTTATCATTTATAATTTATTTACTCAAAACACTTACGAGTATCATTCAGTAGATAAATATTGATTCAGAGTTTCATTAGTAAAATTACTCTCTAGATTCATAAGTGGGTCTCAGCCGAACTGCACAAGTGAATATAGTCAGCTGTACTTCAGCTAATATTATCTTGCGCACGTTATGTAATAATATACTAAGTACATAGCGAGACAATATACGAAATAATTAAGTAAAGTGCTCTCCGTATTCCCCATTGTAAGGCATCTCTTTGATACAGAGAGGGCAGTAAGAAGATTATATTGCGCTGTAAGGAGTACCCTCATTTGATGCAACTGAAGTTTAAATTTAATCAATTAAAATACTGCTGGTATAACAACGTTATTGTGATTAACGGTAATGATTTGAAGTATTAAGGGTCGATAACGTTATCAAATCACGTTAAATGTATCGTTAAGTAACGGTATTTTGATAGGTATGTAAATTTGAAAAATCCAATTACTCTGAACGGAAGAGAAACAACGTTGACACTTGACTGTATTTACAAAATCCTTACTCATATAAATAAATACATATTTTCCAGACATGCTACACTGGCCACACAGAGCCTAAATCCTAAATTAAGCTAATACTAAGAAGCTTGTCGTATGGGGTACTAGACAACCGATAAACTTACCTATATATATTATATTTAAACATATAATACACAGAAAACACCCAGATCAGTACAAACAGATGTTCATGCATACAAATATTTGTACTGTGCGGGGATCGAACCCGCGAAATCGTAAAAATGCGAAAGTGACTCGGTCTGTCTGTTAAGCTTTCACGCCTAAAATACATTACCAATTTTAATAAGATTTGGTGTAAATATAGGTTAGACCTTAGAAAAAGATATAGGCTATTTGGTATCCCACTGTTGGGCACCGGTTTTCACAAGATATAACGTGTAGTTCACGCGGTTAGTGCCGCGAGCAGAAATCTAAAATAACTGTGTTTTTTTCTATAGTTCTAATAGTGTTAAACTGAATTCGCAGGCATTTTAATTAACATTCCTACATATGTGTATGTACCAAAACTATCTCCTCTAACTTGATTCAAACAATTGGGACTTAAAGTGCCGAATGGTACTTGGGTCTCGGACAGTAACTTGAATTCAACTTGAGCAAGTGCTGACAAAGAAACATTATTCCGTCTGTACGGCAAGTTTTAAATTGTCATACTCATCTGTTTTGTTGTTTTAGTTAATAAGACGACCTGACTGATGTGTGTGTGTACTCGTACAATTCAAAGGTTCCAAGTCTAATTTTCGGTATAGGTGTGGAAGAATCGAGGGCTTTTAATGGAAACGATTTTTTTACAGGTTGGATTTCTGGTCAAGTCAATTTAGGAAACTAACTAACTCTTTTAAATGGGTTTGATACCCAATGTCAACAATCATATGATCAAAGTTTAAATAAACAACGCCCTAATAGCAGCAACTTAAAAGACCAAAGATTTAAAAGATCGACAGATCAAAATATCAACAGTTTCAATTATCAACAGTTAAAAAGATCGATAGTTCATTTGATCAACGGGCAAAATGACAACAATTTGGGTATAAAAAAAATTGTTTCGATCCTATATATATCCTTACTTCTAATGAGATAATATTTATATTGTAATATTAATATGACATAAATGAGTTACATGCTTTTGATAATAATTCTGGTCATAAAATAGTATAGGTAATTACATCACCCTAAAGTCATTCGAGTGTAAGTTTCTATGTGAAAAATGTGTTGATCAAAACAATTATTATTTTATACCTAAATTTTGGCTGTTGATCAATAAATGAACTGTTGATATTTTAAACTGTTGATATTTTGATCTGTCGATCTTTTGAATCGTTGGCCTTTTAAGTTGCTGCTATTAGGGCGTTGTTTATTTAAACGTTGATCATTATGATTTTTGAGGGGGTTATGGTGGAAATTATTTTCTGAATTGGCTTGTGTTTGGAAGGGATCATGGATTATAGTCGTGCTTTGGAAGACACATTGAGCCTGTCCCGTCTTATGTTAAAAGATGAAAGACGGAAGGACAAGCCACGTCAGACGCCTGTGATAGGCTTGGATAACTCTGACACCAGACAATCCTGGAAGAATTGTCATAGGATAAGAGAATATTGTGCATTTTGTAAACTATGCAAAGATTTTGGAATAGATATTCTTCATCATCCTCAGCCTGTGTCAGCCACTTTTATTTTTTTAAATAGATACCTATTCTCCATCAGTTTTTATCAGTCCACTGGTCATACTCATTATCTCATAACCTCTGTGGCTAATCTTGGCCGGTGGGTTGGTACCTGGGTAAAGGTGGTAGATGCTGCGGTCAATTAGGCAGTACTTCTTAATCCAATTACGATGCCCATGGGAAAAAAGAGGAGGTGTTGTTCGTTCAGGCTTGATGGATGGTTTCAAGTGTCTTACTTTCAACTGCTATAAAAGTATTATGAATAAAATATATTCAAAAAGCTATGAGAACAAAAGCCTCCATTAATGTTGCTTCTAAGAGTCATTCCCCTAAGAGGGACAGGGAGAAAAAATTAAATAAAATTCAGCACTATAACGAGGCGAGCCGGTAGTTTGCTATTTAATTATGAATTTATGAGCAGTGGGAAAATACAAACCTAGATGGAAAGGCTTAGGTTCAGACACAGACTAGAGCGGGAGCGGGAATAATTTATACAAAACCTTTAGAATTGGTTACTTGAAATTACGTAAAACAAACGCAATCGAAATATTTTGTACTGCAAATATCTAATCTTCATCAAAGTGTGTAGTCCAAAGTCACGAGTAAAAAATGCTTTGATAATGCCATTGACGTAAAATAGTGAATTTATGAACAATCAAATTTTGACTTTAACCTTATTAGCTTATGATTCATCACTTATTTTTAAGAATCAAATATCAGATTTGATTTAAAAAGGTTACGGCAGAAAACTAAGAAGCTTAACGACTACTTAAACTGTTGCTTCTAAACGATTTTTAATATGACAACATAACTATATAACTTTGATACATCACAAGACCACCCATTCGTAAGTTTAATACAAATTAAAATACCAACCGACTTTTAGAACGACAAATAATTGAAGATTATGTTAAATCAAATAGCCATCAAAGTGCATCTTTTACTCTTACGCACTGCTGAATAGATCGAATAAATCAAAGTATCGATTAGATTTGGAAATACATATTATGGAATGGCTATTATTTAAGTCAGGAACAATTAATTACACACAAGTACCGGATATTTCCCTTTGTGGTACAACCCTTAAACGGGTTCAGAGTTTTAAATACCTGGGGCATTGGGTTACTGAGGATCGTAGAGATAATCAAGATATTGATAGGGAGCGTAGGTCGCTGGCTGTTCGCTGCAACATGTTGGCTCGCAGGTTTGCACGTTGTACTAGGTCAGTAAAGTTAACTCTGTTTAAAGCATACTGCCAAACCTTCTACACGTGCAGCTTGTGGGTTAATTTTACTCGGCGGGCATACAGTGATTTACGTGTCCAATACAACAATGCCTTCAGGGTGTTGTTGGGGCTGCCGTGGCGAAGTAGTGCATCCGGTGTGTTTGCGGAGGCTCGAATTGATGGTTTTTCAGCAATTATGAGAAAACGATGTGCATCTGCACTGTCACGTCTTCGCGGCAGTGCCAATACTATCCTGAGGGTATTCGTGGATCGTTGGGAGTCACCACTTCTTCAACGATGGGTCTTATCCTATACCAAATTGTATAATGTGGCCACTATTCTATGTTACTAACACTAATTTCTAAGAAAAACTGTTACTAATATTATGGGCTCTGTCTGAAATAAAAATTTTGAATTTGAATTTGAATTTGAATTACTAGCCAGGAAAATATAAAAGATAAAATATTGTCTGGGGTCTGGGTCCTATGGGAGTGAGACGTGGTCGTTTACTATGGGTCTCGTAAGAAGGCTCAAGATCACCCAGCGAGCAATGGAGAGAGCGATGCTTGGTATTTCCCTACTCGATCGAATCAGAAATGATGAGATCCGCAGGAGAACTAAAACAACCGACATCGCTCGAAGGATTGCATTGTTGAAGTGGCAGTGGGCGGGACACATAGTGCGGAGAACCGATGGCCGTTGGGGCGGAAAGGTTCTCGAATGGCGACCGCGTACCGGACGACGTTCCGTGGGCAGGCCCCCTACAAGGTGGATCGACGATCTGATCAAGGTCGCGGGAAGCCGCTGGATGCGTACAGCACAGGACCGATCGTTGTGGAGATCCTTGGGGGAGGCCTATACCCAGCAGTGGGCGTCGTTCGGCTGATATGATGATGATAATGATGATGGGGTCCTGGGTGTGCTTTGTTGCTAAGTACGTTGACATATATTTTTATTTATAATTATTAAATACACGCTTTCGCTTCTGACTGAGACTGAACCCGAACCCGCTGTAGCTTCTCTCAGTTTCTGGTTAATTAAGACACTGTTTTGAGTGGCACTTACATTGAGCTAAATAAATAATGGGGTACACGTTTCGGCCCGGATTTGCGAGAAATTCATTTCGCTTAGATAAAAATTCATGGGGAAAAATGTATGACGCACTGGGGGTGAATGAGACTGTGTTTTGGGTTTTGTAAAGTAATGTTTGTGTTCACGTAATCTAGATAAAAAACAAAATTATGTGATAGAAAGAGAAACTAACGTTTCCTTGATGTAAAATACTTATCAGAATCACTTAGGCATTAAACCTATTACCTATGACTCGTATTAGTTTCTGACATATATGTATTTTAATAAAAAACCTAGCTTTGCTTTTACACAAAATGAGTATAAAATAATATTAATTAAGTAGTTAAAAAAGTGCCCATGACCCTTTATACGAATTTAATTTTTTTTTATTTTTTATTTATTTGGAACAACAAACAGTTATACATTAAGTAGTAGTACATTATTATGTATATGTGTAGTTTGAATAAATGCATAACCAACCACGTTATTCACAGAGTAACAAATAAACAAATTATTAGGTATAATATATTCACTAGGGTGGCTAGGTTCGAGTTTTACGAACAGGATAATCCATAGCGGCAATAAAGCTACAATGATAAACTATTTTTAGGCCATCCCGCAGCAACTGACAAACAGACAGACAGGTCCCGGCGAGATACACAATATGTAGATATTATTTGGCACTTATTGTATTGGTAGCAGATTTAATTAAATACCGTCTCTTAATGTAGTACACATACATGTATTATCTTTTGCAAAAACTGACTTAAGTTATTTAATTTTTGTGCCAGTGTCTATGATAGATTTTTAACTTCCAAATATTCCATATTAAATATCATAATTAACATTCTGCGCTTACAAATACACTAGTTATCATCTATTAAACTAAAGTTTTTGTCATCATCATCGGCCTATATGAGTCCACTGCTGGCCTCCAAATGGAGGATTTGCCATAAATCGCCACGCTTGGCACACGGACTGGCAATCGCAGTTTAGCCAATGGTTCTACCACGAAGACGCTGCCACTTCTACTTCTACTTATGGTAGGTACTCATATAGATCCTTTTTTAACTTTTTTAACTTTTATTGTATATATATTTATTATATGTATGTATATTATAAGGTATTTATGTACTGTTGTATTTAGGTTTATATTTTGAAATATGTTTATGTATGTTTAAGTAGAAATTAAGTTTTTTAAGTTAATTTGTTTTGTTATGTTTGATTATTTTTACATAAAGTACTCTGTGCACCTTCCCCTTTCTTTGTAGTACCTATCCTGCACCTAAAGGTTGTCTGGAAGAAATCGCTACAGGCGATAAGACCGCCGAAGTTGTACATCTTTCTGTAACATTTCCTGTAAATTTATTTCTTCTGTGGTGTGCAATAAAGAGTATTCTAATCTAATCTAATCCTTGTTACGAGATCCTTATGAAGAGAAGAGGCAGTGCTATTATTTTTTCGTACCGGCACCACGCGATTATTCTTATTGTTTATGAATTTCTCTTAACATAATCTCCTCAACCGTTTACTTATTATAAGGCTAACAAGTTAACAAGTTATTGATCGTCAAACAGCTATTGTTAACGACAAATCAATTTAGACCTGAAGCGCCGATCAGCAAATATTAATTAATGCATTAATCAGACGCGTGCTCGGTACCTATACCATGATGATACAGCCAGCTCATGTTACACGAATAGATATATATTCAAGTAGACAGACATAATGCATAAGTAAGATAAATAAATTGGTCGCTTTACTTATTATTACATCCATTATTTTTGTTTCTTTTTGTCTGGACTGAAAAATTAATTTATTTATTTGAATAACACGTATACAAAATAAAACTGACCAAGTGCGAGTCGAACTCGCGCACGTACCAAAAAGGCCAAAAAAACCGGGTTTGTTGTATGGGAGCCCCCCTTTAATATTAATTTTATTTTGTTGTTAGTATTTGTTGTTATTGCGGTAACGGAAATAAATAATTTGTGAAAATTTCAACTGTCTAGCTATTGCGGTTCTTGAGATACAGCCTGGTGACAGAGCGACGGACAGAGGGACAGACGGACAGACGGACAGACGGCCAGACGGACAGACAGCGAAGTCTTAGTAATAGGGTCCCGTTTTTACCCTTTGCGTACGGAACCCTAAAAAAGGTCGTATAATCGTAATAGAAAAACACAGAAGTTATTTGTAGATGCAAATGCAAAAAAGTCCATTAAAAACGGTTAAGTCCATATTGTTTTTTTGCAAAATGAATGAATGAATTCCCGTATAAATACAGTCACCAATTGACAAATCTAACCAAATACACCTCAATTTATCTAGGGAACCGACAATTGCGAGTCTTAAATAGTTTGTAGTAAGGTAAAAATGTGCTGGCTAATCAAGTTGAGCTATGGCGTGTGTATCAAATAACAACGCTATCGAATTTAGTTAATTATTTACCTCCTATGTTTAGTTACGAGAAAGCTAAAATACTTAATTCAAAACTGTTCAGTGTAAAATCTGTTTTATATCTGCAAATAGGCCTCTGGAGGCGCATTCCAAAAAGCAGCACGTCCCGATATTTTAACCTACCAATTGATTTAGGACAGGAGAAGGCATGTGCAGTGAAGAAGCAGCGCAAGTAATTCGCATACTAATGAGCCTCCTTTTAAGTAATTATGTTTACAATAGATACATGCCAATGCGAGCTAGGATAATTAAAGACCGCTGTTGCAAGGGCCATGATCGAAGAAGAACTCTTTCGGTATAGACCCAAAATCAATATAATCTACTTTATTTGATATTTTAGCAACTTAATTGCACTTATAATATCAGTATATAAACTTAAAAAAAAATTTGTCTCAGGCGGGACTCGAACCAGCATCTCCTCGCATGCCGGGCGGGCGCCATACCATTAGGCCATCGAGACACTGCGACACGGCGCGAATTTTTCAAGCATATTCTTACGCTGTGAGCCAGCGTTGTTTCATCAAATGTTAGGTGTTTGCACCCTTAACACCCGAAAGAAACATCTTTGCAGATCAATGGTATGGCGCCCGCCCGGCATGCGAGGAGATGCGGGTTCGAGTCCCGCCTGAGACAAATTTTTTCAAGTTTATATTATATCAATATAATCTAATGACAGTGACCACAGTTTTTTCTGCTTTAACCCCGAATCAGTCAACCCTGGTGATAGTGACGATAGTGACCATGACAATTTAAATCAGTATAAAGGGTTACCAGATTTTGTAATTTTTTCCTATTAATAATAGGGGTTAAAGTATGAAATTGACGATTATTTTTCCACTTTTTATTTTGTTTATAGCTCTTAAGCATAGTCATATTATTGCGTAATTCTTTTTGTATTGTATCAAAAACTAAATAAAGTAACTTTTGACTATAAAAAATGCAATACTAGTGCCTATTACTTCAAAGGAAGACGTTGAAAAGACCCCTTACAATGTGTCATCTGACCTTCTTGCTTCAATTAAGTATATTTGTATTATATACTTTGATTTTCAGATATTTAAATACTATAATGCGTAGCTTTATAACCATCTAACTTTCACCTTTAATTGCATCGAAAACGGTTTAGGCGTTTTTAAAAAAAACTAAAAAATTGCTAGTATGGAAAAATGACTTTCCTCGATTTCGTCCATACAAAACGGCAATTTCATATTTTAACACCTAATACTAGCAGTACGCTATTGGCCAGTCCTAAATCAAAACGGGAAACCCTAAAACGCTCGTTAACGCACTAATTCCCGCATCGATTACACGGTTAGTGACGTTATTGGTGCATCAACGGAATTTACAGGCGCGGTCCAGGGCTGCCAACCAAAACATAATCAATTAGGGGCAACTCAAGTTTGTTTAGCTCAAACATTAAATAGAGCTTAACTCGAGCACTAAAGAGTTAAAATACAACAGATAGGTCAAGAAGTCAATCTCATGTAGGCACTTCACTTTCCATACACAACATCCAATGATAAATAAAAAGTTAATTTTGTGTCAAAATCATTAACAGTGACGAAATCAAGGTTTTTAAACTTTGTTTGTATTTATTTGCTAGTATAAGCAAGTAAGTACTTCAAGTTAGACATTTTTCGGTGATTGAATCGTCTTAGAGTAAAATATCCTAATAAAATCACTAAATTACCACACCATGAACTAAACTGGACAGTATAAGAAAAAAAACCCTCTGACAGCCCTAGCAGTAGTCTCGGTCAGAGCCAGGGTTGCCTAATTGTGATTTAGGCGAGCGCCATGTTGCACTTTAGGTCTATGAATACTCATAATCATAATGTGAATTCTACTTATGCCACTTTAAAATGCTGTTGTATACAAATAGTGCATTTGCGTAGTGGCTTTTAGTGGTTTTAGTTCTTTTCAAGGGACCTAATAAAAAAAATAATTAAGATCGCGTTTCATTAAAAAAATACGGAAGAGCCGCGTTACAGGGTCATAGTGCATCGAAAATGTCACATATCGTCGACTAAACTGTCAAACCTCGTAACTACCATCAGATCAAGTTTTACAGGAGACACAAAAAACTTCGCCACGAAAATTTTTGGATGAAGGTTTGTTTTTGTTTCTATTTAGTATTTTAAATATAAACTTTTTTAAAGGATATAAGAGCTTTGCTATTGTATCCGTTCAGAAATAAGCAACAAAAAAGTATACAAATTTCATTTAAAATAAAAATGGAGTTACGTTCGTCTGACACTTTAGCCGACGATATTTATGGTTTCGTTTATCCCTTATCAAATTATTACCTACTGTAAAGCAACGGCCTATATAATTATTAAAAGCAAAGGCCTCCATAATTCAATTCCAGTTACCACAGCTATGATGGGTACAGGCATAATCACCACGCTTGCCAAATGCGGGTTAGTGATCAAAAACCCGAGCAATGTTCGAAAATTTAAAACACACGTTTCCCGATATAACTTGTAACTTACCTATTTAAAATTTTTTAGTATCGTTATTTATTTGAACCAATAAGAACATTTGCATTTTATTGTTCGGTTAACCAAATCTTCCTTATAATAATATTCCTTGACCACGGAAACAGAAAATTCTTTTTTGGCTTAAAAAACGCGCTTAGACGGCATAACCTAAAGATAATCATCACAAGATTACATTATTTACGCATGAGGCAACATAAAAGTTGCTATGGCAACCATCCCTAGGGATGGGGGTGATTGCTTTAGGGTTAGTGATGGGATACAGCGAGATATATCGAGTCAATTGATTTAGGTACATACAGTCACCTGAATGATTAGTAATGCCGTTTTAATTTTACTGTACCTTATCGTTATTTACCTTCTGTGATTTTCTGTAAGATGGTCAAAAATAAGTATCAAATATTTTAATAGGTAACTTGTTAAAGTTACCTGATCCAATAACTGTTACATCATAAAAATCATGTAAGTATAACATCAACTAGACCCTGCTCTTTGGCATTTCTGGAACTGATTGTTATTCCTATAATTAAGATAAAAACTATATGTCACCATTTAATAATTAGTTAAAACTAACAGCTCATTCTCTGTTGAAAAAGGTTACATTTAATTAAGTTGACGTTTAACTTAAAGTCGCTGTGTGAAAACATAAAGCTGCTATTATTGTATTTTGATCGTGACAGTTTTTAAAATATTGTTTTGAGCCTGTACCAACAATCGATCAACAAAATCATAATAACTGCTTAGGATAATATTCGGAAGACGGTAAACTTTTTTTTTGTCATTATATCGATACTTCTAAGAAAGCATGTGTACATCACTAGAAGAAAGCTATCTCTGACCCATCTGTGAGTATGTTAATGCTTGCGGAACTGATATCGTATTGGTAGAAAAAATTGATGGCGTTTGACCAAAGCGAGGGATATGATTATATTTCTACATATCTTGCGAATTTTGTAGCGAAAGGATAATGAATACTGTAAACAACCATTTTCTTATTAGAGATACTAACCATACAATTGTTAATGCTCAAAGATTCTCATGACTAGTTCACCACTTTTATTACCACTTTTATCTAGTCTACCTAATATGTTTAGCAACATACCTATTTTAGAAATCAATTCGTTTGTATTAACCGTAATCCCCAGAATATGTAAGCTCTACTAATCCAACCCGTTGCGGAAAGATCTCCTTGAATATTGTGTATACCATAACTCATGATCATCCGCGCATTTATACAACGTTGCACACTACTACTGGCCTAACGGTTTATTACGATTATATATGTTATCGATTAATCACGGATCGTAATCATCGATATTTATTGCGCGCTTCACTATTATGAATTATTGAGCACTTAAGGTTTAAGCATATAACATTAATTACTAGTGTCATAGTAGAAAGTTTTCTATAGATATTATAATTATATGTATACTGGAGGTAAATGTAAGATTGAGGTCCTCTGTATGGGTAAGCCGATTTGTATATTTCTACTGCCATACTTCAGATAGAAGATTTCAACTGTTTTTGTAGCACTGAGATAAAACAAATAAAAGTAGTTGAAAACACTAATTAGAACACGAACAGGATTAAGCCTTGTCTAATTTAAGGACGACTAATTTGAAAATACGCATTCATGATAAAATATTCATGTCGGTAATATGTCAAAAAAATTGAAATGGCCGTTTTATAGTTAGGCGGCTTGTAATAGCACCGCTAGATATTTGTAGTCGGTATAACTACTTACAAACAAATATACCTAAGACCCTGTAAGTATTTCATATTAACTATACAGAATGCGGTGTAACATTAGAATTGAATATACATAGTAAATAAGCAACACTTACCCTAGTAGAAGGTACTCTGCTTCTGCAGATACAGTAATGATTTGCTTACCTGAAAAGAAAAACCAATATTAGGTTAATTTATAAAATTGCGTTAATAATTAAAAGCTTCAATTCAGAGAAAAAATATTTAAAAAATGAATGCTGGAGTTACTAAAACATCCATTTGAAGTCTTCACTTCCTCTTTACTGTACGGTAGAAAAATCTAATAAGTAAGTAATCCCATGCAAAAAATACTATAAGGCAACCGCTAAAAAAAACCAGTAAAATTCGGACATGATATTAAGCAAATTTTAACAATCTCATAAAGTAATAGCCTATAATCATCCCACTGCAGGGCAAGTTACCAATGCAATGACGGGTACTGATATAATCACCACGCTTGCCAAATGCGGGTTGGTAATCACAAACCCGAGCAACGTCCGAAAATTCGAAACTTTTTGTTTTCCGACCCGGGGATTGAACCTGGGTCCCGAGATCTTGGCCCGGTACTTAAACCACTAGACCAACGGGGCGTTTACAACAACCTCATAACTTGGCAAGAAAGCATCATAATAATATGAAAAAAAATCCACTAGAAGTATCACTATTTGTTGTCCCCTTGATGTGTATCACCATCATCATCATAATCATCATCATTATCATCCTCTGCAGTCTATTTCTGTCCACCGCTGGAGACAGGCTTCTCCATAAGGAGGGTTCCGCCATAATCGCAACGCTTGGCAGGTTGGTTGGCGATCGCAGCTTAACTAATGGTAGAGGGAAGACGCTGCAGCGCTGCTACCCGTCTTCTTCTGGCAGTACTCCTTAAGTCGCCTCTTACAACACCCACAGGAAGCGAAGGGGTCGTGTTATTCTTCGCCGGCACCAGGCAGACTGAAGATGGTAGCAATATCTATACTAATATTATAAAGCTGAAGTGTTTGTTTGTGTTTGAAGGCGCTAATCTCAGGAAGTACTGGTTCGAATTGTAAAATTTTATTTTTGTGTTCGGTAGTCCATTTATCAAGAAAGGCTTTAGGCCAAATAACATCACGCTGTGACTAATAGGAGCGAAGCATCAGTGAAAAATGTTGCAAAAATAATCGCATCATAATAACAGAAATTAACGCGTACGAAGTCGCGGGCAACAGCTATTATTTTATATAATCCAACAATACAAAAGATGTAAACAAAGTATGATCCATTACGTTGCATCTACTCGATCGCAAAATGAACGCGCAATTTATCGGCGTACAACCCACTGATATGCGCCGGCGCCGATTCGCGCATTCCATTGCGCGTGCGCTCCATATTGCGCTATGATTGTAAATCTTCAGTCATTAAAAGATTTTAGTGGTGGCGATTATTATAAGTGGTGAAAAATCTTCTCGGTTTTAAGTGTTTCTTTCGGTAAATAAACCGAAAGCTTCAACACTTTAGGGGTAGTTTTTAAAAAAAAGCAAATACAAAAAATTTGGTAAAATAAATTCAGCTATTTTCATTTCACTCTACTCGTACTAACACAAACAATCTATAGGAAAATCATAGAAATTAAAACCCTGCAATAAAATTGAAAAAACTTTTTGCGACATTATACCTATTTGTTTTAATTACTACGGGTATAAAAGAGTATCATTATAGTTGCGTTAAATAAAAATAAAAATAATATAAGAATTCTTTCAATATAAAAAAATTTAGGTTATCAGATTTTTGATAATAAACTCCAAAAAAAAGAATAAATTATTTTGTGAAAGAAAAAAAAACATACAATTAACAAAAGACCGAATCCACACAATAAAGTAAAAACGTTAATAATTCAACACAACTTATGTCTCCCGAATCGGAAAGCTGGGACAGACCGCAAAACAATTAATTTTAATAACACTCGCGTACGGTACACAAAAAAGTGATATCACTATACACAAAGTAAAACCAACCAAACACTAAAGAGTTACAGTCGACGTTTGAATAGAGTGTGGCAATAAATTAAATTCCGGTAAAATTTGTTTACGCCAGAATTATGGTACTGCGGTGAGCCATTATTAATTCGTTGATACAATCGGAATTATTAATCAGAACAGTGTTAAGTAACCGATATGCGGGTAGCTATTTAAATTAACGCGATTCTGAAAAAGTGCAATTATAAAATTTGCATTTAGATTGCGAAAACTCCAGATCTTTCTCGATTTCATTTCTGAAAATTCTCTACTATGTACACTCGACAGCACATCAAGTTAAACAGTTGAACTGCGATAACAGCTTTTATTACGTAGGGCATAAAGGCGGTCTCAAGGTCAACATGTATAGTCTGATGTGCCGCCGTGTGTACATAGTAAGATAACTGTATCGCTTAAACATTCAAACTAAGAATATTCATATCGATTCATAACCATGTTCAATAAGTTTAATTTAAAAACTTTAGAAATACAAATCCTATCTAACTAAATTCAATATGCTCTTGGAGCAACATTAAACTGAGCAGCTTCCCCCGTAGCAACCACAATACCCCCACCACCCGGCAGAGTTAATGACCTGGGGACAGTTGCGGACAGTGGTCACTCGGCTGGCGTTCGTCGGTCAGGATGGACGACTGTTGACAAAGCTTATTTATTCCATCTGAGAATTTTCAACGGGGCTAATTTATGTTTGTTCTAAACTACTTATTGGTATCTTTTCTTAACAAAATCTTAGCTTGATGTTATTTTTGTTGCAAATAACAATTTTTTTACGATAAAAGTAGTAGTAGTGTTGTTTTTCAACAACCATTACAGTAGTGGGATGCAACGTATCTCCCGCGCGTGATTCCTCTTAAGGCCCCACGCGGGTAAACAAGGAAGCCGTGAGCTCGCATACATTACGGACGGATTGACGTGTGACGCGCAGACAGACTACCTCCATGCACTTTGGTTACTATTCTGATGCTTGAACATGGAGGGATAAGTTTTTTATAGTGTAAAGACTTATGCGAGGGGATATTTTTTATAGAAAAGATATTAGTCATTTGAATTGTTTAATCAATTGTCTTAAGTGAATAAAACTTTTTTACAAATAGGCTAAGGTAACCAATTTTGGTTCGGGGTTTGAGATTAACTAGTAGTTTATGCTAACGTTTACTAGTAAGTTTGTACAATAAAATTATGATATTATATGTAAAAATATAAAACCACAGTTATGACTATTGCTGTACCAAATAGGGCCCTCAGCACATCTCGAGAGGCACAGAGTACCGCGATACTGGTATTCTGCGGGCTCTATCAAAACAAAATAAGTACTAAACGAAAAAAAAAACATGCTTAAAAATACTCTTTCACATTACAAATGCAAAAGTCACTCTGTTACGTTTTCTCGCCTACTATCTTGCCACTGAACTGATTTTGCTGAAATTCACTCGTGAAAATATAGGTATACCTATGGCACAATGATGCACTGCTTTCATTCCCATGTATAACATCCATGCAAGTGGCTACTGAAAGCACATGTTTTTATGGAATCTGAAACAAAAGGTTGGTAAAATTTTTACATTCACCCTTACTATAAGCTGACCCAGATCTCAGAACTAAACCCAGTACCATTCGCCAGGTATGTCAAACATACCTTATTGATAAAACTTATTGGAAACAAATGATTAAATCTATAACCGTTAAAATGCAAAAAATAAAAACCACAATTCAATTTTATGTAATGAATACCGCTACAACCAACAAAAAGTCTAAAAAAACTATGAAACGAATATTTCAACCATACATTCGTTAACGAAAAACGAATTTGCCGAGCACTTTAAAATATAGCAAAAACAATTTTTGCACGCAAACAAAATGGGACAAATGCGATGTATGATCCTGTTACGTACAAAAATAGGGTGGGAAGAATTGGTCCGTTTAAAACCCATCGACATGGCTGGGCTTCGGACACGTTTGTGTGAAGCGCAAAAGAGATTAAAAATAAAGAGCTAAGCTTAGCGTAGATGCGTTTTTATATGGAGACATGAAGGCTTTATGTGGAGTTTGACTAGCATGGTTAACCGTAAAATAGGATTTCGAGGGTACAGCTAGCCATTGCATGCCTGATTGAAGTACATTATACCTTTAGTACAACGTAGGGCAAGAGGACGACATCCATTTGATTGGTCTAGTGGTTTAAGTACCGGGGTAAGATCTGGGTTCGATCCCCTAGTCGGGTAACAAAAGTTCCGAACATTGCTCGGGTTTGTGATTACCAACCGTCATTCAGTGGTGATTATGACCCATCATTGCTGTGGCAACTTGAATTCAATGATGGAGTCTTTGCCTGCTGTGGGATGATTTTAGGCAGTTACTTACGAGTATATTAGTGAGCTTCAAGCGTCAATTCGCACATAAGCGTGAGCTCCAAGCGTCAATTCGCACATAAGCGTGAGCTGGTTTGCTTCGGGCCCCAAGTGAGTGAGTGATTGGTTCAGAGGACTCGGAAGATCTTTAAGGGAGGCGTATGCACAGCCAGTGGGCATCGTTTACCTGACATGATAATGTTGAAGGACCAAAAGGCACTCTGTCAAATACATAGTAAATATCAGAACTACCGAAACGAACTAGACAGCAATTCGGCTTTATTCTTACAAACCCAGTCTGGGGGGTTCAATTTACATTGTTAGTTGAAGGCCAATGAAATTAGAGAGTTGGTGGAGTGGAAAAAAGATTGGGTTGACATATTGACCACAAAAAAAGTCAACAAAATCCTTTCTTTCCTTTAAGAGTTATTATCTAAAAAAATCTTTTTTCACTGAAATAAACTACATTGAGCTAAGTAAAGAAACTTATTTATGTATAGTGGTATATTTACAGTCATGGTTACGTATTTATTTTGTTAAAGTAAATACATATTTTTGACTATAGTTTGAGAGAACACATCTATTTCAAATAATTCAAATAATGTTTATTACTATCCGATCCCTGTAAGAGCTATCATTTAATAAATACACCAGTGTTGTGGCAATAATAGCACATAATATAAAAAGGGGGGAAAGCCCGAAACGGATTGCGCCGGCACTAACGAGGTTGGAGCCTAACCGCTGTGAATTTTTTATGTAGTGATGTGAATGCTCGATGTTCTGTTTGTCGATACTACAAAATGTCGACATCATTAAAACTGATATTTTTTTTGCCTGAATCACATTACTAGATTAACATTAAAGTAGGTACATCAATATTGAGACCAAAGTCACATTAAAGTAAAAAAAAATATTTAAAAAGAGGCTGACAATAGCGACCGAGTTTCTTGCGCTGCTTCTTCTCGGCACTAGTCCAGACTTGTCCCGAAGCAGTGGTAGGTTTAAATATTGGGACGTGTAAAAGCGCCTCCAGGGGCCTACTTGCAGAAATAAAACTGATTTTAACTGATTTTAACATTATGATTTTTAGACCTTTATTATGCTATTTTAAGCAACAAAAGTTCATTTGTATTTTCTGTGTGCCTATAGAGCGGTAAATAATAATCTGAGCGTAAAAAGCAAATGAAACTAAAACACTTTTGTTGACATAAAATAGACTTAAATCAGACAAATATTTAACTAAAACTACAAATAATTTACACAAGTTTTGGCGTTTTCGATAAATTATTTTTTCAATAATTAATTGTAAGCGTGAATGTGTGTGGAGCTTTTATTCTATTAATTAATTTTAATATAATTTCAATGATAGTTTTGGTTGGCTTGACCAGTAATAAATAATAGCTATCTTAATGATCAGTTTTGATAATTAGCCCAATAGTATATTGTTATGATACCAAAGTTATGAGTATGATTCCAATCAAAGCGCTTATTTTGTGCTAGACAATCTGTGAACAAAAATCACACATTGTCAACATTGGCCTACTAAGATCGAACCCGATATCTTGAAAAGCGGCGCGTGCGTCACTTTGCCACATAGGTGGTTGCAAATAAAAATGGGGCATTGTTAGCTAGTTGCCGTTATCGCTACTATCCCAACACTACCCCACTCATCGCAAGTGGTCGCATAACGACTCGATAACGAACTAGGCTGCATTGTTATCGACAAGTGCAAAGCAATCGTATCGATACTCGTAACACATTCTCTTTCCGATATTTTCCGAGGAGATAACACTCCAAGGAAAGCTTTACTGTGGCTTTCTTTTTCTGTAGCCTTAAAAAACGAAGCAACTGATTTCAGGACGAAAGTTCTGATTAAGTTGATTCGACGCGTCTTTGTCTTCTCTTATGACTTTTTTCAACTTTTGACGACCTCCGAGCCAAAGTGGCGTACACACCGGTTTTCAAGGTGTCGCCTGCTCCGTGGTCCCGGGTTCGATTCCCGGACGGGTCAATGTAAACTTTCGGGTCTGGGTGTTTGTAGTACCTTTGTTGTTTCGGGTTTCCAAAATACGAGTGATTTAAATAGTTATTCACATTGGGATCAGAACAATGCAGGTAGGTGATGTTGTCCACATTTATTTATTTATTTATTTATTCAAGGATATTTTAGTGTCACAGTTGTCTAAGTCACCTATTACAGGCTTCTAACTTAACTTGATTTTACGGCTGGTCTTGCGACAGAAGCCGGGACGCGTGCCTAAGCGTGCCTCATCAGCTAAGCGTGCCTTCTTAAGCACGACTATTCCCCGCACCCTTTTCAGACCCATACGAAGCCAAGCTCGGATTTGTACCCAAGCCAAGATCGTTTCGCAAAGTGACTTGAAGGGGAATCAAACGGGCTCTTGCATAATAAGCATACAACTGAACCACTAGATCAGTCTAAATAAATGCCTGGATAAAGTTCTCTCCTCTGGATATAGTTCTCCCCGTAAGAAACTGAAACATGGTCGCTTTATTTGAGTTTTATAAGAACCCTCAAGGTCGCCGATGGGCAATAGAAAGAGCAATGCTTGGAATTTCCTTGAGTGATGGAATCAGGAATAAGGAAATTCGTCGTATCTAGATTTACATTTTGTACCTTTGTACCAAGACACTGATACAGGTGTTCAAAGCTGTATGTTTGTTCGTAAGGATAACTTTGAACAAACACAGTCCAAGCTTTCATCTGGCAACTTAGAAACTAGCATACACAACCGCAGCTTTCAGACGTACAGTCGTTTACGTATTAATAACTGACGTTTAATTTTTAAGCTATTGCATAGCTTCTATCGCGGGCCTTGAGCGTGGAGACCGAATCCAGAAATTCCGTAACGAAAATAACCTAACACCCCCACTCCGACCGGCATAGCGGTGATACTTTTTAGTTTTATAATTGCTTATGTTGATAAAAATGCTATGCAATAGCTTTATCGCGGCAGTCTCCGAGTGCCACACGTCTTTTTTTTTCATATTTGAATTGCGTTAAAAAATTTGATTATAATATACGTTTGGAACCCCAGACCCTCGGGTAATAAGCTGGCCACTACACCAGTTCGGTCGTATTCTTGCCCAATGTCGCGAATTTAAATTCAAGGGAAGTACCGACAACAGCACGTCAACCTCCCACAAAACGTCAAATTTTCTCAATTGATATTGATCTCTACTTGTTGGACTTAAAGTTGAAAATCAATTCAATGACCTTTAACTTTTTGGGTAGGTTGACCTGCCGCTGTCTGTACCATATTATAGGTTTTGATTATCTTGCAAATGTATGGGAAATCGACACGACGAGTAGAGGTTTGATTTTCTCACGATTACAAGGTACTGCAATGTATTTGGTATTAATTTTAAACTTTTTAACTCTACGCATTCTTGAGAAATAAGCAATTATTAATGATGAGACCAGCAGACAGACGGACAGCGATGTGACTTCATTTAAGTTTTTTCTTTAGAAGAACAAAACCCTAAAATAACGGAATTTTTAGTGAATTATTTGAACATCTGCGTCTATTTTGATCTAAGTACTAGTTTCAATACCGACCCAAGAACTCGAGGTCCTAGGCTCGATCAGCGGGTCAGACAACAAGAGTTTTGTTAAATTTTCGAAAATTTTTAGGGTTCCGTACCCAAAGGGTAAAAACGGGACCCTATTACTAATACTTCGCTGTCAGACCTTCTGGCCGTCTGTCCGTCTGTCCGTCGCTCTGTCACCAGGCTGTATCTCAAGAACTGCGATAGCTGGACAGTTAAAATTTTCACAAATTATGTATTTCTGTTACCGCAATAACAACAAATACTAAAAACAAAATAAAATAAATATTTAAGGGGCCTTCCATACAACAAACCAGTTTTTTTTTTCGTTTTTGGTACGGAACCCTTCGTACGCGAGTCCGACTCGCACTTGGCCGGTTTCATTCGGGTTTGTGATCAGCAACCGCATTTGGCAAGCGTGGTATTTATGCCTGCACGGTTTGCACCCCTCATTGGTGTGGTAACTTGAGTTCAATGATCCCTTTGCCTTTGGGATGATTTAAGACTGTTACTTCACTTTAGTATTAGGGGTTAAAGTATGAAATTACCGTTTTGTATGGACGAAATCAAAAAAAGTCATTTTTCCATACTAACAATTTTTTATTTTTTTTAAAACGCCTGAACCGTTTTCGATGCAATTAAAGGTGAAAGTTAGATGGTTATAAAGCTACGCATTATAGTATTTAAATTTCTGAAAATCAAAGTATATAATACAAATATACTAATTTGAAGCAAAAAGGTCAGCTGACACATTGTAAGGGGTCTTTTCAACGACTTCCTTTGAAGTAATAGGCACTAGTATTGCATTTTTTTTTTAGTCAAAAGTTACTTTATTTAGTTTTTGATACAATACAAAAAGAATTACGCAATAATATGACTATACTTAAGAGCTATAAACAAAATAAAAAGTGGGAAAATAATCGGCAATTTCATACTTTAACCCCTATTATTAACATTGCAGACGACTGTACGTCGAATTAGGTATGGTATACTTACTATGCGTGTATGTGACCACTGTTTTAAAGTTTGCCAAGTGTTCGTTCAGTAATTAAAATAGTTCACAGTGATATTTGTACAACGCCTTTGATCTTCTGTTTCGTACAGTTTTAGAATAACATCTGTTACTCTATTATGCTTGCCTAATTAACTGTTGTTATTTTAACTGGTGTGTCATGATGACATGTATTAAAATAATAGTGGCATAATTTCTTTTCGTATGGATGTCGTAAGAGGCGACTAAAGAACTGCCAGAAGAACAGTGGCAGCAGCGAACTCTATCATCCATTTGCCTAACTGCGATCGCCAGCCCGCCTGCCACGCGTGGTGATTATGGCAAAATCCACCTTTGTCCAGCAGTGGATTGACATAGGCAGATGATGATGACAATGATTTGAACAGGTTGAGGATGTAAGTTAGTCTGTTTGTACTCTATGTATACTAAAACTTTTTAAGCCACATACCTGAGCTTTACAGTTTTATTGATAGTAAGGGAAAGAAGGAGATATTCGCTAACTTTGCCTAAATAACTTAGTTACTACAAACAAACATGTAGTGGTTCAAAATAGAATTGTATCACCTCTTCTTATTTTGTAGATTACTAAAAAGTAGTACTGTCAAAAAAAAAACGGCAGAAGCGTTTCTTTAACAAACTGTGACTGTCAATCTTGTCAATTATGGCAAAACCCTTCTTTTGGAGAGGCCTTTACCCCAGCAGTGGACTAACAGGTATAAGCTTCTTATGATATGATTGCTATTATGAAGAAACTTTAACTCGCTTAAACCTAAACAGTCAAACATCATCTGTGTCCGAATTCCGGATGTCCGGTTTTAAGAAGCTTACAACTCAATAGGAAACTTATTGAGGGGCTAAAGTGTGCTCGTGCGCAAAGCACCATTAAGGATTGCCAAAGACTAATAGGACAGAATTGCGATAGTTCTAATGAGGTTTGTGCCTAATAAAGCGTTCACTTTTTGAATATCCTATTCAATCCACCCTAGTCACTACACAAATAGTAAAAAATAAACAGAATAAAGGTTTAATTTTACTAATGAATTTAAATTAAAGTGATGTAACTCAGTTTACTCCGGTCGGAGATCCTATGGGTTGTTTCATGTTTAGAATACATACAATTGATTTTTTTATTGAGGCCTTTCAAAACTAAATATATACTTGTCGAACTTAAGAATCTTTTTTTGTAGTCGGATGATAAAGAAATGTAAGCCAGCATTATAATTGTAAGTATGTCAAGTCATTGAAAGATATTTTCATTTTTAATACCAAACCTTTGAACAAAAATAAACGTAATTACTTTGTTTCCTTCTTTGGATAAATCACGGTTTGTTATATTCGAGAACACACCTTATTATTTTATTTTGCCTTGTTGTGTGACAGTAAATTGCACGCGAATTATTAACTGGAGCAACTTATGCCGAATCTTTAGTCTTCAAAGCTACTGATGACTTCTCTGCTCTCTTTAATCTATGGCCAATGAAGCAGGAAACATGCGCAGGCGCAGCCGATTAATGCCCGTCGCCGTGTGTGGATCACGCCCGCGACCTGAATGTTGTCTAATCATGCTTAAATATACTTTATAACTTCACATATAGGTAACCTAGAAGTGGCTTTTGAAAACATATCACTGTTACACCTGGGTCTTTCTTTTTCAATTTGTTTAACGAGCATCCTTTAAGAAATAATCTGGTGTTAGTTTTCCAAGCCACCAACCAGTGAAGGCCTGTTACGTGACCTGTTTTTACATACTTACACCTTGCGACAGAAGATGGAATTGACGGCTTAACCTTTACCTTTCGAAACACGACTATATAACTAAAAAAGCAAAAGTAACGGTCTATAAATCCCACAGCAAAGGCCTCCATCATTGAATTCAATTTATCACAGCAATGATGGTTACAGGCATTACAACTACGGTTGCCAAATGTAGGGTGATCACAAACCCAAGTAATGATGAAAGATATTCCACGTTGTGAAACTCTGTAATTGACAAAGCGCTAGAATAAGATATAACATTATGCATGATTTTAACAAAAATGCTGTGAGTTTCTAAATAAAGAGAAAAAAAAATGACCGGAAATTCGAAATTCTCGTTGCCCGAGCTGGGAATCGTACCCAGGATCGAAATCTAGTCTTGGTTCTTAAACCACTAGAGCAATAAGTCTTTATATCCCTATTACTAAGTATTGATTAGCTTACTAATTATGAAAAATGTGAATTTAAAAATAAAACATTTCAGTAAATAAAGCTTCCATTTTCAAAGTGCAACAAATTTTAACTTCCAGTAATAAAGATGAAAGTCAAAGGAATTCCTCAATCAATGAACGAGACACCAATTGGAACCACTTAAAAGACCGTTTATGTTGACTTCTCATTCACAATGTGAATATACTGAAAATTATGGAATTTGCTGTACCAACAATACTCACTACTTTTATGCGACAAAACTAGAAGATTCTCGTATTAACGACCTCCGTGGCGGAGTGGTGCAAGTACACACCGGTTTTCAAGTTATCCGAGGTACCGGATTCGATTCCTGGACGGGTCAATGTAGAAAAAATGAGTTTTTCTACATTTTCTCGGGTCTGGGTGTTTGCGGTACTTTCGTTGTTTCTAATTTCCAAGATACGAAGTGCTTTCAAGTGTGAAACGAGTGAATTAAATTAGGATCAGAAAAATGATGTGATGTTGTCTACATTTATTTATTTACATTATCGACTGAGAACCCCATAAATTATCAGCCTCTCAGTCCACTGCTGGACAGAGGCATTTTGACGACCATTTGGATTAGCGGTAGTAAAAGCTGCTTCTGTGCCACGGGTCGCGGGTCGAACCCGCACAGTACAAATATTTGTGTGTATTAACATGTCTGTTTGTACTCTATGTATAGTAAATATATTATATTTACAAAAAAGAAGTGTACAAGTAAGTTTATCGGTTGTCCAGTACCCCATACGCCAAGCTGCTTAGTGGTAGCTTAATTTGGGACTGACTAGACGGCTCTAGCTGTGTGGCCCAGTGTGGCATATCTTTAAATATTGTATATTATTTATCTTCAATAAGAAAAATCCTATTTCGCGACGTTTGGCAGGTATGCGATGGCATCCGGTCTTCTTCTGTATATTTGTACTTGTGAGTCGCTGACAATAGTAACTATTTTACTAATCTTAAATAAAAAAAATCTAAATGCGAAAGTTAGGCAATCCTAACGTCCCAACTAACAGACATCAATATGTTTGTTAGTCAATTACACCAGAAAGACTTGACGGATCTAGTTGGTATTTGGCACACTGGTGGATCAAAGCCTGAAATAATACATGGGCAACTTTTTATCCCGAAAATTTAAGATATATTTATTCCTGTGGGGTAGATGCAAACTATAAATGAAACGCGTAGGAAGTTGCAGGCAGTAGCATACGAGTAAAAGTTAACAGTAGACCCTTTTTAGTAAACCTTTTTTCTTACAGTAAGTGTAGGTGAGTATTCCAGACATTTCCAGTGAAATGCGATCACATTGCAGTGTGTAGTGCAGCCATAGTCAGTCCTCATTACTCGATGTAATCGTCGGCACAATGCACAATGGGTAAGTCGTAGCGTTTCTATAGCACGCTTCGGCGACTAACGATACGAATGTTTTGTTTGTGCGCTGATAGGTTTGGGGCCAAATGGAATTAGTTTTACGTTAACTTGTAAATTTTTATGTAACAAATTGTGATTGGCATAGTTTTGAAAATATCTTAGAAAAAGCCATTTTGTGTCGGTGTCAAATTAACACGACAAACAAAATGCATGACTGCTTGAAGAAATAGGTTACTATTTTCCTTTTAATTTTGTTCATATAACCCGTGAGCTTGATTCTTGCAATCGGATCGAAAGGTCGCGCGGGCTGGTAAAATATTATTTACTTTTGAATAACCAAGTTGGTTGCAGTAACTCTCGTTCAGTATTAAGTGTTAAAATGCAAAAAGAAAGTTTAAAATCCTATACTTTTTACCTATTTTTTAAAGGTTGAAAGTTCCTGTTATATTTGAATAGGACAGCGTATTAAGCTCTAAAGCTTTGCATAGATATGAAAAAGTACGCGATGATTTCCAAACCTCCATATTTGTCGTCGGTTGTTTAGTACTTATCCTATGGGACGAGACTCCAATAGTTAAATTGACACAGCATCTATATTATTAAAGAATACTACTATACATAATAAAAGTTTTTAGTTAAAAAAAGTTTCGTATTTTATAATGGATCTAAGGACGTAAAAACTCAGTTAAATAACAGAATAAGGTTACGAAAATACACTAAGGCAGCCATTAATAGTCATACGAATATCTTGTCTAACACAATAACTTAGATATTCACTTCTATTCTAACTAAATACACATCTGAAAAGCTCATCCTTCCTGCATGTTGAGGCTAATTCACACACAACGGCAAATAGAAGCGTTGTAAAATTTTATTTGTAATTCTTGTTTGGTCAGTGTCCAAATATTATGCCTTGTCTTGAAGGCTGATAGTAATAAAAAACCGTACTTTATAATAAATATAACAATATTGGCAATAGTAGCGGTTTTTAATATTGAAATGTCAGTCAGGTTGTCCACGACGCCATTCTTTTATAAAATATTCATTGTTATTTATTTTTAGTAAAACTAATTTGAACGATAAAAAATTATAAAACGAGTTCCAATTTCTTACAATGAGTTAAGAAAATGTGTCAATTGGACGAGAAGAGCTTTGAAAAAAAAAAAACTGAAAAGATTAATGATTTTTGACTGATATTTCGTTTTAGAAAAAATATTTTTTAAAGTGTTTCAGATTTGTAATAATTTATGTTCATAATACCTATATTTTTTAAATGTTATAAATGCCTTTATCTCAAAAACCAAACAATTTAGTAAAATATTTCGCCATTTAATTAAGAACGCTAACACAATTTTTAATTCCATTAGACATTCTGCAATGCATTCCTAGTTTCGTATGAATCGGCCCTCACCCCGTCCTGATTCGTGCGCTACGCTCTATGCACACGCACAAAAGCGGAGCGAGCATTGTGAGCGATGCTCAGCCCGGCTGCTGACTGCAGACTAATTGTGAACGTAGATAGAGCTCCTCTTAACAAGCTTGTTCTGAGATATTTCACGCAAAGGAGAGAGAGACACTTCGAAAATTTATGAATAGGAATCATTGAAGACGTTTTTCTTCGGTATACGCTGTATGTTGCTTAAAATTTGACAGTGTGCTCAAAACAGTGATCACGGAAGTTCTAGACGATGGAAAATCTTACAAAAACGAGGTGAAAGCAAACACACGAAACAGTAACACTGTTTCGTGTGTTTGCTTTCACCTCGTCAGTGACCAAGGTTTAAGTTAATATGGCTCACCTGCACAGCATCGTCGAGGCACCGTCCCCACGTGTCGCTGCGGTCCACCAAGGTGTTCCACTTGTCGGCTAGCTTGGCCACCTCCCGTCTGATAGACCGGGCAAGCTCGCGAGCCTGCTCCTCAGCCGAGCGGTAGCCGCGGGAGTCACCTTCGCTCTCGCGGTTTTCTGTGGACAAAATTTAGAGTTAAAAACAGTATTCAGTAAATGTTTGCTTTATCAACAATACGCATGAATTAAACATTTAAAATAACATCAAATGTAAATTGCACTCTATTATCACTACCCATCACCATCAATTTTAAGAAGTCCACTGAGCAGTCTTCTTCAATATTTTTATTTATTAGGATTTTGCTGTAATCACCCCTGTGATAGATGATCGCAACTTTTACAATAGTGGAGAAAAGCCGCCGCTGCCTTTTTTCTTACGACCGTATTCTTACGACAGCCATAGGATGGCAGAGGGGATGCGATTTTATTGGGCAAGAGCGCCACATAGCTTTAAATTAGCGATATAGACGAGCAGAAATTAATGTCTTTTATGCACCATAGCTTAAACTGCCACCAATATCTTTATGGAGAGGCCTGTGCCTAGCAGTGATGTATAGCCTGATACTGATGCGACAAGGTAAGGCTTAACTATGATGATATGCATAGATTTTCACTCATAGTAAGCAAGAAAGAAAGTTATTTAGGTATTTGACTCAAGCATTTAAGTCATGCTTGTCAAAAACTTATCGCGATATCTTATATAATTGTCTAAAAGAAGGCAACCTTTAATTCCACCATTTCACATTAAACCAGTATGTAGAAGCCCGAAATCTAATTCAATTTGTTTGAATTAATTATAAATGAATCGGTTACAAAACAATAGAGTTTATGGTCTTGGTATATATAATATATTATTTACTAAGCTGAGAAAATATATGTTATGAATAATGACGAAAATTGGAACCTTAATTAAATCTAATGTAATTACTGTTTGAGATATTGTTCTGAATTTTCCAGATGAAAACGTACATAAATCTATGTATAAGGTTGTATTATAATAGGCTAATATCGTTTAACAGGCATTGTAATTAGCCCTAATATCGTTTAACAGGTAATGTAATATTCTACATAATATATGATGTTCTCAATTTCACAATTAAAAACACGGATATTCCATACGTGAACAGATAAATGTTTCTACTTTATTTCTCCAAGAACCGTTAAAAGTATACGACAAAGTTAAATCAAAATCTAATGTATAACATCCAAAATAAAACTGTTTGACGCAATAAAGATCTAGCTATCTATCTAAACATTGGAAAGGTTAGGTTTGATAATATTTTTACACAAATGTTTAAGTACATTTTAGAAAAAACTATGACGGCATTGTTAGTAAAGCTTTTTACTTGAATACGAGTCTCGAGAATCCGAAACTCACGTTATTGGTATGAAAATGCACCGTGTATATAGAATTTAATAATGTCAACACTTAAATCTACACTTAATAGTTAAACGCCATATAGCATCCGAAATGATCTGGAATGGTATCTTTAAATAACAGCCCATGGCGACTATCGAAGCAGATTTTCAGTCATCATCCTAGTAATTCCATATTGGTCCGCTACTGGATAACTCCAAAAGGAGAAGCTTTAAAGCTGTAAAAGAATATGTTAAAGGAAGCCCTCTTAAACCCCAAAAAACGTATTATAACACAAGTAAAGGACACGTAAATATCTGAAAAATGTATATTTGTAATGAAATACTACAAATTATAGAGTTTATAGACTCGATTATTAAATATTAATATTAATAAAAAAGACGTGTGGCACTCGGAGACTGCTGCGGTAAAGCTATTACATGGCATTTTTTATCAACTTATGCAATTATAAAACTAAAAAGTATCATCGCTGTGCCGGTCGGAGTGGGGGGGTGTTAGGTTATTTTCGTTACTGAATTTCTGGATTCGGTCTCCACGCTCAAGGCCCGCGATAGAAGCTATGCAATAGCTTAAAAATATATTACAAACTATACGGAACCATTAATAGGCAAGTATGCCCTTCGATATGGGTTTGTTTACCTTACAAAGTCAAAGATATAAAAAGTTTTCATTTACAAATTCTGCCCGTGTTGTGAACGCCATATTAAATATTTTATCAAACAAGAATTCTACATCAAATAAATATACAGGTCCACTCTTCAAACACGGCATCCCGTCTGCCTAGCTTTTTTTTATCTTTTTATTTTTCGCTTATTATGGTTCAGTTACTAACTTCAGAGGGTAGAATTTAATTACGCATACCGGGGGAGGAATGTCTGTTATTCTGTTTCCGCGGTATCTGTGTTTGACTGAGGTATGTATTGGTTAATGCAGGTATTACGTGATGTGTGTAATAACATCCATTTATAGATACTTTTCTGTATTTAGGAACTCTGTAAAACAAGTTTTGTGTGAATAGATTCAGAGTTTGTGAAATGTCTCATGTTTTTTTAAGGTTTTTCGATACTTCGATAGTGTCTTAAGCGCCATTATCACAAACTGAGTTTATCCAAGTTCTTCAAAGAACACAAAACCCTGAATCAATTAACTCTTGTGATAGAGACCATAAAAGTTTAAATCACTAAGTTTAGTTTTCTCTTTCGACACTTGCGTTATTTTTATCTATTTCTGAAGACTAATTGACGGACATGGTAATGAGCAGTTATCATTTTAATAATTTGAAAAAGGAATACCATACAGCAATGCTTTTATCACCGAAAAACACGTGATTATATTTTCGTTACGCCATGCATTAGCATGGTATAGTACGAAAATATGGAATTATCTACAACCATGAAATTAAACAGCTGCATACCCGAATTGTCGGCGTGATAAATATTAAACAATTAAACAAAAAAGAAAAAAGAAAAAAGACAGCGTCTTAGTACTAATAGTATCACAGATAAACCGTAGACAGACAAGGCGAAGCATAATCCTTGTAGGCCGGAAACTAAAAATTCGATGCTATCCACTGCCCCATTTTCAAATCTAAGGCCTTACATACTACGCAACACAATGTACGCATACCCGAATCCATCTGTCTCTATCACTCATACTGATGTCTTAGAGTATCTGAAAGAGAAAGATATATCCGTAAATACGAGCTTCGTGTTGGAGAGTAAGGCATCTACACTCATAAACGCGCCATCATCGTTTGATTTGTTGCAATCGCATTACGATTGATCGCTGGAGCTATCAGGGCGAGATTTGCAATTATCGCCTGACTGGATTGCAGCGCTTTGTTCCTCTGGACCCTTGATTATAAACTGCGCTTGAGATAGTCTTTGTTTTCGGTAACATTTGCATGCTTTGAAACGAGACCGCTATTTTTTTTGCAAGTTCTGTTCGACCAGAACAGTTTCCAATCTAAATACAATGATTCTCCTCTCTTGATTGCCGTGCTATGAATGGCCTGTTATGGTCATCCAGCTTTGAGGTGTATTTAAATGCAAATATAATGGATGCAATCAATATGAAGATGAATAAATCGATTAGAATTTGAATTGCGTGTGAAATCGCGTTTCTTGAAATTAAGACTAAATTTTTTAACGTAAATAAAAATAGCTTATCAAATCACTTCGAATACTGTAGGTTCTCAAAACTCAAATCCAAATTGTTGATAAATTAATATTTAACTAATAATAATTAATTACATGCTGTTACTTTCCTTTTATATACAGTAATTTATATTGTACCTGCTTTAAGACATATGAATATATTAATTTTTCTTGGCTCTCAATTAGTCACATTAATATAGAAGTCAACCACACGAAGCATCCGATTATGTCTCAAGTATGAATCGAATAATTTCAATAACTTTTCGTAAACTGAAAAGCATACAGCTCATTATAAACTTGCTAATACAGATGTCTGTGAATGTTGTCAAGATCTTCCTAAAAACAGCAAACTAAAAATTTTATCAAAAGAGTCAAGTTTACAAGCAGGATTAATTAAGAATTTGTAATCCTCAGGAGTCTTAACACACGTCGAAGAGGGCCGGTATTTCTTTGGTGAGGCTTCATTAAAATCAGAATATAGACGGAATTTTTTAATGAATTTGTTTAGAAGGAATATTATTGTGTGGCACTGTGTTTTTGAAGTTAGAAATTTCGAACAAGATTTCTTTAGCAAGATTTTTTTCTATTGTCTACACGGTATGAGGGATTAGTATTAAGATATTTTTGCCATTGCTCATTCATGATAATGGGAAAGGAAAGGAGAATATAAAAACTATGAAGATTTTGCAAAGATATCTCTAAAGTTTTTGTTTTAATATTATTAGCTGTCAAGTTTGCTGTAAGTTTTGGGTTAAAACGTTGCCACGTTTAAGTATTGCTTTATTAAATGTATATAACACAACATCAAGGGTTTTTGTATCCAAGTTTTATCAGGTTATCAGTTCACCAAGTAAGAGGCTATGCTTTACTCATTACCCATTTAAAATTTATCACGCAACGAAATGTCAAGCATTTCTTTCTCCTTGATACTTTTAAGATGTCAGTGCTCAATATTCATCTTTCAATGTAGTTTCTAGTTCATTAATGACAAATGACTCGAAGACTGATTCTTAGGCTCTGGTTATTAATGCTTGACTATGTTTCGTAGTTTTCCAAGCTCGTCCCAGAAAACTGGATTTTTATATCACCTCTTTGAAGAAATTGAATGCTCTTTATTCAAATTAATCACCTTCAAAGCTATCAATGGATATAACATTTACGTTAGTAACTTAATCAAGGGGTAATTCCTTGATTAAGATAGTGGCTAGACATCTTTTGATCCAAACATCACTTTATCAGAATCCTTTCTTGCTCTGCAGTATATCCCTTGAATGTGTTTCGTCATCCTTGCGTGTTAAGGGACACTTGAAATACCCCTAATTCCATTTGGAGCAAACCTAATCGGCTTATGGACAGACAAACAGATGTACCTGCCTGTTCCTCTGTCTCGTATTATCTATGCCCGACTTACTGACGATACAGCCTCACACACGCATTTAAATTAATGCTGAATTCGTTACTTCGTTAATAGATTAAGAAAGTTTAATATGTTAGGCTCTTAGTGTAATGAGAAGCAAGTTAGAGGCATTTGATGAAGTTTTTTTCCATTAAATCATTACTCTGAATTCTAAGAAATCACTTCATATTTGGAATTTTGGACCCTCAGGAATCAGGATAGATGGTTTAATTCAAATTAACAAATTTGAAATTTGAACATTCCACAAAGAATATAGAGAAGAAAGTAGTTACTGATTAGTGTCATCTATAGCAAAATGGAATTTGTGTAAATATGTAAAACTTCTTTGACTAATGCAACTTAATGAAAATGATGAATAATAATAACAACTTAATGACTAATACAACTCCTTCTTCTTAATGCATAGCTCATAGAAAAATAACGCTGTAGCGTCTTTTTTCGAAGGTTTAAAATACATTTGCATCCCCCCTGTGTCACATGCAATTTGGGTGGAATGCTGTAATTGGAAATCCAATCCAATATCAGACTTCTTTTGATAGAAATGTAATCAAAGTTACTAAAGTTGTCTCTATTTTTTGGTAGGAATGTGATTAAAACTGCAAACGATAAATCGTAGCACAGATTTGAAATTGTACGTGCTCACGAAATATACTACTGTTACATTTTAAGAACTAACTACACAGTCTCATACAAAATGATATTTTAAACTTTCCAGCTTTAATAAATACGCAGTTAATGTCATGTCACATCAATTCAACCTAAAAGACGAATGCCATTAAGATAGAAGAGCACCCTAATGTTTATTTGGCGAGGACATTTTTCTGTCCCTCAATGTGTAGGTATAAAGTCTTTTACTTTAAATCAATGGGAAATGCAAATACTGGCATGATTTAAATTTATTATTAATAGTCTTAAATTCCGGAGTTGCTGCACTTTATATGCATTTGCTTTCACGGATTCTAAAACTTGAATAAATTTTAAGATTTTCTACAGAAAAGTTTTGGGCTTAGCTGATTTGGGATTTGCCCAATATTTTATGAGTTTTCGATATTTCTGTACTTTTGTAAGCAATATTAAGCACTTGATGGGCCATAGTTTGTGTTTGCCCCATCCTAAGTCAGATGGTATTAGTCTTCTACCTTGACAAGGAACTGGAACTGCTTTTTGGGTCCCATCAGAATACCAGCGCTGCAGCGGCCCACATGCGTTACAGCACATGCTGAGGCTGGGACCTGATTGGCCACTTAAGTATTTAATTAAACTCATTTTATTGTGTATTTTGTTCTAATGTCTTGTTCTGTAATTTTGTCTTTGCCTTTTGTTACGTGTTTGTGGTCAATTAAATGTTTTCTTATTCAACATATTAGGAGAACTTACGTTCCGTATCACTAGTGTCAGAGAGAGGGGGTTCATTGGCGATGTACTGTCTGCCGCTCAGGAGGTTGCTTTCTACCACCGGTCGTTTGTCTTCGAGCTGCCTCCGGAATGCTCTGTGGTCATCCTGAAACAAAAATAAGCACACGTTAAGTACAGAAAAAAAACAGAGTGTATAACTTTAATGTCTATGAATAAAACCGTTTATAGTTCTCTGTAAGTAAAACCCATCAAAAGCATAAATGTGAAATGAAGGCCAAGTTCAATGGTCACACTGTGGCGAGCAACACCGTGTGTGAGTCACACACGGTGTTGCTCGCCATCTTGACGGCCATTTGGATCAGCGGTAGTTAACGCTGCTTCTGAGCCATGGGTCGCGGGTTCGATCCCCGCACAGTACAAATATTTGTGTGCATGAACATGTCTGTTTGTACTGGTCTGGGTGTTTTCTATGTATTATAAGTATGTATTTACAAAAAAAAAAGTATATAAGTAAGTTTATCGGTTGTCTAGTACTCCATACGACAGGGTACTTAATAGTAGCTTAATTTGGGACTAGATGGCTTTGTGTGGCCCAGTGAGGCATGTCTTAAAATATTTATTTATTTTATTATCTAGCTCTGTTAGCTTGAAATTGCAGGATACGCTACCGCATGTCTAGATTAAAAAAAATTTGAGCATGCTTCTGAAATGTTTAAAAGTTTCCATCTAAAAGCTGTTGCTAAGCATTTACAAAGTACACTTTGTATGTTCATCACAAATATGTTGTTTTGTTTTAATTACATATTGCAAGTTTAGCTCTTTCACTAGGTAGATGTTTTTGAGCGATACCTTCCTATAAACATACCTAAAAGGAAAGCGTTAGTTTAATCAATAAAAGATACTTAGTAAGCAAGACCTTACTTAACATTTGTCGGTTAATTAGCCAACCCCCGTAACTTCTGCAATAAATGTAAATCCGTACGAACGTTCAACCTCAAGCATTTGAGGATAAACACGGTTTGTCATGATATTAATTAACTTTATGAGCAATAGGCTCAAAGACACCGCTAGCTATACAGAGTGTTGTTCTTTTTATATCTCGATAGAGCTTAACATTACAAGAAAATAAGTCTGTTGACATTTGTTTGGTTGTTGATTAAAAATATTTGTTACAAAATGCTTTAATATTTTTTCAATTTTTTTAACACCTGACAACGTTTCCCCCTTCCAAAGACGCAACACAAACTTTGCTAGTTCCGCATTCAATGACTGGCATTTGAAGTGTGTGTGTGGTCTTAGTCTAGGAAACTGTAGTAGAGAGACAGAACTGTAAATAATCTACCCTTCATAGGTACATCGTGTTTTCTATACTAAAACGTTTTACATGTATTAAGGGGGAAGGGGGCGATGCATATAATATGGCTTGTATTAAAAGTAAAAGTTTTTTTTTTTGTATACGAGCACGACCACAGCTACATTCTACACAGAATGTATATCCCAGCGTTAAAGCGATCAAATTCAACAAACACCCCGTATTTGTCGAGATTCGCGGCAGCCATTTTGCGGTGGCGACAATCGACAAAATGGCGCGTAATATTGCGCTCGCTCCGCTCATTGAGGCCTGGAAATGTGGTGTGAATTAATACGCTTTTTGTTTAATGAAGATTGTAACAATCAGCTTGGAAACGGAGCATGTAATATTAGCTGGTCAATCAAACCAAAATTGTTTCATATTAGATATTTGCACGGGTAATCAAAATATGTTTTAAAAATCACATGTGAACAAATAAAAGATGAGGTCCTCAATTTTACGCGTTCGTAAAAAAAAAAGGTAAAGTAACAGCCTATAATCATCTCACTGCAAGGAAAAGGTCTCCATCATTCAATTTCAAGTTACTACAGTCACCTACAGTTATTATGTGTACTGGCATAATCACCACGCTTGCCAAATGCAGGTTGGTGATCACAAACCCGAGAAATTTCGAAAATTCGAAACCTTTGCTGCCTGACCCGTGGATGGAACCCGGGACCCCGAGATCATAGTCCGGTATTTAAACCACTAGACCAACGGGGCGTTACAGAGCGTACGCGTTCGTGTCTTACTAATATTGTTCATGATGAAATCAAAGGCTAATTCGACTTGATGTTCGTTTACTTATATTAAAATATTTAAAATACAATTTTATAACTGTCAGCGGTGCAACATATTTATTGAAGAGACATGAAAGGAATGACAGGTAGAAAAAGATGAGCAAATATGTCATAGACATAATTAAATCAAATTTCCCCAAGTTATATCCGACATTTAACGCATATGTGTCGTGCAACGGTTAGTGTAAATTGTTTTTACGGAGTCGACTAATTTCGAGTCGAGAGTCGTTTTTTTTTGTTCGATAGAGTATAGCTCAAAGTTCATCATCACCACGCTTGGCAGAAGGATTCGTGATCACAGTTTGGCCAATGGTGGGTAGAAGACGTTCCTAGTCGTCTTTCGGCAGTACTCCTTAAGTCGCCTCTTACAACACTCATGTGAGAAGAAACTTGCTGCTAATATTTTCATGTACCGACCCTACAATCACTTAATGTTATAAGAGATGAAATATATGTATACAAATGCTGCCTTGAAAAAGAAAAGATATCATAATCATTCAACCTCGTGAAACCCGAGAGTTACACCACAGTGAGGGCAACTTTACGAAGTAAAACTTGAAAACCTTTTCCATTGTCAGTTTGAAAACTACTTTAAGAACTTGTTTTCTCACCTGTTGCTTCAGCAGCGCAGGCAGGTCGCCCCTGGGCGGGGCCAAGGCATTCAGTTCGGTCTCTTTCCTGATCACCCATTCCGTAAGCTCTCTCAGCGACAGCAGAAGCGCCGACCAATGTTCTGCGTTGCTCTCCAAACGGTTTCTGCAAGTAAACGAATGTTGGGATTAAGAAAAATAAAACTTGATCTTAATTATTTTTGATTAACTAGGTAGGTAAGGTACGGTAGCTGTCCTTAAATCTGGGAAGTGTAGCTCCATTATAAAATTAATAGACTCAGGCGTTACTTTGCGGAAATCCATAACTAATTATGGATTTGGAAAATTATTTTGCTAATGATTTCCGCTTGTTAATATACCGGCCTAGATACCTTCACCACACTACCCGCACTAACACTGATTTGAGGAAGCACCTGCACCACACTAACACTCTCCCTCGCCGCCCTCCCTAAAAATTATTATATTGGTGTTGGGTACTAATAATTGCATTAACTGTACTGCATGCATTTTTGATGGAGGGCGGGCGGTTTTCCTGCATGAAATAGTGCTTGCTCAATCAGTGTTAGTGTGGTGCAGGTGCTTCCTCAAATCAGTGTAAGTGCGGGTAGTGTGGTGAAGGTATCTAGGCCGGTATATTAACAAGCGGAAATCATTAGCAAAATAATTTTCTAAATCCATAATTAGCTCCATTATAACACAAATCAGATAATGCTACGTGAAAGGAACTAAGATATGTAGTAGGTAGGTACTATTGTCATTAAATGAGGTGACCCCTTTAGAGTATCTCGCTTATCAATCTAGAGGCTTCCTAAAGGATTCATTTACTAATTTTGCTAATCGCAGAACTTTCATCAAAACGACAAACGGCCGATCCTAATGACCTATCTACCTTCAGTTTTGGCATATCGGAGATAGAAAACAACTTCTGTCTTTGTTTATCTGGGCGGCAAAATCAGAGACAGAAGATGTTTTCTATCTCCGATATGCCAATAACTGAAGATAGATAGATTATTAGGACCGGCCGGAAAGATAACCTGTTGGGATGGAAATTAAAAGGTTAGGTTAAGAAACAGAATTGTTAATTAACGTTGAAATGTTAAAATTATTGGATGTAAACTGCTGTGGATCGTTCGTAATAGATAAAAATCGTTAACCGCACAGAAGAAAATAAAACAATTGTTAACGTTATAACAATTGAAATACACCGTGTTTTTTGAACCACCTGGAAAACGAAGCCCACGTTATTGGACCATTATGTATAACATCATGGCAGTGTTATTGTTCTTTTGTTTTAATATTAAATTTTGATTCAGGCTTTTAAGTTTGTAACACGCTGTGACGCGCACAGACGTATTATTTTCCTGCGGCGTGGTCTCGGTTGAATGGACTTTACACAGCTACATCTGTGCGCGTCACAGCAGGTTACAAAATTGAAAGTGTAAATCAACATTTATAATTTTTGCAAAAAAATTTTTGGTAAAAAAAAACACTGCCAAGATGATATACATAATAGTTACATAACCTGGGCTTCGCTTTAAAGGTGGTTCAAAATGCACCGAGTATAAAGTAGTATATATGTCACGAATATAATTATAATGTTGGTAAGGAGATATAAGATTTAAATCTCGTGGTAATAAATAAATAAATAAATAAATATTTAGGACATGCCTCACTGGGCCACACAGAGCCATCTAGTCCCAAATTAAGCTACTATATAGTAGCCTGTCGTATGGGGTACTAGACAACCGATAAACTTACTTATATACTTTTTTTTTTTTGTAAATCCATACTTATAATACATAGAAAACACCCAGACGAGTACAAACAGACATGTTCATGCACACAAATATTTGTACTGTGCGGGGATCGAACCCGCGACCCATGGCTCAGAAGCAGCGTTTACTACCGCTGATCCAAATGGTCGTCTATGAATATACTACTTACTACTATATAATGCAGAATATACTATAAAAATTATCACTAACCTACATCTTAAACAATGAAGTACTGACTTAATAGATGGAAATTAAAACACAGAGACATTCCAGTCGCATTAAATATAACTTATGTGAAGGATACACACTCAAAAACCAATAAAATCAGTCGTAAACCTCCTAAATATTCATAATAATATAATAATTTTATTAAGCTGTAACAAACTTGGCTCTCATCTGCCATAAAATCAGAGACCATAAAAGGCGGGAGTCTTCCTCGCGTGCTATCTGCGGAACGATAACTCAAAAACTTGGCTCAGCCGCGAAATAAGCGCAATTGTTGAAATTTTGGCCGCAGCGCCACTCTCTAATATGTTTAAGCCGACTTTGGATGAGGCTAGTGGTGGATTGTTCTTATCGATAAATGGTTGATTTTTTACAACATGTTCCTTTTGATATCCCAAAACTCTAAGTTTATGTTCTATAGGTAAAAATAATATAAAACGCCCTAGAAAATTAATAGTGCGAGACGTTGGCGAACTTACACTAAAGTGTAGTAGTAAAGTAGCGGGAGAGTGTAACTTGTGAAAAACATTGACGTGTGTGGGTGTTTCATTGATAAGTAGGTACGAGTAAATCGTTTCCATTCAAAAGTTCATTCATAACAAGGTAAAGGGTATTTTACATAAACAGTCGTGACTTTTTAGAATTATTTTGTATGAAAAATTTAAATAAAAAATATATATAATATCTGAAAAATAATTCAAATGCAATTTGATTCTTTACCATGGTCTGTTTAATACCCTAGAGATATGGGATATCAAAAAGAACACGTTGTATATATTTCTTGGTTTTAACTACCTACTAATTATTTTAATATTACTATTATCATTACTAATATTTTAAATGCGCAACTTTGACTGGATGTTTGTAACTCAGTTACGCGGGAACTAGTTGCAATTCAACAAAGATATTTGACGACCATTTGGATCAGCGGTAGTAAATACTGCTTCTGAGCCATGGGTCGCGGGTTCGATCCCCGCACAGTACAAATATTTGTGTGCATGAACATGTCTGTTTGTACTGGTCTGGGTGTTTTCTATGTATTATAAGTATTTATTTACAAAAAAAAAAGTATACAAGTAAGTTTATCGGTTGTCTAGTACCCCATACGACAGGGTACTTAATAGTACTTTAATTTGTGACTAGATGGCTCTGTGTGGCCCAGTGAGGCTTGTCTTAAATATTTATTTATTTATATAGGTCAGAAAATCACAAATGCTATTATATTTCTGAAAAAATTTACGGTTCCCGTGAAATAGATCTACGCATACAGTATTGCAGTTATGTTATCAGCTAGTTTATTGTTGATTCCTTACAGATTTAGATTAAATTTGGTAAGGAATGATAGAGAATCTAACAAAGAGTGATTGCAAAAAGAAGTCGTAGATCACCAAAGAGAGCGATAGATAGTCGGAACGCGATCTATCCAATCCATACAGAGAAAATTAGAATCCATCTGTCCCCGTCACTCATACCGATGTCTTAAAGTATCTGAAAGAGACAGATACACCCGTAAACACGAGTTTCGTGTTGCAGAGTAAGGTATCAGATTCAAATACGAAGCACTTGTAAAATATAAAACATAATTATAATAATATATCGATAGGTACTCCCGACATCAACCACGCTCACCACTAAGAGTGAATTTTATAAATCTCAGGCTTTCCGTTTGAGCCAATTGCAGCGAGTTTTACACTTTCCCGTTTTACTTCATATTGCTTTAATTTACACTAAGTTAAAACTACAGACGTTCTTGCCTTATTCTCAAGGGATTAAAGATGGGTATGCTATGACAATTATGTAAAAATTGACAAATCCTTTCAGTATTTCAATTAGTCTTCCTATTCGAGACTCGGGATTTAGTCTTGGGAATTTAAATTAAGATGTGGGTTAATGTGGTAGTAGATAGTAATTAACGCTAATACTAAAAATTTGTACTAATGATTAGAAAAAATATTTGAATCTTGGCAAACACAGATTTGATAGAAAACTTAGCAGATTTTGAGTATTAATGAAATTATAATATTATGTTGAAACGACTCGACTTATATGACATCTTTACGGGTAACACCTTTTTCTGAAACACTTCATTTTCATACGATGTTTTGAATAAAAATGTCAACTGCTTTAAAGAACATGTACCAACACAAAGAAGAAACACCACCTGCCGTTAACCGGGTGCTCTCTCTTTCCACTGTAACATTTTACTATTTTATTGAGTTTATTGGAGCTGGATGCGAGAAGCCAAAGATCAACCTGAGTGGCGTGCAACTGGAGAGGCATAAATGTCCAGAAGTAGACTGTGATAGGCTGATAATAATGATGAAGATGAATAACTTTATGGGAATACAATAAAACAAAGTATTCTTCATCAACTACAAACGGTATAAATTACATTTTAAAAACAGAACACGTCTAATTCTCGTATTAAAAGCCCAAAACAAATTGCCACAAAAGGCATACGGTCGTCAAACACGTCATCTCAAAGCTTTGAGCTTTGGAGAAAGGCGACCGCACACCTGATCTGCGGACCGCGGTCAAGTTAAACATTAGCCGAGTGGGGACTTTGTCCACAAAAGTACTTACCTACATGTAATGGGGTTTTAAATGTTTGATGGTAATGTAATGATGGAGTTCCTTTTTAGACTTGTCATGAAGAATTCAACGTTTTGAAAAACCCACCAATTCAGAGTCTGTTATTCTTGGTAAGTATGCAAATGACTCAAATTGATAGATTATTGCAGCGGTCGGCAAACCGCGGCCCTCTAACTTGCGGACTTCTTACTTGCGACCCGTAAATGTTTCGTAAATGAGTTTTAAATATCAAATTAAATGCATGAACGAATCATGATGACAACTTGAGTGGCAGTGCTAACATACAAGAAATAGCCTGCATTCAGGATCTCAGACAAAACTTTTTTTTTTCTATAATACCAATTATACGTTTATATCACAAGTGCGGCCCGCCATTAGTTCATTTCGCCATCTTATGGCCCTAGCCTGCCATAAGGTTGCCAACCCCTGGTTTATTGCGTACTTTTTGATGATTTATTTTGGTCTTGAAAGTCTCTTCCACCATATTATATAATATTTTTTGTTAGAAAATTATATTTCTTAAACATTATCTTATCAAACGCAAGAGTAGTTTATTGAAATAATTTAAGATGAAATGCCAACCGACTTACTGACATAAACATTATACTCACTATTGATTTTGTTAATCAGTACTTTACGATTGAGTTCAAGAGTATCATCATACTTAGGTTGATGCAAAAATATCATCTATACTAATATTATAAAGCTGAAGAGTTTGTTTGTTTGTTTGTTTGAACGTACTAATCTCAGGAAATACCGGTCCGATTTAAAAAATTCTTTTTGTGTTGGATAGTCCATTTATCGAGGAAGGCTTTAGGCTTAATAACATCACGCTAGGAGCGAAGCATGAGTAAAAAATGTTGCAAAAATAATCGCGATCATAATAACGGAAATTGACGCGGACGAAGTCGCGGGCAACAGCTAGTTTAAAATATTACAGTACAACACTGATGATTAAAAGAAACATATAACAATGTATTTTGGCCTTACATAAACAATCATGAGAAAATATACCGAATAAAGTTACCTTGCTATTTTAATAGATTATAAAACATTTGGATAGTATTTAGATGATGTTTTGCAGTGCAAACTGATATTTTGTTCAGGTCACCATTATTGTTCACTTAGACTATGCTGTCGAAAATTGAATAGTAAACATGTTTACGAGTCTAAATTAGTCCATTGTTAGACACTTAAAACTTGGCTTACGGTTTGGCGATTGTAGTTTGGCCAACGTCAGAGAAAAGATGCTATTGTCCCATTTTTCAGTAATATTTTTCATTCAGACACAAGATTAGAAGGGGAGTTGCTATTTTTAAGCAGGTACCACATGGGGCACGCAGTCAACACAGGTACTAAACTTTAATTTTTATTTCAGTCCCAGCTAGTTTTATGCGAGCATTTAAAAAGGCAATGCGGCAATCCTCGCTTTTTATTATAACTCTAGAATAAACAATTAATTGCGATACAATACGTCTCCCTCCGTTTTATAACTGAATGCACATAAAAGGCGCACTAAACTGTTTCCGAACCGCCATGCGCCATCTTGGTTCATGGTGGAGTGATGGCGCTTAACAATGACGTATGCAGATCGTATAATGCCGGAGATATATAAAAGACGGCGCTAAATCTTTTATTTCGCTTCCTCGAATGTCTTTCAAATTTGTTTTCGTCACATCTTTATGGTACAAATACTGAATTATATTTGGTTTTCTTCTTATTCATGTTTATTGTAACTATTCATTTAAAATTAATTGGACTTATTGCAAGAATATGATAATGGATGATTTTTCAAAACAACTTCGTAACTTCGTAAGTAAGTACTGACTAAGTATTTGAAAGTTATTTAGCAATATATTTCAGGTTTTAGCATTGAAAATATCAGACGAAAATCAATAAACAGGAGATTTTTTGTGCAAATTGACCCCACGAGGTGCTTAATTACGTGTCTTGTTTCTTGGTCAAGCAAAGTTTCGGCTTTCAAAACATGGATCGTTATTTTTTAACTCGATATTTCATTTCAAGCAAAGATATAGATAGTTATTATTCCAAATGATAGATAGTTATTATTCATTCGACCATTTGGATCAGCGGTAGTAAACGCTGCTTCTGATCCATGGGTCGCGGGTGCGATCCCCGCACAGAACAAATATTTGTGTGCATGAACATGTCTGTTTGTACTGGTCTGGGTGTTTTCTGTGTATTATAAGTATGTATTTACAAAAAAAAAGAATATAAGTTAATTTATCGGTTGTCTAGTACCCCATACGACAGGGTACTTAATAGTACCTTAATTTGGGACTAGATGGCTTTGTGTGGCCCAGTGAGGCATGTCTCAAATATTTATTTATTTTATTTATAAATTCAGTTGTAGTTCCTCGTATTTACAATCTTTATAGCCACAATGCAAAGAACAATTTACTAGCAATAGGAACGGAATCAAATGCACTTTATCTACAACCGAGACAACGTTTTATCGTCTGCAAACGTATCTTGGCCATTCTCGTAATTTATTTGTCAACCTGAAGTGATTCTTATGTCTAAAGTATACGGTTCAGGTGAGTGTTGTGGGTTTTTATGGCTCTATATCGCTCGGAGTGAGCACTAAAATCGGGTTTATGGTGGGAGTAGTAGTAAATAGGTGTAGTTATCGCGAGGTGCATATTTGCGTTTGTCGTTCTCTATTGTGGCCACAGGTAGTAGAACTAAGTAGGTGAAAGTCTTGCTTTTATAGAAGATATTGATTTTCTGAAATTTAATTTTAAAGAAATGTTTTATAAAGTTTCAGTGGGAATTCTTCGTGAAGGGACTTAGGACTTCAGAAATATTTTTTTAATAGATGTGAATAACAATTTTAAATAGGTATATAATTTTTTTTAATGGCCTGTGTCTACAGGAGCATTAGACATCTATACTAATATATCTATACTAATATTATAAAGCTGAAGAGTTTGTTTGTTTCTTCGTTTGTTTGTTTGAAAGCGTTAATCTCAGGAAGTACTGGTCCAATTTGAAAAATTCTTTTTGTGTTGGATAGTCCATTTATTGCAAAAGGCTTTAGGCTATATAACATCACGCTGGGACCAATTGGAGCGAAGCATCAGTGAAAAATGTTGCAAAATTATCGCGTTCATAATAACTGAAATTGACGCGGGCGAAGTCGCGGGTAAGAGCTAGTAATAAATAAAGACTAAATACAATTTAAAAAAAACTTCTTGTTAAAACAAGAAGACTATATTATGGCCCATTAATGATATACAATCAGGCTCTTTAGGCTTCTTCAGACCCCTCAATTTTATTTAGTCCGCATCGGTCAACCATAGATAGATTGATAGATACTTTTTATTTCACAACATAAAAAATAAATGTAGATAACACAAGAACTACAGTTAAAGCTGCACAATTTAGGCGTATTCTAGACTATAATTCAAATCGCCATAATGTTATTTCACCATTGTTACGTCTCCCAGTTTAAAGTCAACATATCTCTCTGATATTAATCTCTCCCACCATTTCCACTGCACTTCGAGCAAACAACAAAAAAACATACTACTCTTCAGAAGTGAAAGCACCCAACAATTCTACTTTCGGAGGCACAACGCCAAAAGAGGTAATAATTCCAAAAGTATTCCTTAATTTCTATTCAAGTTAAGCACTAAAGGATCTTAAATGCAAAACATGTAGCCTTAGTTACAACCGCGAAGTTTGGGCTTGCAATAATGGTTGAAAATTGTTTCGTCTTTGAGAGAATAGTTGGGAAACCGAACAATGCGGGGATTTGGGACGCAGGCCTCTTGCTGCGAGCGAAACCGCAGGATAATATAGGCGGGGTCAGATATATTGGATCGTAGTAAAGTAGCAATTCGTCTTCATGAATGTCAGAGTTTTATTCGATTTAATAAGAATATTTTTACAGATATCTGAGACTAACAGAGCGATGAAATTTATCTGTTTTACGAAACAAGATTAAGTACTGTTGAATTGTTGGTTGGTGATCACAAATCCGAGCAATGTTCAATAATTCAAACTATGTTGCCCGACCTGGGATCGAACCCGAGACCCCGAGATCTTGGCCCGGTATTTAAACCACTAAAACAACGGGGCGTTATTTATAATAAGAAAATAACATATACCAAGTAAGTATATACCAGTAAAAATACTGAATAGCCTTAATGATAAGTTATTTTAAAAAAAATAAAGGAAAACTTGATTTGTTGCTAGTAAAATAGGTCAGTAACTGCAATCATGTAAAATGCTGGTGATAGTACCTTTTTTAATCTAAAACTACACCCAAAGATGAATTTTCAATCGAAGATATTATGAGGGAGTGATCCACCTACTATAATTTCGCGCTAAGCCATAAGAACTGCGTTTTGCAAATTTTTTGTTTCATTAATTTCGACATTTGCAAAGTACATCAAAAGAATAATAAAAAAAGATTGGTGGTGTTCTTTGTTTGACCAATGGTGGAGATATGTAAAAGTACCTCTTGGGGCCTACTTGCCAACAACAAAACTGATTTAACTGATATTACTGAATGCCTTTTTTTAGTTGTTGGTTGTTTTTAGTTGTCTCTTAAAACACCCGTAGAACGAGAAGATGTGAGGATATTCCATTTTTGCTATTGGGATATTGCTTGCAATATGTGAAAGGTATGTGGTGGCTCATGGACTCAAATATAACGTGAAAAAGAGTTAGATACTAAGCTGTTTTCAAATCCGGAACCAAAACTTATTCAGTTCCGCCAATAACTCTAGATGGATCTTCTCTTCATATTGTTCAACAATTTAAATATCTTGTTTACTGGGTTACGGAGAACCTAAAGGATGATGTTGACTTAGAAAGGGAACGCAGAGCGCTGGCGGTGAGGGATAATATGCTATCACGTAGGTTTGCAAGTTGTTCGTATGAGGTGAAAATCACTCTCTTTAAAACATATTGTCAAACAATATACACGTGCAACTTGTGGAGTAATTACTCCAAAAACGCCTTCAGTGCTCTGCGAGTTCAATACAATAACGCCTTCAGGGGACTGCTGGGGCTGCCTTGGCGCTGCAGCGCCTCAGGAATGATAGCTTTACAGCCATGTTACGCAAGCGAGTGGCCTGTCTCTGGGAGCGAGTGCGGGGGCAGCACTCTCCTGAAGGTCATAGCACAAAGAATGGATAGTCCCATTCTCTCGTACTGGCTGGATGTCTATGCGTGTTCGACCCAATGAGCAGTATAAATTCTACTAACCCAACTACTATTATTAATTTTTAACTAACAAATTGTTGTTGTTTTTTAATGTAACGCGTTGTATGGAGTTAGGTATCATGTCTGAAATAAATATTTTCATTTCATTTCATTTGATTTCATTTTAGGCTTGTAGAAGTTAATCATCTATAGAGTATTTGAACGTCTACTTCAGCGTTTTTAATGGCTCCAATATTTTAAATGAAAACCTACACAGCTGTTGCGCGAAATTCATTTTGCCCGATAACTGGGCATGTACCACATTAATTGGCGAATTAATGTTTATTAAGCTCCAAATTTAATGTAATTTAACAGTATAATTTAAGATTCTCCTAATAATGTAGATACCAACTTAAGGATACAAAAATTTCAGTCGTTTTAACTTTTTGTCTAGTTCATTAGAGAATTTCTTGAATGGTCGCCTTTTGAGACTTTATTTTTATATCGCTGTGAATTACTACCATTTCTAAAGGTTTTGTTACTTAATTAAATATTCATTACGGAGGACAAGGAGGTGGTTTATAATTTTTAGTTCGTTAAAAAACTGGTCTTAGAGGTAAGGTTATTGTTGTAAGTTTAGAAAATGTATTACCCAGGCGATAACTAATTGATAAATCAATATTTTTGCATTTTCATTTGTTTTGTCATTTGGAATTTTTAATGATTACTGACGCGAATCACGTTTTGAGCCAATCAAATATGAGTCTATGCATTGTGCTATCTGGTGTCAGAGTAATCTAATCCGTCTCTATCACAGGCCTCTGAAGTTACTAGTTCTGCGACAGGAGTCCCGGCTTCTGTCTCAAGATAACGGCCTAACATGCTTTCTGAAGCACAGCACCCCTTTCAAACCCAAGCCAATTTACAAAAGATTCTTTTCTAAATTTCCGCGACCGGGAATCGACCTAACCCTCAAATAGAAACCGAGTTTCTTGCACTGGCTTATTCTCTGCACTAGCCCAGAATTAAATAAATAAATAAATATTTAAGACATGCCACACTGGGCCACACAGAGCCATCTAGTCCCAAATTAAGGTACTATTAAGTACCCTGTCGTATGGGGTACTAGACAACCGATAAACTTACTTATATACTTTTTTTTTTTTGTAAATACATTACTTACTTATAATACATAGAATTGTGATGGTTTAAATATTGGGACGTGTAAAAGCGCTTCCTGGGGCCTATTTGCAGAAATAAAACTATTTACCTACTACTTTACTAATTTTACGCAGTGAACAGTCCATCGCACTGTGCATTACGAACAATTTTGTATATTTTTAAGCTATTGCATAGCTTCTATCGCGGGCCTTGAGCGTGGAGACCGAATCACAGAACATAATTTTTTTTTATGTTCTGTGGACCAAATCCAGAAATTCCGTAACGAAAATAACCTAACACCCCCCACTCCGACCGGCACAGCGGTGGTACTTTTTAGTTTTATAATTGCATAAGTTGATAGAAATGCTATGCGATACATTTACCGCGGCAGTCTCCGAGTGCAACACGTCTTTTTTTTTTAATGAGTAGGTATCCCAAAGATTTTATTTCCAAAACGACAGTAAAAATAAAAATTTCACTAACATAATTCGTAATTCATAACAACATAGCTAGTATAATAAATGGAAATCTTATCACACCTACCTATTAGATCTACACGTTAACAGTTGACTAGGCAATCTCAAATCACGTCAATTAACTAAGACAATACCGGATGCGCTATCAGTTTCGTAAAGTGAACCATCGACTGACACACCGACGCGTTATTCAATTTACAACGGCATTGTGAAGCTCCAATGTTTCTAATTGTATTGTTACTGAAGCTGACTTCAGCATTCAAGTGTAAAAATAGAATTATAGGTACTTAATTTATGCATTCAAGCATGTGACGCCTAGTGAAAACAATTAGCAATAAGGACATAAAAAATAAATTGCTGACGAATTCTCATCAGGCGTCTTTTTTAACGCTGAAATAATTTCTTAATTTAAATAGGAAAAGATCAAAAGCCTTTTGGCTACATAAAGGGAATTTTCATAAAGGAATTATTCACAAATTTCAATAGAAGCAAAAGAAGTAGTGTCGATTGAGTGGCGAGTAGGTACAATTTCCTCTGAATAATTTATTTTAAAATTCATCTAGGTACAATTTGGTGGAGTGACGAGGACTCCTTCATAATTTCCCTTCAAATTGCCCGCACCCTAATTTTCACCTGGTTAATTGCGGGCCTGGGGCGATTTGTCCTAACGAATCCTGTCGGGCAGAGATAAAGTCCTGTAGGACATGTATTTTGTACTTTGTATAGCAGATTTACTAATGAGATGTTGATGGCACAATTTTTGGTAATGTGACGAAATTGCGGTTCATATTTTTACGGAATCTAGTTGCAGAGGCGATATAAGAGATTTATTTACGTCATGATAATGATTTACTGTCGTGATATAAGTGTTGATTAGTTGTAAGATTAATGGAGAGGTTTCCTTCGATTAATAACCACTAAGAATAGAAATTGGTAGCGGTTTTCTATGATAAGAGGAAAATCACAACATCGAATTTCGTTGAGAAGACCAAACTTCTGATGACAAACAGAACAAAATGTACGGTATACATTTTCATAACTGGTAACCTTTCCCAATATTATAAACAAGAACGTTTGTGTATACTTACGTTATTTGGAAATTTAATAGAAGTTAATGTAGTACCTACCCGCAGTACCTAACACGGCAGAATAGTGTTGACATTGTACCTACCGGTTGTTAAGCAAGCAATAAGAAAAAAATGTTTTTTCTTGCAAAAAAAACATTATTCGTTTCTCTCTTAACCTAATACTGAAGTCCACGCTGACGAAGTCTCATGAAAAGGTAGTATTTTACAAGTTTGAAGAATTTTCATTGTTAGATGTTAGATACTGTAGGTAGACGATACCTAATGATTCTCTTAGTCACAGTATTGCTGTAAATTCAGCTCTTGTACAATCTTTTGCACGTTGCATAGATAGAAGTAAATGAGTTAAAAAGGGGGTAAGTTAATTTATTCCCGATCTGGGAGGGGGTGGACCATTAAGTGCGTTATTTATCGGGACAAAACACATTTCCCTCCCCAAGCCGCGGCAGATGTGTGGAATCGATGCTCATACATTTTCGAATCGATCACTGTTTGGAAGAATTAAGTGGTTTTTTGCATTGTTTTATAATGTGACTAGATTTTACCCGTGAATATGTGTGTTTTACCCGTGTGGATCTTGGAATTAATTTGAGAGAGAAACGAATAATGAGTTCTTAAATAATATCAGTGTTACGTGACTTCATAGATAATACAACTGTTATACCATGTTTCAGCGGTAACTACAAAGACTTTGAGGATAATTATAGCCTGTACTTAATATGTTATTCCGATGTCTAAGCTAAACTACTATTTACTAAAATTATCAAAATCCGTTCTATAGTGTTTGTGTGAAAGAGGTCCTAACAAATATCCATACATCCTCACAAACTTTTGCATTTATAATATTAGAAACTACTTATTACTAAAATGCACATAAAAGTGTTCTAAGCGACTTACTTATGACTTATTTCGTCGTCAATTAAAATCAGTTGAAAGTCGTCAGTTTGGTAACTAAATAGCAATATTAAGGCAATACATACCTATGCATAATTTTTTACAATACGCAAAACAAGAGACAAAGCCACTTCGTGTACACTGAATAAACTAAAAAATGTGCGAACCATCACGCCCGCCATGACGCCGGCGTTCCCGCCAAACGGTCATCTGTCATTCGCGGATGACGTTCCAGAGCGCGTTCGGAAACGCGACGCGTGTTTAATTTGTAAAATGCCGGCTGAATAGTTCCATCGGCGAATGTGCACTATCCAAGTGAGGAGTTGATGAAAATGTACATACCATGGGTATTGTTTATTGGAGAACGAATATGTTGATGCTATGGAGATAAATAAGATTGATTTGTTAATGGTCTAAAAGCAAATAATATTATTTTTGTGAGTGTTTTCTCTTATTTTTTTTTATATTTCCTAAAAATATATTAACAACAAACATGACACAAGCAAATGTCAATTAATTGTAAGTCTCACAAAGAATCGGGAAGCCAAATTATCGAAAACTATCTGTCATCTATAAACTTATAGTATCCGAATAGTTTCGGCTACAGAGCTCCATAACATTCCTATAGATATAAATAATACAGCCAATTTAAATTTATTTTAGCTGAAACGCGTGACACCAGAATAAATGAAGCTAGCAAAAATTAAAATGTCAATAAATCAAACATGGCGACACCGGTTTTAATAAACTGGAGAATAAATCTTCGCTTCGCTCGAATTGAAACGAATTTCGCAAAACATGAAGTAATTTGAAAATGTCAGTGTTTTGTAACTTTGTGACGTTTGGGGCACAAAGCTTGGTGATTATATTGTTTTTACCCGATGAAAAATAGAGACTGAACTTAATTAATTAGGCGGATTAAATTTAATTTTGTTTCATATTTATCTAAAAAGCATTATTATAATACTAATTTACACTCATATTTACGTACAAACCTGTGAGAATCTTACCTTTTCAATTATCCTATTAAACTATTAGATATTTGTAAACATTCGTAATTTGTGTTCATCATGTGCATGCTAGTAGATGCTAGTAAAAGATCACATTTTGCCCGTTATAAATCCAAATGTACAAAATTCTGATCCTACGTGATTTTTTATGTAACTCCTTCTAAATGCCTGGACCAATTTTAATAAAACTTAGTAAGTATGGATACCTCTTTGGATTAAAAACAAGATTAGTAGGTGGCGCTGCTTCTCCTAACAGGAACACGTCTGTTGGGTCTGCTCGAATACTACAATGCCACTAGCCGTGCGTTCAAAACCGTTCGTGATAATAAAATCTCATGAAACAGTTCTATAATGGGTTAATGTAAGTCCTTTAGAGGAGTTTAGTTCCGAAATTATACAAAGCAGTGAAGGCGGTAGTTATCCTTTATCTTAGAATTCCGTTTGGTCACGTCTGTGTGTGCCCGGATTTGGTCGTCAGCTGCCGACATTGTAGCTAGGTATATAGCTATAGACAGAACTTCTATAGAACTACAGGGACTTTATAGAACTCCTTTAAGACTTAGACTATGTCAGTCTGGTCTAGCGGGGTGATGAAATAACAAAATTACAGTTACTGAGGGGCAAAAGCCTTGGTGTGTGTTGTCGAAAATAGGTACCAAACCTTCTCGTTCTACGGGAGAAGTAACGAGAAAAAAACAACGCCAAGAAGAGAAAGCTTCTTCATTGGTTAAACTGCTAGGTCGATAAACGTGGAAATTATGTCATAATATTCTCTTTGGATATGGATTATTATGGATAAACCATACCTACACAAAAATATGTAAACTGAAATAAAATAAAAGCGTAAAATATTGGTAAATATCCTGTTACTGTTCCAAATAAAGATTTAATATTTATTTGTTTCAAAAAATAGCTTTGGACGGCATAACATACGTTGTACTGATCCCAAAGCAAATTACTATTATAAGAACTTATTTTGTAAATATCGGGAACAACGAAGGTACCACAAGAACCCAGACCCAAGAAAATGTAAGTAGACACATACTGTGTTCTGCATTGACCCGTCCTGAATTCCCGGGACCTCGGAGTAGGCGAAACCATGAAAACTGGTACGTACTGTTTCCCACCACGAATGCCGTCAACTTATTTAAAACCATTATAAATAAAAATACTTTTATCTTAGCTTCATAGAAGTTTGGCGCGTCTATGACCTCTGTCCAAAGTGGGATCAATGAAAATATCTTACCTGATGGCCATACTCTTGGCTTTGAGGTGATGCCATCTCTGGTTCATCTCGTCCAGCCTCCGCTGCAGCATGACCGCGTCCTCCTGGGAGGACAGCGAGCCGAGCAGCCGCCGGCCGGTGCCCGTGAGCGACGCGTACACATCGCGATGGGTCTCGATCTCCGACTGCAGATCCTGGGGGCAAGGATGAGGCATCTGTTAAAAAAAGGATTCTCCAGGGAATCAAAATTGCCAGGGTAAGTATTTCTTGTTGAATAGAAATTTGAAATTTGCTAAAAAATACTGTGAATATAGGAAAAAAATCTATAAACTGAACAGTTGTTATTATAATCATAAAAAAATAAAAAAAAACCTTACAATTTTGTACTCAATCAGTATGTGATTTGGATGTACCTAGTTCTCATTTTATCCTATGAAAAGCAAAGAGCTTTTTGTCTTTCAAAATGCAACACAAGAATAATTCATAACTTGATATGACATTATGGGCCAAGTTTCTTCCAAAAATAACCAAGAATAACAAAGTCGGCAAGTTTAAGTTTTAGAGCCATGTCATCTTCAAGAATGTCATAAAACATGTCTTACTCGAGTCGGACCAACAAAGACCTAAACTCATATGGCCGTCCTTCCCGAATGACCCACATTACTCGTCCGATCCCGAGAACAAATCGTCCGCTTACTCCGCACAGTGAATCATGATCTTGAGAACGAGTCGAAAAAATTCGCAGCTTATGGTTTTCTAGCATGATGAAAATTGCGGTTACAGTTTTAGAAATGAAATCGTTGCTGTTTGAGAGCTTGAGATTATTACTGTTGTGCATTTATTGTTTTTAAAAGTTAAAGTCAAAGTGATATTTGGTTTGAATCATCCATCCATTTCAATTTCTAAATAGACAGGATAGCTGATTTTCTGACCCAAAATTATAACTTCAAAAGTATAAAGTCTACCAATAGCAACGTTTTTTGTAAATATAAGGTTGTAATATTCTTCCTTAAAGTATCGTTTTGAAGAGGCCCTCTTATTCCTTCGCCTTGACCATGCACCTTACTTGACAAGGATCTAGGAACAACAAAGGCTTATTGGAAGCGGCGGCAATAAAGCGTTAATACTACGCGCGTGCGCCGCGATAACCGCCGCAAACAGCATCAATATTGCTGCCTCGACAGCTAGGGATGGGCTCTAGTCGACTATAATTATATGTCGATGAAATAGCCTGTTGACTAACTCAGAGTAAAATAAGTTAGACTCAGGCGTTACTTAACATACATACATAGCTAAATAATATGAATAAGAGTATTATTTTGGAAATAACTTCTGCTTGTTAATACCGCCTTAAGTACCTACCTACACAACATTATCCGCACTGACACAGGATTTTAGCAAAGTTACGCCTGAGTGTATTGATCTCAGGCTAAAATATACAGATACTAAAATTAGTATTAATAACGCTACTCTTACACTTCCCTACAGTCGTAAAAGGCATTTATAGGAGAGGAGTACCACAAGCAGTAGACGGGAAGCAGCGTCTTCTAGCCACCATTGGTCAAACCGCAATCACCAAGCATGGCGATTATGTAAAATGAGTCAAAGATAATAAGTTTCGTTTAGGTTGTCATTTGACAACTCTACTATAAACAGCATCCATATTATTTCTGGGTACTTCTTAATGGATTGTTTTTTAAACAATTTTTAAGCAAATTGCTGATAAAAATTGAAAAAAAAGAACAATTCCTTAAATAAAAATGTCGACTACATTATGTGGAATTTAAAGCCACAACCTTCCACTGACCGGGTGATAAAACAGTCACCAATTGATATACCCCAAGTGTATATTGTATAACGATGCAATCTTCCTATCTAAATGAAAGGTTGTGGAAAATATTTATCTATTATGTGAACCTGTTTATAGTACTTGCATAACTTTAGAAAGCTCACTAAAAAGATTAATTCAATACCAATCTTTACAACGTGTAAAATTATCGACTAATTTGACTGACGATATCGATAACGCAATGTTACTTCGACACATCCCCTCACTAATAAACCTTCGCCGGCTCAGGAAGGTAAGCAGCACGCAATAGGTACCTCTGTGTGCTCAACCCTTAACCTGTACCGGGACCGTTCTCATTACGAGGTCTTTTAAGCCCCACTTGGCTGCTAACGTGAGCTACATGAATCTTTTGCGAAAACACATTACTTTTTGTGTTGAAAATAGAATATTCAGCTGTTTTTAATACGTGTATCTTTTTGGGTGTTTTGTTAGGTTATCTATGAATACTGCTGATATTATAAAAGCTTATAGGTAATAGGCTTTCTTTAATAAGTTTAGAAGAAATGTGATTTAGGCCTTTAATAAAATTGAGTTTAGTAAAAATCTATCATCATCATCATCATCATCAGCCTGTTGCAGTCCACTGCTGGACATAGGCCTCTCCAAATGCACGCCACTTAGATCGATCCTCGGCTTCTCGCATCCAGCTCCTGCCAGCCACCCTGCGCAAATCATCACTCCACCTGGCCTGAGGGCGTCCTACATTACGTTTGCCGAGACGCGGTCTCCACTCAAGAACTCGTTTACCCCATCGGTTGTCGGTTCTGCGGCTAATATGGCCAGCCCACTGCCACTTCAGCTTGCTAATCCGGTGGGCTATGTCGGTAACTCTAGTTCTCTGCCGGATCACCTCATTTCTGATTTTATCCCTAAGAGAAACTCCGAGCATAGCTCTTTCCATAGCCCGCTGAGCGACTTTGAACTTGTGGACTAGCCGTACCGTCAGTGTCCACGTTTCGGCTCCGTATGTCATGACGGGTAGGACGCACTGATTGAAGACTTTCGTCTTGAGGCATTGTGGGATCGATGATGAGAAGACTCGACGTAGTTTCCCAAATGCTGCCCAACCCAACTGAATTCTTCTGTTTACCTCATCCTCAAAGTTGTTTTTACCTAACTGCAGTATCTGCCCAAGGTACACATATTTCTGAACAACTTCGAGGACGGCACCGTGGATCGCAATCGGTTGCGGTAGTACGTGTTCATTGAACATAACCTTGGTTTTATCCAGGTTCATCCGCAAGCCGATGCGTACAGAAGAGTCAGCTAGGTCATTCAGCATCTGTTGTAGGTCCTGCAGCGTTTCTGCCATAATGACGATGTCGTCTGCAAATCGCAAGTGAGAGATGTATTCGCCATTGATGTTGATGCCTCGTCCTTTCCAGTGCAGCGTCTTGAACATATCCTCCATTGCATTTGTGAACAATTTCGGGGAAATGACGTCCCCTTGTCTCACTCCTCGATGCAACGGTATAGATTTTGTTTGCTGATTCTGTACTTGGACGGACATGGTGGCGGCTTCGTAGAGACATCTCATCACTTGGACGTACCGCCAATCTACTTGGCAACGCTGCAGGGACTCCAAAACGGACCAGATCTCGATCGAGTCGAAGGCTTTCTCATAGTCCACGAATGCTAGACACAGGGGCTGATTATACTCTTCGGTCTTCTGTATAATCTGCCGCACTGTGTGGATGTGGTCTATGGTGCCGTATCCGCTCCGAAATCCAGCCTGTTTCGGTGGTTGGAATTCGTCGAGTCTCCGCGCAAGACGATTCGTGATGACTCTTGAAAACAGCTTATAGACGTGGCTTAGAAGGGAAATGGGTCGATAGTTCTTCAGCAGGGTCTTATCTCCTTTTTTGAAGAACAGGACGACCACACTTCTACACCACGCCTCCGGAGTTCTCCCTTCAAACAGGACGGCGTTAAAAAGCTTTTGAAGCTCCCTCAGTACGGGTTTACCTCCAGCCTTTAGCAACTCTGTTGTAACGCCATCCTCTCCAGGGGCTTTTCCATGTTAAAAATCTAAGTTTTTTTTATTTTTGAGTTTTAAACATAAATTGTTTGTTATATTATTCACGAAATTAGTAATATTGGTCATGTTTATATCTTCAATAAAAAGATTTACTGGGTGTAATTAACTAGAGCGAGTGTCCAAGGCTGCATTAGCAGGTTCGTACCAGACTTGGCTGGGCAGGGAGAGAAACACGAGTAGTGAAGGTGAGTGTTGATGTAGGTACGTCGGAAAGGGGCCCCTTAAAACTACACTCGTGTCAAAAGACCCGGGAGCTACTAGGAGTTTCTCTTTTTGCCACACGATGGACCTAGCAACTGCACGGTGAATCTATGGAACGCTAAGAAGTTTGTATCTGTTTTAATATCGGTTATTATGATTGGTACACAAACTAGAGTAACCTATTCGAGGAGTTTAGCAAAAAACTGCTACACGAAGCCCAACTAATACCACTGGAAAACATCGATTACTTGATTATGTTTTCTAAAGTAGTGTAAAGAAAAGTAACAGCCTATAATCATCCCACTACAGGGCAAATGCCTCCATCATTGAAGTCAAGTTACCACAGCAATGATGGGTGCTGGCATAATCACCACGCTTGCTAAATGCGGGTTGGTGATCACAAACCCGAGCAACGTTCGAAAATTCGAAACTTTTTGTTGCCCGACTCGGGCATCGAACCTGGGACCCCGAGATCTTGGCCAAGTATTTAAACCACTAGACTGACAGGGCGATTTTTCTAAGTAATATTAAAAACAACTAAAACGGTGCCTTTTACAAGAAGACCAGCTCCTTGATTAAATATCAATCGCTTAGAGTTTGTTTGAAAATCTTAAAACAGCTCAATTTAATGCAATTAAAAATACATGAACACATTAATTTTAAAATGTATCTTATTCATTACGATAATTTGCAGAGTTAAGAATATGAATTGCTTATGGGCAAAGCAGCAACATTAACCTAACAATGCAACGAAAAAAAAAATAAAAGCACAGTTCCTTAACACAGTCAATTCCTTCAAGCTGTCAATTTAACACTTTCTTAACACGTTGGGTACACAAAACCCTATTACAATCTGCATGGCGACCCTCAAATCTTCAAAGCCGGGGTCTGATAGATACCCGCCGTTTGTCTTCGTTAGAGTAGACCCGGGTCCCTCATGCCCCGGGTCTAAAAGACCGGATAGGGTAAAAACCCTTGCATAAAAATATCTCGTAGTACGTTGGGTAAGGATGTTGTGGATATAAAATATAGTTTCGGATCCGGATACGGATACGTTACAAAAACGTTACTACGCAAAGCCTTAATATGTAACATGTCTGTCGCTGTCACATACATTAATAAGATAAAAGTAAAGATAAAGATGTATTTATTTACAGAAACATGACGTGTGAGATTAATTTTACTTTTTGGTAATTTTAATAAAAAAGTCGAATATGATATGAAATGATTACATATCGGCCGTTACTTTTGGATTTAGTTACGGATATCAGACGTATTTATAAAATTTAAATAGAAATATAAAAGGTGTATATTTCATTAAATGACTTTCTTTTGAAATTTCAATCAGGTATAACAAATAACTTCGCGTTGGTTCAGGCGGCCAAACCTGTCTAATTAAGAACTCACATGACTCCGCCCATATCCAAATCTTTTATATCCGCTTCGGATACGGATCTTTTTTATTTCGGACATCTAATAGTCGCATAACATCCCTAGTACAGGGTTATTTAGTGATGCCACGTAAGCAGTTGCAGGGTTTAAAAAATAACGTGGATCCGGATTATTTCCTACACAAATAAGCAAACGCATTATTTATTTGACGACCCTCCGGTGTTAGCGATTTGGGTTGCAAACTTGCAATACCAGAGGCTGTGGGATCGAATCGACTCGAGGACAAAGTGTTCTAAGCAAATTTTAAATAGGCTATATTTTACTTTATTTGATATTTTAGCAACTTAATTGCACTTATAATATCAGTATATAAACTTGAAAAAATTTGTCTCAGGCGGGACTCGAACCCGCATCTCCTCGCATGCCGGGCGGGCGCCATACCATTAGGCCACCGAGACAAGTTTATATACTGACATTATAAGTGCAATTAAGTTGCTAAAATATCAAATAAAGTATATAAATAGCTGTTTCATCTTAACTGACTGTCAAACATCTGCAAAGATGTTTCTTTCGGGTGTTAAGGGTGCAAACTCCTAACATTTGATGAAACAACGCTGGCTTACAGCGTAAGAATATGCTTGTTAAATTCGCGCCGTGTCGCAGTGTCTCGGTGGCCTAATGGTATGGCGCCCGCCCGGCATGCGAGGAGATGTGGGTTCGAGTCCCGCCTGAGACAAAATGTTACAAGTTTATATTTAGGCTATATTTTATTTACATTAAACAAATACTAGGTTTAAACGATGACAAAAAAAGAGGCAAGCAATCAATAAAAATATATCTGTCACCATAGTCTTAAGTGTCAAACATTTAAATATTTTTTGTTCAGTTGTAGCGATCAAGTTACTAAGTATTAAAAATTGTTACTATATAGCTAATAAACATTATGAGAATGGGCAGATTCGCTCAGTTTATAGTAAATCTGAGTATCGCTCGTAGCTGGCGATACACTAATTACGGACGCATTATTACTGTGATTGTAATAATGCGTCCGTAATTAGTTTTTTAGGAAGTATTAAAATAGTAAAGTATTTTATCATGGCGTTTTAGCTTTTATTAGTAGTGCATATCCCGCAGTAAGCTGCTAAATGCTGATTGATGGTTGATGGATTACATTCTCAAAACTAACTCCAACTTAAAGTAAAAAGCCTATAATCATCCCACTGCAGGGAAAAGGCCTCCATCATTGAATTCAAGTTACCACAGCAATGATGGGTGTACTGGCATAATCACCACGCTTGCCAAATGCGGGTTGGTGATCACAAACCCGAGATATTATCCCGTGAGTATAAGTATCCGTTTCGATAAATTAACAAAACAAATAAAATAAAGAATATTTTTAAATCTTTTTTAAGCATTAATACCTTTTAGGCAGTTCAGGAGTATAAAATCTATCGTAAAAAAACATATTTGTCTCCTTATTTAAATTAATAAAAATAGCAAAACCTTAGTAATGACGGATTAGAAATTATTTTCTTCGAGGCAAAATTATCGTGCTGTCAGGAATATTTATTTTACTTTTATGCACGAGCGGTAGGAACACATACATTTTATCATAATTATTATCATTTTTATCCCGGAATGAAAAATAAAAACTCGCAATCATACATACTTCCATAACGAAGGAAATAAGTTTATGTACAAATGTATCTGAGTATTATGTATTATGTAAAGTGGCCTGCACATTAGACAATATGTTGTTGTAAAATCGCATCTATTCCAACTAGATGAGATACCCTAGTGTAAACAGAGGCTAAAGCCAGGTGACGGCTGTACAGCTCAAAAATAAAATTAAAATACATCTCATACTTAAATTCAGCTATCTGTTGTAATACATATTATTTTAATAGATTATCATAAAAATATAAATATCATAATAATAACGAAACGATTTTACAAAATGTTTAACCGACCACAAAGCACAAATTCATTACTTATTTTTGTCACTGCATAATGTAGCCACCTCGTCTTAGTTCGAACGTGAAAAACGAAGGGATTAAAATCAGTACGACAATTTTAGTAAGTATCTACCAAAAAATAAAGAAACAACAATTGTCATACACCTAACTAAAATGCGTCACTTATTTAGTAATACCTAGTTTTATTAAGCCATGCAATAGCAAACAAGGCGTCCCAACGACGCATCGTTCGTGCCTTCAACACGGAAAGAGGAAATTATTAAATTAATATTTTTAAGACAACAATCGAACTGCAAACAAGTCGCACGGTAAACTCGAGCCAAGTTGCGCAAGTTCCATAAAACTAGGAGGCATTATAAAGCTTCTTCTGTAGGATGTTCCACGGTTTAATTAAAAAGTTCTTACAAGTATGGAGTGTTAATCCTCTCCCTCGGGACCTTGTTTCGGCAAGTTCGCAACTGTTTAAAGGGCGATTGAGTTTTCTATTGGGAAGTTGTTGGTTTTAGAAACGGAATACTCCTTAACATATTTAACTGTGCGATGAATTTAGAGTTTACAAGTTGAAGTTAAAACGCCCCGTTGGTCTAGTGGTTTAAATACCGGGCCAAGATCTCGGGGTCCCAGGTTCAAATCCCGGGTCGGGCAACAAAAAAAGTTTCGAACTTTGCTAGGGTTTGTGATCACCAACCCGCATTTGGCAAGCGTGGTGATTATGCCAGTACACCCATCATTGCTGTGGAAACTTGAATTCAATGATGAAGGCCTTTTCCCTGCAGTGGGATGATTATATAGGCTGTAACGTTACTTTTTTTTCTCATACAAAAAGACTCGTTAAGCTGATAAGTTTGTATGAAAATTCAAATATATTTCTTTAGTTGTTCAGTTTCATGGGCTGAGCTACCACCTAGGCTTTGCGTTATTTAATTATCTCGTAGTATAAAATATAAATCAACTTCTGTTTTAAATACTTGCACTGATTATTAATGTGATCTTAAAATACAATAAAATTGATTGCAGTTTGGATAAGCATCAACGAATGGAACTTACACACTATTTTAGGTACCACAATATCTGTAAATAGGTACATTATCAAAATTATCTACCCTTACCAAGCCAGAGTGGGTCACCTAATTTGTTAAAGGTTGCATCGTTAGGCAACCAAAATATGCTTTGCCACAATATCATAATTCCTGCGGCTCCGACATCAAGCCGAGTCTATGAGTGTGTAAGGGTGCATCCATGTGACTGGACAAAACAGGGTATATGACAAAAGTTGGATAAGTGCTGTTGGGAAGCCAAAAATATATTTTGGAATTAAATTATTCTATAATTATTTTATACTCATTTAAACTTTTATTGTCACTATCACTACAGTTAATTGATTTGAGGTTTAAACTATTACCGTTTTTTTTTATCTATACTAATATTATAAAGCTGAAGAGTTTGTTTGTTTGTTTGAACGCGCTAAGCTCAGGAAGTACGGGTTCGAATTGAAAAATTATTTTTGTGTTGGATAGTCTATTTATCGATAGGCCATAACATCACGCTGCGACCAATAGGAGCGAAGCATCAGTGAAAAATGTTGCAAAAATAATCGCGATTATAAAACAAAAATTGACGCGTACGAAGTCGTGGGAATGACCACGAAAGAGCTGATGTATATGCAGGTGGGTTTTATTTAAGAAACAAATAGATCTACTTTCCATCGCAGTTTTTTTACACACTATACTGGTACCACCACTATTTGAAAACAGTGGCACCAGTAGAAATATTGTGTAGGATCACGATATCATCTGCTAGTGAGTCGAAGTTCTAGTTGGATTTAGTGATCTCTTCCTCAAAAGTACATACCTAGTTGGACTACCTGTCCCGGGTACCTATACGTAATGGTCAACAATATCAAGTGCTGTGTTCCCAATATAAACTGGAGCAGTTACGACATAATTTTGTTTTTCTACTCGTATATTCATCATTAGATCTCTTTGGAAATTATTTGATGAGTGATTTCTGTCTCTAAGTTGTATTGGTGCAGTAGTGGAAAGAAATTTTCCATGTTTATCTTGAGTCCAACTCTTTGCAACTACTACTTAAATTTGCGAGCATATTCAGCATGACCGAGTTAGGTGTTGATGGCTCTACTAGGTATTGTCCGCGAGAGATACCTCCCAGGTACATGATTAAATAAATAATTATAATTTTAAATTTGTATACTAATCTCCTTCTTTAAGTTTTAATTTGTACTAACCTCTTGGATCTTTGTTGCCCGAAATAAATGAATTGAATTGAATTGAATATTCAGATCTTCCAAGTCGATAGATAGGCAGATTTTCGAGTGCCAGTGTGACCGTGTCCCAAGATGCAAATCTGTAAAGGTGTTGTTTGCTTTGCGCGCGTTCGTTAACATCGTCAATCATAATGCTAGCGTTTGTTTTGCACGGGACGTTAATTAGGATGGGCGCTTTTGAGGGGGAGGAATTTTTAATTTTGAGGTTAATTTTGTGGATAGGAAATCTGTATATCAATAAATGGTAAATGTTGAGGTTGGGCTGAGCTGATAAGCTGATGTAAAGCATTTCCAAGTTACTGATTTCGATTTTATACCAAACAAATACAATTAAGAGGCGACTCAAGATTAGATGGGTACTTGTTGTACTCTGTAGTGCCAATCTAAAATAGTATAACATCAGCCCATCTTGCTCTAAACGCATACAGTAAATTATGGTGTTTAGATCTAAATCCTCCTATTGAAGAAGCCATGTATTGTTCATCAGTACCCTGAAGTGGAATGATATCCATTTCAGGTCACTGTTTGACAAAGGCTCTTACATTAAAATTATTACTATTGTCGCGGTCATGCTAGAAGGTTCGAGATATTGCTAGAGGAATGTACATAACTACCTAAGTTCGGCCACAAAATAATAACAAGACCTTAGTGCAAGCGACATTGAACTTTAAGTTTACAGATTAAGGCACAAAATGGCATAACCTACTAGAGTTGTTTACGTTTAACGTCCTTGTAATTTATTCTAGAAAACGAACCTTTTGAACAACAGTACTTGAGACGCTGAGTCAGTTCATTCTGAGCTTTCGGTGCGATACCTGCGAAAAGTGATCTAGTGCGAAGTAACGACGACTTTAGCGATACCAACGGATCTAAGGACTACTCTACGGATTGGCTAAATAGTGTATTGGAACCAACGACCTCAGCGACCCACCGGACTACGATTCTTGTGATTTGGCTTTTGTGATAGTGTTTGCGACCTGTTCATCGCCTAATAAAATCTTCTTATAAGTCAACGGTGTTTTTAACCAAATCCCGAACTCCACGTTCGTAACACTATTTATGATTATGGTTATCTCATGTCCGAAATTCAAAAACTATATAGAATTATCAAACCAAATTCAAAAACTATATAGAATTACCAGTACTTGTTCGAGAAATATCTTTCCGCCGCGTAGCATGGAAACAATAAAAACCGAAAATCACAAAGGAAATACATCTCATAAATCCAATTATACCGGTTTCATTACGGTCGAAAACCGGCAATCGTTCGTCCATCATTGGACTCACCGGATCGCGTCGGATCGCATCGCATCGCATTAATAAAAGCCGAAATCTGTTTCGCGTGAATCCACGAATCGGCCTGAGATTATGTAGTTTTTAACGTGATTGTGAAAGTGTTGGGTGACCAAACAATAATGATTTAACTAGATAATGTTAAGAAAGAAGGTGGTATAGTAAAATAGCAATCTGACAGCGACTTAGTTCACGTGGTATTCGGATCGCGCTCCCGGTTATATCGCGCGCGCGGTTATATCGCGTAACGAAGGAAAGGAAAACGAACATTCTTAATCTATTCAAAAGTAGATTAACAATAAAAAAAGATAATTAATCGCTAATGTTATAGTTGAGGAACAATAAATACATAGGTACCTAGTTCTGATAATCATTGCTCATCAGATGATGATGATAATAATGGTAAGTAAAAAGACTAAAGTAACATAGATTTTTATCAAGAGAATAACGGAAATCTGTGTTTTTCCATTTCTAATAGTTTGTTTGAGAGCCGTACGAATACAAACATTATAAAGAAAATGTATTTTTCCTAACAATGTCTGAGTAAAATTATGTTTAGTTATTTTATATTATTGAAATAATTGTCTTCGTAACATGGTTGTCATTTCAGTAAGGTAATATAGAATTAAGCTACTCGTACTCGTACATTACTTTTGCGATAGGAATAACATTAATGTTGGGACATGAAATATGCAATGATATTCTTTACTTATTGGACCGAAAATCTAGTAATGGTCGCGGGAAGCCGCTGGAAGTAGTTTCAGAGGGACTGATCGTGTGGAGATCCTAAGGGAGGCCTGTGTCCAGCTGTGGAGCCGTTTTGCTAAGATGATGATGATAATTTGTTTTTGATGAAACTAGTGCCATATTTTTATATACTAACTTGAATTTGAATGTAAGTACGACAACGAAATCATTTATTTCTTTTTGTTTATGTACTTTCAATTTCTGCATTCCACCAATGGCCAGGATAATTTGCGGTCGTCTCGTAAACTACAACTTTCTTTCCCTTCTCATTCTTCACAATTTTATTCACAATCTTTCACTGTCCAGTCTATCCGTCTGTGGAACTCTTTACCACAAACTGTAAGAGAATCAGAATCCATTTCTACTTTCAAGACTAGAGTCAAGGCACTTTTTTTGTCGCGCTGATGGTGTGCATCGGGTCAGGATTGCGTAGATAAATATTGATATTATAACTGTATTTTGTTTATATATGTGTACCTGTATAAATATGTATGTTTTTTAAATTATATATGTATTTATATATGTATTTATTTATGTATGATTTATATGTATGGTCGTATGTATTTTTATTTTCAGTTTATTTATATTTAATAAGTTAGATACACACTTATTACTTTGCACCACGTCATCAATACTCCACTGAGACGTAATTATCCTTTTCTACCCAAAGGTTGTCTGGTAGAGATTGCTTTTAGCAATAAGACCGCCTTATTGTACATATGTGTCACATTGTAATTTATGTTACCTTTGTTTTGTGCAATAAAAGAATTATCTATCTATCTATCTACTTATCTAAGTGGCGTATTATATATGTACCTATATAAGAGAATATGTATTTTACCCTTTGACGCTCAGACATTCCAGGCACAATTAAAATCAATTGTTATCGCAACAACCGGTTGTCGCTTGGGGTTCGAAGCGTTAAATCTAAACCGAATTTGTCTCTATCTTATAATTGAGTGGCTTAAACATCAGTTTATAAGAGCTCGATAATCTTTAATTCCAGAGTTCAATTTTAGACAGTTATATCGCTTTTTAATTTTGGCAAAATTTAATCAAAACATCAATGTATTGCCTTTTAACCAGGCGTATTTCATAGTTTTCGTAGGTATATTTTGTATTGATTAGTTAGATTTAATCTCTTTATAAGGCTGGGTATCTCATTGAAGCAAATGTAGTTGCAATAAGATCTGAATTATTAAGTGCGGGCAGTTAAGCCGGGACTTAGGGCCGTATCAATTTAACGATACGGCGCAACCGGCTTCACACCTGCGCCCGGCATAGAGCAACGTAGACGCAGATAATCGTTAAGCTTACAAACTTTGTTATCTGCCTACAGAGGTAAAATACGAACCAAGAAACCTTTACGATACTTTATATGATATTTTAAGCAATTTAATTGCAATTAAAATATGAGTATTTAAACTTGAAAAATTATGTCTCAGGCGTAGGTTTTAGCTAAATGTTAAAGCGCCGCGCCCGGCATGCGAGGAGATGCGGGTTCGAGTCTCGCCTGAAACATTATTTTTCAAGTTTAAATAATACTCAAACCTTTACGAATCTGGAAGCAATGCTTCTAGTCCGAGTTGTCATGAATCCTGATCTCGCAAGGCTAGTGTTTATGTGCCATGTGTTAACGCAAATGTACATATATAATGGCAATAAACCCTTTCTCCTTTCACTAGAAGATGGGCAAGAGCGTTTTATTCCACGATTGGTCACATTTTGATAGCCAACTCGCCTGTCAAGCGATGCTATTATTGAAAATACTCCTTATCGAGACTTCTGTCCTGAACGGAACAAAAGACTAACGAAAACTTATAGTGTTTGAAAAGCATACATAATCCAAATCCCGTAAAGCAAGTATGAGACAAGAAATAAACTTTATCCCTAAAAGTAAATGTATAAGTAAGACCTACCAACATGATATTACCTTAATTTGATTTACAAATATAATATCGATTCGGTTCGAATTCAGTCCAAAAAAATACATGTAAAAATAGGCATAAAACAACGCTTAACGAGTACTTCTGTTGTTTAGTCTTTGAAAATAACAGACAGGATAAAAGTGTTCAGGTAAATCTGCCGGTAATAAATCTCAAAGGCCTCCGACGGGAGACGGATCGCGCCAATATAATGAAGTATCTAAGTATATTAGAGGCATTCAATCAAAATGGTACCTGCCTTATGTACCATCATTAGGGCGAAATGAAACTTACAAAGATTAAGAAAATTACAAATGTGTGTTATGTTGCCTACTTTTTTTATTTATATAGAATCAACGAAAAGTTTGTAATTAACCAACGATTTTTGACATCGACTCAAAATCGGTTCGGCAAAACTTTTTATGGTTCGATGTTTGCGACTTTTTTTTTTCAATTTTTGTATACTGTCAGCCCCATACCCTTTAGGTAACTTATTTAGTTAATACTAGGTTATAGCTCAGTTACTCTTAGATAAATTTGAAAAAAAAATATTACGAACTCTACAGGGACAGACACAGTCTATATAAGTAGATTTTTTTTTCAGAAATTTGACAATAAGTGTGGAAATGGCAAATGAGAAATCACCGCCAATCATTGCAAAAAAAAAAGTTTTATTCATGTGACATTTATTGTTAAGCAAGTTACGAGCTCTACTACAACGAAAATGGAAGTATCTAGGTCATAGTATCCCGTCAGTCGCTGTCACTCGGCTCCCTCGGGACCCTAGTTCCTCGATAGCTTTTATTGTGATCCAAACCACTGCTATCAGCCGAATATGAATACATATTTTCAGTTGATCTGTGCTACATTTTTTGACAGAATACCCGACATCTCACTGTCGGATACTCTGTTAGTTACATTATATAGGATATTAATTAAGAAAAACATTTACACATTCTTGATTCGGTATGATTGGAATTTACTAATGAAACTAGTTCACAAGAAGGCTCAAGGTCGCACAGCGGACAATAGAGAGAGTCATGCTTGGTATTTTCCAGCTCATAAGATTTTTAAGAAAAAAAAAAAAAAACAATTTGTTATAATCGCCACGTTTGGCAGAGGCAAGTAGGCGAACGCATTTTTACCAAGACTCTGCTTTATGTCTTCGTTTTGCCCTCCTATTACCCAAAGGATGAAAAGAGGAGTTCAAATAGTCGGTATAAATCATGCTAAAGTTTTAAACTGGTGATCAAACTACTAAAAACATTGATAGTTTCTTATTTGATGTTGATTTATTTCTATGTTCCGAACTGTCATTGTCAGTAGGAAATCGAATACCGAAATCGGATATTAGTGAGTAAGTTGATGTGTGGTCACTGTAATATTCGGCAAGAAAAACAAATGAGCACAAATCCAATAGCTTGCCACAGCTTGCATTGTCATTAAAATTCAGGCAAACTATATTTAATTTACCTATATGCATGATACTGCTAGAAAATAGTTTCCTTTCAATTCTACTAAATAAAAACCACAATGGAAATATCTAAACCACTGTGTTGAACATGCATAATAATTATTAATAACTTGCACGTACAAGCGGAATATTAATCGAAATTAGACTTCCAAATACAAACCAAATAAAAAAGGATTCCAAACAGTCCAAACTCAAATTAACAATTCAAAACGCATTTAAAATATTTCACATCAAAAATAACCCTCATCAAACGAGCCGTGCCTAAAGTACCGCAATGAAATCGTAATCAAAACGACAAACACGATTATCGTTCGCAAAAACCCGCCATTTTGAATTGCTCCGTTAATGTCCGCTTCTGACCGGCTTAATCCAGTTTCATGTGGATTGATCAGGGAATTAGAGAAACCGGTCACGCCATATCCTTGTTAGAGTTATAATCCCGGTTAATTTTCGACTCCTTAGCTCGTTGTGTTCGTGTTCGGTATTTGCATAATTTGCGAGGGACATGTCGCAACGTCCTGAGGGATCTGGGTGACGTGAAGTCGGACCCAACTGTTTGAATGTCAAATTTTCAAATTTGGTGGAAAGTCTTTGGGCAGAAAATAATATATGAAAAATGATTAATGTAACATAAATTGAGGATACTAAAATGACTGTGCACCTACTAAACATATGATCTTAAACTGACATGTTGCTTAAGCACATAATAAGAAGGTGAGGTTCTAGCTAAGAGGTGATAGACTTCTCCTTCTCTAACTAAAAGTGTCATAGGTGTGACTAAAAGAGCACGGCCAGGAAAAGAGAGGCAGCATCGTCTTGTCTTTAGCGTCGGTCAAACTGTTATATTATCATCCTGCTGGCAAGCCTGGCAAATCTTCCTTCTAAAGGGGCTTGTGTCCAGCACTGATGGAATGACATAGGCTGAAGATGACGACAATGATAAAATATTAGCTTTTTTGAGATAAGAATATAGGTGTCAATGTAGTTCTAGTTTAAACCTGTAACTTGTGTGTATTTCAACGCAAGCTGTGTTTATCTGTAAACCTGTAGTACAATTTATTCAAATCCTATAATATTATGTACCGCTAGATAAGAATTATTGTAACCACAGTTGATAAACCAATAAAGGAAAAAAAAATGTAAAAACGCTGTGTAAGCGAATAAACTGTAGTAAATCAAAATTTGAATATTATTTCCTTAAAACACCTAATTTTACTCAATCGATATAGAATGAACGCCCCGTAGGTCTAGTGGTTTAAATACCGGGCCAAGATCTCGGGGTCCCAGGTTCGAATCCCGGGTCGAGAAACAAAAAGTTTCGAATTTTCGAACGTTGCTCGGATTTGTGATCACCAACCCGCATTTGGCAAGCGTGGTGATTATGCCAGTACACCCATCATTGCTGTGGTAACTTAAATTACCAAATCATAAAATTGCTTGAAAAGAAAAGAAAACAGTAAACATTATCGAGGACAGCGTAAGCCTTAACATTCCATGTTTGGTCTAAACACTCTAAATCGTTTTACTTTTAGTCAAATCGCAATAAATTTTTCATATAAAATACAAATGACTTAACGCTAGCAAATAAATCAGCCAATATCAAAACATTTGTAACGGCTTCGTCGGGTAAAAAAACTCGTGAAATCCCCGAAGTGAATAAATCAAGTGAAACGACTGCAAAACCGGATCAGGGCGGTAATCCCCGGTCTGGTAACCGGCCGTAGCTGGATTTAACCGGATACACAGGGCCGGCCACCTGCGATAACCTCAGTTCGCAAGAACTTGTTAACTGGGGAGGTTTTTGCTTAAAGTTTTCAAATGTGCACATTTACTATTTTGCTTAGGTTAGTAATTGTGCGAGGTTAAACAAATGTAAATTGTCTTTGTATAATTCGCTAGCCGTTCCCCGTAACTTTTTTGAAGTGAAAACTTCTTTAGCGGCGCTGAGCACTTTTTGTTGGATGGGTAAAAACTTCCAAACTCGCGTCAGGGTCACGTGATGCTGATCGAAAAAGCGTAAGATCGAGGGGAAGGGAGAGGAACTAGTATCTCCCACTCTTTCTACCGTGCCCGAGTGTGCTGTTTTCTATTATTTTTGAAGTGAAACTTCTTTATCGGCGTTGGAAAAAATTTACCGTCACGTTTTGCGTCAAATTTTCATCACATTTTTCGGTTACGCGCCATCTTTTTCTTGCCCCTACCACGGTTGGTTCAGACGATAGCAAAAAGGTAAAGTGAAATAATATTTAACCAATTTAACCAATTTAACCAATTTAACCAATTTAACTAATTTAACCAATTTCTGGAAAGTTGCGTCAAATTTTCGTCACATTTTTCGGTTATGCGCCATCTTTTTCTTGCCCCTACCACGGTTGGTTCAGACGATAGCAAAAAGGTAAAGTGAAGTAATATTTAACCAATTTAACCAATTTAACCAATTTAACCAATCTAACCAATTTAACCAATTTAACCAACTTAACCAACTTAACCAACTTGACCAACTTAACCAACTTAACCAACTTAACCAATTTAACCAATTTAACCAATTTAACCAATTTAACCAACTTAACCAACTTAACCAACTTAACCAACTTAACCAACTTAACCAACTTAACCAACTTAACCAATTTAACCAATTTAACCAATTTAACCAATTTAACCAATGTAACCAATTTAACCAATTTAACCAATTTAACTAATTTAACCAATTTAACCAATTTAACCAATTTAACCAATTTCTGGAAAGTTGCATGTAGATCATTTTTCGAAAAATAAGGCCATAAAGAAGTTTCACTTCTTACGTGTGTACACTAGTACACGCACAACTTTTTTTTATTTGACACTTGACTATTCCAGCCTGTACTCTGACTAAGATCCATATTTTGAACTAGCCGTGATTAAGTATTATACTAAGCATAATATACCTACTATACTTATTTAATAACTTATTTGTTATTTATACCAAACACTATAGAATCAGCCAAACGTACCCATTGATGGACATAAGCCTCCCCTAAGGATATCCACAACGAAGGATCGGTTCCAGGGGTCACCAGCCACTTCTTCTTCTTAAAATAAATCGACTTTCTTTTTGGGAAATCAAACCCACAAGTTTTATGCTATTGTAGCCACTGTTTTCAGTTACTTTACAGACAGTGAAAGCAATAAGTTCATAAGAACTATAAGAATTAAAAAAAAGTTGTGCGTGTACTAGTGTACACACGTAAGAAGTGAAACTTCTTTATGGCCTTATTTTTCGAAAAATGATCTACATGCAACTTTCCAGAAATTGGTTAAATTGGTTAAATTGGTTAAATTGGTTACATTGGTTAAATTGGTTAAATTGGTTAAGTTAGTTAAGTTGGTTAAATTGGTTAAATTGGTTAAATTGGTTAAATATTATTTCACTTTACCTTTTTGCTATCGTCTGAACCAACCGTGGTAGGGGCAAGAAAAAGATGGCGCGTAACCGAAAAATGTGACGAAAATTTGACGCAACTTTCCAGAAATTGGTTAAATTGGTTAAATATTATTTCACTTTACCTTTTTGCTATCGTCTGAACCAACCGAGGTAGGGGCAAGAAAAAGATGGCGCGTAATCGAAAAATGTGACGAAAATTTGACGCAAAACGTGACGGTAAATTTTTTCCAACGCCGATAAAGAAGTTTCACTTCAAAAATAATAGAAAACAGCACACTCAGGCACGGTAGAAAGAGTGGGAGATACTAGTTCCTCTCCCTTCCCCTCGATCTTACGCTTTTTCGATCAGCATCACGTGACCCTGACGCGAGTTTGGAAGTTTTTACCCATCCAACAAAAAGTGCTCAGCGCCGCTAAAGAAGTTTTCACTTCAAAAATTCTGACCACTGTATACAATGAGTGTTTCATTTATTTTGTAACTGAATAGAAGCTCGAAAGATATAAAGCTGAATTAAAGTAGCGGAACGCTTGAAGCCCTCACATAAGCTTCGAGACGCGTAATAACTATAACTGCAGCTCGCAATTTAATTAAATAAATAAATTGGATTGCTTCAAATTATTCGCTGCTATATTTTAAGTTTTCTCAAAGATATGTTTGGCCTTTTAGTTCTTAGAGACCAATACATAGGTTGTTTAAAGTTTCGTAATCTTTTGCATCATTCTGAACTACTTTAATATCTTTTTAAACTGAGAAATAAGGCCTTAATAGGAATCTTAACACCCCTTTTTGTCTTATGGCTGTCGTAAGATGAGACAGAAGAAGTACTTCTGGAAGAAGAGTGTCTTCTCATTAATGGCCGATTTGCAATATGTATAAATAATGTTTTAAAGAGACTTAAGTTCACAGTGTAATAATATGCGCAAGTGGTCATGATGATTTTATTTTTATAAGGATTTATTAGATAACTACTAACAAGACATTCGTTTATTACAATTTCTGCTTACTAACCAATGACAAAATTGCTAACAGAGAAACAGACAATTTGTGGATTAAACAAAACTGTTTGTGACTTATTGTTAGAACAATTCTTATTAAAAATTAATGACTTGCCGACCTGACATACTGTTTTGAAGTAAGCCATCTTATAAATAGTAAAAACTTGCTCGTGACTCAACCGTTGTTTTTTTTGTAGTAACACTGATAGTAAGAGGAAAATTGGTTTTACACACATAATCATCCTAAATCTGATTGATGTGTTAGTTACTAAAAACATTCACTGATTATGATGAGGATAGCCACAAACCTATTAAATATACCTACCGAGTGCAATAATCCGGCTCTCTCCAGTGAATACCGGTTAAAGGCGCTAGTAACCGGTCGGAACCGGATCACGTACTACGTCGTGCGAGCCGACGAGCTGCGTTGCATTGCGAAGCGCAAGGCAACATGAATGCATAAACGTCGGCATGCAGCTAAGCGTTATGTTTTGTAATTGAAGCATGCATAGGTGGGCTTAGATAAATCTGAATTTGGTAACGATAAGAATTCAAGATGAACTGGTTGGAATTATTTTTAAGATGGTAAATAAAATAGTTAAACTCGGTCAATATACTGGATTCTGTAATTTGAGCCTTATTAAATTTTGGGTTAGGTCGAAAACTAATAGAGAATTAAAATATACCTATGCGCTTAAATGCGTTAACGACTTAAAGTATACTGTTTTCTTCTTCATGCGATTTCTATTTGCCAGGCACAATGGACCCTGGTTCATGATATGGTTAGCTTTTGGAACGACTTCCATTGGATCTTCTTATAACCTTAAGGTCTTTTAGATGTTTTGTGCCATGACTGCTCTTTTAGTTGTATTAACAGGAGATGATTAGGTTTCCTTAAGATGTTTTTCATCAGTTGCAATAAGATTTTTAAAACTATCTTGAATCTTGTTGACTTTTGAATAAATTGTAAACCCACGTTTTTATCACTGAACTAAGGCTAGCTAAGGTTTAAAGAATTATGTCGATGCATATTATTGGAAGTAGTATCTGCTTCAGAAATAAATCTGATTGATACGACGCTACTGCAGCCGCTAAACGCATTACTGCATGGAGTCGGATAGAAGAAGAGTAATTAAATGGATTACTTCGTTAACTGAAAAATCTGCAAACGATGAGAGAAATTCTAGCTTTTCGGTTTCATTGTTTTCTTGATGATCTGCATCAACAGTGGTCAATACCACAAATATAGGGGGTTAGAAAAGTATCTGCAGGAAATTTGCGGAAATTTAAGACTTTTATGTATCTTGTAGGATTTTGAAATGTGAATTATTTCTTAAAGTACTGTTGTTAGCTTTCTGTAGGCCGACTCTTCAAGACAAAAAAAAAGACAATGAGAATTGGCGGTGCACTAAAGATAACCATTATAAGAGTATATTTTAAACAGGTGCTGCAGATTTTTTAATTTGAATAATAAAGACCGCGACCAGTCCGCTAAACAAAAGCCTCTGCAAGAGGAGGATTTAACCACAATTGTCACGCTTATAGAAGAAAGAAAGTAGAAGAGGAAGAAGGAAAAAAACTATAATTATTTGACTTCTGGTACTAGATAAGAAAAATCTCCTATTAAGACGCTGAGATGAGCCAAATTCATCTCAATGAAGATTGTCTTGCTTTAAGCCTATGGCTCGTATTGTTGCCAAATTCTATGTAGTTGTAATTGATCATATTTTTGACATAGGTGGTTCTTTCCAAAACACGATTCTAAAAACTTTTCTCGATAGAAAATAATCTCAAAGTAGCCTCTGAAAATACATAAATTACCATTTTTTTCAGCAGTCCGTATAACAATGATAACAAAATTTTGCTATATTGTATATTACATGTTGCTTAAGCAAATGGCTGATTTAGATTTTTATATTGCACAATGAATTTTGTTGTTTGGCACTTAGGCCCTTCTATTCCATGCGCTTTTTCTCTGTCACTCCTACGGGAATCGACAGTGATAGCTGCCGCGCGTTGCAAAGAAATTCAAAGGCGAATAAATTTGTGGGCGTATTTATTGCTCAAGGTCATCGGCTGCAGTCAGCGTCCTAAGAAGAGTTACGGCACCCATAGAAATAATAAAAAACCACACGACATTTCAATAGCGTGCATTTCCATTGCTAGTTAAAAAATTAAAAATATTATATCGGAGCTCAGACATGTACAGTAGCAAACATCAGACTAATACGTTTTGTTGTAAAGTCGCCCCTATTTCAACCACATAAGATGTTCCAGTATTCAATTTGATGTGCTGTCGTCTGTACACACCACAAATGCGCCTAATTGCAACTCCGGCGCCGCGCTAAATGCATTACCGAGCCTCGGCCGGGATATCTGATAACTCTTTACCGTTGGGTAAGCATATTTCCCTGCCTTGTGAATTATACCCGAGTTAGTAAATGGTGCGGCTCAAGATATAGAGCACAAAGGAAAATCCATTAAACCAGAGATTATTTTAACATAATCGTCAACTGTAGCTGAGGCAGTATAATTGTATGATCATCATCTCAGTCAAACGAACACGCAGTGCTGGATAAACTCCTCCTCTAAGATTCTTCACAACGTTCAATCCAGGCGGCTTCCCGTGACATTCGCCAGATCGTCGGTCCGCCCAAAGATTGTCGTGCGTGTTCGCCATTCCAAAACCTTTCCGCCCCAACGGCTATCGGTTTTTCTTACTATGTGTCCTGCCTACTTTAGCTCCGCAATTCTTTGAATTATGTCGGTTATCTTAGTACTAATACATATTTCCTCATTTCTGATTCTGCAACGCGAAGAAATACCAAAAATTGCTCCTCTATTGCCCGCTGTGCAACCTTGACGCTTCTTATGAGACCCTTACTAATTACTATATTGTAAACATGCATATTACATTTGTAGCAATTATGAGGCACGAAACTTAGGGTACTGAAAAGAAATCCAAAATATATAGGTAAGATAAAACCGCACTTAAAATGTCTAGAGCCCACATTAAAGATACGTATGTAAATTTCATCAACCGTAATATTTCATTCGTAATCACATGGTATGATTTAATATTCGGAATGATATACATTTCAGTTGGACCTTCTGGTATCATACCTTATAAAACATTCTTTATCGCCATTATTATCGTGGGTCAAATGGATAATCTTTGGCACCTGAGCTTTGAAACAAACCCCTGACTGCTTTAATTAAACTAGCGAAGTATAACCTTGGAATAATATGAACAGTAATCGATTAGTCCTTGATTTCAAACCACAAAGTGCATGTGTCCAGAAAAACTGTTTCTGTATGTGTATAGCAATTTATAATACGATTAGTCAACAAATAAAAAGATTTGCCTTTAAAAAAAATTTAAACAACTTTGTACAAAAAGCTAGTCAGTTAAGAATTTAAAATACCACAATCTGCTAATGAATTGTTAATGTCATGTCAATGAGAAATGAAATGTTATATGGTCTGTAGATACAAAACCTACAGACTTTTATTATATTAACAAGATTTGTACGATGAAGTTAATTAAAATTTGTGCTATTAATCTTTAAATTAGGTCACGATATTATTTCAGTCAACTATCAACATGAAAATCTATTGAATTACGGAAGCAATTTAAAAATTAGTTCTGGTCCAGCCAATATTTTAATATTTAAGGTTTAACCAACATTGTTAGTCGCTTAACAGTTTAGTAGGTACTATGGCAAAAGCACAATTTTCTTGGCTTGCAAATACTAGAATAAACCAATTGTTACTTTTACACTGAAGTGTTCAGCAATGCTGTCTGTAACTACTACAGAGATGGTAATCCAAATCATCCAATTTGTCTTAAATCTACCTCCACTTAAACCACTTTTACCCATATAATAATAATAATATGTAATATAGTGTAATACCGATAAATCAAGTGTAATACTCTCAACTAAAATATTAATATTAATTCGACTATCTGTGTCAACGGTACTGGTTCCACGACTATTATATTTAGTTTCTACTGTTTGTCTTATTTGTTGAACCTTATTGTGAAACTATTAAAATTATCTCGATCCAAATAAAGCGAGAAAAAAACAGTGCGAGTTACATAATCTACGAGTATAAAGAGTAACCACTGACCTTTTCAAAGTGTTTGACCTCTTCCAGAAGAATGAAGTTGATGTGAATGAACCTTGCGTCTTCGCAGGACCTTGACTTGATCCTATATCCTGGTTTCTTAAAGTAGTACTTGTAACCCGTATACTCCGAACTATTAACGTCCACTTTTAAAGCACCTTTGAACTGCCAATCACCCCCGCAGCCGTAGCAGAGCCCTTGCGGCGTGTGCTTCTCCCAGAAGGCTTTCGTCTCCTGGAAGCCCGTGTAGACCAGTCCCCCGCCCCCCGCACTGCCACTGCGGGGGCGGCCGGGCCATGTCCCCGAGACGTCGACGGGCCTTAGGCCTAAAGAGACCCTTTGCAGCTTCCACTCTTCGAGTCTCGCCCTGTCAGCTGCTGGTCTCCATCGCCATTTTGATATCACTCGTGGTTTTTATAAACTTCTTCTTAGTTAGTCCTTGCTCTCATTTGGATGTTATGTTCGTTATATGCGATTCTCATGGAGGACTGGATAATGAAGAGTTGATGCAGGAGATGTGTCAATGGATAGAGTTTTTTAATTGTTGTTGTCTATGTAAGATATTTACTATGTATGTGTTATATAAAACCGTTTATGATGCAAAGCCTGATTTAGTTTCAACTGTCTAAAGACGTGTTAAGTGGTCTTAATCCAAAAATATGATGTACAATTTCTAAAATTATAAAACGCGTTTAAATTAATTATTGAATATATAAAAATGAACAAAAATAAATAGCGAAACAGCCCAATAACCCATAAATATAGTAACATCAGCCATTGTTTTGTTACTTATATGAATAATAATACAGATTTTAAAATGTTATTATTAACCTTCTCATACTAAATGAGATAGAACTTTGCTGATTCTTGAATTCATTGTTTTCCATCTAAATGTACCAAATTAAGTTGTGCAAATAAATCTTTGACAATATAATATTATAGAGCGCTATTAGCTATGAAAAATGACACAGTTTTTCAAACTATGAGAATAACGAAACAATAATTCGACACTCTCAAAACTCCGCTTATTAATTAGACAAAACACTGAACTGGTGAAAACCGAATCTTAAGAGAAAATGGGCGCGGTGGTCTTTGAACAAAATCCCTAAATCATCGTCTCTCTCCTCCCCCTACCCCCCTTCCTCCGGAGGCCTATTAATCAAATAACTCTCTTGTGATTAATTAGAAAATCAGCAATTAGGACAAGATCGAAATTAGGGGAACGTGGAACTAAGAAATACGACGTATTCGTCATAATGGCGATTATTTATGAATAAAGGATTGTTATATCATTAATAATATTGTTTCTCACTTTACGCAGATTATAACTGCGAACGGCAAGTTTATATTTATAAAAAAAATGTGCAATGATTTTTCTACTGATTCTGTCGTCCAAACCTTAAATTTTTCTTCGGTAAAAATCGCCAAGATCATCATCAATATATCCAAATTTAATATTACCTATAAATCATCAATTTGTTAGACTATTTAGGAGCAAAGTCAAAAGAGTGTGCGATTATCTTATGTGTAAGAAGTCAGTCTAGTTTTCGAAATATACATTATTCCACTATTAGAAAATATAGCGTCTATGAGGTACAAAATAGCCAAGATATCTAATCTTACATGAAGCTACGAAAAAATATTTTCATTAAAGATAAAACAAAAACAACCAAACTTTTTATCTGATTATTCCTTTTTAATCCTAAATTTATTTAATTTCGAAATCGCATTATCAGAATACCTTGTCCAAAGACCGTGAAACGATTCCCGAATTTATGTAATCCCGCTTTGTCAGGGGAAATTTGATATTTGTAATACCTGCCGATTATCGATTTTATAAAAACGCAAACGTAAATTATTTTGTTACTAGTTAAAGTCTTATTATGTTTGGGCACGAATGCCACAAACTTAATAATTTGACGACCATTTGGATCAGCGGTAGTTAAAGCTGCTTCTGAGCCGTGGGTCGCGGGTTCGATCCCCGCACAGTACAAATATTTGTGTGCATGAACATGTCTGTTTGTACTGGTCTGGGTGTTTTCTATGTATTATTAGTATATATTTACAAAAAAAAAGTATATAAGTAAGTTTATTGGTTGTCTAGTACCCCATACGACAGGGTACTTAATAGTACCTTAATTTGGGACTAGATAGCTTTGTGCGGCCCAGTGAGGCATGTATAAAAAAAAAAAAAAAAAAAAACTGTAAAGTCAAATAGTGCAATCACATTAGCCCACTGGACAAAGTCTTTTCTTTATTTGCTATGCTTGCCTCGATTAGCAAATGTTTTGGCTATATGATAGTATATTTCTTAATTTTCCACATTTAAATGTAAATGTGTGAAATATAAAGAAATATAAATCGCCCATGTTTAGAGGTTAAAATGGCGGCCAAATAAAAAACACAGTGATGTAAATGTTAATTAAAATCTGTTCCGCAAAGATATAAAACGCAGAGTAAAATAACATTACTAGCCACAACAGCATTCGTTGAAAGCATTCGGAAACAGTTTCCGGGTGTAGAAACTAACCTAACAGCAGCAGGTCACAAGAGCGATAGATGGAGTAGACCCACAATAAATTACAGGCGTTTTCTCTCCACCACTGTTCAAACTGCGATCATTAATCGACATGCCAACGTGGCTATGTGTTTTTCGACAGGACATTATAAAAATATCAGCTTTTTATGAATTAAATAATATCTTTTATAGTTTTTTGACTATTCAGTGTACAATAATATTTGTTTCAAAGGACCAAAAGGCATGCCAGCGTAATCCCTCTTTAACATCTACTAAAATACCTTGGTCTACCAAGGACTGCAGTAAGCCCTTTCTCTTAACAGATGCTGAAAGCTGCATTAGTATGATCATACCAAATTTGGCTAAGCAGGGAAGGCTCCACGGTTAGTATAGATGAGCGCTGATGCGCGTCACAAGAAGGCCTCCTAAGCCTACACCTGGATCACTACATCGAGTACATTTTTCGGCATCAAGATGTACCCGTCACCCTCACAGTGAATCCACAAATGCTAACAATAGTGGCTAAGGCTACTGTAGCATCGTATAGTATAGAACTTGAACCAGAAATGTGGCTAATTAAAAATCAACTCAAGCAAATTGCTTAAAACAAACAGGAATAAAGAAAGTAAGTAACAATTATTTGCTCCAGGCCAATTACATGGGTTTTGGAAGTGTTCCAACTGGGAATCTTGGACGTCTCTAAGGGAAACAAACGATGTTATATTTAACTGCAGTTTATATAGGCAATTGTTTTGCTGGGTAAGTCTGCAACTGTGACCATGTTTGTTTAGCCTTTGGCAATTATGAACGCGCATTGTTAGTGGTCTGACAAGCCATGGATGTAAGGTTACATGCATTATTAAAAAATGCCTAGATACCCTTATTGTAGTGTGTTCTTATAACATTAGTAGTAGTTTGTTAATTGACAATTGGCTGCAGATAGGTCTGAAGGGAGAATCGGGAGCTATCCAAAGACAAAGAGTTCTAGTAGAATTACGCTCCGGCCTAGATCGAAACGCGATGAATTAAAAGCCCAAAACACCGGTTGCTATCAGTTATATTTATAACAAGCACTTGTTAGCAATTATATGCTCATTGATCACACAAGTTTTTATCAAAAAAATTAGCTAGATAAGCATAGCTATCATAACTAGTTGGAGATTGATGCAGTTTTACCATAAAAATGCCTACAAACCATATGGGGGTACGCCCGACAATCGTGATTAGTTGGAGTCAATCGTTTACTAACTTAAAATAATACGAGTATCGTGGAAAAAAACGGATTAAATGTTAATTTAATTTCAAACTTTTTACAATTCCCGCACAAGCACGTAAGCATCTGCCTAAACGAACCAACGTAATAAATGTTATGCAGCACAGAAACTACCACTCAAAAAAATAGTGTGGTGCATCAATAAAAACTACATCGATATCGACAACATTACCCTATAAAGGGCTGATGCTATTGCATTAGCCTTTTGGCCAATAGACCTACAATCAACGACTACTTATGCCAATCGTTAGACTTTATCACCTGTTTCAAATGTGACTATGAAATTTAATAAATTATACAGGTTATAAGGAATTGTAAGTAGGAGGAAGAACCTAATTAGGATCTAGCATGTATTACTAGTTTTATTTTATACAATTTTTAATCTTAGGTAGATTCTGTCATAGTGAAGCGAGCGAAAGCGAGAATATCTCCTGAAGATGTCACGTGAGGGGATGAAACGCGTCAAGGTATTCTTTTATTATAACAAGATTACTTTATTATATTCTTTTATAAATCAGTGTTTGGTGGTTATAATTGTATTATCTGTACTAAATGTATTTTAGAGGGATGGGGCACTTATATTGCATGTATAATGCTCGCCCACTCGGCGTCAGAGCAGGAATTGTGGTTGCGGAAATTAGAAAAATAATTTTCAATCCATATTTATTTGCTATTAGTTAGCATACGCATCACAAACAATCGACAATTTCTCAGTCAATTTATCGATATTAAGCACCGATGTACATGCAACATTGAGCGGAAATAACCCGGCGAGCTGTATGAACTCACGTGAACATGCAAAAACTAGTTCAAACCAGATGAACTCGGTTCAAACCAGGCGAATCCGGAATTTTCCGACTGCGCTATCCTTTTTCGGCGATGCAAATTTCCTTAAAGGTGAAAATCTTGTAGCAGTGAGATTTATAAATAATTCCTTCTGTTGCTGTTACACGTTTAAGAATTTAATATTTGTTATGCTGTCTGTCAAGAGTCAAGTGTTCAAAAGTAGGGTACTAATTTTAAACAAGAAGGAGCTTTGATTTTCTTAATGTATTTTCTTGTTTAGTTTCTTCCCTCAAATAACACCAAAAATGATCGGTTTTCCGCCTACTACGCAAGGGTTTCAGGTTCCATTCCTGGTCGGGTCAGTTTAGGAAAAGGTACTGCTTCGGAAGGCACATTAAGATATACACTCACACACCTGATGCCTTACTCTGCATCACGAAGCTCGTATTTACGGGTATATCTATCTCTTTCAGATACTTTAAGACATCGGTATGAGTGATAGAGAAGATGGATTCGAATTTACGGACATTGTGTTGCGAAGTAAGGCCTCAGATCATCCGCGAAGACACGCGAGAAATTAAGGCAGATAATATGCAATCATAAAAATTATATTAAAAGATGATTCAGCAAGACAAAAGTCTTTGTTAGATTTCAATTTCCTTAAAATCATTTCACTTGCACAAAGTAATCTTGTTAAAACATAATCTGCCGAAGCGAAAAATATGCCGCTAAAATACACCCCATTTTTCATCAAAATCGAGAGAATTCCATTAATATAATGCCCTGATCCTTCGGACCGGATCTCTTTATTTCCGAGGGATTTTCTGAGACGGCTTGGAAACCGATACGCGTGTGAATACAGGGTGGCTTAGTATTGAACATTTTACATTTTGTAAGTAACAAGCCGTGTGAATTCGATTATGTTAATACTTTTAAGATATAAACATGTTAATAATAAGGTAAAAGGCAATGGTATAATACGCAGTGCTGCTAGCAAATAATGGGAAAGAAGAGGGTTACCTATAATTCTTAGCAGTGAACTTGAGTAAGCCAGTTAAGTTTAAAGAATATTTATTTTCTCATTAAAAACCGTACAGTCACTTACATGAGAATACAATCGTGGGTAAATACAAAATTGTCCAGCAGGTACGATTTAAATTAAGTTGGGAGGTGTCCTAAGCTCGGTACTTATACCAAATACTTACACTTAGCATGCCTAAATTTTTTTCCATACCAAAACACAGATTCATAATACGATAGTATCTAACTGACTGTCAAACATTTGCAAAGATGTTTCTTTCGGGTGTTAAGGGTGCAAACTCCTAACATTTGATGAAACAACGCTGGCTCACAGCGTAAGAATGTGCTTGAAAAATTCGCGCCGTGTCGCAGTGTCTCGGTGGCCTAATGGTATGGCGCCCGCCCGGCATGCGAGGAGATGCGGGTTTGAGTCCCGCCTGAGACAAAATTTTTCAAGTTTATATACTGACGATAGTAACTAATGTTTTTAAAGTTACGAATTTTGTTGCATTTATTAAATATGGTTAGATGCGAAGACGCGCGTTAAGGTGCATATTGACAAATAATATATATTTTTGAAAACATTTTATAGCTGCCGCACTTGAAACTTTGCTTGAAAAACATTTCGAAATGTTTATTTTGTCAACTTAAATTACCAAAAAAAAAAAGGAAAACGTGAAGTGAGAATAATACGATCGTCTTAAAAAGGCAAGACATTTGCAAAGTAAAATCCCGCAGAAAATGTTACTCTGTCGCACATATATTATATAGGTTACTGTCAATATTCTGGATTTATTTTTACTTAAATTTGTGCTTTTATTTTAGTATATTTGTGCCTAATTGCTATGAAACCTTTAAAATCAAAAAAATCTTTTGTATATAAGTGTTTGTTCCCGAGTCAAATAGGCAATGGTGTATTTAATTTATTTGTTATCAAGTCATTACAATAAAAACTCTGATTTTTATTTAAATTCAATATTATTAACCATTTAATTTTGTAAGTTTTTTAAGTTCAGGGTGAATTATTAAAATATTGACATTCGAATTCACCCTATATATTTTTTTGCATACAATAGTCATGCGTAGTATTGATATTTTTATTTCCTGTAGACCTTTTACGATACGAATATACTATTTTATATTATAAATACTGAAATACTCTTATTTATCTAATGTTTCATTTATAGTTAACTCTCATTTTAGAATACTAAGTTTAACCTAATTTTAAGTTAGTGTACTACAACAATTTTGGGATCTACTACCCCATTAAACAAAGCACACATTCATCAAGTGGTCCTTTGTCGGGATAACCCGCGACATAGTCCAGATAAATAATTCAACGGAATCAATTTGAGTTAGCAACCATTTCAGGACGTAGCGTTAGGGGCTGTGTTCAGTGGAAGCGTAACTTGCATGAAATATCGAATGAAAACATGTTTCCATGGAAAACTAAAATAAAACACACTATATTGTAGAAACTCTAAAACTTCTTTCTTATAAAATATTACCATAATTATTTACTACTACTATATTTAATTTTATGTGAGTGAATATAAACTACAATATCTGTTTATTACAGATGTGTCTATGAACCTAGAAATAGATAGTTTTAGTACAACATATTAATCTGTCGAATAAAATAAAAGTACTTTATAAAACAAAATGGAATTCTTTAACCGTCGAATAAAGCATAAGTACTTCATTAAACGCGTACCTATTTAATATGTTAAATAACTTTTAACTAAATTTAGGCTACAGTGATCCCTACTAATTCAAATTAAGCGAAAAATTCACGCAAAGATGTTATTGTCTCGGTAACTTAACGGACTCAGAACTACTCCTGGATTGCATTGGTTCGATTTCCGTGTAGTATAAGACCCCATCATACAACGACCTTCACCGAGCTGGTTATTGGATGAAAAGTATTTCATAAGCAATTAAATATGCCAATAAATATATTGCAAATGGGTTGACTAAAAAATGTCTGTACAGAGTGTGTTTAGCTAACAATTAAAGCTCTATAAATTAGTTCTGCTGGCCCACAATAGATGGCGCTGTATATACCGTGACTCGCGGTTCGTCTTCGTTTTTTCCTTGACATGTATGGCTGTACATCCGTTACCTACTTAAGTTTTCTAATTATACAGTGTAGTGCTATGTGAGTAAATAAAACAGTGAAATTAACAGTAAGTGAGTGTTTCATTATCCAATGGTCCTTCTGCTACCGGATGAACTGTAAGTAAAGTGCAAGTGTCAAACATTAACTTAGTGCAATAATCAGTGTGTTAAAGACTTATAATAGTTTGTGTGAAAATTGGACTTAGCCGAATTTGCGTGATAAAAACACTTAGAATAATTTTAGTGAAAAAACACTTACAATAATTTTAGTGAAAAAACACTTAGAGAAATTTTGTGTTTAAAAGACTTAGTTTAATTGAAGTGGTAAAAAGACTTAGAAAAATTTTGTGTTTAAAAGACTTAGTTGAATTTGAGTGATAAAAAAAAAAAAGGGTTTGAAAATTTCCGTTAGAAAGACTAAGAATATTTTCATCTATTTTAACATTGACTGAAAGCGAATTTTGACTTACAAAAGTAACTTTAAATTTTATGGTGAACACTTAGAATCTGAATTCAAATAGTGGTACATTAGTAAAAAATAACTTTTGTTTTAATAAATATATTTTGTATATTATTCAACATGGCGGATCAACTAGCAAAACAACATGTCGCTATTATGCTTCAAAATTCAACTAAAATCGAGAAATTATTTATTAATTCGAAGAAATGTGCTAAGGAGAAACGAACAAGAGGGTATTTGGATACGCGCATGGAGACATTACTTGATTATTGGGCTTGCTATACAAAGAGTTACGATTTACTAACCATGTCGTTGGGCAGTGATACTTTAAAAACAGAATACAATTTTGATATTGACATTAATTTTGAACAAACTGAAGAAAAATATTTTGATTTAAAGACTTGGCTAAAGGATAGATTATATGACTTTGCAGTAACGACTAGTGAATGTTCAAAATCTGACACGAATTCAGAACTACCTAAACTTAGACCGAAGCTCCCACTTATAACTATACCACAATTTTCTGGCGATTATAATCAATGGATGAGCTTCAGAGATTTATTTCTTTCACTAATACATTGTGATGACCGCTTGTCTAAAATTGAAAAACATCATTATTTGAAATCTTGTTTGAGCGGAGAAGCCGAACAGTTACTTAAAAATTATTCCTTAACCGAGGCAAACTATGATGATGCTTGGAAAAAACTAAACGAAAGATACGAAAATAAGCGAGTGATTGTCAATAACATTCTTAGTCGATTTTTAACTCAGAAAAAACTAACAACTGAATCTGCAAAAGGTATCAAAGATTTGTTAGACACAACTAGCCAATGTCTCACGTCCTTAAAAAATTTGAAAATTGATTCCTGGAATGCAATAGTCGTTCATATTCTGGTCTCAAAGTTAGACATTGAATCTCACAAGCTTTGGGAACAGTCATTAGAAAATACAACAAGTATCCCCACATGTGACGAACTAAACAACTTCCTCGAGAAACGATTCCGATCAATGGAAATGGTTAACCTTTCACAACCTCGAGAAGTATTTAAAAAGGATACTCCAAAGTTTGTTCAGCATACACAAAAATTTGCTACAGTTAAAAGTTTTGCTACTGAAATCGAAAGCACTTGTACTTACTGCTCACAGAATCATTACATTTGCCACTGTAAAGAGTTTTCTGCATTAACAGCTACTGAGCGTCAAGATTTTGTAAAGAAAAACAATATTTGTTTTAATTGTCTAGTGAAAGGTCACTCCGTATCTCATTGTAGACAGAGTACAAACTGCAAAAAATGTGGACGTCGACATCATACGTTACTACATTTCACAACCTTTTCAAAGAACAACCTTTCCGATGAAGTTAAAAACGATAAAAACCCGCCGAAAGAAGATACCATTACATCTGGAGCTTCTTGCAACTTAAGTGTTAACCTGAAGGCTGAAACAAACGATGAACTAGTTATTTTAGCTACAGCCGAAATAAAAGTACAATCCAGGAACAGTGGTATTTATACACTAAGAGCTCTTGTTGACCAAGGATCACAGGGATCTTTTATCTCAGAAGCAGCGGCGCAGTTATTAAATTTAGAACGCACTCCCGTTATCGGCAGAATCTCTGGTATATCAAACTCATCAGTGGTGACTACAAAATCTATGGTTAATTTTACAATACATTCTACAAAATGCGAAACATCTACATTCGAAGTAAATGCATATGTACTCAAGAAACTCACTTCCTTGTTACCGTCACGAGAATTTCCACAAGATACATGGCCTTCGAATATGCAGTTGGATCTAGCTGATCCAAACTTTCACAAGCCAGGATCTATTGACATTTTACTTGGTGCCGAAGTGCATGCTCACATACTACTACAGGGTTTGCAGAGGTATAATTCTCTGATTGCACTGAAGTCTCGTCTTGGTTGGTTAATCTCAGGTCGAGTTTTACAAACTGATACTGCAGCACAAGAACACAATATAGTCGTGACTCATACTAAAATCGAAGCAGATCAGCTGCTCAGACAGTTCTGGGAAATAGAAGAGAATCTACCTCACAAAGAACCGATGACTGAATTAGAAATACAATGTGAAGAACACTTTAAATCTACTCACACTCGCAATGATAACGGACGTTACATTGTGTCTTTACCGTTTAAAGATAATCCCCCCACAAACCTTGGTGATGTCAAACCTATCGCTCTTAGTCGATTACAAAACATGGAAAAACGTTTTACTCGCAACGCCGATTTTAAGGAAGAATATCACAACTTTATGAATCAATACGAATCACAAGGTCATATGATAATAGTTCCCGAAGGGGAAAAGCAGACACAAAATCTCCACTATTTACCTCACCACGCTGTTATTCGGCCTACGAGTTTGAGCACGAAACTACGAGTAGTCTTCGACGGAAGTGCTACCCCTGAAAAGGGAAATTCTTTAAATGAAAATTTTTTAATTGGTTATTCGCTACAACAAGATGTCAGAGACTTGATCACTAGGTGGAGGCAACACAAATTTTGTTTAGTAGCTGACATTCAAAAAATGTATAGACAGATCTTAGTGTCTAAAAATGATGTGGACTACCAGAGAATATTATGGCGAGAATCTCCAACTCAACCTATTCAGGAATATAGACTACTAACCGTTACCTACGGAACATCTTGTGCCCCATTTTTAGCTATCCGCACTCTTCACCAGCTTGCTGAAGATGAAAAATCTGATTTTCCAATAGAGGCAGATATATTGAAAAATGATTTGTACATGGATGACTTGATGACTGGCGCGTCCAATGAAAATGAAGCTGTTATTTTGCAAAAAAGGATAACAGAGTTGTTGTCTCGTGGTGGATTTCCTTTACACAAATGGGCATCTAATAGTAAATTGGTGTTATCACAAATTTCTGATCATGACAAGGAATCAAAACACGCAATAAACATCAAAGTTGAAGACACTTTAAAAACTTTGGGCATAACATGGAACTCACAAACAGATAATTTTGAATTGAAGATAAACATTGACTTCACTTACGCCAATATCACAAAACGAAATGTTTTATCCACAATTGCCAAAACCTTCGATCCACTGGGTTGGCTGGCACCTGGAGTAGTAATACTTAAGATATTTATGCAAAAGTTGTGGTTAGCAGGCCTAGATTGGGACGAAGAGCTACCTAATGATTTGAGAAAAGAATGGGCTACTTACCTTGAACATTTTACGCACTCTGAAACCGTGCAGTTCCCACGATGGCTTGGAGTTTCGGACAGCACAACCAAGTTGGAACTGCATGGATTCAGTGATGCGTCCTGTGCTGCCTACGCTGGAGTAGTGTATCTTAGAGTTTGGGATAGTCATAAAGTTAAAGTTCACCTTGTAATGGCTAAATCCAAAGTAGCACCAGTCAAACAAATTTCTCTTCCCCGTCTCGAACTCTGTGGTGCAGTTCTCGTAGCTAAGATGATTAAACATGTTAAAACTATACTTAATATACCTGATGAAAATGTATATGCATGGACAGATTCAACCATAGTTCTGGCTTGGCTGCGTAAAACACCTAATACGTGGACTACTTTGTTGCAAATCGGACATCCGAAATTTTGACACTTACAAATAGTAATCAATGGTATCATGTTAGTTCTGCGAATAACCCAGCTGATTTAGCTTCCCGTGGTGTATACCCATCTGTTTTGCAGCAGTCGGAACTATGGTGGAATGGCCCACAATTTTTACAAAATCACAATGCAATAGTAAATTCTAATATTGCACCTACTACAGATTTAGAAATGAAGGTAAAAGTTAAAGCAGTAGTTAACATTAATGTTTTTGAAAAGGATGATACAATTTTATATTTGAAACGTTTCTCAACACTTTCAAAACTGATTCGTGTAACTGCCTACTGTTTGCGATTTATCAAACTATGTAAAATTAAGATAATTAAGCAACCATTTGATGAACCTGTTTATCTAAGTTCAGATGCGCTGAATGGTGCACTAAATAGGTGTATCAGAATGTCTCAATCAGTGTCATTTCGAGATGAAGTTTTTCGCCTGTCCCGCGGTGAGCAAGTTCACCAATCGAGCAAACTACATGTTTTGCACCCATATATTGATGATAAAGGGATTATTCGTGTCGGTGGTAGACTTGTTAATGCCGAGATATCGGATTCGATGAAAAATCCTATTATTTTGAGTAATGATTGTAATCTTTCCAAACTCATTGTCTTAAACGCTCATTTAAAGTCTCTGCATGGAGGACATCAACTTACCTTAAACTTTGTAAGACAAAAATTCTGGATAATTCGAGTCAAAAATATTGTTAAAACTGTCATTTCTAAATGTATTCCATGTTTTAAACAAAGGGCTAAACCTTCTGTACCATTTATGGCAAACCTTCCTAAATTTCGTGTGAAACCAAGTCGCCCATTTCTAACCAGTGGAGTAGATTTCGCTGGACCTTTTGCAATGAAGATGTACTCTGGTAGATGTAAAAGGATTTGTAAGGTTTACGTTTGTTTATTTGTTTGCACCGTAACAAAAGCCATTCATCTGGAGTTAGTAACTGATCTCACATCTGCTGCCTTTATAGCTGCTTTTCGACGCTTCACTGCTCGACGTGGCCACTGCATGGAAATTTGGAGTGATCATGGGACAAACTTTGTCGGTGCGTCTCGTGAATTAGATCTTGCTTTTAAGGATTTAAAATCTACAGTTATTTCCGAAATTTCCAGCCTTTTAGCTAATGATCAAACCCACTGGAACTTTATCCCGCCTAGCGCCCCCCACTTTGGAGGGATTTGGGAATCTGGGGTTAAAAGTATTAAGGGGCACCTAAAACGCGTTATTGGACAAACATTACTAACTTACGAAGAGTTATCGACTCTCTTAACCCAAGTTGAAGCTTGTGTTAACTCACGTCCACTTACTCTTGTAAATTCTACACTTGATGAACCTCCCTTAACACCTGGGCATTTTCTGGTTGGTGAATCATTAATTGCTGTCCCAGAACCATCTTTGGTAGACGTTAAACTAAGTCCTCTGAATAGATGGCATATAATCCAACGCATGGTGCAGTGTCTGTGGCAACGATGGCAAAATGAGTATTTGACAACTTTACAACATCGTTATAAATGGAATAAAGATCAACCGGAACTTCCTATAGGTACTGTCGTACTGGTTAAAGATGATAGACTTCCCCCTGGAAAGTGGCTTTTGGGACGAGTTATTCAGAAGCACCCAGGCGCAGATGGCGTAACAAGAGTTGTTTCTTTACAATACAAAGAAGGTATTTTTAAAAGGCCAATTGCAAAATTGTGTCCTCTGCCTCTGGATGAATCTAACTAGCATTAGGTATTATTTTGTATTTTCCTTTGTTATAGTTCTTGTTGTATTCATAATTCATAGGTTCACTTTTTCAAGGACTGTGATCGTCCTTGGGCGGCGGAATGTTTAGCTAACAATTAAAGCTCTATAAATTAGTTCTGCTGGCCCACAATAGATGGCGCTGTATATACCGTGACTCGCGGTTCGTCTTCGTTTTTTCCTTGACATGTATGGCTGTACATCCGTTACCTACTTAAGTTTTCTAATTATACAGTGTAGTGCTATGTGAGTAAATAAAACAGTGAAATTAACAGTAAGTGAGTGTTTCATTATCCAGAGTGGAATGTTTAAAATTTGACAACCGAATTTCAGGTCTGGTTTTTCGCACTCAACCCTATACCACCGTGTTCATAATTAAATAATATTTATTTGCATTTAACTTTATTTAACTAACCAGACCGGTGCAAGTTACTAGTATCGATTTACCTGTTTATACCTGCCTACTCAAGGGTTGTGACGGGAAAAAAAAAGTCAACCTAACGTTTGCATATTCTATGAGCTTCATACTTTCGTTTGGTATGGAATTTGTCTATTACCCAAACCAGTAAAAAGTTAAAAAAAAAATTAAAAAATTGGTAATTAATCATACTCTGGGCTTTTTTTTAGGCAACCCATTTGTAATATATTTATTGGCATATTTAATTAAATAGAAAATACTTTTCATCCAATAACCAGCTCCGTGAAGGTCTTTGTATGGTGGGATCTTAGACTAGTGTGAGACAATTTTTTCAACTTTAAAACGTACTGAGTTTCTCATAATAGTTATTTTTTCACAGCTCGCCATCCGCTTTTAGTGTACCACAAGCCTGACTCACCGAACGTTTGGCAAGAAGTTTGTTCTACGAATTTCCTCGCAGTGGAATTCCTCCTTTATTGGTCCACGGTCGTTCCGGGCTTGCAACGACCAACTTTTCTATTATTTCTGAGATTTCAAAACAACCTAGATCTTTCGATTGCGGGTACTTTTCAATTTGTTAAGATCTTTTTGGGTTGCTAATGTGTAAAGGTTTTTTTTATCTATACTAATATTATATAGCTGAAGAGTTTGTTTGTTTGTTTGAACGCGGTAATCTCAGGAAGTACTGGTTCGAATTGAAAAAATATTTTTTTAGTTGGATAGTCCATTTATGGAGGAAGGCTTAAGGCTACATAATAACATCACGCTGCGACCCTGCGACTTATAGGAGCGAGGTATTAGAGAATTTTTTTAAAAAGAATTGCGATCATAATAACAGAAATTGACGCGGACAAAGTCGCGGGTAACAGCTAGTTTTATATATTTTTGCTATAACAGAAGACATTAACTAACATAACCAGTCTATTTCAGTCCACAGCTGGACACATGCCTCTCCAAAAGGAGGATTTGCCATAATCGCCACGTGTGGCAGGCGGGTTAGCGATCACAGTTTGGCCTATGATAGAGGAAAGACGATGCTGTCCGTTTTCTAGCAGTACTCCTTTAGACGCTTCTTATGACACCCACAGGAAGAGAAGAGGTGGTGCTATTCTTTTGACTTCTTTTGGCACAACACCACACTACATGAGACGATGACAACTAGCTAGGTATATTTAAAAAAAATGTGAACAACATCACATACATTTTTGTCATCCCAAAGTACTCGTAAGTAACTTGGACACTTGGATTATGAAACACCCTGATTTTAACTGATTTTTAACTCAGACCCGGGAAAATAAAATAAAAAACTTTTTTTTGAACATTTTTGAACATTGTCTGGGAATCGAACCCGGGACCTCGGAGCAGGCGACACCTTGAAAACCGGTGCGTACGCCACTGAGCTACGGAGGTCGACGGAATATTAAAACTTACACATTTCGAAGTGATATTTCTGCATGAGATTGTGTGTCTAGTACTTACTTTATCTATGTCTAGACCTAAAATCTAATATCTAGGTGTAAGTAATAAAAGATCGTCTGAAATGTAGAAAGCTCGAGGCAATGTCGTCGCAAGGAAACCGGATATTACTGAAATGTCGAGGTAGCTTTACCGACTTATCTAAATTAACATCGTCTGCCGAAGGATTTTGCATTTTTCAACTATTACCGGCTATTTTAAAGAGGTTTTATTTTAGAATTAAGTGACACCTCTGAAAAAGGGAAGTGGTTAAGTAAGACTTGGAAAAAGTGTTGTGGCTTTCAGAGAACTTTTAAACTAAGAAAAGACACTTAATTCAGGTAACGTCAACTAATCGTATCACAATCGTAATTGAATAGCAGGTTTTTGACAGTTCTAGTATGGGCTAAATGTCAAAATCGTCCAAATTCAATCACGATTTAACTGCAATTGAAATAGCTGAATAAGGGCCCTAAACTGATAATGAATAAAATGAGCTATCGAGCAAAAAAAAACTGTGTCTCATCATCATTATGACCTAATCCTGGCGACAAATGCTAAAAATTAGTTTTGCTTGTGGATCTACATGCCTTTCCAAATCCTTTTCCAAACCTTCACCAAATCGAAAGTGATGAATGAATGAGGCCATGTTTTAACGTTTTTTATAGGACAATATTATTTGTAAATGAATTGTTGCTTATATACAACTTATAATAAGTACATACTAACTTTTTGTAAGGCCTTCAATTAGTTACTCGTATTTACGATAAAATAAACGAAAACGTTTGTCAAAATTATAACCCAGTCCAAAGTTAACATAGTAGGAATATAAAATCAAGAAACTTACACACTAAAGATTCGGGTCTCACAAGTTTAAACTCAAGTAGCGCCATCTATCTTCAGTTAAAGTTTCAGATTTATTAACAGTCCTCGTGCTTAATTAGAGTTAAATGCTTAATTACTGGAAAGGAATTATTTAAGTGTTGATGAATACTTTTAGTGGGAAAAGTTGAGAAAATGAAGTGATATTTCTAAAGAGAAATTTTAAAAATTGCTGTTAATGAAACGTGGCACGTGAAAATTCAACGTATTTTACTTTTTAAACGTTTTCGTCTTTTTTTCAAGCTGTAACGGTAGTATGATTTTTATCATAAATCATCAGGCTCAAGGAAAGTTACTAATGCAATTAACATTAGCATACTAGCAATAAGTTTTCCAAAAGACGGATTTCACTACAATCGCTACGCTTGGCAATCGAGTTGGCGATCGCTGTTTGGCAAATGAACAAAAGACGCTGCCACATGTTTGCCAGCATTATTTATTTAGTCGCTACTCACGACACCCATAGGAAGAGAAAGGGTAGTGCAATTTTGTTTAAAACCAGTTGTCCTTACTATTGGCACAGATAATATAATACTAGCTATTGGTAATGATGCAAGGTTAAGGCACAGTATTGGTTTTAGAATATTTGGTCAAAGTGAGTTCAGCCACGTTTTTGAAAAGAAAAACCACCAGTATGAGAGAAAATATTCCACTAAGTTTTTCCATAGAAATATTTTTTTAAATATTTCTTCTAGACACTTCTAGATCCTTGTACAAGTAAAGTTTAGTTGAAGTGAGACTGATGCTCAAACGGCTAAGACAATCTTCCGATGCGTTTAACTCAGAGTTAAGCGACAACTGAAACTTGAGTCCTCGGCTCAGTGAGCCCGTTTTGTGGATAAGTTTAGATGGTGTTAAATAGTGTTCGTAGAGTCATGTCGACAAGCACCCCAGTTAGATTTTGGAATTATTCCGTTTTTAAAACTATCCCGTTCAAAATCAGTGTCGTGATGTAAGGACTTAACATGTTGGTCCAGTGTTTTCAGTACCGGACCAATATATCGGGGACCTGGGTTCAATCCCCCAAAAACAAGAGTTTCGAAATATCGAACATTGCTCGAGTTTGCGATCACCAACGCTGTACCCATCATTGTTGTGGTAACTTGTAGTAGCGGCCTATAATCATCTCCCTGTACGGTAAAGGTCTCCATCATTGAATATAAGAACAAATGGACCCGAGATCTTGGCTCGGTTCTTTAACCACTAGACCAAGGCGTTAGCATAGTATGTTGAACAATTTAATCACTCAGACAGTTCACAACTATTCCCTATCCGCTATCGCTGACGTCCGAGACGACGATAAGCGTTACCCGTTGATAGTTCAAACTACAACTTCCAAGTTGTCGAAGAACTTACAATTAAACAATGTCTATTCAGTTCCAGATACTAGTGCGAAAGTTGATCGGGCTTTGTGTTTGACTGTTACCTTTTGACTCTTAACCCTGAAGCTTAAAACTTATCAATAACTCAGTCAAATGACGCCCACTGGACAAAGACAGTTTTCAGATCGTGGGACCACTATGGGTCCTTCCCACACATCGTCGTCCAATTCAAGCACCTTCTGCCCAAACATCATTATGAGACATCGGCTATTCTTATTAGGTGTCCCACCCACTAAGCTGCCACTTCAGCATTCAATGTTATCCTACGGATTTCCTTATGTCTGATTCTATTACGCAGGGCAGTACCGAGCATTGTTCTCTCTATTATTGCCCGCTGAGTAACCTTAAGTTTTCTTATGAATGGATCAATTTAGCGTAAACAGCGTTTAGCTTGACTTGACCAATCACAGAGCTCGATATCTCCACAGATTACAGACTTCAAGCACAATGATTGGTCGATTTAGAGTCCGCTACTTTTTACTCCACAAATTTCTGCGTCATTGGAAACATAGCCTTAAAGCTATGAAAATAGATTTCGACTGCATTTAAAAATATAGTTTTTATACCATAAATAAATGAATAAGAGGTAAAAATGAGGTAAAAGGTACTCGTATGTCAACATACAAAGTAAGGAAAGCTAGCTGCCATCAAATATATGTATAATGATAGATAATAATCAAAAGCGCCATACCAAATAGGTATGGAAAGTCTCCGACGACTCCGACTCACGACATCTATGTTCTATATGTGGTTTTGATTCAGAAATATAGATTTCTAATATTTGCATCACTCCATCTATATAAACCTGGCTTTATCGGTTGTTTATAGAACACTTTAGATACAAGAAGAAATAGATAACACCCCATTGATCAAATTAGCGAGATACGCATCGTAACATAATTACCGTTCATCGATACTTCGATGGAATTACTTCCCTATTCTAACAATATAAGGGCTATTCAATTAGGCGTCCCGGGGGTTGCTTGTTTACCACAAATCAATGTGTACCTGGAACAATAGAAAAGTTTATTAGTCTTTGGTATCGAGAGGAAAAACAATTAAACAATTGGAAGATTTATTGTATCTAGTATAATTATGTTTTATTGTTGCTGCTTGTGTGACTTGAACAACGTCATGATCATAGTCAATGTCACTCAAAGGACGCTTACTGCTGAAGATAGGCTTCCCCTAAGGATCTCCACCAAGATTCTCACGACCTTCACCAGATCGTCTGGTGAAGAGCCTACCCACTAGGGATTTCGTCCCGGGAGTCTCGATTCTCGAAATCCCGGGAATCTCGGTCCTTGAATCATCGAGACCGAGACCGAGACTTTGCTAGTAAGTCTCGAAAATTTCGAGACCAGATGTTTCGGTAAATCATCAGATTTTACAAACACTAAAACAAAATATACATTTTTTAACAATAACAAAACTCGAAAAAGAGGTTTTGTTTCCATAAAAATCATAAAAAATTCGCGCCCCGACGGATTCAATCGCTTTATATGAACTTCATTCATTTTTCGCGCCATAGGATATGATTTCTGCACTGAGCGTGTTACGAACATACTATTTATCCGGCAAGCATTAAGTCACTTTCCGGATAGATGGTAGATGTTCTTAACTAATCAGTAATTTTTTTTTTCATTAGGTAAGAAAAGTTTTGAATTTTATATTGTTCTTGTTTGTTTTAAAAATAAAGACTGATTTATCAGTTAAAAAATCAGTTAAAATCAGTTTTATTTCTGCAAATAGGCCCCAGGAGGCGCTTTTACACGTCCCAATTTAAACCTACCACTGCTTCGGGACAAGTCTGGGCTAGTGCCGAGAAGAAGCAGCGCAAGAAACTCGGTCACTATTGTCAGCCTCTTTTTAAATACATTTTTACAAGGTAAGGTAATTTTTACAAGGTTTAAGCAAGTACGAGCTGGGACAACTTAATGTCATACATTTCTATCATTTAAATAATCATTAACAGTGTAATAGCCCTTTTTCATTAAAATAACTTTGACATACGATTTAAGTTTATGTACAGGGAGTTCAGCAATATCCTTTGGTAATTTGTTGAAAATACGGATACAATTTCCCATAAACGATATTCCTACTTTTCGCAGTCTGAAGCCTGGTACGGCAAGTTTATCTTTTTTTCTGGTATTGAAATTGTGTACGTTACTTTTCTTAAGAAATAAATGTATGTTCTTACGAACGTAAACAATATTCTCGAGAATGTATTGAGAAGACACTGTAAGCATATTAATCTCTTTGAAGAGCTCTTTCAGCGAGTCACGGGGTCGAAGGCCGTAAATAGCCCGTACAGCACGTTTTTGTAATATAAAAATTGACTCAATATCTGCCGCTGAGCCCCACAACAGAATTCCGTATGACATTATGCTATGAAAGTAGCTAAAATATACTAATCTTGCCGTTTCAACATCAGTCAATTGCCTTATCTTTCTCACAGCATAAGCAGCAGAACTAAGTCTTCCAGACAGCACCCTAATATGAGCACCCCATTGCAAATGAGAGTCTACAGTTATACCTAAAAAGGTAGTTAAATCTACAGAGTTTAGTGGTTCATCTTTAACAATTATATGAGTAGCAGCAAATCTTACATTGGGCATGGTAAATTTTACACATTTTGTTTTATTTGCATTTAGTAAAAGATTATTTGTTGTAAACCAATGTAATAATTTAGAGAGGGTATTGTTAACATCATCAAATGAACATTTGCCCCTCTTAGTTTTAAAAATCATTGATGTGTCATCTGCAAACAATACCATCTCACAAAGATTATGTAAATAACACGGAAGGTCATTTATATAAATTAAAAATAGCAGGGGTCCTAATACTGATCCCTGAGGGACACCCATAATAAGGGCAGACCCTGAAGACTCAGCTCCATTTATGCAAACCTTTTGTGTTCTGTCCTTAAGGTAAGAACTTATTAGATCCAAGGAATCATTCGATGCACCATAATGTTTAAGTTTTTTAAGTAATGTTACATGGTCGACACAATCGAAAGCCTTTGAAAGGTCACAAAAAACACCTATGGCATCTAGCTTACTCTCCCAAGCATTAAACACAAGTTGTATAATTACTTATTAATTCGTGACGTGACATGACATTATAATAGCAACTTTTTGATTTTTTGATTCCTTGAATGGATCTCTGTTATTGCAAAGCAATGTTCTTTATTAAAGTGAGACTAAAAATAAGAATGAATAGCAAGTTACAATGTTATTGTATTTTCTTTGTTAATTTTCTTTAATTTTATTGTAATATTTTGTCTGGTCGATAAGAAGTCGATTCTAACTAAAAGATTTAACAATAAGTATGATATTTTATTTCATTTTATTCTCAAGATAGCATAGCAGTAGTCAATTGTTGTCATTATCTTTTAAAGATTGATTCCTCATACAGGTTGTAAATTGTCATATTACATAATTTCATACTCTAGTAGGTATCTTTCATTTTTACCAAAACTAAGTCTAATTGTCATAAACATATTTTAGCTTCATAATTTATAGTAAAAACAATATAAATTGCGCAATTTCTGACACATTTTCATAACTTTAGAGCCATTTTAGTAAATGAAAAAAAAAGCCCCTCTGGTCTCGAATTTCTCGGGAGTCCCGGGGCTGGCTGCAAAAGTCCAAGACTGGTCCCGGGACCGAAAATGCGTCCGAGACCGAAATACCTACTACCTACAGATTTGTTCTTAATACTATATGTGTGTCGCCTACTGTGACATCAGCTAAACAATTCTTTGGGCGATGTCGAAGAAATAAGATATCCTTATTTCTTCTATGGCGAATTCCCTTTTCTCCTACTTCCTTCCTTATTTTGCGCAAATACTAAGCATTGTTCTATACATTGCCCGCTGTGCGACCTTGAACCTTCTTATGAGATTCATATTAGGCGACCGTGTTCTAGTTTCATAAGCCATTACTTTCGTGTTGAGACTTAGAGGTTCTTTGAACGCGAAGACTTTTCGAAGTTTACTGAACGCTACGCTATCTCAGTCAGATGGATTTATTTATAAAAAGTCACACTACTTTACGTAGGTTTGATTCCCGTATGGATAAAGACTAATAATAATTAATGCCGTATGTTAGTTTTGCGCCATGTTGCGTTAATTTAAAAAAAAATATGGTTGCAATAAATTCCAAATATAATTAAAACCAAATTGTGATTTATTAAATTTTATTTAACCGTTTATAACCGCGAATTTTATAACAGAACGACAAAAAATTTTACATATTACCATGACTTTATGTTTCATGTTTATTGCAGACGACAAAAGTAGCAAGTTCATTTTATCCGAAAACTTTTCAAAGATCTTTCTCATATTTTTTTTTTATAAAAATATATGTATCATTTAAAAAAATCTCGAAGATAAATGACTACGATTGCTAGACATAGACTTCAAAGGGTATAGCGACTGTGCACCGGACGACGATCTGTGGGTTGCCCCCAATAGGTAGACCGACGCGACGATCTGATGATGAACGTGGGAAACGCGCGGTTGTAGATCAGGGCATCCTGAGAGAAAACCTAAACACAAATTTGATTGTGGACAGGATAGAGAATTAAATCCGAATGAGGTCATTAATCCTGCAGAGGAAATCTCTGCTCAGAGTATCTCCCATCTAGACCGATCAATGTAGGTCACATTTGTCCCGAAGCAGTGGTAGGTTAAATATTGGGACGTGTAAAAGCGCCTCCAGGGGCCTATTTGCAGAAATAAAACTGATTTTAACTGATTTTAACTGATTTTAGGCCAACCTGAGATGACAAGCAGAAAGTCAACGTGAGTATTATAGAATACTAGCTATTCCCCGCGACTTCGTACGCGTCAATTTCTGTTTTTATAATCGTGATTATTTTTGCAACATTTTTCACTGATGCTTTGCTCCTATTGGTTGCAGCGTGATGTTATAGCCTAAAGCCTTCCTCGATACATGGACTATCCAACACAAAAAGAATTTTTCATATCGAACCAGTACTTCCAGAGATTAGCGCGTTCAAACAAAGAAACAAACATACTCTTCAGCTTTATAATATTAGTATAGATAAAAAAAATAAAAGTAGAAAAAAATCTTAAAAATAAACAAAATAGTTTTAAATGCGCCAGCCTAAACCCTCATTATTATAAAACCGCCAGCTGTATTAATTAAGTGATACATAAAGAAATTAAATATAGAATTCACAATTTAGGTTGAAGTGGGTTCAATACACAAATCGTCTTTTATAAGTAATGAGCTAGGATTTCGTGGGAAATCTCCTTAAAATTTAGACGTTCCCTTTTAATTTCGCGATCCCGCAGGAGCCGAGCACAACTAGGGATTTCCCGGAATTTCTTTTAGCATTTTTATGCCTAGTAAGAATCCTTTTTTGCTGGGAAGTCGTTAATTTTTCCCTTTTTTATTTCTTTATTTATCTGCATCAGCGGAGGACCTTTGCCTTTTTTGTGAGAACTCAAACGCATTTTGTGTTACATTGACTATAAATTCAACTAAATTTGCCTCCATATTAGTGACAATTATAAAAGATGTAGGTATCGTTGTCGAACTTTTAATAGTTCGGCAGCAATTCAGATTTCCTGACCAGTTAAATTCCAACAATCCAACCCAAGCACGAATTAACTTTTTTAGCTCAGGTCTGGGTATGCTGGAAGAGCTTTTAGCAAATTTTATAGTACCCTTACCGGAAAGTTGTTAACGATTTACTTTATCACTACTTTTACTGGAGTGGTCTGCTGCATAGTACAATCTAAGTCTATCAAAGGCTGAAAGCTTGATGAAATAACTCCAAAAATTCCGTTGAACCGATTCAGTCAGTTTCAAAACCAAACATCGCTTTTATATTGCTCTATCTCACTTCAAACACCACAGATTGAAACCCCGGATATAGGAAGCCGTATTTATTAGGGACCGCATCGTAAATACCGCTATCTACAGTTTTTACAGCCTCATTCGAGAAGCATAAATAATTCACATACTGGATGGTATTGGGAGTTTTAGAGCATTGGTATTATTGAGGTTTTCATCCACTGCGGTTCAGGAACGCTGTTAGACGCTTAAAACGCATCGTTTTATACGAGGTCATGGGTATAGTTTTATACGAGACTCTATGGTCTCAATATAATAACTCTATAGTATTTAATTTATAAAATAAATATTTACTCATACTACTACATATACAGCGATTTGATAGTCACCGAGGAGCATACGAAGGAATGTGAACACACATCTTATACACCAGATGTTAATCTTAATCCTAAAGTCTACGTTTGCAAAACGGTCGTTTTAGCTAGTTTCAGCTCAAGCTAATACAATATTCCACCCACTATTGGTTCGGATTCCCATAAATCCAAATGCGGACTTCCCCTGTATCTTAGTTTGCTGTTTATTCTGAGTCTGTGCTATAACGGATATTAAACTTCTGCAATATAGCATATTTATATCTGAAGTATACAGACTTCTTTCTTCTGTCGAACTTTAAGATTCTTATGAGATTATTTCGTCAGAAATTCCTAGAAGGATTTCTTTAATTTACATTGAATTAATTAATGTCTTCGTCCATACGTGCGTAGTGTCCTAGAATATGCGAGCTCAGTATGGTCACCGCAATACAAAGTCTATATCAATAGGTTGGAGCGTATTCAAAAGAAGTTTGTCAACCATTTGAACTTTAGACTACGTGTCTCAGCTGAGTCTTATTTGTCTGGGTGTAGTAGTCATAACCTGTTAACCCTCGAGGAAAGACGTGGCATGTTGGACATGTGCTTGTTATACGACATACTGAATGGTCGTATTGATAGCGAGGAGCTGGTGGCGGGGATCGCGTTCCGCACTCCGGTGCGCCGCACCCGCCACACGCCCTTGTTGCACGTCCCAAAACATACCACTAAGTATGCTAAAAACTCCGTACTTCCACGCATTGCTCGTACCTACAACGCAGATTTCAGCGGCGTGGACATTTTCAATTGTTCAAAAAACAAGTTTAAAACACAACTACTTTATACTTTGAAGGAGTTGCGCGCTTAGAGGTTTTTATAAAAGATATTAAAATATTGATCCTTTCGCTCGCGGATTAACGGACACAGAGTAGAGAATCTATTGTTGTGGGCGCACATGCGCGCGGATTACGAAAAGCTACTAAGCAATTATATTGTATTTTTTCTTTATAAATATATTTTTTCTTTTTTTTGAACTAATTAATACTATAATTTGCGGACGTATATATTTAATCATATATTACAATCTGTAATTTATCGTTAAGTAACTTAAGAAAGCATTTATATAATTCATCTTTTTTATGCATAGTGATCGTGTTCACTGCAGCTTTACTTTTTTTAAATTTAAGGGAAACCTATAATTAGCCTTACTATAAATAAAAACAATTTAGATATAAGAATTGTAACGCTGTTGGTTTTCTTAATAAATAAATTAAATAAATTAAATTAAATTAAGTCCAATAAATTTAGATCAACTTATGCAGACAGTAGTCTTATTTCAAAAACAAATAACCAATCAATTTATAGTTTTACATATTCCATAATAATATGTGCCATGCGGTTATGCTGTGATTTAGAATAATACTTCCCTCGTTATAAAGGTATCATAATAGTTTACTAAAGAAAACAACACTGAAGGACTGCCCACTTTTTTATGGCAAACCATAATCTTACGGAGGCTTCTTTTCAGCAATGGACCGATGTGATAATAGATGATAATGATATACAAATCAAAATAAAAAAACTAAAGGAAAAGGCAAGTACTTCAGTTGGTGTTTGATACTGTTACAGCATAGGGTTTTAGGTATTACAAAAGAATAAAATTCTAAAACCCCTTAAAAATATCCTTGGTAAAAAAAGATTATTTATTTTAAAAGAAAAGCCAAAAAAGGTTACTAACATGTAGGTATTACAAATAATTATTAAAATAAATCATTGTGTTAAACTAACAAGTCAAGATAATAGACTCCAAATTGGACAGCCCAAAAGAATGCGAACACAAAACACTGGCAGCTTTATTTAAAACCAAAATGATCTTAACGAATTGAAATAACAGAAAAAACCCGAACCAAATGTTTATCCTGGTGAAGAGAAAATGTTAAAAAAGCCTTTTAAAGCGAACCAGCTCGCTCGTAGGTATCTAAACGGTGAATAAAACAAATCTGTCTTCGTAGCGTTTAGCTCTTATTTCCATCCACTTCTCAGCTATTTCCTACTTTGCTTGTGGTACAAGATTGTGAATATGGCGGGAAGAAATTTGATATCACATACTGATAAAAGACGGGACGAAAGAAGACAGGTAGTAGCATCTTTTTATACCAAGCTTTTGCTATCCACCTGCCAAGCTTGGCAAGTATGCCAAATGCCTCCTTTGGAGAGGCACCTGTCCAGCAGTGGTCTGATATAAGCTAATGGTGATAAATATGTTACGAGCTTACTATTTTATTTTCACTTCTGGTTTCATTATTATTCTTATTATTACTGCATTCTTACGTATTTTATCTCGCAGATTAATAATAAAATAAGATAACGGTTTTAGGCTGTTTTTCATACATTTGATGATCCAAATATTAAATTGTAACAGCGGTGCGGTGACTTCTATCGAGTGTTGAGTGAGACTATACTCTCTGTACAGGAATTAAAATATCGTCTACATAACGTTAACTTGACATTGATTGTATGTGTTGGAAAGCCCTCAATTTAGATAAGCACTTTACGCGTAATCTTTCATACATTACTCAAAGTAAATTGGCTTTTCAAGTAGTTTCCTATGTCTTGCACCGACCATTTCCCCACTCGTGCCGTCCTACGACATGCCAAGCGTGCCAACTATACCATCGTCTTGCATTCTTTGCGTTGTACTGCGATAGTAATATCCTTAAACACAGCCGATGAAATATGGAGGAACATTTTACAAAGGTCTTTCGGAATCAAGGAAGCAAAAACTGTAGGGAACTTCGTAGAGAGTATTATAGAATAAAGGAAAAAGTGGTTAAACTCATATAATATTTATGTATTATTAAAACTGATGAACCAATACATATCTTTTATTTTACAAAAGCTTACTTTATAACAACTTATTTAGATAAATTAAAAATAGAGTTAGCACAATCTTTCTAGTATATACAAAGTACAATAAATTAATGGTGACATCTTACTCGCTCAATCAAAAGATTTTGTCGCTGCATAATGAAGAGAAAGGAGAACCCCATTTTTGGGCCCGATGTTACAAGAATGAAAATTATGCCAAAAAATCCCTTTTATTTTACTTGCCGATTTTTCCAAAAAATAGTTTAATTGGCAATGGACAAGTGGAGAAAATGGATAAAATACATATTGTTTTTCTAATACTTAAACAGTCTCTGTAAACCGTTTTAAACACATTTAATTAAAACGTGACTATCTCCGTAAACGCTCTGTCACTTCATAGAGCGGGGCTTTTAACGTTTAAATCGGTTTGGAATAAATCGATTCATAGTAATACTTCTTTACAATTGCATTTTTTAAGGAATAAGCTAAATAATTCGTTTTAAAAGCCTGATATAAACATACAAAACTTAGATAATGTAATTAACATTTTTTTCCACGAGCTTTGCAGTTCAATAAGTAATCATTGATAAAACAATTGAACATGTTGAATAGTTCAATTCCTGATGTAAAAGGCTTAATTAACTGTCATTAACTGTCATTTGTCATTCACTCCAATTCACTCACATTTCGTTTCGTACATAGACTACATTTTAACATGTTTCGTACTCGTGCGCAAGTTAATGTGGTTTGCATTTTTATCACTGCCCTGCTGAAGTGCTATGTTTACTACCTATATTGCCTATAGATAGAAAAGGAACCTAGATCTTATCCAGGTAAAGTACCGAAATGGTATTTTTTTGTAAAATAATACATGATATAAGTTATAAAATAAAATAAGTTCATTGGTTGATTTAAGTAACTTTCCCAATGGGAAATTCCCATTGTAGAAAGTTGTGAAAATATGGCCTATGAATCTTTTCAATATGCTTTAATTTATGGCCGATTCCCAGCCTTGTAACGCCAAGCCCAAGATTGTATGGGAAACGGGTTTGTCCTTTAAACTCACTAAAATAATATTGGTAAATCGGGAAAATAAAAAACAAAAATATACCAAAATATCTACTTAAACTCGCAATGACATTAATACTCAACAATACGTCAACAGATAATATATCGACATAGCGCAAATCAATTGATAGTAGTCAGATCTTCAATCCCCAATTTATGTTTAACTAGCTGTTCGCCGCGATAAATGGACTATCCAACCCAAAAAGAATTTTTCAAATCGGACCAGTACTTCCTGAGATTAGCGCGTTCAAACAAACAAACAAACAAACTTTTCAGCTTTATATTAGTATAGATTAAAACCTGATAATGTTCTGACTAGACGGTGCTCAGTGTGCTGAAAAACACTGGTTTCAAAATCTACTTCGTAAATAACTTCAACTTGTAGATTTAAATGTTTATGAGGTTTTAAATCGAAAAGTGTTTCAAAAAGCAGGACATGAAATTATGACGACTTGATTTCCAATCGAGACATTTTTTTTTTGGTAATAAAAATAATAAACCATTTTTCGTATTTTTTTCTTAAAACTTTTTCACCTCGACTAGGAACTTGGACTGAGTTATCGGATTTCCTTCAGTGCAGGTGCACAAAAGGCAAGTATTTACTCCTCTTTTGTACCCTCGCTTGAGATAATGAACCAAAGTCATAGTTCTTTGTGTAAAGAAATGTGAGGGTGACAATTTTAAACTTCCATGGAAACCTAGAAATTATTAATCTTTAGACGACCTCCGTTATTATGATCGCGACTATTTTTGCAACATTTTCCACTAATGCTTCGCTCCTATTGGTCGCAGCATGATGTTTTATAGCCTAAAGCCTTCCTCGATAAATGAGCTATCCAACACAAAAAGAATTTTTCAATTCGAATCAGTACTTCCTGAGATTAGCGCGTTTGAACAAACAAACAAACAAATAAACAAACTCTTCAGCTCTATAATATTAAGTATAGATTAACCCTATTAAAAATTTTATGACGATAAACTAAATAAGAAAAAAATGTCTGTGTTTATAGTACTGTACAAGGTTTTATAATTCTTGTGTGTTTCTTCGAAATGATGAACTTTTTCGAAAGTATAATCAATATTCCTTGCAAACAACATGCCTTCAATGTTTAATAAGAATTCCTAAGCTCTACTTCCAGTCTAGCATTATTCCAACTGTAAATTGGAAACGAATCAGCCGACTGCGCAGCTTATACGAGGGGGGTACCCTAGTCAGTGAGAGCAAATCATCCGAGAATCGCTTAACGTACTTATTTCCATTCCAGGCTATTTCACACGTTCAGCTCAGCCATTGGTGACGACATTTTGGTGGACACACGGGCTGATATTTAGTTCTATATTTAAAAAAAATATTATCAGTACCAAACGAATATTTATGAAGCCCACCAATCGTGGTCTTACATCCTTGTTTGTGTGATGACTAGCATTTGTATATGTGTCATGGTGGATATTGTATATCGTATCATCCGTTAATTAGTGGTTGTTTTTTTAATAATCTAATTTTAATGAAGAGTTATTGATGATCAAACGAACTTCTGGAAGTGAAGTTCGATCGATATTATATGAGTTGCTTCATCCGAGGATATATAATTAACCACGTAGTCCTTTTTATCCTACAAGGCATAATCGCACGCTTTTCAGAGAGAATCGAGTGCTCGATTCCGTCATTTTTTTTTGTCGACGGTATGCTTCCGCCATTATCAGCCGGTCGCTGTCACCTCATTACTTTAGAGCTAAGTTGTAATAAATAAAGATGCCTAATCCTATTTCTGGGGTACGTGGCGGGTGGGTGTTTTATATCCTCGGATGAAGCAACTCATAAAATATCGATCGAACTTCACTTCCAGAAGTTCGTTTGATCATCAATTATATTTCGTTGCTTCATCCTTCGGATATATAATTAACCACGTAGATGTTTAAAGACTCTAGTAGGTTTTCCAATCGGTAATTGTATTTCGAAGAGTAAAACAATTTCTAATCAAATAGGCAATCTTTAATGGACAAAAAAGAGAAAATCCATCTATTTTAATTAATCAAACATTAGATAATTAACGATGTAACATTTGCAAATAATGCAAATAGTAACTATGACAAACAATCAAATATTATTATGTAACTAGTTACTTCATGACGAATCATCCTGATTTATTATCATAGAGCATATATACTTTATTTGATATTTTAGCAACTTAATTGCACTTATAATATCAGTATATAAACTTGAAAAATTTTGTCTCAGGCGGGACTCGAACCCGCATCTCCTCGCATGCCGGGCGGGCGCCATACCATTAGGCCACCGAGACACTGCGACACGGCGCGAATTTTTCAAGCATATTCTTACGCTGTGAGCCAGCGTTGCTTCATCAAATGTTAGGAGCTTGCACCCCCAACACCCGAAAGAAACATCTTTGCAGATGTTTGACAGTCAGTTAAGATGAAACAGCCATTTATATACTTTATTTGATATTTTAGCAACTTAATTGCACTTATAATATCAGTATATAAACTTGACAAATTTTGCCCGCCCGGCATGCGAGGAGATGCGGGTTCGAGTCCCGCCTGAGACAAAATTTTTTCAAGTTTATATACTGATATTATAAGTGCAATTAAGTTGCTAAAATATCAAATAAAGTATATAAATGGCTGTTTCATCTTAACTGACTGTCAAACATCTGCAAAGATGTTTCTTTCGGGTGTTGGGGGTGCAAGCTCCTAACATTTGATGAAGCAACGCTGGCTCACAGCGTAAGAATATGCTTGAAAAATTCGCGCCGTGTCGCAGTGTCTCGGTGGCCTAATGGTATGGCGCCCGCCCGGCATGCGAGGAGATGCGGGTTCGAGTCCCGCCTGAGACAAAATTTTTCAAGTTTATATACTGATATTATAGAGCATATAGTTTGAGCGAAATTTTCGTCCGTATTGATCGGACGATTGTAAAATCTGGCGAACGTTAACGATGAGCTGGTCCAACCTGCTGTTTTGTGAATAGTGCTTAAGTCTACCCCTGCAGAAGCGGCGGCTGACGTAGACGCGTGGCGCGTGCTGTGAGCGCCGAAAACTTTCACGTCAACGCTACTTTCACGTAGAACCTGTCGCAACCATCTACTGATGGTTTGACACGTAGCTTTATTATGAGGTTTCCTGAAGGTAAGCAGCAGGTTGTCAGTATTTGTTGGCCTTAAACCTGCAGTAGCCGTCAAATAGTCATTTAAGGTTGTAGCCGGACATATCATTAGATTATCTCTAAAGTATGGTAGGTTTAGTATGGGTTGTTCGTGTCCAGCTGCTGATGTTTTTATAACGTCTGTTATAGAAATTTTTATTCCAGAGGAAGATTGAACTATATTGGAAATTTTGATAAGTGATAAGGTCTGCACCCGTTGGCCTGTACACAATGCTAGTAACATAGATACTTTTTTAGTGATCATCTCTAAAGACAGTGAACTATTTGGGTACCAACTGGAAACCAAATTGAAGACTATTTGGGGGTCCCAGGTACTACTGTATTTCGGTCTTGGTGGATTTTGTCTAAATATCCCCCTTAGTAATCGTTTAACGAGTTCGTCTGACCCTATATTATTCCCTAAGAGTAACGATAGGGCAGATCGGTGACAATTTATGGAACCGTATGATGCACCCTTTTGAAAAATTTCTACTAGGAACGTTATTACGGATGTTACAGTAGGGCTGAACACGTCTACGCCGTTTCGAGAACAAAACTGCCACCATAGCCTGTACGAGACTTCGTATTGCTTCATGGTACTTGAAGATATAGAAGCTAATATTAAATCTAGTGCTACCGGAGGAGTGTTTCGTTATGTGAAAGCCGTCCTGAGAGCGTCGCGGCCCCCAGGGTAAGGCGGTTGGACAACGGATGGTGCGATCTGAAACGGAAACGTAAAAGATCTCTTTTAGGTTTGAAATAAATTATTTCAGAAATAACTATGCTTTTTAGTAATGGGAACCACGGTTGGCCCGGCCAATATGGAAAAACTAAAATGCCCGTTGCCCTATCATCCAGGATTTTTCGTAAACATCTGAGTACCAATGCAAATGGTGGAAACGCGTAAAAGAAGTGAGACTGCCAATTCACTGTGAAGGCATCGACTGTTAACGCGTCGGGATCTGGTTTCCACGATATGTACAAGGGACATTTGGCGTTAGAACGAGTAGCAAATAGATCAATGGCTGGCTGACCCAGTTTTTCGATTATGACTCGAAACGCTGAGTCCGACAGTTCCCACTCGGTGTCAACGTTGATCTTTCGAGATTCAGCATCAGCTTCTACATTATCGTGAGTGTTAATGTAAGAAGCGAAGAGAAAAATTTTGCGTTGCTCGCACCACTGCCAAATTTCTCTTGTGAGATTATTGAGATGTGGAAACTGAATGCCTCCCATTCTGTTTATATAACATAAAGCTGTCGTGTTATCGACACGAAGCAATATATGACAGTTAGAGGAGTTCTTTGCAAAGCACTTCAAACCCATATAAATCGCCAACAGTTCTAAGAAGTTAATATGAAATGACAATTCTTCTTCTTTCCAATTCCCATTTACCCCCGAACCATTGCAATAAGCCCCCCAACCGCTTCTAGAAGCGTCTGTTTATATTTCCATGGCATAATTTTGTTCTGCTCTCATGAAATTATTAGCGGTTGTTATATTTCTCTCCCACCAACACAAATCCGGTAAAATAGTCCTCTAATTTTATCTTTGCCTCATAAGATTGATGTTTTTGAGGGCTAAAAATTTTTGTCGTTCCAAATTTTTTGTGTAAAGCCATCCTATTAAAGCCAGGGCAGCTACCAATACCCCGATTAATCGAGAAAACTCTCTTATTGTGCTCTTAGGGAGCCTAGAGAACTTTTCCGTACTTGATGGCTGGGCAAGCAGCTACCAATACCCCGATTAATCGAGAAAACTCTCTTATTGTGCTCTTAGGGAGCCTAGAGAACTTTTTTACTAACTGTAATATGTTGCCCCGTTTTTCCCACGGTAAACTCAAAGTCAAATCAACGCTGTTAAAAATGAAGCCTAGGAATCTACAAGCTGTTTGAGGTTCTAAGGCGCTTTTCTTATAGTTTATAATGAACCCTAGGCATTTAAGAAGGCTTAATGTCTTTTCTACGTTTTGGCGGCACTCCAAGTACGTATCGCCAATGCAAAGAATGTCATCCAAATAAATAACTGATTTATAACCGTTACTCCTGAGATAATTGACCACTTCCCTCATGATTTTAGTGAATACACAGGGTGCGACAGAAAGACCGTAGGGCATGGCATTAAACTGATAGATATTATTGTCAAAACT